>OX016540.1:249147406-250347406 GCA_943590905.1 Sphaerophoria taeniata | reverse complement strand
TCCATTGAGCATGCCTGGGATGCACTTGAAAAAAAAAATCAGAAACCATGATATCCACAATAAAGAGCAATTAAAAGACGCCTTATTACGCGAATGGAATAATATAAGCGTTGAATATACCGAAAATCTTGTTATGTCTGGAAGGATAGCGTACACCACGACGCTCAAAGCCTGTGGGTGCGAAACTGGATTTGGCCGGAATACATATGTAGAAGAATACGGTTGTGGCGACAATGATGATGCAACTTTTTTGTATTTCTTCTCTTCTTTGACCATGTGTGTACCTATACATCTGTATGTACATATGTTTGTATAGCAAATACTAAATGTTCATTTAAAATTTTTTCGATTTGACAATTTTCGAAAATTGGAATCGATCAGATTTGTTTTTTTTTTTTGTAGTGACAAAAAAAAGGTTTTTTTTTAACATTGGCACCGTTTATCATTTCATTGCATTTGAAAAATATACATTTTATTTTTTCTAAACCTTCTACCCTAATACCTCTTGCATTTAGAGAAAAAATTAGGAAAATCGGTCAACCAGTGTGGCCGGTTAGCGAACGAACACAAAAAATAGGCTGTTCTTTTATATAAATAGATTAGAGTTTATTTTTAATATTTCCTTTCTTGACTTTAAACTTAACATTAAACACTCCACTTTGTGCATTATTTTAAAAACGGCTTCTAAAATCACATATTCCTCCGACGCTTTCTTTCTGCAGCCAATAATCTAAAAAAGAATGTCAACATTGTCAACCCCAAAACACATAGGAACATATTTCTATCTTTTTTTTCCAGCACATAAAGTGGTGAACAAAAAGTAAAAACCCCTTTCCTTTGAATGAAATCATTCTATCAAGCAACAAATAAAAAGTCAATCTCTTAAGGAACGTAAAATACTCCAGAAACTTGTTCACAATTGCCAATCATTTCTCTCCATTGGCACCTCCTTTATCGTTATTGCTTCATAAACATTCCAATGATGGAATTTCAACACATGAGTTCCTTTTACCACAAACCATTAGTTTTCAAACAATGAACAACAACGTTACAAAAAAAAAATTGAAAAGAAAAACAAGTACCAAAGCAAAACAATGCCAAAGGAAAACATGTTTTGTCATTATTTTGAAGCCATGCAAAAGGATATAATGTTCCATTCACATCCTTTCTCACACTTATAGGTGAATGCACACTGAAACTCAGTTTTGGTATTTGCTGCCACTGCACACACACTTGGAGCTTTTTGTCAAAAGCCTACCAATACATGCTTTGTTTCTAAGCAAACCAAAAAGCCACATCACCAGGCACAAGTAAACAGCTACACTTGTCTGCGCTCTAGACACAAGAAGAACTTAGAAGTCACTTCAAATAAACATTGCACACTGTAGCAGATGGCCCGACCAAATGGCGAGAATGCTGTGCAATGAGCTAAAGAAACAAGGATAACGAAGCAAAAAACGAGTCAACGTGCCAAAGGATCAAGTGTGAAAGACCAATACAAGGCTTATAACAACTCAACCATCAGTCATTGCATCAGTTCAACAATTTTTCACAACCGCCCGAAAGGACCTAACAAACTGAAATATATCTGCACTCAATCTGACAGAAGGTAAGATGACGGTTCACGTTCACTGGAAATATGGAAGCATAATATAATGCAACACTGAAAAGGACCATAAGGATGTCTTCAAGAACTGACTGCAAAAGACAAAAGAGAAGAATAAAAATAAACTTAGACAAACAGAGAAATAGAAAACCAAACAAACGAGAGCAGCAAAATGAAGGAAAAAATCAACTATGAAATGTGAAAGCTTTCCTCGTCGTTGTTGACGTCCTTCATATTCGTATCCTTGCACCCGTGCACAAACTGAACCTTGTTTACTGAATGACCATAGGACGGGCGGCAGCAAAGGAGAACAACACTTTCTAACGTGATGATGATGGTGCTGCTGATAGCGACGAAGATAAGGCTTTTCGACTCACCTAGAGCGACGACTTCGATGTGATACCACGGCTATCCGGAAGAAAGGCAAATATCCTTCTACCCTTATTCTGTACAATTTACCCCCAACGGCCTCCAACGAGCTAACGAACGGTTCAATATGGTATTCTTAATATAATTTGTGTCTCAGCAGTGAGTCTCTATAGGCCCCTATTTAACCCTTGGATTCTAAATTCTACATTTTGAAACTAAATAGTGTATACAAAAGGTTAAAGAACCTTTAGGGCTAGCGAGAGTGTTAGGAGTACACACAGCACACTAGGTGAATGTTTCGATCCTAAGAGGTCCAACTCTCACAATGATAGGAAAAATAGCGAGCGAGACTGTGATGTTTTAAGCTTTTTAAGTTTTATTACGAATTCTCATTCATAGAAATAAAAATTGTTTAAGTGCAAGAGAACAAAATTAAACAAACATCATCAATAAGCCATAAAATTTCAGTTCAAATACAATTTTAAACGTTACAACGTGCAGATGAGCAATTGAATAAGAAGAAGACATAAAAGGTGCAGTGCATTAACGCCCATGGAATTAACGCCCGCGGGTGTTAATTCCAATAACAGAAGGAATTTACCCCCGCGGGTGTTAATTCCTTTTTTGATTTGGAATTAACACCCGCGGGGGTGAATTCCTTTTTTTGGTGGGCTTTAATTCCAATTTTAATTGGAAATAAAACCCACACGTGAAACAAATGGTGACGTGAAATAACGTCCGACGAAATAAAGCCGCATGGAGCCTTATTTCAATTTCTTATGGAAATTAGACCCTTAAAAGGGTTGCGGTCTTATGTCCATTGCAACCTAGAAATAATGCCTGTGGGGCCTTATTTTGTTTTTTCTGTTTTGATTAGAAATTTGGCGCAGGGAAACTCGTCTCGAAGTGAGCCACTCTGGAGACTCAAAAGTACCGAAACAGTTTTAGGGATTATAAACCCACTATGGCCAGTAAGTAGTCCCAATTAAATTTTACTTTTTATGGGACAAAAGTCCCAAATGAAAAAAAAAAGTGAAACGTTCATGCTAAACAAATAAACAAAAAACTTAAATTCTTGTATGTATGTATTGTAAAAGTAGACATTGAAATAAATAGGACCACGTTTCCTTATTAGCTGTCGACAAAATTGTCAGGGCTGTTTAAGTTTCCTTTTATTTGGAAAAGTAGTTGTTCTACATTTTTGCAAGCATTTCAATGATTTATTTTCAGCATCATTTCGACATAGGTTGAAGCCGATACAAAAAATTCAAGATCGATTTGATTTGATCGCGAGCGAAGTGAGCGGAAAAAATTTTGCCCAAAAGAGAATCAATTTGGGGTGTGAAAATAAAAAAATTCGCGCGAATTTTTTTTATTTTCACACTCCAAATTGATTCTCTTTTGGCCGAGAATTTTTCCGCTTGTGACCATCCATCTTTCAATGTAAATGAAATAGCTTGGTTATTTTAGGTGACAGATAGATACAATAAGATGAAATTGGCTTCAAGTATAGTGTGCTTGTATGTTTAATTTGTTTCTACTCACGTGGCCAAGGTGTCTAGGATGCCAGCGCAAGTGTTCACATCCGAGGTGCCAATTTCAAATGGCATTAACACCCGCGGGCGTTAGTTCTTTTTTATGGTGGGTCTTATTGCCAATTCAAAAAGGATTTAACACCCGCGGGGGTAAATTCCTTTTGTTTTTGGAATTAACACCCGCGGGCGTTAATTCCATGGGCGTTAATGCACTGCACCGACATAAAATATAGGCAACTCGGTGTCGGCGGCGCGGCGGCCGGCGACGACTGACGGCGCTATGGGTAAGGTTAGGTTGGAGTGCCTGTCTAGTTGTTATTGACTCACTTAGACCTCAAGGGTCCAATGTGATACCACTAAAGAAGTTACTCATGGGAAAGTAATGAACTTAAACAAACCATTTCGTGCTTTTAATGAAGTTAGAGAGACATTTTGTGTCGATCGTTGCCAGTTCACTGATTATCGAAGAAGGGATTACCGAGATATAGTTAGGTATTCCTTCTGTTGGAGAGTGCTGGTGCTGGACATGTACATAGAAGGTGTTGGACTGTTTCCTCTTCCTCCTCGCCTATGCAGCTTCTACAGAAGTCATTTGTGTAGACCCTTAGCCTCAAAGCATTTCTACCTATGAGGCAGTGTCCTGTTATAACTCCAATAATTGTAGAGCTTATATTTTGTCTGCTCAGGGTAGGGAGATCAAGCCTTTTGACCGTTTCAGGTCTATGCTTGGCCATATTTGTTTGGTTGCTAGGCAGGTGGTACCCTGTGACCATCTAGCATTTGTTGATTCTAGAGCATATTGTTTGAGAAGATATTTGCATGTTCCTATGTTATTTTTTTGTCTAACAGTAGGCAAAAGTGTTCCGTTTTTGGCGAGCTCATCGGCTTTGCAATTTCCCGGGATGTTTTTGTGGCCCGGCTACCAAATGAGGTGAATATTTAACTGTTCTGTCATCTAATTCAGAGATAATCGAGATTCGTGGACTATTTGATGTCAAGTGGTGTTAGGTTTAAAAGCTGTGGTTGGTGTTGAGCGAAGTGCTCCTATGATGCACATCATTGCTGTCGTTTTTGCTACTATAGTAGTATTTTACTCCTTTCGAGAGTCAATTGCTACTCTACTACCCAAAGACAATATATACTCCCCAAACTTAGTTAACAATATATCTTCCATGTAGTAAGAATAAAAAATAAAACAAAAATCGAAAATTAATATTCTCACATCTCTTAGCTCGTTTGTGTTCAATGAGTGAGATACATAGTTAGCCTTAATTTAAGTCATAGTAACCAATTTACCAAAATTGCCAAACATTTTACGGTTCCTAAAACTACACACCTAATTCGATACCTAAATTTCTCGAAAATGTGAAAAAATGAGCCAGCACTTTTTAAAACACGCTTTCATGGATCACTTAAGTCTCCATTTGTAGGTACGTTTATGATTTTGGATCATTACAGCCTTGAACCTACACTGAACCTCCAGAAACGAAACTATAAGCATTAATAGAAAAGTAAAAGCTGAAAACTAGATTAACTATTTTGTAAAGAAATAAATAAAATTCAGCTGGTGGAATAATAATAAATAGAACTGTAAAAAAATTTGACCCAAAAACTTTTTCAACTTTTTCAAATCTAAAGTGATATTTTCTGTGCAGTTCCGTTGTTAAATTTATAATTTAGGGACAACTTGAGGAACTTTTAAATATCAATTCTTCAGAAAAGTGAGAAGCTAGCGAAAAATAATTATAGGCAAAAACAATTGATTTGGAGCCGTTTTCTTCACCTTTTTCAAAATGTGAACCTTTGCAGTTGACAAACTCAGAAGTTGAATTGTAAAATCAAGCTAAGGATTGTTTTTCTTTGCTTATGTACCTTTCAATTCAGAATTTTCAATTTGGAAGTAATATCCACTGAGAAACTCTTAACAGTTTGGAGTAGTTTTGTTAAAAACATGATTTTGTTTTTGCTTTTTGAGACGGTGAAAGCAACTTCGTGATGATATTCTGAATAATATATCTAGTTCACGGGCCAAAAACACGATTCAGGAATCTACTTTTGTGTTCGAAGATCCACCAATTAAAGAAATCTCTTGTGAAGGAGTATATATCCTTAAAAATAAACGCAACAAATAATTGTGTGCACAGATCAAAGGGCACGGTAGTGCCCAGCCAAGTTCTAGCACTACTCCCTTTTTACAGGATCGAACTCAAGCACATTTTTAACCCCCCATAACTTTTGAACCCACAGAGTTAGAAGCTTCAAATTTGAATTACGTATTAACTTCATGGACACAAAGGCCCTGTGAGAAACAAAATTTTGTAGAACCACTACTTCCTGAGATATTGAACAGTAAAAATTTCAAAAACCGTAATTGACTGACTGACTGACTGACTGACTGACTGACTGACTGATCATCAAAATTATGAAACACTTCTAACAATAGCAGAATCTTGAAATTTGGTACAATGGTAGGTTTTTGGGTGTATACAAAGGAAAAAATCGAAAATTTCAATTTGCTCATTCAGGGGGCGTGGTATCCGCCCACTTTCTAAAACAGGTCGTAGGATCTTGAAATTTGGAATTCTTTCAAGGTTTTGGTTGAATAACATGAAAAAAATGAGAAAAAAATTTATTTCCGTTTAGGGGCGTGGTATCCGCCCACTTTCTTAAAATGGTCGAAAACGTTTCAAATCGAAATTCTGATAGGGTTTCGGTTGAGTATAAGAGAAAATATAAGTATAAAAATGCAGTTTCATTAAAGGGGGGTGGCTGCTGCCCACTTTCTTAAAGTGGTCATAGGATGTTGAAATTTAGAATTCTGGTTTGTTTGACTTCATAAAACTCAATGAGTAACTTTCTTTAGTGGTTTCGCAATGGACCCTTGGGGTCTTAATGTGACATCTAGACAGCCACTTTAACCTAACCTACCTATTATTTATTTATAAATTGGCAGAGCAATTAGAGTGTTAAAGTTTGCAAATTGCTAGCTTATTAAGTTATTTCAAGGTCCATGCTTCCATAAAAAACTTTGCAAAAAGATGTGAAATCAGAACAAAAACATAAAATGTAAAAAAAGAGCCAAGTTCTCTTATGAGCAAACAACACTGTGGAAAAAGTCAGCCACCAAAAGTAATGAGATCTAAAAGAACGCCAAGTTCTTACATGTAATAAAAGTGTTATATTGAATATTTTAAATCGTAGAAGATAATACAACAAAATTAAAAGAAAATAGAAAATAGTTTGGATGAAAATTTACAAGTTCACTTGGCAAGTTTTTGTTTGAAGCGTGATTAGTAACATTTTAAAACTTGAACAGTGAACTAGTAAATTTTCATCCAAACTATTTTCTATTTTCTGTTAATTTTGTTGTATTATCTTCTACGATTTAAAATATTCAATATAACACTTTTATTACATGTAAGAACTTGGCGTTCTTTTAGATCTCATTACTTTTGGTGGCTGACTTTTTCCACAGTGTTGTTTGCTCATAAGAGAACTTGGCTCTTTTTTTACATTTTATGTTTTTGTTCTGATTATTTATTTTTATTTTTTTATTTTATTATTATTATTATAGTGACACTTTATATTTAACAATTTAAATAGTGATAAATGACACTCAATATAAATTAATGACTTATGACTTATGTGGGGTGAACAACATTAATAAAGATTAACATTAACAATAAAAATATATAAAAAAAATTAAATACAAGAATTAAACAAAGAGAAAAAAAAACATTATTTTTGCTGTAAAAGACAATTAAATAAGTTAAAAACTGATTGATATTAAAACTAATTGATGTAGGTCAACAAAACTTCGATTTGGTTATGATCAATTTCAAGAAGCCATATTTTAATTTTTTGCAAGAATATTTTTAAGTTTCGAATACAACGAATATACTCAGGAAACATGTTAAAGAGCTTGTAGGACACAATGGAGTAGAAGTTTCTAAAGTGAGTCGTTCGAAATGAGGGGACGGATACATAGCTGTCAAGGTTGCTTCGCAAATTATGCATTATCTGTATGAAATTATCTGACAGAAAATTATAGGTATGTTTGATGGTGTGAATATGTTTTTTGGCAGTTGAGAAACACTAAAGTTGTAAATTTGACAATGACAGCCTCTAATGAAGACAATTTAAATCGAAATCTAAGGATAAATCGTCAAGTTGATATGAACTTCTAGTGAATAAACTATCCGACAATCACACAATTTGAGTTTTAAAACTCTCAAAAATTTATAAGAAACTATCGTTTGTTTATAAACTTCAACCATATCATTTTTGAAACTTCAAAACGGAAGCGATGTAACGGGCTACGTTTTTATAGTTAAAAAATTATACTACTCAAATATAGAAAATACTCCTCAAAATAATTCAAAAATACTCCCCATGAAATTTTTGAAACGACAGCACTGATGCACATACCTTCTGACCGCTGGACTTTGATGAGTTTATTTAGATTTACCATCTTTTCCAGTGCGGTCCACCATACGACAACTCCATAAATGTACTCATTTCGGTCTGATTACCGAAGTGTATAGCCAGTGAGTTATTTTTGGGGAGAAACCCCATTTTGAGCGCTGTGGTAGCCTTTTTTTACTCTTTCATCAATATTTGCCTTCCAATTTAGTTTTTTGTCTAAAATGAGGCCTAAATATTTGGCTTGGTCGAAAAAGCTTAATGGTATTCCTTTGATCTTGGGTGGGTTAATCTGAGGAATTTTGTACCTTCTCGTAAAGAGTACTAGTTCTGTTTTGATGTGGATTGACGTCCAAGCCAAACTGCTTAGCCCGATTTGTTAGCCTGTTTAAGGCATTTTGTAGGAGTTCTGAGAGAGCTTCGGGATGTTTCCCAGATACAGATATTGCTACGTGCGTCGTCAGCATAGGCAATCACCTTGAAACCCTCTGCTTCCATTGATTTTACTACCATGCTCCATAAAAGAGGCGAAAGGACCCTACCGGGCGCGGCGCTATGGGTTGTGATGTTTATTTTCTAAATAGGTAGCGGAAGAAGCTGTTACCCAGCTCAGTCCCTGGATGATCGCAGCTCATCTCGTGAAAGAATCGTCGGAGTTTATGTCTGTCAGTGTTGCCACTGAGCTAAATGTGGCTTTCACTCTGTCTTTGACCCACTCAATGGATCAAAGAATAAACTGAGACTATTTGAAATCTAACTTCTGTTCACAATAACGGCTGTGCTGTGAGCTCCTGTTTGTGTATTTTCCAGAGGAAAAGTAACTAATCCACTGAATAAACGTTTACTTTCGCCCTATCTTCAATACACTCAGATAGAAAGGAGCAAAGACTGTAGGTTAGGTTAGGTTTGAGTGGCTGTCCAGATGTTGTTGACTCACTTAGACCTCAAGGGTCCGTTGTGATACCATAAAATACTCATGGGAGAGTAATGAGCTTAAACAAACCAATTCGTGCTTCTAATGAAGTTAGAGACACATTTTGTGTCGATTGTTGCCAGTTCACTGGTGTTATCGAAGAAGTGATTACCTAGAAAGCTGTTCCTTCTAATGGAGAGTGCTGGACATGTACATAGAAGGTGTTGGACTGTCTCCTCTTCCTCCTCGTCCATGCAGCTTCTACAGAAGTCATTTGTGTAGACCCCTAGCCTCAGAGCATGTCTGCCTATGAGGCAGTGTCCTGTTATTACTCCAATTGTAGAGCTTATATTTTGTCTGCTCAGGGATATCAAGCCTTTTGACCGTTTTAAGTCTATGCTTGGCCATATTTGCTTTGTTGCTAGGCAGGTGGTACCCTGCGACCATCTAGCATTGGTTGATTCTAGAGCATATTGTTTGAGAAGATATTTGCATGTAGCGAGTGGTATTCCTATGTTGTGTTTTTGTCTAACATTGGGCAGAAGTGTTCCGTTTTTGGCGAGCTCGTCGGCTTTGCAATTTCCCGGAATGTCTCTGTGGCCCGGCACCCAAATGAGGTGAATATTAAACTGTTCCGTCATCTCATTCAGAGATGACCGACAATCGTGGACTATTTGAGAGTTTATGGAGACAGACGCGAGAGATTTGAGAGCGGCTTGGCTGTCCGAGAAGATTCGTATATCCTTGCAAGATATAACGTTTTCTTTGAGCCAGGATAGTGCCTCTTTAATCGCCATTACTTCTGCCTGGAATACACTACATTGATCGGGAAGTCTGTATGATAGACTGAGATTCAGTTGTTCTGAATAGATACCACTTCCAACTCCGCAGTCGGTCTTTGAACCGTCTGTATAGAAGTGTATCGCGTTGTCTTCCAGGGGTCTTTCTTCTTCCCAGGAGGATCTTGAAGGGATAGAGACATGGAAGCTTTTACCGAACACCATTTTTGGGATGGTATAATCTAAGCGATCTGGGATAGATCTGAAATTGTCTAAAATAGTAGTATGACCAGTATTGTTACTGTTCCATTGAGAGGTGGCTCTAAGCCTCACACATGTGTTGGCTGCCACCGTTTTGGAGAAGATGTCGAGAGGTGTTAGGTTTAAAAGCACTTCCAGGGCTGCGGTTGGTGTTGAGCGAAGTGCTCCTGTGATGCACATACCTGCTGACCGTTGAACTTTGATGAGCTTGTTTAGATTTACCATCTTGTCCAGTGCGGTCCACCATACGACAACTCCATAAATGAGTATCGGTCTGATTACCGAAGTGTATAGCCAGTGGGTTATCTTTGGGGAGAAGCCCCATTTTGATCCTATGGCCTTTTTACAAGTAAAAAGCGCTACGGTAGCCTTTTTTACTCTTTCATCAATATTTGCCTTCCAATTTAGTTTTTTGTCTAAAATGAGGCCTAAATATTTAGCTTGGTCGGAAAAGCTTAATGGTATTCCTTTAATCTTGGGTGGGCTAAACTGAGGAATTTTGTACCTTCTCGTAAAGAGTACTAGTTCTGTTTTATGTGGATTGACGTCCAAGCCACATTGATTAGCCCATTTTGTTAGCCTATTTAAGGCATTTTGTAGGAGTTCCGAGAGAACTTGGGGATGTTTTCCAGATACAGATATTGCAACATCGTCAGCATAGGCAATCACCCTGAAACCCTCTGCTTCCAATGATGTTAGTAGGTCGTTTACTACCATGTTCCATAAGAGAGGCGAGAGGACCCCACCTTGGGGGGTACCCCGATTCACCGATCTGGTGGTAGTAAAACTTCTCATGCTAGAAGTTATTGTTCTGCTTTTGAGCATGAGACTTATAAAATCTATGAGTGGTTTCTCTAATTTAAGCTTTTCCATTGCTGTTGTGATCGCCTGATAACTGACGTTGTTGAAGGCTCCTTCAATATCTAGGAAAGCTACTAGGTTATATTCTTTGTATTTGAGGGAATGTTCAATACTACGTACCAGCGAATGAAGTGCTGTTTCTACTGATTTTCCCTTAGAGTACGCATGTTGAGCTGTGGAAATGAGACATGGTTTTAATTTATATCTGACGTGAATTTCAATCAATCTTTCCAAGGTTTTAAGAAGGAAAGATGATAGGCTTATTGGTCGTAGATCTTTAGGGTTGACGTGGGAGGGTTTCCCTGCTTTAGGAATGAAGACTACTTTTGCCATTCTCCAGACTTTTGGAATATATCTCAACCTTAAACAGCTTGTCAGAATGATTTCCAATGGTGGAATGATCATATCTGAGCATTTTTGTAATTCGGCCGGAATGATTCCGTCTGGTCCTGGAGATTTATATGGATCAAAGCTATCTACGGCCCATTGCAATTTTTCCCGCGTTATTAGATCCACTAAATCGCTTGTAGAAGCTTGA
This sequence comes from Sphaerophoria taeniata, assembly GCA_943590905.1. Lineage (NCBI taxonomy): Eukaryota > Metazoa > Arthropoda > Insecta > Diptera > Syrphidae > Sphaerophoria > Sphaerophoria taeniata. Next base: position 250,336,122 of record OX016540.1, on the reverse strand, counting down.
GACTCTGATGTTAAGTCGCTAAGTATATTAGAGCTACCTGGAAAGTGGGTGTCTAATAACAGATTAAGAGATTCTTCATCTGTGGTAGTCCACGTACCTGCATCTGTCTTTAAAGCACTGGGTATTGTTGGACTTTTTGAGAGAATTTTCCTGAGTCTTGAGGCTTCTGAAGTATTTTCTACTTTTCCACAGAAGTTTCTCCAAGAAGACCTCTTACTCTTTCTTAATTCTTTCTTATATTGCTTTAGAGCTTGTTTGTATGAGTCCCAGTCAGAAGGAGATCTAGTGTACTTAGATCTATTGAAGAGCTTGCGACAGCTCTTCCTGAATGGTTCTAGTTCTTTGTGCCACCAATGAGGTTTCTTTTTACCCTTTGGAATGGTTGTAGGGCAAGCAGTTCTCATTGATTCGTTGAAGGCGTCGGTGAGATGATTCACAGAAAGGTCTAGTTCATCTTTAGTGGAGGGACTTTTAAGAAGGTTGTGATCAAGCAGTTGTGCTAGTACCTCCCTATATCGTTCCCAGTTAGTATTACGGTGATTGCGGAAACCCGTAGATATATTTGCCACATCATTGAGCTCAAACTGAATATATCTATGGTCAGAGAAGGAATTCTCCTTTGAGACATGCCAGTTTGAAATCATGTTGTGGATAAAGTCGGAGGTTAGTGTAATATCGAGTACCTCTTTCCTATTCTTGGTAACAAAAGTGGGTTCATTACCAATATTACTTATGAGTAGGTTAGTGCTTAAAAGGTAATCAAATAAGGACTCACCTCTCTCATTAATATCAGAGCTACCCCATACCGTACCATACCCCATACCATAGCAAAGACTGTACCTACTGAGTCTTTTAATGATAAGACTCCTGTTCACAGTCTAGCCTGTGAAATCAACGGCTTAGCTGTTGGCTGTTTTTGTATTTCCAGAGAGGAAGAATAGATACTCAAAGTAATTGGTTGGCAAAAATATCATGTCCGAGAGAAGGCACGGTCGTTTGAAGAAATATATTCCAAAAGCAAAAATAAATGGACAGCTCTAAAAATAGAGCCTTCCCTCAAAAATATTGTGGTATTCGAATGCAAGCCTTTTAGGCGCTTCCTTACAAACGATGTGAACTCTACCGAAGCGGAACAGAAACCAATTTTTGATTGCGAAAACATCTCCTTTTATACATTTTTCGGTCGGTGCAAAGTGTGAATTATACTGCACACAAAGAAACTGATTTCATGTTGTTGAATTTTCTTGTTATTAGTTTTCGTTGTTGCTTTTGTTGTTGTCGTTACATTCCAGGGGCGGACCGTGGTAGGCGATGGCATTTTCAGCTCCGCTCCTGAATTTTGTTGATCAACATAAATAATCTGTTACTCTTCGTTACAAGGTCGGAAAAGGCAGTTCTTCTGTATGATGAAAAGGACTTTTCATTGCGAGCTAAATGAAGGCCAGAATCAGCTGTTAAATGGTTTGTTTAAGGATTTTTAGGTTCAAGGATTGAACCCACAGTATCAGTTAGCTAGGCGTAGATTCGGTTAGTGTACCCAAAAATAGTTTGCCGTTGATACAAATTTTCATAAGCAAATTTTGTTTAGCGACGAAGCTTACTGTCGATTGATTAGATGCGTCAATAAACAAAACTGCTGTTTTTGAAGTGATGACAATCCTCAAGTGCATGTCACATCGAAAAACCTTGCCTGTTTGGTGGGCTTTATGGGTTGCTAGTTTAATTTATCCGTACTTCTTTAAAAAATGCACTCGCCAGAACATAACAGATTTCTTTTAATCAAAACTTTAAAATTCAACATCAAAACCCAATTAGGGTTTCATTGCTTGGGTACCTAGTCAAAAGCACATTCAACTCTGAAATAGCAGATTGGAGTGTCTGAGTTACTACTATGCGCCAAGCAGCATGCTTGCTCGTATACATACCATCTTTGCTCACGGGAAGGATGGTCCATGCTGTCGCAGCACTTGACAACATAACAATTTTGTTCAAGGCTAACAAAATCGTAAAATCTGGGTATAGGTTGTATAGACCCTCAGAAGACATTTACCGTGGCTACTACTATCTCCATCATTGTTACAACCTCAAGCCGCAACGTTTTTCCAAGGCTGCCTCCGTAACACAATAAATACACTATAATTCGTTAGGTACTCAATATGCAAATCTTTTAAATCTATTCATAAATTAAAAAAAAAAATCAAAATAAAAGCAAGTTAATGTTATAACATCACTGCATTTGAATTTCTCTTGTCATGATGCATTAGAAGCAGATAATGTATGAACCTATATAAATATTAGGTATAGCTACGTATACATAATGACTGTCTGTCTTTTAGGTTATTTGTTATGTGGTGGTGGTGGGGCATCAGTTGGTCAGTTAAATTCAAAGAGGTGTTAGAAAACGGTCTGTGGTAATGGCGGGTGGGTGCAAACACGTTATCCAAAGAATAGACATGAAATGCAAAAAGTCCCTCTCCCAGCATATCTATTATGTACGTAGAAGAACCATAGAAAATAACCCCTTCAAGAATGAAAGCATACAAAAAGCTAGTGGCAGAAGGCATTTCCGATCATTATGCAACACAACGGAAACAACCACCAATTGAAGAGTTTCCGTTCTGCAAAATGCGGCATACAATGTTCTTATACCAGTTGTTCGAAATGGAAGAAAAAGGGCTGACACAATAGGTGTACCGTGTATAACCTAATGTGCATATAGAAATTCACTTTGTCAGTAATAGGGGTCGGATTAAGATCAAAAGGGTTCCGTTAATTTGTTTTTTGTTTTCTCATACGAACAATGGATGAATTTTGGAAAGCGAGGTATCATTCTTATGGACACAAAAAACTTATGGACACAAAAAATGTTTATAGTTCTCACTTGGAAGAAAGTGACGAAATTCAACATAAAATTGTAAATTCCTCATGTAATTGGGGTTGTTTACCATTCATACTTTTTGCTGTGTGAATTATGAGATGACAAAATACAGACATTTCAGAAAATTGAAATGGCAATGTCGAGACGTTTTGAATTTCTATTTCTTCCATTTTCGTTTATCGATAACAATATTGTCAATTAATGTAGTTAAAGATAACTATTTGAGTGCAAATTTTATTGATTTTAACAAGATATGTTGAGATGGTTATTTATGTCAACATCAGAAAGATTGGTCAAACCTGTTACCAGAGCCTAGATTCCACAGATATCCCATAGGAACATATCATAAGTCAGCTCTAACTCCATTCAAGTCAACAAACGATGTAAGAAGCCAACAACCCACAAATCCATTACGACAGGATGGATGACCCGGAGCTAATAATTCTGGCAACTCATCGCGGAGGTTGTAACTCCACAAGTAAAATTATTGAAGAATCGGTTCTTTTAAAAGGTAAGTTTCCTTAGATTCTGGTGTGAAATCGACATTTTCATAATATTTCTTTGATAATATAGAGAACCCGAAAGAGAAAACCATCAACGACGCGAAAATTGTGTCATCCGCTGAGAACGTCAACCAACTGATTCGAGAAGAGAAGAAAACTCCATGGATAATTTCAATCCAAGGACGAACAGAGTTTAGGAGACTCCGAACCTGAGCATGAATGTGAGTCCAACGTCTGAGAACTTGCTGTTTGACACAGATTGCGATTGCATTCAACTTAATATCAAATAGGTCCAATCCAAATGTTTCTGTCATTGTAGTTTCGGTCACTAATCAAAGTAAAATGCCTGTGACTAGTTTTTACTTCGACGTATGTTTTCAAAATGTATTTTCGTTGCTTTTTCTTTGTGTATCAGGTTTTATAACCGTTACTTTTTGAAGCAAGTGATGACTCGATGGCCGGAACAAAGACTTTTCGACCTACAAGCTACAACTTCCCCCTCACGGTTTTCGCCTTGTTGTGGCGAGGAGGCTTACGTCATACTCTTCAGCAATCCAGCTGCGGAGAACGACAAACTAAGAAAACCACCAAAAAGCAGAGATGTCAATCGAAAATAAATATGAATAAAAGTTTACTAGAAGAAAAAAATCGAACGGGGATATACGTTCAAGAGTCGGCAGAAGTCACGGCTGCCGGCGAGGGCTTGGCTTCGCAAGAAGCTAAGTCGCCAGTGACAAAAAACGTAAACAGAATTGACAAGAGAGAACTAATAAGACAACCGGCCATTCTCTCAGTAGATCTCCTTCCCGCACTAGATGGGTTAACCATCAAAGGTACGGAGACCTCGGACGGACCTCCTTCCATAGGCAGTCAAACCGAGGACGAGCTACTAAGAGAACCGAATCAAGAAGAGGCTACGTTGAAGTCTGCTGCACCCCTCAGAGCTTCGAGGCTACGCAGCAACTACAAATCCTCCAAAAAATTCGTGGAAATGACCGAGTTGAAAGACCCCGCGACGCTCAGTTCGAGAGATAAGGCTCTCCTTAAAAAGCATAAGAAGCAAATTAGGAACTTCGAGCAGCAGCAGGCAGAGACTGCCACTGCAACCAAGGGCACAACTGAAGAAACCAAGAAGTCGGAGAGCAAAGGAGTAGATGCTGCCAAATCTAGGTCTGTCCCTAAAAAGGCAAATCGTGAACAGGCTGGCAATAACTCGACCGCTCGGAATGACGAAGGAAAAGTTCAGGTGACTTCCAGTAAGAAACGGCAAGCCAACGCTAAGCAAGCACCGGCGAGCACCTCTTCTGGAATGAAACCAAACAATGACAAAGGAAAAGTTCAGGCGATTTTCAGCAAGAAACGGCAAGCCAACGCTAAGCAAGCACCGGCGAGCACCTCTTCTGGAATGAAACCAGGAACATCCAAGAGACAAAGATCGGAGGAGAAAGTCGAGCAAGATGGTGCCAAAAAACAGAAAACCAGCAGCCTCGACACCACCCCGATTGATCTACAAATCGCCATTATAAGCCGTGATGACCCAGATGGAAAAATCTCGGCAAAAAACTGGCTTCTTGTGGAAAGCGAGATCCTCAAAGCCATGATGGCGGCATCAGAGAACGATAGTTCTGAGGACTACATCTTTGATGGTGCAGGGTGGCGGCGAGGAGTCAAAGTGGTATGCTGCGGTGACCAGAAATCACGGGATTTCCTGACCAACACAATCGCCAATATTGGCGAACTCTGGAAAGGCTCCTCCCTTGAAGTTCTACCCGTCGCAGCTTTACCACTCCGCCAGCAGTTTAGCATTTGGATCCCCCCTCCTGCAGAACATGAGGACGCAGCCATTATTAAACTGTCGGCAAAGCAGAACAAAGAGCTTCCCATTTTAGAATGGAAGCTCCAACATTCAAGGAAGACCATCGGTGGCGAAGGGAAGGACCTCTGTTCGTGGCAGACAAGAAATCTGACCTTCTGCTCAAAGAGAAAAAAGACGTGTTGAGGTATGGTCTCGGAACCGTAAAGGTTAAGAGGCATGAAGACAAAAGGGAGTCAAAAGCTGCTAGTGGTGCAAATAAATCTGCATCACGCTAAAGCAGCAACGTACGACCTTACGCTCTACATGTCTCACGAGAACGTGGATGTGGCCTTGATCCAGGAACCATGGTTAGGCAAAAACCGAATCCGAGGGTTGAGGTCAAAATACTACAACCTTTTCCATTCCACGTCAGATGAAGGTGATATTAGAAGTTGTATCCTAGTGAAAAAATCAATTAACGCTTTCTTCCTATCTAGGTACAGCAACAAGGACAACACGGCAATCAGCGTCGAATCGAATGAAGGTAACTTTATACATGCCGCACGAGGAGGAGAACCCGCCATCAAAAACAGTCCGCGATCTTGTGGCCCATGCCACAGCAAGCGGTACACCTTTGGTGGTGGGTTGTGATGCCAACGCTCACCATACACAATGGGGCTCAAAGGACATCAATAAAAGAGGTGAGTCAATGTTTGAATATATTCTCTGTTCTAATTTATCATTATGTAATAGGGGTAATCACCCTACCTTTCGTAACAAAAACAGGGAGGAAATCATAGATTTGACTCTTATTAGCAACAACAGTAAAATTTCAGTCGAAGACTGGAGAGTCTCACCTAAAGAATCTTTTTCAGATCACTTTAGGATACTCTTCTCCATAGACAGGAACTCTACTCAAAAGAAACCTTACAGGAACCCAACTAGAACGAATTGGACAGAGTACGAAAGATGGCTGAAAAACTGTATTGATCCTCCAGGGGACAATACAAGTCTAAACATTTCAACCATCGACACTGTTGTCCAAAACTTGTCTAGTAAAATGAGAACGTCTTTCGAAAAGCACTGCCCTTTATCTCGTTCCAAAAACTCCACTAACCCACCCTGGTGGAATGGTGTACTAAAGAAACGCAGAACAGAGGTTAGAAAACTTTTCAATAAAGCTAAACTGAGTAAATTAGAAGAAGACTTAAAGTCTTATAGAGCCGCACTTAACACTTACACTAAAGAGTTAAGGAAGGCCAAAAAAGATTCGTGGGCTAAACATTGTGAATCCATTGAAAAAACAAGCGAGGCGGCGAGGCTCCGTAGAACCCTGTCCCTTAATCCCACGGTCCCGGGGTATATAAAACACCCTGATGGTTCATGGTCGAACTCAAGCCTAGAAACGCTTGAACTTTTCATGGAAACCCATTTCCCCGGTTGTAAAAGCCCAGAAAGTTCTGATTACTTGCAATCGAACACGCTGGATTTTACTCATACAGAATCAAATTTAGAACTAAAACAGGTTACTACTGAGCAGAAAATTATCTGGGCAATAAACTCGTTCAAACCCTACAAATCGGCGGGACCAGACGAGATTTTCCCAGCTCTTCTTCAAAACGCTCTCAAAGTAATAACTCCGTGGCTTAGGGTAATCTTCATAAGTTGTATCAAACTTAGATACGTCCCTAATAGCTGGAAAAAGGTCAAGGTAGTCTTTATCCCAAAAGCTGGGAAACCGACTCACTCGACCGCCCAGGATTATAGACCAATAAGTCTCTCCTCGTTTCTCCTTAAGACACTGGAGAGGATAATTGATCTACATGTTAGAGAACTTCTCAACGAAAACAATTTGTGCAACTACCAACACGCTTACCTTAAAGGTAAATCAGTGGAGACTGCTCTGCATGAAGTGGTTTCACATATTGAGAAAAGTCTTGAACATAAAGAATATACCCTGGCAGCATTTCTTGATATCGAGGGTGCGTTCAACAACGTTAAAACGGAATCAATCAAAACTGCCTTAGTTGGAGTTGAATCTGTCATTGTCGATTGGATCTTCACCATGTTAAATGGCAGAATTATCAACTCTCAAATAGGAGTTAGCACTATTGAGAAAACAGTTACTAGAGGCACACCACAGGGAGGAGTCATCTCACCCCTGCTCTGGATCCTCGTAGTCAACAAAATTCTCACAAAGTTCAAAAATCAAGGCATTAAAATCGTGGCATATGCAGATGACATAGTGGTTTTGGTATCAGGCAAGTTTCTTACCATCATCGAAAACATTGTGGAAAACACATTAAAGGATTTATCTTCTTGGGCAACTAAGAACGGTCTCGGGGTCAACCCCACCAAGACAGAGTTAGTTTTGTTCACGAAGAAACGGAAACTGGAGGGCTTCAACCCTCCCAAACTAAATGGTATTCCTCTAAAACTTTCCAAGGAAGCTAAATTTCTAGGAGTAATCCTTGACTCCAAGCTTACATGGAAGCGTAATACTGAGGAAAGAATGAAAAAAAAGCACTATGCGCATTCTACACATGCAAGAGAACCTTCGGTACACGTTGGGGCATGCGACCGCAAGTCATCCAATGGATGTACACAGCGATCGTCAGACCCATTCTTACCTATGGCTCTATTGTATGGTGGAGGGCGGTGGAAAAATCAAGCTATCTCAAGAACCTGAATAAGGTACAGAGACTAGCCTGTATAGGAATAACAGGGGCTCAAAGATCCACGCCACAGGCTGGGTTGGAAATGATCTTGGACCTCCCGGCTCTGGATGAGTTCATAAGATGCACGGCAGCCAAAACTGCAATTCGTTTAAAAGAGCTGAGTTTTTGGAGGCACAGCACTTATGGACACGGGTCAATCTTACAAAGATATGACACGTTTCCAGGACTGATGGAGACCACCGATTACATTCCCCCCTTACTAGATTTCGATAGGAAATTTTCTACTTTTATACCAAAAAGACAGGGTTGGGATCCTAATTCACTTATAAGTGAACAGGGTATCCCTTTCTACACTGACGGTTCAAAAATGGAATCAGGAACAGGTGCTGGAGTGTTTTGCCAATCTCTCAACATCAGAGCATCGTATAAACTCCCAGCTGACTGTAGTGTCTTTCAGGCCGAGATCTTTGCCATTGAAAAAGCAGCTGAATTGGCACATCACGAAAAGCTAAGCTCTTCGGAGATCACTTTTTTCGTGGACAGCCAGGCTGCTATCAAAGCCTTAGCCAGTGAGACCATAAGATCAAAAGCAGTTTTAAACTGTAGGAAGGAATTAAATAAAATCTGCCACACTAACCAGGTAAAGCTCTGCTGGGTTCCTGGACATAGCAATATAGAAGGGAACGAAATAGTAGATGAACTAGCCAGGAAAGGGTCAGAAGCAGACACAAGTAGTAGCGACCATTCAATTAGGGGACCACTCGTCCCAATTGGGGTACTCAAGAGGAAGATAGACCTTAAACTAAAAGAGCAAATCAATAACTCCTGGAAATCCAGGGACGATTGCGTAATCTCTAGAAGTTTATGGCCTAACACAAATGAAAAAGAAACTCGGTATATTCTATCGCTGAGTAAAAAGAACATTAAAATCTTGATAGGTGTACTAACGGGTCATTGCGCCATTGGCACAATGGCCAACAAGATAGGGGCATTTGCACCCGATTTTTGTAGGAGCTGTCAGGATGAGGAGGAAATAGAAACCATTAAACACCTGCTCTGTGACTGTCCGAACCTCCAAACTAGCCGCCTCCGTCATTTCGGAAACAGTTTTGTTGGAGAACTGGATGATCTAGCACAGGTCTCAATGGCAAATATGAGGAAATTTATAGATAGCACAGGTTGGTTCGTTAACGAGCCAGTCTACGTTAATCGACCTTGAGAAGCATCGATGCTTACTTTTACTTTTTTATAGGGGATCACAATGGACCAATAGGCCCCCGTGTACGCAACAGCTCACGCTGTGCACACCCCTCATAACCTAACCTAACCTAACCTACAAGCTACAACTTTGGTTATGATCCGGATCCAATTCAACAATCAATCGTTCCATGGAACATTGTTCTGTAGTTATATTAGTACATAAGTACCTTAGTTTCAAATTGAAATGATTGCTTTGTTGTTGATTTAGTTTCAGAAAATAAAGACTTTCTCCGTTTATTTATCTAAAAGCACGAACTTGATATTAAATTGATATTTTTTCAGCGAATCTGGCAGCAGCTTGGAACAGGTCGAAGAGTTCTTTATGGAGGGTGGTCTTCAGTTTGAATATTCCATTTGCCTTTCTTGCTGTTCATAAATATAAATAAATATGTTAACTTATTTCAAATGTCTTTAAGAACTTACCATATCAAGATCATTCTTGAATTTTTGCAATAAATTTAGAGCAACAAAAATTGTTGTCTCTTCATCCATTACAATTTTGAGTGAGCAAGCATGTACTAAGGTTGCTTTATTTTAACTCCGCTAAAGTTTTTCAATTTCTTGTTATATAGACTAAATTAGTAAGATAAATTGCAATTGATTTTTATATAAAGAAAAACACTATTCAACGAAAGCATTTACAAGTGAAAAGTCAAAATCAGTGCTTGTTTAAATAACATTTAAAAATATTAAATTTTACATATCTGTGAATAAGCAAAATCATTGTTTCTCATTTGTCTGGAAATGTCAGCTTCCAAGAAAAATGAACAACAACTTAAACTCAGATCAGCGACTGAGAGAAACGCATTCATCCCACCTTCTTGCTCTGGATCTCCTGTTACAGCTTCGCAGTGGCGTAGATAGGGGGGGGATCAGGGGGATATATCCCCCCCCCCCATTGGGATTCATAATTGTTCAACATAGCCAGTCAAGCCAAATAAGTTAAAGAAACGCACTTTGAAATAAAGTACCTACTTCCTACGTGAATCAAGTCTTATTAGTTAGTACTCACAGGATTCCTAGAGGCATTGTAAATTGTACTTTCTATTTCTATACCTACTACGGGGAAAACACAAAGTCAACTTCATCTGAAAGAAATTATTACTTCGGCTATTATATCGATTTTTAAAAAGTATTTTTTCTCTCACCAACTGATAATAGGTAAACGCGCAAGAAAAAGAGCTTAAATCCAGCTTTCCACAAAAACCCACACCGACACAAAAATTGAAAGTTATTTAGATTTCTTCTCGCCGTGTGTCACATTGTTAATTTGGTGTAAGAAACCGCTCCAAACACGCAACACACTCATCCACACGAACACAAATGTTCGCACAACTTCGGTGAAGTTAACGCGAATCCTAACGGTAACGATAACTCACACTAATTCATTTTTACCAGGAAGCGAAATGCGCTATTACCCATTACATAAAGCATGTCTAACACAAGCGGCAGATTGACAATCATTCGTCGTAATTTTGCGAGTTATTTGGAGTGTTTTTTTTTAAATTAATTTTTTATATATAAAATTTTTCGAAAATTTCCTAAAATTAATTTGAGTATGCAGCGTTCAAGAATATGTGATTTTTTTTTTTTGTATTTTGGAGGAAGTTAAAAAAAATCGTTTTTGAGAAAATTGAAACTTTTGGTTTTTGGCCAAAAAAAATTGTATGGTGGCTTCCCTTAATTTTGATCTTAAAAAATAAAAATAAAAGAAAGACCACAGCGAACTCGCTCAAACCTCAAATTTTCAAGTTTTAAGTCAATCGGACCAGTGGTTAAAGTTGCAGGTGCGTTTACAGCATGACAGACAAACATCCAAAACTTTTCATATATTCTATACTAGCAGTTGCCCGCGACTTCGTCCGTCTCTCCCTCGTGCCCCGGCCAGAGGTGCGTCTTGTGCATCATGTGCGTGTATTTGATTGCAAAGTTATTTTAAAATTGTGTATTAGTCGACTCGCCCTAATTCAAAATTCTTCTTAACTCGAAGCCTTCAAATATGTATTACTTTCCCCGTTTTAGTAGGTAAGACTTTTAACTGAAGCTTTGCGATTATTATTCGCAGCGAAACTTTGTATAGCTTAAAGCCTTTCTGGATAATTGGACTATTCAACACAAAAAGAATTTTTCAATTTGATTTAGCAGTTCCTGAGATCAGCGCGTTCAAAAAAAAAAATACTTTCTTGCCGTTTTTTTCCACATTTTACACTGATTCTTCGCTCCTATTGGTCGTAGCTTAATGTTATGTAGCCTAAAACCTTCCTCGACTATCCAACTCAATTACAATTCGAACCAGTAGTTTCTGAGATGAGCGCGTTCGAACAAACAAACAAACTCTTCAGCTTTATATATTAGTATAGATGTCGGAAGTAAAAATGAGCGAACTAGATCCATCCCCCCCCATAGCGAAAAGCTATCTACGCCACTGCAGCTTCGTCTCCAACTGTTTTATGGAACAAAATCGAGTCTCGTCTTGATTCACTCACTAAAACAATCATTTCACAATTAAAAACCGAAATCAACAAGATGTTTGAGAATTTATCATTACGGATTAATAATATGGAACTTGATTTTGATTGCAAAGTAAAAAAGATTGACGAGACAATGCAATCGCTAACTGAAAAATATAAAACTCTAGATTTGCATGTTAAAGACATTGAGCTTGAGTTTAAAAATAATATTGACAAAATGGAAAATACATTTAATCAAAGACTCAGCTCTCTTAACCACTCTGTTTTTAATCTGGACAAACGTTTTGATGCACTAGAGCAACAGGGATGCAGACTTGATAGCCAAGAAGAAGAGCTCACTTTAGTTAAAGCGCAGGTATTAGAGAAAGACAACACTCTTTTAAAATTACAAATTGATGCACTCGCACGTCATAATATATCTGGTGACGTCGTTCTCCATGGTGTCCCAATTCAAACTAATGAAAACCTGGACACTATTTTTGAACGATTTTGCACTTTAATTAATTATTATTCACCTCCGAAACCGATTCGAATAATACGCACTAAACCGAGAAAATCTTCAACAACTAGCGCAATAATAATAAAACTTCCTCACGAGCAAGACAAAATTAATGTTTTGACTAGTGTGAATGCTTACTATAAACTCCACTCTCGAGCTGTAACACTAACTGACCTCGGCTACGTGGGAAATAAATTTGTTCGTGTGTATGAAAGCCTTACTAAAAACAACCATACTCTTTTTCGGAAAGCGAATGAGTTAAGAAAGAACGGTTTATTGCATGCTGTTTTTACTAGGCGGGGGAGAATCTACGTCAGACAAACTAATGACGTAAACCAAAAGCCTCTATGTATCACAAGCTTAAACTCTTTTGAGGTGTTTCGGTCACAATTCGATACAACCGACACTGTTAATTATGCTGCCTCGAGTAACTCTATCACTAATGGCTCTGGTCGTTTGCCTGCAAATGCAAATATTGAAAATAATGATGCTGGTGCTGTCGTTGCTGATGTTATTGATGATTCTTGATGTTAAGTTACTGTAGTTTCTTATTATTGAATTTCTTAAGCGAAGTTTTAATTAATATGTCTTATACAATATGAAATATTTTTGTGTACATTTTTCTAAATCATTTATTCATCCTTATACTTTAGATATATTATTTATTTGTTTTTTATTTGAATACTTTAATTTAATTTTAGTCGTATGTAAGGTTTTCTCTTTTTGGTTGATGGTAGTGGCTGTTTTAACTTTTTGTTTATTTATTTATTTAAATGGTATTTGGTGGAGACCCTGATATTATTAGGAGCGTTCTAAACGTGATGTGTGGGGCGTTTAATGGTCTCAATGTTTGTTGTCTTAACGCTGAAAGCTTACGTTCAAAATATTCCATATTTTATCAAATCTTTAGTGCATCTAATGTGGACGTTATCATGGTCACAGAATCTTAGTTAAACGAGCATGTACTGAGCTCTACAGTTTTCTTGCCTGGTTTTAGCATGCACAGAAATGATCGCAGGGATAGGATTGGAGGCGGTGTTTGTGTGTTTGTTCGAGAAAATATACCCACAAAAACTGTGTACAGGTCAACTGGGAATAAAATTGACTTTATTTGTGTCGAAATTAAAAATGCTGTTGAGAAATGTTTACTTGTAGTTGTTTATAGTCCACCTAATATGTTTAGGGAAGAAAATCTGCATGAATTAGATGAAACATTAACTAGACTGAATACGAAATACAGTAATATTTTGATTGGGGTGATTTTAACGTTAATTTTTTACTTGACAATAGCGTAACGAGATTATTCAAACATTTTTGTGATGTATGGTGTCTGTCTGTTGTTAATGACCGTTGGCCTACTTGTTTCAAATCTGACTCTAACCCTTCGTTACTAGTTATGTTTCTGACTAGTTCTAAACACAGAATTATGGGAGTTGATCAGATACGCCCTACTTCCGACTTTATTCATGATTTTATATTCTGTTCCTATCAATTTGATGTTTATAGGGCTAACATCCCTCGTACAGTTACTTTTAGAAAAATCTAGAGTCAAACTTTAGGTTTTTAGAATGGGACAGGATTTACTACTCAGCTGATGTGAATACGAAGGTTTCGCTTTTTAACACCTTAGTGACTACACTATACGACAACTACATCCCAATTGTATCCAAAGAAATAAAAACTTCTGGCTGTCCTTGGTTTAACAACAGTTTAAAAGAAATGATTCGGGAACGAGAGCGATTTTACAGGAGATACAAAAATAATCCAACTACATATAATAAAGCTCAATATAAATATTCACGCAACAAAGTTAGTTCTCACATACGAAAATTCAAGCGCGAGTATTTAATGAAAAAGGATTTATGGAAAAACCTAAAAAACATGGGTGTGATAGACAACAAAAATGAACAAAAGTGTCCGTTTAGTCCACAAGTAATGTCTGATGTGTTAGTCCCACCTTTTGTTAGTTCAACTATCCCTCAAGATCTGTTTGATGTTCCTGAAAATGAACATTATTTTTCGTTTAATTGCATAAGTGCTAATGAGTTACTCAAATCAATTTTCTCAGTCAAATCCAATTCTATCGGACCTGACGAAATTTCTCCTAAGTTTTTAAAATTGATTTTGCCTTTAGTCATGAATTATCTTCTTCACATTTTTAACTTTTGCCTTTATAGCAGTAAGTTTCCTGATGTATGGAAAAGTGCAAGTATCATACCTGTACCTAAAAAATCCAACCCCTCAAACCCCTCTGATTATAGGCCTATAAGTATTCTTTCTTTCTTGTGCAAAGCCTTTGAAAAAGTGATTCATGATCAAATACAAGTATTCTTAAATGCTAATAAATGCTGACAAAATTCCAATCGGGTTTTCGAAGTAAACATAGCTGCGAGTCTGCTGTAATTAAGGTGAGATCTGACTTACGTTCTGCTTTAGATTCTGATAATTTTGGCGTTATGGTTTTGCTTGATTTTTCAAAAGCGTTTGACTGCATCGATCACTCAATCCTGCTCTGTAAACTCAAAAGAATGTATAAATTCTCAAACACATCGTTGAAGCTTTTGTCCAACTTTTTGTTAAATAGAGTGCAATATATAAAAACTGAGTCGGGTTCCTCCAATCCACTTTCAGTTAAAACTGGTGTACCTCAGGGCTCTGTTCTGGGCCCACTTTTGTTTTCACTATTTATTAATGATATACCTAGTGTTATTCATAACTGCCAAATTCATCTATATGCGGATGATGTTGTTCTATACATTTGCCGCCCAATTGGCCTGATGGATGATTGTATTGCGAGGTTAAACGAAGACTTAAACGAGATTCGAATGTGGTCAAACGACAATTGCATGAAACTTAACCCTACTAAAGCCCTTTTATGTTCTAGGAATAAACTTAATCATGAACAACTTCCCTCGGTGGTAATAGGAAATGAATGTATTCCTTTTGTCAATGATGTTAAATATTTAGGGTTCAGAATTAATAGTTACTTGAGCTGTTGTAGTGCAATATCTAATTCTTTCAGACTAATTTATGCTAGACTGCGATCCTTGAGATGTTCTTCAAGCTTGTTCCCGCCTTCTATGAAAAAGTACCTTATAAAGACTTTAGTTATGCCTTACTTTTCTTTTAACTGTACAGTATTCCCAGTCCTTGACTGTGAGTGCAGACGTAAGTTAAATGTTGCTTTTAATGACTGCATTCGTTTTATCCATAATATTCCTCGATTTACTAGTGTATCACATCTCCAAAATACTCTAGTTGGGATGAATCTCAACTCGTATCTTAAGTATAGATTTCTCATTAGATTCCATGATGTTGTTCACAATAGATGCCCTGCCTACTTAAGTGAAAAGCTTCAATTTTCCCAATCCCAAAGAGGATTAATGTTTATCCTTCCACGTTTTTCACACACCATATCCGAACGTTCCTTTTATATATCTGCAGTTCGCTTGTGGAACCTAATTCCTTACGAACTGCAAAGAACAGCCTCACCTATAACCTTCAAGAAAAAATTGTTGTTACATTTCACTAATAACTAATTTTTATAATGTTTTTTTTTTTGCTTAGTTTAAATTATTGTTATTAAATCATTTTAATTTTGCTTGTTTTATATTAACCAATCTATCTTTCTATCTATCTATTTTCTTTTTTGTATATTTTGCATTACTGTTATTATAATTGTTCATTAATTTCATTTTCTTGATACTATAAAAGATTTATATCTTAATGTATCGTTGTCAATATAAAGATGTTTTTGGAATAAATAAATAAATAAATAATTAGGTACTATGTTAAAAAGAAAAGACAAATGTAACCTCAAAAAATTTGTTTTCTTTTTTGGGGCCGATTTTGTGAATCTCCAATTTTTACATATCTCCATGTTTCGAGGTCACTAGAATCCGAATCAAGCGTTTTTATGATGATGTCTGTGTGTGTGTATGTCATCAGTCTTCTCCCAGTGCTTGGAAAAGTTCTGGAGAGGATATTGGTGAACAGACTCATAGAGTGCGTTCCGGAGCAATGTCCATTCCAGTTTGGCTTCACGCCAGGCCGCAGTGTAGAGGATGCTTGGACACATCTGAAAAGTTGTGTCAGTGCCTCTACTAGCAAGTATGTGTTAGGAATTTTCGTAGACTTCAAGGGGGCTTTTGACTACCTCGATTGGGACATGGTTCACCAGAAACTGATGGAGGTAGGTTGTAGGGAAACGGCTATCTGCAAGAGTTATTTCTCTGAAAGAACAGCTCGTATTCGAGGTAGAGTAGATTGTGTTAGTCTAGGAGTTGAACGTGGTTGTCCGCAGGGATCTATAGCAGGTCCATTTATTTGGAACCTGATGATGGACTCTCTGCTGATAACTCTTTCTTCGAGTGAGGGAATAAGTTGCAGCGCTTTTGCTGACGATCTTTTAATTCTCGTAGAAGGTCAGAGTCGCTCTGGCTTTGAGGTTAGGGGATCGGAAGTTATGAGTTCTGTAGCTTCTTGGGGGAGTAGTGTAGGTGTTGATGTCTCACTGGACAAGACCACTGCAATGTTGCTTAAGGGCACATTAAAGAATCGAGGTCCAATTGTTAGGATGAGTGGTGTATCCTTGAGATATGTGAAGCAAGTAACATATATTGGGGTTACAATTGGAGAGAGGTTAAACTTCCTCCCTCATCTTGACAAAGTGAAGGAGAAGATGTTAGTGATAGTTCCGACGGTTAGGAGGTTACTCACTAGAGAGTGGGGTCTCACTAGGCGGGCTGCGCTTACCGTATATCGGGGGCTTTTCGTTGCTTGTGCAACTTTTGGTGCTCCGATTTGGTAGAGCGCAGTAATGAAGGAAGCTGGGAAGAAAAGGATTCTCTCTTGCCAGAGAGTCATGCTGCATGGAATGCTGCCTGTGTGTCGTACCGTTTCTACGGAAGCGATGCAAATTCTCGCGGGCGTTCCGCCTCTGGACTTGGAAGTAATACGCATGGCTATTGCATTCAAGTTAAAGAGGCGGCAGACCTTATCCTCAACGGACTGGTCTGAGTGTTCTGATTTTGGTAGGTTGAATAGGAATGAGTTAAAGATATCTTTAGCCAGGTGTGTTTCCTCTAGATGGCAATCTAGATGGGACAATAGCGAAGTGGGAAGAGTAACTTTGGAGTTCATTCCCAAGGTAGAACAGGCTTGTGATATAGGTGTTTTTGGGTTCTCTCTCCTGGCGGGCTTCTTGTTGACTGGGCATGGTTCTTTGAATGCATTCTTGCATAAGAGGGGCCTTGCTGAGTTGGCTGGTTGCTCGTGCGGAAGTCCTTCCGAGGATTGGAAGCATGTTTTGCTGGACTGTCCCCTCTATGCTGATGTGAGGAATCTTCCTTCCATGGGCATAGTCAGGACTGAAAATGACTGGGATGTTAGTGGTGTTCTTCTTTCGAGGGATACTGCTGAACGTTTTCAGGCATTTGCCAGTGAAGCATTTGGGAGAAGAAGGTTGAGGATTTGACAGGTTAGTTAAGTTCTGTTTTATTAAGGTGTGATATGTTGTAGGTAGGAATAGGCGTTATTTGTTATTTTAAATATTTAAAATATGAATTTTTATTAATGAAGTATCTTTTGAGTTTTTCTTTCAGGTACTTCTTGATGCGGATTTGCTGTTTTTCTGTTGTCCTTCGTTGTTCGCATTCCCATCCAACCAGCATGTTTCCTCCTCAGCTGCTGGTTGGTGGGATATGCATTGAGGTTGCCAGGCCTCGGGTTTTTAGTGGGCCCATCTGGAAGTAACCTTTACGGTTGCGGAGCTCCACCGGAAGCTATATTCTGGTACCACGGGAGACAGGAGCCCACTGAGTTATACAGGTTCTCTGGTATCTTCGATACCAGTCTGTTTAACTTGGTCCTGTCTATGAGGTAGGCCCCCTTGTGGGAGTATCGTGGTGGCTGTGGTTGTCCCAAATTCGCGGGAACTAGTAGCCCCTAGATGATCTGTTACCATCTGAGATAACTAGGGTGCAAGAGGTGTTAGATAGACCTCGCCCCTCAGCAAGGGGAGTAATATGCCTAAACATATTGCTAATTGTACTGGGGTGGTACTTGTACCGCCTCAGGGCGTTGGCTGGAGCTTTCCTCAGCCCTGATATTGTGGGTAGGCCCACCGGGAAATTAAGCCTTAACGGCAGGTGTTCTCGTCAAGTTTATCTTCGATATCTGTGTGTGTATGTGTGTTCGTATGTGCGTTACGTTTTTTCGGCTCGATGATCTCGCGAACCACTCATCTAATTGTCATGAAATTGGTCTCATTCGACGCGGTATTGTGTCTGCAATAATTTCAACAAAAGTGCAAAAAATCTTATAGTTAGTGAGAAAAAAAAACAAAATTCAGGAGTATCATAGGCTATATTTGATTACTAGCTGACCCACCATCGCTGTTTTGCCATATAAAATTAATCTTCGGAAATACTAATCCGATTAGAAAAATGCTTTCACTAATAGAAAACTACAATATTCAGGAGTAATATAGGCGCCACTGTTATTCAAATGAACTTATGGATTTTAACTTTGAAAACAACGTGCGTGTACAACTACAACGGAACGCATCGGCTGGAAATTTCGCTCTGGGAAGTTAGTTGTGTGGACAACATGGGTCGCACTTATATATTTTGACAGATCAACCAAACCTAACTAAAAAACGTTGTTGCATGATTTCAACTATTTCTAACTATTTCCATTTATGACACATCAATCTTTTTTTTGACATAACAACTACATATAATATAGTCAATTATGGTCAGCGCAAAAATGCACTTCAGTAATCAAGTGCGAGTAAAACGCTCCAAGTCAATTTATCTGTCAAATTCAATTTGTATGGCAATTGTTACATAAAACTTCGCAAATACTTCAACCTAAGAGTCGTAACTCAGATAATAAGATTTGCGTGATAAAATAATTCTTCTTAACAATATCAGCGCTGTCTTCATTTCAATTATTGAAAGTTCTATCGCCGGCACAGCCTTCATTTTTTTACTGGCATTTTTATGGACTGCAATCCAAATTGTTGTTGTTTTCCAAGGGAAATTTTGTGCTGGCTACTGAGTAGTTAAGTGCAGTAGCCCGTAGCTTAGTTGGTATGGTAAGTGCGTTGGCTGCCAAGCAGAACGTCGTTGGTTCGAGTCCTACTCAGACCAAGTTTTTTTTTCATCTTCACGGGTACTGCCTCTTCCGAAGACCTGACAAATCTTCCAAGAGTATCAATCTGTCATGAAAAAGTGCTTCTCAACTTTGCCGTTCGGAATCGGCGTTAAATTGTAGGTCCCCTCAATTCTTCACACGCACTCAGAGAATTGTTGATGAGAGTAAGCCTTGGCTCTTCAAGAGCTATCGCGCCACTCTATTTATCATCATCACCGATAGCAAAATACAAAATGGTGTTTATGTTCGGTTGAAAGCGAGCATGAAAAAAAAACAAGATTTCTTGAAGTTATACTTTCAAATGCATTCACCAAATTTTGTCATTAAACCGAAGGTCCCATATAAAAGGATGACAAAGTGAGCCTGGCCACAAAGAAACCCAATGATTCCTGACACCGCTGAAGTACGACACCATCTTCTCCGAAACCTTCTATCAAATTGTCATGAAAACCAGCTTAATTGCTCATATCTTTCCACTATCATCTTTATGATCAAATTTCATTCAGTTCACTTGAATATTCCCAACGACACCAGAATGCACTTATTTTTTCCCTTTTCCGATACTAAAAACAACTTTCTTGCCATCTCAAAATTTATACGACTCCATCTGCCTTACATACAATCATGTGCAATGTATTGGATATGCATCAAGGAGCAGAGGACATTTTCCACCGCAATATGTTCAACTCGAAGCTTACAAGAATTCTGCATGAGCATAAATATTGTTTCGAACGAGCAAACTCGAGTTCCTGGCACACTATCAGACATAAACATAATAAAGAACAACAGGTCCTCGAACAGAATTCTTCCTAACGGTAACTTGAATTTAGTAACTCCCAAAAGTTTACTTAGATACACTTGCAACCATTCGGCTGCCCTTTAGATCGTCACAAAATTCTTGTCCAAGTCCCAAGTCTCTTTGGCTTTTCAAACTCAAACCCAATACCGCATAAAATATTGAAAATAAGTTCAATTAACAGTCAACCAATCTACTTTTCGTACTCTTCAAAGGGTGAAGGGTCATCTCGAACAACCACCGACTGAACTGAAGTGAGTGTTGCAGCAGACATCACAAAACCTGAACCAGGAGAAAAAGGCCTATACCATCTTTACAGATTCCTAGATGAGACACAAAGTTACTATCAGGGAATGTGGTAGAACCATAGCCGTAGCTAGGATTTGGTTTCGGGGGGGGGGGGGGGGGGGTTAAGATAAATGATAATTTTTTTCAAAATCTCTATATATATAAAAATGAATGTATATACTACGTTTGTTTGTTTATATGTCTTTTATGGACTCCGAAATGGCCAACTAGATATTTGTGAAATTTTAATTGTTAATACTTTTGTATTCAGTGATGCTTTCTGTGACAAAAAAATAAAATGGAAAAACCTCATGGAAGAGGTCGGAAATTTGATTTTTTTTTTGCTTGGAATTTTTTTTAGTTTTCAAAATGGGTTTTCGAATAGAAAAATAGAAAGTTTTTGATGAAAAACTCGGAAAACGCATTGGTTTTTAAATGGAAAACTGCATGGAATTGTATCTATGTGCATTGGTTTTCAAACGGAAAACTAAAAAATTGGTGATGGGGAACTTGGAAATCTCTGGGAGATTTTGCATGGAATTAAAGGTGCAATTTTGGAAAATTAAGGAAAAGAGCAACACGTTTGATTTTGTTTATCACATTTAGGATTTTGACTGTGTTGGAAAGTTCGTTGTCAAGCTAGAAAAATTTCATATCTTTGAAATTGGAAATATAGGTCTTATAATCATTTTAGAGCTTATCTCTGAAGGCGCTTAATGGTGGTGAAACGAGGTTAGCTAAAGATTAATGTAAACAATAAAATGGATGCATGTTGATTTGTTTGTGTGACCGGTAAAGACTCTTAAGTAGTCCAACGCATTGTTATAAAATTTTGACTGTAGGCAAAGCTAACACGAGCCAGGGTTCCTGCGAAAACAAATTTTGGGAATAATTTACGGGAAAATTAAAAAATGGGAACAATCAAATGGTGGTCGAAAATTATACTTTTGTATGGGATCATAGCTGCAATTGTTCAAAAATTAGTAGGTATCTAAAAAAACTCAGAAAACTTCGCAAAACGAGAATTTTTTAAATTATTTTTAGATTTGATTTGGTCTGGTGGCAGTCGAGACGAGGTTCGCGGGGTCGGCTAGTTTTTAATAAAAAAGGAAATTTTTGATGGAAAGTTTAAAAATATTTCTTGAGTGTATCTTTTACTTTAATATTAATCTTTAATATTAATCATTGTTATTTATGCAGTATTTTTAAATATATTGTAAAACACATAATAAAGATTTGAATTCATATGAAAAAAAACATTTCTCCTACAAAATTGAAGTCTAACTGAAGATATTGGCTTCAAAGCTTCAGAGTAGATGTTTTTGCATGGTATATTAGATATATGAATCTTAAATTAAGTTAACTTACCTTTATTGGAAGTCAATAACATTTTTGTATTATTTTGTTTTGGAAAAAGTAGGAGAGAACTATTTTCATAAAAAGCATTATTGTTTATTGAGGGACGAATAAAAACAAAAGCAGAAGAAAAACAAAATAAATACATAAATATAATATTTAACTATATAAAATAATTCTTTTTTCACACAGATCATCAGAATTGTGAATTAATTATATTCAAATAAATTCTTTGAACAAAAAATAACACAGTATGGCATTATTTATTATTATTTAAACGAACGAATAAAAACAAAACCAAAAGAAGAATAAATACATAAATAAAGTATAACATTATATAAATCTTATAAATTTATGTTAAGAAATTTATTTGTATACATGTTATTTATTCACAAGAGTGATGATCTGTGTTAAAAAAGTTTATTTTATATATTATAATATCCTAAAGATTATTAAATTCAGTGAAAATGCCATTTTGATAGTACCTACAGAATAACGAAGGATTATTTCTTATTCTGTGGACTAAGTGCAAAATGCTATTAATAAAAGAAATATATCTTATCAGACGTTTAAAAATTTATTCCACAGTGGAGGGTGGTTTAGCGAAGCAATAAAAAAATGTAAGATAAAAGTTCATTAGATGGTTTATAAGTATCAACAACAACAAATTTCCCAAAGGGAATTTAAGCTTAACGTCACTTACTTTACTACTCCGGAAACAAATTATTTCTTATTAATTAGAAATTTTTTGACGTTTGGTTAAAATGGATTACATTTTTAGTCCGAACTGCGTCAAAGTAGGATGGGTTTAATTGGATTTTTTATGTTAAAAAAACTGCTTCCCTCTCAAGATGTCACCAAAATAGATTGCCATTTTGCCTCTACCAAGAATATATATAGGTATACAAAAACTTCTCATGAATGTTCGGCTGTTAAATTACGAATGTCAATTAGATATTAAATGCGTCTCGAAAAAATTTGGGCGCTCAGAACACGTTCAGTTAAAAGTGTGTTCAGAGCTTTGTATATTTATTTGACTGGTACTATCAAGATGGCGGTTTTTACTGTATCCATCTATATAACGACTTATTTAAAAGAAAACCCCGTAACCCCCCCTAAATACGGCTATGGCTCTAACAGACTTTTATTCTGAAAGAAAAATGCCTTTAAGCCTTAATAGAAACTTATAAATTCAGTGTTAGCCAAAAAATAAATTTATTAAGTTGTTAATCAATAATTATTTGATTTTGCATTTCGTGGGGGGGGGGGGTCAGTAAACCCCGTAACCCCCCCCCCCCCTCAATACGGATGTGCTATCAAGACGGCGCTTTTAAATATAGTCATCTATGTAATGACTTATGTAGATACTTTTAACTTTAATGGAAAATGGATGTAAAAAAAATTTCGGGGGGGGGGTTAAACCCTGTAACCCCCCCCTAAATACGGCTATGGGTAGAACATGAATGATTGTGGACAAAGGGCATTCCTCGAGAAACATTTTCTGGTCAAACATGAGGCCCCCATAAAAGCAGCAGCAGTAGCAGCAGTATGTTGTTTTGCTTGTTTATATCGTCATTACAAAGAGATACGAGTGTTTTACGTTATACGGATGACATACAACTGTGTTTTGGAATGTTGAAAATATTCCTTGCTCCTACTCCACTATTAAGGTTATTGTTTTTGTTATACAAGTTCCATCGTAGCTCAATGCTTAACCCAGGCCGGGCTAGACGACATCATTATTAGCCAATATGCTATTTGAGTAAAACCAACCGGAAGGAGTTGTAACAAATGGGGTGTTGGGGTTGGCGCACCACAAGTTGAAACCATTAAATGTGTAGGCCTACCACAATATGTTATTAGAATGTTTCTTTGTAGCTCTTTGTCGAATCGAGTTCGTGTCAATATGGCCGGTAGAGGGATATAGCAAAATATGTTAACCACCTTGGTGTTTTTTACTTTGTAAGGACGTATGGGACACCTCATGAGCACCTTGCTTGGCTCTATCCGAGTGTCGCGTTCGATTCGAATGTTGCGGTATTGTGTTACGGTTGTGTTTAAAATCAACCTCGTTTTATAGATGCGGCGAGTGGGTGCTATATTCAACATGACCAAGTTATATTGTGTGGGCCAAGAGTCTTAAGAAATAATGTACCTTACATTTTAAGAATAGTAAAATGTAGGTTAATTTTTTTGTCTGCTTCCTTGGTGCGACTGCTGAAAATGCAGGCTTTATCAGAACGGACCGAATTCGAAGAAATTCCGTTGTCCTATTGCCGATTGGGCACACACATCAGTATAAGATCTAGACTGAAATCAAACCAAGAAACTTAGAAATAACAAAATGCAGCCGAATTTCAGGATATGGGATGGAATGGACCGGGCAAAAGGAGGATGAAAAATTCCAACACATTCTATAGTATGAAGAAGAGCTTCAAATGTGCAAGCAAACGCATCACGACGATCCGAATCAAGGCTAATTTCACCTACATTAGCCTAAGATGGACGCAAGTCCCCACAGAAGAGAAAAAAGACGACGCCAAAGACGAGATCTATATCAAGGAGCCATTAAAATTGTCCTCGGAAAAGAGGACATCTTCGGTGGGATAGTCGGAAAGCACAGCCTGCACCGCACTGATAACATTTCCGGCAGCGGATTCAGGCTGATCGATTTTGCTGCAGGGTGAAATGTTGTGGTTGCAATTGTTAATGGTTCCCACATATAAAGGAACATGATCAATCAACTGTCAACCAGATCGACAGAAGGCAACATTGCCAGAAAGCAGTTCAAGATGCCGCCTCTAATAGGTCTAGGTTTCACACAGCCACCAAAGCGTAACGCCTGGTTTTATGAAGAATGTAGTCAAGCGCGTGCAGTCAAGCAGGAGGCATACAAAGCAGTGCTGCTTGGAAGGACAAGACTTGCTCATGAGCTGTACGAACAAAAGAGGAGAGAGAGAAAAGGAGAAAAAAGAGGGAGCATGAGAAGCGTCAGATCGAGGATGTTGATGCAGGATGAAGTTCTTACCGGATGGAAGGTTACACAGCTGGCTCAAGCTCATCAAGCAAACACCTACACCGATGCTTGCAGAGATGTGCAAAGGAACATCATAGTAGAATCACAGTCGATGCTGAGGATTTTAGAAGAAAATTCCTGTATACAAACAGATTCCCATCCACTGAACCAAAAACAGTAGTCATAATGATAATTTTGTACATTTAACTGACAATTTTGTTGTCAATTTACAACCAATGACCGCAGTAGTAAATATGACAATTTAAAATTTTCAATTCAATGATTGAAACCGGGATTGTCGCATTGATAAATTGCGTTGGCAAATCGAAAACCATGGTTGTCATATTGAAATCTATGGCAGTCGTATTAAACACTGCAGTTGTCATTTGGAAAACCGAAATTATCAAATTGAAAACCACGGTAGTCAACTTGACAAGCGTATTAGTCATATTGATAATCACAATGAACCAATTTAAAACCACGGTAGTTAATATGAAAACTACGGTTGTCAATTTGAAAACAGTGGTTGGTAGATTGAAAATCATGATTGCCAATTTGAAGATCGTGGTTTTCAAATTGACAACCGCAGTTGTCATATTGAAAAACATAGTTAACCAATTTAATACCATATGGTAGTTAATATGAAAACTACGGTTTTCATATTGAAAACAGTGGTTGCTAATTTGAAAATTTCAAATTTGTTTAGTTTTCAATATTACAATCATTATGATACACTTTAAAATTTCGATTTTCAATTAGATTAACGTGATTCTAAATACTATAATAGCTCCTCTGAAATATAAGTTACAAGGATTGTTTAAAATATAAGGCAGATTTAATTTTTTGGAATATGTTTAATTATTTATTATTACAACTAAGTTGACTTACATATTCATACATATAATTCTTATGAGAATTAAAATGGTTTTTGTGATTGTGTTGGTATTGTGATTGATACTGAAATTGGTGTTGTTGTTGATGTTGGTATTGGTGTTGGGGTTTGTGCTGGTATTGGTGTTGCTGTTGCTGTTGAGCTTAGTTTTTGCGATTGTGTTGGTATTGTGGTTGAGGTTGATGAGGGAACCGGTGATGGTGTTGGTTTTGGAGTTGTTGTTGACGTTGCTGTTGGTTTTGGTGTTGATGTGGATGTTGCTGTTGGTGTTGGTGTTGCTGTTGCTGTTGGACTTGGTTTTGGTGTTGGTGTTGCTCTTTGTGGAACACTTTGTGGAACACTCGCAAAATAACTTCATCTATAAAGAAACAATTTTAAAAGAATCAATTAGAATTACTTCTGTTAAGCATCAATAAGAAGTTTACCTTTATCAAAATCCGCTTCTCTTGTGTTTTTGAGTGTGTCCAATACGTTCTTATCCTTAATATTTCTCATCAAGAACTTCCTTAAATTTTTGAAAGTTGGCTCTCACAACGAAAGGATGGAGGAGCTTTCGGGGTACATATACTGAAAGTCCTTGTCAATCTGAAACATAGAAAATGCCATGAAATTTTGTTAATAATATTGTATTGGTGTTGGAGTTGCTGTTGGTGTTGATGTGGGCGTTAGTATAAACATTAATGTTAATAATTGTTTACATGTTGGAATTGGTGTTGCTGTTGGTGTTTTTGTTGTAAGCAAAAAGTCTTCAAATTTGCCCCCCTCTCGCTCTCCACACAGCTGCACTTATATTGAATAATACAAATTGAATAGTTTTAACTTACAAATGACTCTACAAAAAATATAATTGTCTTACCTGTAACAATATTCTGCTTGGGATTAGTTTTGTTTTCTTAGTTTTAGTTTTTGTTTCTTTCTTGATTTATTTTATATTTTCCACTTTTTTACACTTCTCACACGAGTCTGATAGACTTTATGCACGGCTACTGAATGAGGATTACACTACTTGTTCAATTCAAGATAAACTCGATATTCATATTGAAAACAATAATTGTCAATTTGATGACCATAGTTTTCAATATGACAACCTTATGTGATCGATCATCGTATTGACAACCGCAATTGTAAATACGATTTTTAAAAACGGTTGAACCATCACATTGACTACTGCGGTTTTCAACTTGACGATTATGGTTTTCAATACAATGATTTTGATAACGGCATAAGCAATTTATCGTTTGTATTTGTTTGTTCTTGTTAATTCAAGAAACACCCGATTTTCATATTGAAAACAATAATTGTCAATTTGATGACATTGCGTAGGGCGTTATTTCAGATCACGTCGCATTTTGATAACGAAAAAAAACTCCATCATCATATCGACAACATGGGTTTCAATGCGAAAACTTTGTCAACGAAAAGTCTTCGCTAAAGAACTTATTTATTTTTAGTTTCCTTCTATTTGTTTTGATTTACATTCTAGCAATCGCAATTATCAATATAGCAAAAATAGTTTTCAATTTGATGCCGGTGAAATTCAGTCATCACATCAACAACTGCAACTGTCAATTTGATGATTTTTTTTCAATGCTTTTGTTGCATTTAGGTAGTAATCATATTGACAATCATTGTTGTACATGATGATGACTGTACTTTTTAATTAACTGACGGACAACCTAAGTTTTTCATATTGACAACCATTATATTCTATTTGATCATCCCAGGTGTTAAAACGACAACTTTGATTTTCAAACTAGCAACAAGATATTGAAAATTTCAAATTGTCCCATTTACTGACAATTTTCGGTTAACAAACAGTAATTTTCAATATGACAACGGTTATTTTTTTCAGTGTCTATCAGGCAGGAGCCTTATTTGACCCGAAGATAGCCTTCAATTCAGTGAATCCGACTTAGTAAAAGTGATGATCAGCAATATCATGGCTAAAATCAAACAAAGCCCCTGGAGCAGGTTCAAGCTGTTAAAAACAGCAGGCTACGATCTATAAAGGAGCATGCACCATATCATTTGTAAGATATAGTCCGAAAAACGCATGTCCGATGAATGGAACCTCAGAATCGTTTACCCGATCCTAAAAAAGGGAGATCTCCTAAACTGCGCCAACTACAAATGAATCAGTCTCCTTATAATATTGCCTGCCTTTCTACCGTAATATGTGAACGTCTGAAACCTTTCGTCAACAATCTGATTGATCCTTATCAATGTGGCTTCAGATCTGGAAATCAACCATATTTTCACTTTGCGGCAGATCCTGCAAAAAACTTTTGAACTCCAAATTGACACCCACCATCATGTCATTGATTTTAAGGCCACTTATGACAGCATCTGCAGAGACAAACTGTAAAGCCAAAAAAAAATTCAGACTCAGTCGATGCAATGTCATGTGCTTGAGAAGTCAATGGAAAACTCGAACGTCAACACCAAAGGCACTATATCTTCCAATAGCATGTTCAACACGTAAATTTTAGCTACTAAGATAAAACAATACAACATCCCAGTTCTGCTATATGGTGCAGAAGCATGGACCCTGACAAAACCGGACGATTGTTCCTTAGACTGCTTTCAGAGGAAAGTTCTTCGGGTTATCTATGGGTTATCTATATCTATGGAGAATGGAAAAGAAGATTCAACAGCGAACTTTGCGGGTGACACAACGATATGGACCTAGTCATATAGAGCGGAAAGACACCAAGGCTCTGGCCCGGAGAGCGTTTGACACCATTATCGAGGACCGCGACTAAGATTGCACACTCAAGTGGAAGAGGACCTCAATCAGCTTGTAGTGCAAACCTGTAGACAGTAAGCTAGGGACCGAGCTGACTGGCGGAGACTTTTGGTTGAGGCCCAAGTCCAAAAACTACTGCGTCGCCACCTTGAGTAAGTAAGTGTGTATTTAAAATAAAGATTTACATTTCAACTAACCTGGTGTCATTGACAGGTGGTGCCCTCTGCCAAATTCTTCAGTTTCCCAAGACGAAGATCTTTGAATGATTTAGAAAACGAATAATTTTCTCTGGGTGGTCATTACGCGGTACGAAGCTCGACGAGTTAGCTAGTTATTATATCAATGAATAATGATTTCCCCGAGCTTTAACTTTCGATTTAATTTATTTATAGCTCTCTAGTTCATACAGTAAACAAACACGGGAACTAGATACAACTTACACGAAGCTGATGCTTTGGATTCTCACAGGACATGTTCATCAATTATAACTAGTACAAAAATTGAGAGCTTAGTTTGAAAGTCGTCACGAAAACACAATTGAAACCAATTGCGAAAAACGAACTTAACGTCTTTTCCAAGAAACCTCTTTCCTCCTAGAAATAATAATCTATCCGAACTTTTACGTCACTTTAAAGCCCATTGTTCTTTTCAATTGGCACTGAATAGCCAGTCAAACAAAATTCATCATCAAAGTCCAATCTATGACTACGTTTACAAACGCTATAGGTATATTGTCACAGAGAGACAACACATCCAATCGAGTCTCCTCTGCAAACACAACTCAATCTACCATTCAATGCAGGATTGCGAAATGAGCAAAAAAACAGAAATGAATAAAAGGCAAAAATATCGCTGTTCGGGAACAAAATATACGATTGTGAGCCAGTACTGGTGGATCCTTTTGTTTTCGAAACACAATACAAAACGATAAGCATCAAGCAGTTCGATTTCTCAATGGCGCTTCTCCATACACACAACGAGACTTCCTCTAATTCTGGCTGTCGCTTGTGTCCCCATAATGTACATCATGTATGAGGATGGGTATTTTTGCTCTTCAAACCTGGATACAAGAGGCACATCCCAATGGCTAACCTTTTTAACAAAAAGCTGAGAACCGTCATTTCGATTGGTTTTTTTTTTCGTTCGCCGAGTGTATCAAGTCCAGCTCACACCCGCACAATTGTATGGAATACTATGAAGTCCTTGAGAGTTTGAATTCGTTTTCATTCGAATCGAAAGCGAACAATTGAACCTGTTAGCCGTTCTTTCGTTGCTTCCAAATGAGAATTGTTACCGTACCAAATAAAATAGGACAAAAAAAAAAAAAAGATTCTAGCTCTTGGATGCAAAAAGAAAAGACGAAAATTAAATTTGATAATGGTTGCCAGACCTGATAAGTATGTGAGTGCCTTTTATTATTTTCTCTTTAAAACTAGCATGTTGAACTTTTGTAACCAAGTTACACATTTTCTTCACCGTCGGTCGCCGCCTCACCACCAACGCTTTGAATATAACAACATCACACATGGGAAAATAAACAAACAACACAGTACGATTGCTGCTACACATACACACACTATTGTGTACGCAGAAGCAGTGTTTGCCTCTCTCGATTCACAATGTCTATTGGTGCCAAAATTACCAAGTAGAGGCGAAAGTCAAGAGAGTCTTCTTTTCTCGTGTGCAAGAGTGGATTTAGCATACACCAACAGCCAATGGGGTGCTTTGTGATTTTGTTTAAGAAAGCATCAAAAGTAATTGTGACTCAATCGGTTGGGGACTATTTTCCAATATAAGTGTGCCTTAACCGGCCGGGGACTCCAGGGACCATCCACCGTCAGGAGTTTCCAGGACCCAGGAGTTCGCTTGTAAAATTTTGAAGAAATTCATTCCTTTGGGTAGCGGCTGGTGAAGCCAATAATTCCCTATTGAAAACCAAAAGAGTTGATCTAAAGCGACCGACCTCAACCTTTGGGACTTCCCAGTCATGAGCAGGCAGGATTGAATTACTCAATTTGATCAATTTATTGACCTTATCTAGGCAGTTTTGAACTCAACCTTAGCACCTGACCAGACTTGAGGCAAGCCATTGACAGCAGCCCTTTACAGATCGTAATATCTCTGTTCTCCATAGGCTATGAGTTTGATAGGGTTTTGGAACCAAACTACATCAATTGTGTCTGGGGGAGGCCCTGCTGTGCTGCTGGAACGGACTTTCTGCCATTAAGCTTCAGACTTACCGGCTAGAGACCTATTTGGGTTTGACGTGGAGTAGCGGCAGGTCGGTTTTTTGGGTCTTACTTAGGAAAAATCTGGCCTAGCGTCCGTTATGAGGTTCTTTCCGCTGCCGGCTGGTATAATACCGACTGTGGCCTGAATTCTTGTAGCAGTACTCTGATCTCGATCGTCCTGAGCTCTCGTAGACCTCCTTCAAGCCGACCCTGAGCTGTATCCCCTCGACACAGTTGTGGATCCAGCTCCGGACCTATTCGCTGCCGATGCTAATGCGAAGCACCCTCACCCGTTGAATCATTTCCATACGTCGTGGACTTTGCCTCTCCTGATCAAGCGACATTTCTTGGAATCGTTTGTGATTTTCGAATAAATGTTGGAACATGGATGGGAATGAGCTTGGAACTGCCGCTATTGGAAGAGCCGAGTGTCACAACCGTTCCATTGACGGGTTTTCCTCTCTTATAGTGGTTGCCGCTAGGAGGGGAATGAGATTCAAGCAATTATTGTCAGCCTCAGGGTTGACAACCCGTTCACACCTCTGAGTTGACTCGAAAGCTTTTCCAGGAGATGTAACCGCATTGGCTGCCCTAGATTGATCCTTTTTTGAAGAGTTTTTGTTTGTTTTTTTGTTAATTTGGTTCCTAGGAGTGGGGCGAAAACAAAGTCGAGCCCAGCAGAGCCGCTTACAAGGGCAAGGCAGGAAATATGACGGACCTTTCCTTAGCATCCGAAAAAGCTCATAAATGACTGGTTTATCGCCAGCCTTCATTCTTCACTACGTTTTTTGGACAAAGTACGCTTACACCACCAATGAAATGAGGAACGTCTAAACTATGAATAAATTGGGTTTCCGAACATTGTATTTTTGAAGAGTTGCAAAAAATTGGGCGACTCAATTTAATCTTGGCTGATCTCCATCCTGCGGCAAAGATGCACAGGATTTTGTGCTGAACATTGTCTGCCCTCCACCCACTTTGAGGGTCTGAATGGGGATTTTTGCCAGGTAAAACGTGTTTCCCATGGATGCATCCAAACTCGATCGGCTTCATTCCATAGAAGCTGGCAACCATAGTAAATTGCCATTGCTTGTATGTTCGGCCGAAAGGGTTATTGTGACCACCATCAGCTCTTGAACAAACGCGACCAATTGTCATATGCAGACCAATAAATGGCAAATATTGACTCCCGACCGGAGACATCAATTTTGTTATTCGTTTTTATTTTTTTCCATTTCTGTATGTCTTCCAGTTCCCACGGAATATTTCGGAATAGAAAAAATACCCTGACAATGGCTTGAGAGACACACGACTCAATACGCCAGCCACTTCGTACAGTACACATTCCTAAAAACGGAATTCAATGTGTGTTCGTGTTTGAACTCCTCTTCCCGTTGCCGTCCGCTTTCCCATAAGCCATGAAAGAAAAGATATTGCTTCGAATAATTCTCTGGCAATAAATTTACCGATAGGAATGCAATTACGTATCCTGCCACCAAATGAGAGGCGGTATTGCGAACCACCATTCCGCCAACCCATTGCCAAGGATGCGATGACGATGATGATGATGATATTGGCTTTCACTATATGGCTTATGGGCTGGCTGAGGGGGTGTCGCCGCTGTCCCCGATGGTGGACGCCTCAAAAGAAAAAGTCGAGAGATGCTTAATATTACAAAAACCTTTGGCAGATTGCTGGAAATTAGCACATTTAAGGATGGATCTTTTTCGACTTGGCTATTATGAAGTGAATCGAAATCGTGTAAGGGATTCAGTTAATTAAGACTCCACACCAGCAGTTCGAGTCGTGAATAACAAAGAAAGGACCGACTTGAAAGGAAAGCGAAAAAACGGCAATCGCCCGCTTGAATTTAAATTAGGAAGCTTAAATTAGTGAATGACAATGACAATGGCGATGTGGTGAGATAAATCTTTCAATCGAAAATGGAATCGGAAAATCCTTTCATGTCCTTGACATCGATCTGTCAATAAATTTACCCTCAGGGAGCTGTAGTCCACTTGCGTACTCGTCCGTCGTACCTATGCCAACTTAAGTCTTCTTCGCATTGATTAAAAATCCTATTGAAATTCTTGAAGCTCGGGTTGAAGTTGAAACTAATAGAGGTTTCCTATTTTCTGAATTTTAACCATTAGATGACACAATGAACTGAAGAGAAGGACAATGTGCCTTTATGCTGTTTTTGGGTTTTTTCATGCTTCTGTCGGAGCCTTGTCTTTCTTTGGGTGCGGTATGTTATTGTGGTCTAGTGTTTTATGGTCCCAGGGCCTGGGGGAAATCAAACAACTTGTGGATAGAATTTGCAATTTTTCCTTTCTATTTCATTGAATTTTAACTTCAAACTTAAATTCAACTGGAATCCATTTCTTGAATGGGTATTGGGGGCTGTGTTTGTCTCTTTGTCCCAAAATTAAATCCTTGACGTTGTCTCTCTCTCACTTTGTCTTCTTGAATCTCTGGTGACATCAAAAATTGAGAAATTATAATCGTTCCACCAACAACGTAGGTACTCGTAAGTTTTAATCATGCTTATTACTTTGGCCAACCCCAAAGCTGGTGTATGGTGCGGTGATCCATATTTGTGTTTACAATTTAGATATAGACGTCAAGATTTGGATGGTTTTCCACATGTATGTGGAAATCGTGTTGTAGACGTCTACGACAGGAGTTGTGAGTGTGCTTGAGCTAGTCGTCAAGTAGTGTACTTTGTGGTGAAGTTAATTTAACGAAAAACTAACTGGATGAGGACCTTTCGAAAAACGGTCTATTGAAAGCAAATCCTTTGAGCGTTCAAGCTTGAATCTGAAGTGGGTTACTCGTGGTTTTTTGGCTTCATGTGTGTACTTGGATAAGCGGAAAGGGTTTTCTTTTTTTCTCTTCTCTTTGATTAAAGTAAAAGTGCCAAGGAACATGAGATTTAAATAAACACTACTTTAAAGGTTACTTTTTCAAATTAAGTAGGTTGCAGTAATTTAAGAATAGAGAAATGCGAGTCGATAAGCAATACTTTTTAGTGTTGGTAATTTGTAAGCGACTTTTTAGAGCGAAAGGTGTAAATTACTTGACTATACACTATTGCTTGACAATGCATTCCACTTTGTTGGACAAACTTTATACTTAGATCTGGCAATAGCAAATTTTAAGTTTTCTTCGAATAAACACGAATCCTATGTAGGTACTTAAGCAACGTTCGTTAACTTTTCGTTCCAATTTTACAAGTGCGATTTTATTCGCTCATTGCTGAAGTGAATTTGACAATTTGAAGAGAAATCCAAGCCTACTTTCTTTGCTTACTTAAAGAAATTTCCGGTTTTTTTACATTAGCTTAACTTCATTTTAACAATGATAGTTGGGCCTTTATTTTATTTGATTCCTCCTTCAACAATCAAGAAAAACGAACTTTATTTATTTATTTAAAGATAATAAAACTTTCTTATACATTTACTCATTTTGATTCTTTATTTCTGCCAACAAAAATAACGTCATAAGATTAGAAGTACTAGTGAAATACTTAATAGTTTCTTATAGAACTGGCTAAACATTGTGTTTTTTTTTTTAATAATGTGCGTACCTGTCCACCAGCTTGAATGAATCGAATGAATGGAGATATAGGGGTTAAAGTTCACCCATGTTGTCCACACGACTAACTTCCCAGATCGAAATTTCCAGCCGATGCGTTCCGTTATTAGTTGTACACGCAAGTTGTTTTCAATGTTAAGTTCCATAAGTTCATTCGAATAACAATGGCGCCTTTATTACTCGTGAATATTGTAGATTTCTATTAGTGAAAGCATTTTTCTAATCGGATTAGTATTTCCGAAGATTAACATTTATATGGCAAAACAGCGTTTGGTGGGTCAGCTAGTAATTAAATACAGTCTATGATACTCCTGAATTTTTTTTTCACACTATCTATGAGAGTTTTTGCACTATTGTTGAAATTATTGCAGAAATTATCATAATTTTCATTATATTAGGGTTGTCTTAGATTTTTAATTGCCATTAAAAAACCGCTAAGCGGATTTCGCTCAAAATCAGCTAATCAGCTCTTAACAACACAATACCGTGTCAAATGAGACCAATTTCATGACAATACGATGAGTGGCTCGCGATATAATCGAGCCGAAAAAACGTAACGCACATACGCACATACGAACATACATACACACAGACATCATCATAAAAACGCTTAATTCGGATTCTAGTGACCTCGAAACATGGAGATATGCAAAAATTGGAGATTCACAAAATCGGCCCCATTACAATAACTTCCTCTGGGAAGTTAACAAACATTTTTGAACTATTTTTTTTTTAAATTTTATGTAATTAAGTAGCAACTAATTTTGTTGTAAAAATTCAATGCCGTTGTTAATTTTTAGTCGAAAACAGAAAACCGGAAGATGTCTTTTCATTTTTGAGAAATAAAAAAAAACACACTTTTTTCTAAGAAAATCTTTGTTATTTATTTATTTTTACCTATCTGGACTTTTTGTTTAATTTAATTATGAAACATTAACCTTTCTTTTACTATTTGATTTGTTTTGTAATTGGAGTTTTTTAAGGACTCAATGAAGTAGAAAAGTATTGGATTTTCCCTGGATTAATCATTTTGTTCATTGATAATGTCTTTCACTTCTAGATCTCCGTGCTCTCTTAGACGCCGGCGGATTCTTGAAAACATGCTACGATTCGGCCGCCTTCTATTAGGATATCTTTCAGCGTAGAGTCTTTCGGCTTCCCGATCTCGACAACTAGTACTAGGTAATGTCAATCAGACTTGTTGTGAATTGTAAACAACTGCCAAAGACCAGAAAATAAAAAGTTTGAGGCTTTGCCAGAATACGAAAATAATTACAAATTCGAACTCACCTCGCGCTATGATGTTTTTGTGACTTGTGAGTTATCATTGTAGTGTCCGTGGCTTAGTGGTTAGGTGCATTGGCTGCTAGGCAGAACGTCGTGGGTTCGAGTCCTACTCGTGACCATAGTTTTTATCTTTCATGGGCACTGCCTCTTGCAGAGAAGTGACAAAACTTCCAAGCGCATCTGTCATGAAAAAATGCTTCTCAACTTTGCCTTTCGGAATCGGCGTTAAATTGTAGGTTCCCTCAATTCTTCACACGCACCCAGAGAATTGTTGATGAGAGTAAGCCACTTAGGCCTTGGCTCTTCAAGAATTGTTGGGCCACTCTATTTATTTAAGTTATCATTGAACTAAGCAAAAACAAAATAGGGCTCCATGTTCTTTCCGTTCAAATTTACCTAGAGTCGAAGTCAATGTAAAGCAAGCATACAGACCACAATCCAATTATTGAAGAATTATTTTTCGAAATTTCCTCCATGTTTCTACTTGTTCAATATTTATTTAACGTATTAATTTCCGGTTCCCTTTCCTATTACCTCTATCAAGAATAAGGTCATATTTCTCGTCTTCAAAAACACCGTATTTGTTTCAATCAAAAAGGTTCTGCATCGTTAGGAATCTACAATCATTTTCCCTCACAAGAAAATATAATATTATTATGTACCTACCCAGCTACTTAGAGATATTAATAAATTTGATCAGCCTTTCACCCCAATTTTTTGGGGGCTAATAATGACTTTAAATGCACACTAAACAATCACCAAAAGGGGAAAACAGTAGGTTACTTCGGTTTAGCAATTTCCTCTTCAACTTACATTCTTTTAAACCATTCAAGCATAAACAAGAATGTCCAAATTGCCATTTTCATCTGCTTGCTTGAATCGAAGAAAGAAGACTGAGGGTTAAGGAAAGAAGCTTACGCTATTTGTGTGTGTAGTGGTGGCGGTACTGTAACTACAGTTAATCCGTGACCTACAAGATGGCTTAACGGATCATAGAGTATTAGATACTTGAAACCCCTGATATTGGAAACCATTTTTCCGTCAGTTTTTTTCTCTTCCTGGAAATTAAAGTGGTCTAGCAACGCAGGAGGAGCTTTTCTGGTTCGTTCATAAGACTCTACCCATACAATAAGCTCAAGATTTGATAAGTAGGTACAAGGCATACGCACTTCATTTGGCCGCATCATGTTAATGATTGGAAAAAGGGGCTTAAGCAAAGACGTGTCCTTGCCTTCCTAAATAAGGGTATGTATGAGTTTCTTTGCCATACAAATCGTTATTGTGTTTGACGAAAACCATAAGGGTTTATGAAGCAAAAACAAAACCAAACGGAGTGTGCTTGTTTCGTTATTTTTCCGTAGAGCTATTTTCTTTCCGGATAAAGGATTATTTGTGTTTGTTTGTGATGTGAGTCGAAAGTAGATAAGCATATTTTTGTTGTTGTTGGCGTTTCTGTGTAACGACTTGGCAGTTGTAGGTATTTTGTGTTTGCTGTACCTACTTGTGTATTTTTAGTCTTGATTTTATTGATACAAGCTAATAAAGTCATATTTAAGCAGAAGCAATTGACTGTGAGAATTTGTGCGAGGGTGCTTTTCGGAGTATGATTTAACGAGCAAATAAAATCTTGGGCTACAAATTTGCTGTTAAGTTTTTTCTCCGGAAGTGAAAACAAAAGATTAAAAGAGCTTTGATGGGGGATTTAATCAGTATAAATCATAATGATGCAATCGTAAAATATTGATATATATGTAGTCACGTTCCTCTTGATCAGATGATATAATTAACTACTGGAAGGGGCATGATAAGCTCTTAAGAAGAGACAAGGATCATTAAATTCATCGCACTCATAACCATAAATTTCTTACCATTACGTTACTGGTCTAGGAAAAGAGTTAAGCTCGTCTCCAAAGGCAGTGATTTTTAAAACATCTAACTTATGAAGACTATATATGCGCTATGGATGAGAAGGTGACAAATTTTAATATGTACTTGCTTAGGTTTACGTTCATTCATTGGATTTTATGGCAAAAGTGGTAAATCTTGGTCCAAGCATTCTGTTGGAGTCGAAATACAACAAGAGATACAACTTTATTTAGCAGAAAGAAAAAATGAAACCGAGACAAATTTAATTAAACTTTGGTTTATAAAATCAATTTTAATGTGTGCTTCAAAATAATTTGTATATGTTACTTTACAAGCTTCTGATCTCGACTGAATGTAGGCATAAAGCCAGCATTCAAAAATGCTTTTTCTCGTGTGAGTGAAAACAGTATAACGGCGGCAACATTCTCCCCCTCGTAAGCGAACTATGGTGAAGTGAGCTTGCTGTCACTTCGGGCAACGTCTAGAATAGCGATATTATGTGCGGGTCTTTCTAGCATTTCTGTTTGAGTTCTTATTGTTGCTCTACGGAGTTGTCCGTCTCTGGCGACTATAACGCTCTCGATAATGTCCTTCGGCCAGCAGTTCCGTGGTAAGTTTTCATCCACGACAATCACGACACGTTGCCAGCAGCTAATGGAGGTTGTTTGGGAAACCACTTGCCTCGTCGAGCCAATATGGGTGTATATTCCTTGACCCATCTGTGCCAAAATTCATCAGCAAACTTTTGAGTCTGGTGCCACATCTGTCGCAAGTCAGTGTTGTTCTTGCTTATGGACTTGTATCCTATGCTCAAACCAAGTAGCGGGTGATTTGGTGTAATCGCTTCGACGTCACAGGAATCCAGGGACACAAACGTTAGTGGGCGAGAATTGATAAGAAATTCCACCTCCCATAGTGCACATCCCAGCAAACATTTCTCTTCATAAATGACTAGAAAATGATTCACTAAGTGAAGAAAACATCCGAGTCTGAATGTATTTTTGATCCGATTTGGGTCCATCTTCGTAGGTAGCGAACCACATTTTTGAATCGTTTTAATGATTAATTTTCGACTCGGAAATCCTTCATTTAAATGGAGACACACAAGCGATATACACTACGTTCTCGATTATCGCAACTAATTAAAACAAGGGTGGTTGCACTGACCGAGGTTGTTGCAATAACCGAGTAAAAAATTTGTACGCTCAATTTGAGATCTAAAGCAAAAATCAGATGATGTATATGTCTTGATACAGTTTTGAACATTTAAGCCAACAAGTTGCTAGTTGTCTAGTTTAATACCAGAGTCAGGTTAACTCAACTAAACTCACAGAATAGTTCGCGAAATAACGAATTTTAAAGTGAAAACTAAATTAAAGAAAAAAAAAGAAAAGAAAAAACGAAGGTGAATAAAGAGATTTTGTTGTTAATTTAAACATAGAGTGAAGTTAATAAATTTTCGTAGAGTGACAAGAGAAACCAAAAAGAGGGAAGATTCATTCTCAAGAATCCTGAAGGGATTACAGCAGAGGTATGATGTTTTTTTTTATGTCCTAGTTTAGAGTATTCTGAAATGTTTTCTGACCCTGGTAATAGGTTGTTGGATTCGGCAAAGGAAACTTAGAGGCTGCGAGAAGATATATATATATATTAACAAGCCAATTAGGAATATATATGTACATGAAGAATAAAATATATATACACATAGAGATATTAACTAATCCAGACCTCTGCTGGACAGTTTCTTAGTCCGGAAACAGTGAATAAGCTAGGAAAGCAAATCCTAGGAAGGTGCTCCTTAAGCATTTATAGATCTATCTGCTCATATACATATACATGAACTGTTAATCTTGCATATACTTATATATATATTACATATATATAAACGCTTTATGGTTTAATGTCCCTTCAGGACAGACAAAAAGTTGATTTTTCTTTTTCTTTTCATTTTTCTGTAATACATATTTTTATGCATTAACGTAGTTGTTATTTAAAGTTTTTTAATTGAATTAGAATTAGAATTAGTATCTTGAATATCATTGTCATTAAAACAAAAACAAAGAAAAAGGAACAAAATAAGAACCAACACATAACAAAATTACATCAAATCCAGTGACCAGCATTCTACATCCTGAAAAGCTTGCCGGCAGGACTTCGATGGACGTCGAAACAAAGTGAGTCATTGTTTGATTTCCTTGATATCATATTTATTTGAATTTATACACATATATATATATGATTATATCTATATATATACATACATAGGTATACAAGAATTTGTTTCCTTTTTTTTTATTGTCTTTTTATTATCTTTTGAATTTCAATTACATATATATAACATATTTTTTTATGAATTAAATGATTGTTTTGCTAAATTTTCTTTGAATTATAATGAATTTAGACATATTTTTTTATTATAATTACAATAAATTAAACTAGATTTCAATAAATCCTATGATTTCAATTCTCGCATATATTTTTCGTGTTTGATGTGAATCTGAAACGAAACAATGGAGTGCTAAAAACAGATAAGTAGTGGTGGAGGACTCGGTTGAGCCGACAATAGGGAAATGTTGGAGTTGAATGAACCGAACTGACATGATACGACATACACTTACTAATAATAGCTAATAGCGACACATAAAAGTGACTATAATGACGTTGACTTTAGATTTACTTACGCATTTTGACATATTTACTTACAAAAACACCAACTAGACTTATAAACTTACCAAAAATGACAAAAGACAGAACAATCACCAAGTTCACTACGACGAATACGTGCTATAAAAAAAAAATGTAAATAAAACAAAAATAAACGAACATCGAATAAGCACGAACCAGTCGACATACATTCATACGCACGAACATGTTTGAACGAACCAAAGACAAACTAGAACATTAGCAAACAATTAACGCAACATTATTGTGGAACGAGAACATACATTTGGACTGAATTGACTGGAAAAAGACGTTAGGGGCTATCTTCACAACATCAGGCTAGAAGATAGTATAGGCTAGTACTTAGATACTGGGTGGAGAAGGCCAATTCTACCATTAAGATCAGGTAGGGCAATTGGTGGATCCGATGAACCATTGTGTTGTCGAGACAGTGGTCCAAAGAATTTTGTTTTAGGGAAAAATTTCCATTTTTTTAAATAAGGTTAGTTGTTATTTTAATTTTACTTTTACTATAGTTTAGGGATATGACTGGTTATATTAAATAGAAATAATATGCCAGGTCATTAGGTTTAGTTTAGTTCAGCTTTTTTTTTGGTTTAAAGAAACTTTTCCTTAACGGAACGAATGACCACTCTTTCCGCAATACAGTGGCATAGGTGTCTGGGTCTGTACGTTTTTCCTTTCTTCCCCGCTTTAGATTTCCTGATCCTGGTTACTTATCCCTTCTCCTATCCTCATCCCCATACGGCATGATATTTTTTGTTTGTCGAACGAGTGGAGGTCAATTAGGGCAAGAACCGCCCCAATCCGTCGAGCTAAGCCGAGCTAAAGCAAGCATGCCATTGCCCAAAGTTGACCGTCCAAAGGAAGCCCCCGTGGTAGCTCGAATCGCAACAGTCTACAACTTCATCATACCATCACTCAAAAGTAGCGGTAAAATAACTGCCGTGACAAGATATAACGCCAAAGACAAAAACGAAAAAAGTCAAGCATCTAAGAAAATAGAGATATGAGAATAAGAACAAAAGTTGCACTTATCGAGTCAATTTTGGGGGAAGAGTTGCGATTACTGCGTCAACAATGTTAAAAATTCAGCTGTTGCGAAAATCGAGGAGTTGCGTGAATCGAGAGTTGCGTTAATCGAGAATGTACTGTATATTCATTTGTGTGGATAGTAATTTAATCTTTTCTAAGCCAAAAATTGTTCATATTAGTGGATGCGCACAAGTATCTAACATCCATTGAAGTGAAGCTTATCTGAAGCAAAAATGAATTCATTTAAGACTTGTTCCTTATGCAGTTTATATTTACATTTTATTCGTAAGTCCTTCAGAAAAATATTAAGTTCAAGCAGAAAGAACAAAACATTCCTTAGTTATTTAATTCAATTTTATTTTAAGATATTTTTGTAAGAGTACATCACATTTTGATTTATTTTTAATAAAAAAGAATTAAAACAACAATTCAGTAAAAAACAAAAGTGAAACTTAACAGGAAAATTAAATAGTTGAAATAATAATAAAAATTAGTTTTTCTTTCTCACAACACTTTATTAAGTTTTATTATTGTTTACACTGTTTTTTTTTCTCTCACAAATATGTTTTTAAATTAGTTTCGTATTTGTTTGTTTTTTCTTTTTCTGAAATATATTTAAGTTCCTGATTTCTCACTTATTAATTTTAACTTATATCCACAACAAACTTCACTCTACGCAAACTTGATCAAAGTGAATATTTTCATTTAAATTTTGAAATTTTGTTGCGACAAGATCCCGTTATCATGTGTATGTCTCATATGCACTAATAAATAAGAAAAGAACGAAAAAGATTCTGGTGAAAGAGCAACAATTTGCTTATAAACTTATAATAAGGATTTGCAAATGAGTTTTTATGAGATATGCTTACTTGTGCACATTCAGTTTTATTCAAATAAGTGAATGAAAACTGAATGATAGCTTTTTTATTTTCATTTTTACATCCCTTTTTGGGCACGTTCAGAAATCCTCCACCTAAGTGAATCATTTTTGGTGAACAAAATCTGGACCTTCAGAAAAATGTTTGCTGGGATCTTAGACTTTCGTCGTTGAAGTTCGTCGGGGCCATGTTGTATAGAATGGTCTTGATGGATCGAACGAGCCTCTCCCAGGCATCGACCATATGTGGTGCCGTGGTCCCGTTGTCGCTGTAAATTTCACGAGGCATTCCACGAGACCACGACGCGATATAAAGTTGCGTATCGCGTATGTACATGACACAGAAGCTGGTATCTAGGCTATGATCCCCAAGTAACATTTTATGCTTTTCTAAACTTCTTTCAGCGCTTTTAAAGCTGTCTTTATTTGCTATCAGTTTTGAAAAGAGCACTAGAAGAGCTTATAGAGCTACTGTATCTTGTATTTGAAGCCAATTTCTTAACTTTGAGAGCAAAATTTCTGTGCTATATGAGCAATTTAAAAGACGTTGCTGAAACTCTCTGGTTCGGAAAGAGCTCTTAAGCAACTCTTGAAGGCATTGCACAGCTATATAAGAGCTGAACTATTTAAACTGACAGCAACTGTTCTACTTTAAATCAGTTATTAATGTTCCTTTGAGCTCTATGGATGAAAATTAAGTCGATTGCATTCTTTCTTAGAGCTATTTCGAAGCTTCATATTTTTAAAAAGAAGTTCTAATTATATTTTATACTTGTATTGGTGACAAAAGATATTCAATGAATATGAAATTGTACATCTGAAAATGAAATATTATACTTGTGTATGAAACTTACTTTTGATGTGTATCTTTTCAAATATGGCACACAAATAATAAAAGAACTAAAGTCAATCATTTACTTTTTGACTGAAATTAGTGTTCTAAATGTAATTTCTATTTGCCGTTCAAAATTTTTCACATATTTTTCTAAACTGCTTAAGTAAATTTTAAAGCGCCTTCTTAATTATTAATATTATGATACCGAACAAAACAAAAACTAAAATAAAACAATATTTTTATCAGAACAAGAATTGATAATAAGTATATGTATAAAACGAATATTTATGAATAATACAAACTTATAGTTCATAACTCTTATATTGAATTCATTTTTCATTTATGAGGAAATATTTAAAAAAAAAATGGATTAATTTTTTTAAATCCACCATCTTTTCAAGAATAAATGAAGCTTTGATATAGAGCCCTTATATTTCACTAAGTTTTCTTTTATGTTGTACTGGAGCTATTTTTCATGTATATGGAAATGAAACAGGGTGCTCCAGAGTTGAATTAAGAAACATAATTTTTTTTTGTATAACTGAGAAAATTATGAAATCACCGACTTTTTTCTTACCATAGACGAATAAGTATTGAATTCTAGTTTAAATAATGTCACTTCTACACAGTTTGTTCAAGTAAAATTTAACTTTTTCCTTTTTTTGCCGTTTTGACGTTTCGATTTTGAGGAAGAATGTCGAAATAAGAAAAAAAGAAAATTTAAAACAAATATAAATTCTGGTGCAGGAATATAGTTTATAATTTGATTTATGATGAATTGGTATTCACTTATTTTTTTTATCCCAAATGTTAATTAATAAACGAATACTTTTCGCGAAGAAAACATTTTTGTTTTCTCAAAATTATTAACATTTGAGATGAAAAATTAGATTTATGCATCATAAATCAAATATAAATTATATTTCTATAGTTTTGTTGAGAATTTGTGCGGAAATAGGGCTTGAAACGTATCTAAAATATTTTCTTTTTCATTCGTCGTTCGTTGGTAGTGCTCATGTGATTAGTGCTTAAAACTTTGGTTAAAATTTGACATTTGGTTTGAAATAGGGCCAAATTTAAACATTTTCTGTGTGAAATGCGTTAGGCCGATTGAATTGCATTACAATTTTTATTAAAACTTGTCGTTTGGTTAAGGGGTCAAATTAGCCGCTTGATATGTGAATTGCGTTTGGCCGAGTGAATTGTATTAAAATTTGTATTAAAACTTTACGTTAATTTTGTGGAGACACCCTGTATTTTATGTTATTACATTCTATTTCCTCAATATAAAA
Source organism: Sphaerophoria taeniata (assembly GCA_943590905.1). NCBI lineage: Eukaryota > Metazoa > Arthropoda > Insecta > Diptera > Syrphidae > Sphaerophoria > Sphaerophoria taeniata. The sequence goes on along the minus strand of OX016540.1, from coordinate 250,292,084 downwards.
TCGATTTTCAGACAGATGTTGTGAGTTTCACTAAAGAACCCATTAAAACCTTCTTTAAAGAAAGGAGCTCTACATGAGCTTTACAAAAAATTTAAAAGTGTCAAAACTGTAATTTGAGGAGTCAGATTAGTACTTGGCTCCTTATAAGGCGTTTTTCTTTTTTACATCTGAACAGAGGCTGAACTGCCAAACTCAAAATTGTGTTTCTTAGTTCAGTGTGTTCAGAGCATCAAAGTTGTGTTACTTTTTTCACTCAGAGCACTGATTCTGAGTTCGGAGTTCGACCGACGCGCTCGGAAAAAAGAGAAGGAGCATTGTGAGGAAAATGCCTGAACAAACATTTGAGATTTGGTAAAATGAAAAGAAATGTTTAAAATAATTAAAATGGTGGAGGAAGCAAATGATATGGCAGAGAATATCAGATAATAAAATTATTCTAGAATATTATTTATGAATACAAATATACAAATAAAAAAATTACCGAATGTTGAGTGCTCAATAATTGTAATTCAAAATTAAATCAGAACGTTCAGAATGTTCAGCATGCTCCGAAGACTCAGAGTTTGGAGCTCAGAACAAAAAAAGAAAAACGCCTATTTGTAACCTTGTTTTCTTTTATAATTCCCAAATTGAAAAATGCTCTTTTATGACATAAGTGAATATTTTCCGTTTTATAAGAGTCTTTGAAATGTGTTTTATAATGCTAAATGTATAATAATTTATAACAACAAACAGCTCTTTTTTAGCTCGTAGCAGGTTTTTTTTTACTTCTAAGGAACTTTCATGGAGCTAACACTTACATAGTAGGCATTGCTCGGATAAAGAAGTGAGACGTATTTTTTAAGAGCTTTTGTAGAACTAGAAGCTCTTTAAAGGAATTAGAGCTCTTTACTGATGCGAAACTCTGATATAGAGTAGGGTCAGTTAAAGTTAACACATAGAGCTGCAAACATTCTTCAAATAGAGCTAGAGCTATGAGTTTGACTCTTCCAAAGCTGTAAAGGAACATTTAAATAACTTTTAGCTCCAACGATGTTACTTGGGCGAGCCACCTCTATGTGTACTGCCCGTACGGGCAGGCATGTGAAAATAGCACCCCATCTTTTTTCGCGTCTGCGTCCAACTATGACGGATATTGGCCCGAAGTAGTCGATCCCAACGAAAGTGAAGGGTCTCTCGATGACGCCTAGTCTTGCTGGTGGTAGAACAGATATCATAAGTGCTGGAGTAGCGTTCTTGGTTTTACATCTTTGGAAGTTTCGACGAATGGTCTTTAACAATACATGTAGTTTCGGAATGAAGAATTTTCCTCGAATCTTGTTGATTGCAGTCTCCTGCGAAGTGTGGTGGTGGTCTTCGTGGAAGGTGGTGGTCTTCGTGGAAGGAGCGAGCAATGGGCCGTACAAGAATTATGTTGAAAAAGTCACTGACAGCGCAACTCCCACTTCACAATCCTTCTGTCAAAGTGAGGCAAGTTTAGCTGTTATACTAAAATTATCAAGTGATACGGTTAAACTGAATGAAAATAAGACAGCTGTTGAAATGGTTTCCTTGGATCTTTCCCAAGATTAGACGTTCGGCGCGTTTTCCTTAAAACGGCTTAGTCTGTTACTTTGAATTGATCTCCAATGAGGTCATCGTTGAATCCTCACATTTCTTGGGTTCAGGAGACTGTTGGATTTCTACGACAACGAAAATATTGAATAGTTCCCTTCATTGCAGGTGGATTTGGGTTTTGGTAGCTTGTAAAACAGCCTGAACAAATGTTATTTCGTTTGTATATATATTTGGGGAGTAGTTGGTGAACGATGATGGTGGTCCCATCTTGAGACCTTTCACAGACGCAATCTGCTTGTTTTGACAGAAGATCTGAACAGAACCAATCTTGATGGTACTGGTCGTTCCATACACAAAGGTTATTTCAACATTCTCAGCATCGGCAGCGAAGCTACGACAACTTTCGTTTTTCGTATAAGCAGGCTCTAGTTCGGACATTGAAAAACTTTTGAGCGTTTTAGTTGTTAAAGAAAAACAGAACTACGACCGAATATCGAATGAAAACTTAGCTCGACGATATACATTTTGTCGCAATTCTTTTTCAGAGGAGCGCCTGTCATTAAAAGTATACTTCAGTTACAGACAGCCAGACTTATGCTCTAACACTGTCGAAGAAAGTGCATACATCTTACATAAATGGTGGTTGGTGACGCACATATCGTACATTTCGAGAAGATCGGATTCCATTTCCATGATGGAAGTGAGGCAGCTCTGGGAACAACATCGACTTTTCGTGGAAGTTTCAATTCAACTCAATTTCTCGGAGTTATGAGTCATATCATTGGCTTGCAGGGATATATTGGCAACAAACTGATTAGAAAAACGGTAAGCTTGCACGCCAACTTTAACCTACACACATCCCTGCTCTTTTATCGAAACAGCGTGCTTTTGGTATCAATGAATCCCTCGTTTTCGAACATCGAGATCTCGAAATTCTCGGTATGTACACACATCTTGTAAAACGAGCAGATTTGCATGTGGATAAAGTTCGTTCGCCACTTCTGAGTTCATATTTAGTTTATACTGGAAAAATCATAAATACAGTTGTAATTCGGAATAAAAGTTGGAGTTTGACAGTTTTCAAAGACTTGTGGACGTGTGGAATTACTCAAAAGTCTTAAGCAAGTTTCATAATATTACTTTCTCGTCCTTCTCAGCAATTTCATTTTATATGCATCGTATTCCAAGTAAACCCAACCATTTTAGTATAACATTCTCCTATCCCGGTGACAAGGGTCTAATCTTGTGGGCACAGCATATGCTGATGTCCAAACCGGGAATTTCGTAGACCTAAGAAAAAATAATTACGAAGGCATCGAAAAGCGTTTGTAGGAGATTCCACACGCTCTTTCTGTTTGTTGGTTGCAGTTCTGATAGCTGAACGGAACACACTGATCTGGGCAAGTTCAGCGTTCATAACTACTTGAGCTTCGAAATCAACTTCAACCAACTTTAACTCACAGCCCTTCACTTTTGATCTTTTGAATATGTCAGGTGGTCCTTCTGCAGAATCGAATTCTGAGATCACATGCTTTCACTGCAAGATACGAAAAGGGATAACCCATGGGAAAGCCCTGATTTACTGGAAGTAAAAGTACTGTTTGCATAAAAAAAAAACTTCCTCAAGTAGCTTTTAGCAGTAGTTGTTCGTTTAATATAGAAGGCAAAACTTTACGTAAAGACTCCATGCTCTTTAAAAAATTGAAAAATGTAAACAGGAGTCGTTTCATTTTATCTGGAAGAAAACAACATGAACACCCTCACAACTTGCGTTTTGAAATATTCAGCAAGTGTCGGCGTTCAATTTTTCACTAGATACCTACCTACCTCTTCAGTATTGTTCTGCAAAGCCCTTAACAAAGCTATTTGATTTATTTTACTTTTCAATGTAACCTTGACCTATAGATACATTTTTATGCTCTTCGTGTTTCGCCTCTAAAATATCTTTCACACTCGGCTGTTTGGCATATCCTAACTGAAGCCATGGGGTTTGGAAAAGGCCTACCTCAACATAACGTTGTATCTAAAGTGCCATTCTCATTTTCAAATTCTCAATTGATGGGATCAAAACTCTTCTACTCCACAATCAATTGGAAAAGTGCTGAATGGAAGCTGTTAAGAGCGACTTTTCCAGAAACACAGCGCTTGAGAAACTCTTATACCGTTGAGCGCATGACTTGAATGTTAAGAGAAAGTGGGAAATTTAATATTCTTTGGAGATGCAAATTCTGCGTACTAAAAACTTCCCAAAATTCTTATCACGTCGGTCGTCGACGTCACCATGTGACTCGTGTAAGATGTATCACTACACCTGGCTTTTTGAAAATTCCACGTTTTCATCATAAAACGGCTATTTTGTTTGACACTTTATGTTAATGAACGGGACTTTAACGGATTATTATATCAATAACAATGTTTAGCCCTTATTCCTGATGATATGAGCATAAATGGAGGTGTTGTACTCATTTTTTTGTTGATTATTAATGAAAACCAAGAAAACCAAGAAAAGTTGGTTGGTAATGTGATGAAATTACAGACATGCCAAGAACCTTGGTACCTACCCATTACCCATAGAAATTAAAACAAAGTTAAGGGGCTTATGGATTAAGAAAGTTTGATATCGATTACTTGGCTGTTTTTGAAGGTGAGAGCAGGGTTGTGAATTATATGCTCGAGGTATAGCGTGCTTAATTGTGCTATGGCAGCTTTTGAAGTCAGTTCAATTGAGTAGTTAACACTTAGTGAAAGGTCTGACATGAGGGTGGTTTTGTGGGTGTAATATGAATAGGGTGCAAATGAGTCCGTCTTTTGCATTTATGTTTAGAATTATGTTTCTAATAGTAGTGCAAAGTGGATAGAGTTTCATTGCGAATTGAAGCTATTAAGACGTGTTCGAGGAAAACACGAAGAAAATGTTTCAAGCATTTTATGATGAACAAAATCAATATCTTCTCAAAAAACATGTTTGTACTAAAAAAAAATTTAAATGCCAAGTTATCAAATTTGTATTTTCTGCACGAAAAAATTTCATGTTGATGTCTGTAGCCTAAGGAATTTGGGGTTCATGTTGGTTTAGTAAAACAAATTTAACCTTTTACCCTCAAGTCTCTTTCTTCATTGATGTGAAGTGGAAAACGTTGCGTTTTGTTAAGTATACCTTTGCCTACTTATCTAATTAATTGTACCCTTGGTCCCTGAATCAGAAAAAAGGTAATTATAATATCGATGAATATTTCAATACAAAAGCTGTTATGTGGGGTTTTTCTTCAGTGTTTGCTTGAAATAAATAATTCTAAGATGGTGATTTTAAGAATACAAGACTACGGCCTCCCAAGGCAAGCGTTCTAGTTAATTAAGACTTGTTCATTGAAATAACTATTTACTGAGTACGAAAAACACCCACAAACTGGTTGCCAGACTGGTGTGTTTCAGAAATAACTTGTTACATTTAGACATCTAAGAACGGATCTAAATCTTCTATTCTAAGAAGATCTACATGTGAAAATGTGGGGACATAAGCGAGCATGATTGTTTTGCTGTGCTATACAAATTAAACACTTGGTTTAAGACCCAGGAAAGGTGTTCTCTCCACTTTGTGGCTTGTTCATCCTCCAAACCAACAAAACACCGTCTAACTGAACTGTATTGGTTATTATGTACCTAAATGGTCCTGCTGTCGCACCTGTTTGCAGAACCTCAAGCTTCTTGCTCCAATGCGGTGATGGAATAATGCTTGTCACGGCGTAGGTACACTGCGGTGAACCTCTCACTTTTTAATGGGATACGTTTCTTTGTTCCCCGGGTGTAGCACATATTCGAGCCTTTAATTGTTTGCGTTCGTTGATCCTTGCCCAGGATCCTTTTGAGAGCCAGGTTCTGTTGTCTGCTTCTTTTTGACCGACTATTCAGAACCTGCCATGGAAACATTTTTTATACCGTTCTGATTTCGTAATGTACTGTGCTTCTCATTCCGTAAAACAGGGGTCTCTGATGCATTGTTAGCGTGTAGTCCCACTTTAGTCTGTTGATGTTCAACTTGGAGGCTCGTACTATTCCATTTGACTTTCGAACTGCAGCAGTACGCTATCTTAAGTAGCTATCATTCAGTGGTGGTTTCGGCACTTCTTCTGTTTCGGACATCCAGAAGACTGTTTCTAAAACGTCGACTAATCGCGAAGTGATCATTTCGGTTGGAAGGCGATTGTTTGTTCATCGACAACAACCTAATTTCATCGCAAGGCTTGCGCTCAAAACATTGTGCCACACACCACGAAGCCGTTGCGTTGGCGTCGCATAAGCCAATAAATATCTCACCGTAGTCGTTGGAATTGCTGGAATTGTTGGAATAATATCCTCACGGGGCGTATTGTTGTAGGCAACACCTAGTTGATTGTTAAACCATTCTTCCCCATCATCCGATGCAAGCTCCGTAGTGGCGTAACACTGCATAATGGTGACAGGTCGTACTCTACTCTGTAGTCTGGCTTTTATGATTTTTTCTCCTAAGATTCTATACTATAAAATAAGGCTCCTGTAATCTCTGTAATCTCTTGCCCTTGCAATTTAAGCGAGATACACAAATCATTGCCCGGAGACCACCACGAAGAGGTAAAGCAATCAATTCGAAAATGCAAACAAATTGCAAACAAGTCTTAAGAAATCACATTCTACCTGATCTGCGATGCCATGGGCATTCATTGATCTCAAGTTTTATCAAAAAGCCAGTAGTTGAGGTTGAACTTATCAGTCATCATAATCATCGTTATCGTCTGGCCAATTAAGCTTCTTTCTTAATCTGCGCCACAATTGGTATCCCGTACGGTCCTCCTTCAGTAAGTTTTTCCATGTAACCATATTGTTGGTAGACGCAATCCAGTTCCGCTCCCCAAGGCCTTGGGCGTTCAGGTCTACGCCATAATTCCAGTGCAAATTTGGTCTACCCAGCTGTCTACTACCATTAATTTTTCTGCAAAGGACTTTCCGGGCTCCTTCTTGGCTTATACGAGCTAGGTGCCCAGCCCACCGGAATCTACCAAGCTTAATATCTGTCATAAAGTCTGCTGCGCGGTAGATTTGATATAAGGGTTATTCCGGGACCAACTAATCTCTGAAAGACATGTCTCTCAAACGCAGCTAAGAGTTCACAGTACCTTTGGGTAAGCGCCCAAGTCTCGGATCCGTGGTAAGACTATCGTCTTATTATACAGCAGCAGTTTCGAAGTAATAGTAAGATTTTTGGATTTAAAGAGCCTTAATAGATTAAAGTTGGTTCTGTTGGCCTTTTTCCATATTTTTATCGGTTGCAACTACTGATCCAAGGTAATTGAAGGATCGCGCAATGCTTCGCATTGGTGCTCCTACACCTTAAAATTTGTTCTTCTGCTATTGCCAACGTTTTCTGCAGAGGGGACCACCATATATTTAGTTTTTCTCTCAATTTTATGCAGCCCCAGGTTTTTTGCCGCCTGCTCGATCTGGATAAATGAGGACTGTTCCAGCTTGTAGGCTCCTTTCAAAGATGACAATGTTGTCTACCTATGCCAATAATTGGTTGGACTTGGTGACTATAGTCTCTCTTATAGATAATTCAGAGTCATGGATTTTCTTCTCCAAATCCAGGTTAATGAGGAGAGAGGCTAGGCCATCTCCTTGTCGGATTCCGGTGTAACTCATCAGTCAGTATTCTAAAAATTGGACAAACAATCAATATAGGTACTTTACCTACTTCCATATCCAGCTTGAGTTTGAAAAGTACACCCTTTGCATCATATTGTTACACGTAGTTGAGTTCAGACAATTGTTTATCTTCGTACCATGCGCACTTTCACATCCGCTTCGTAAGGAATGTTATAACAATTTAGATGATTTAAAGATAATTTCGACATCCGGAGCTTATGGCGTAATGAATGAAACATCTCGTGCTTACATAAAATTGTGAACAAACAAAAAATTAATCCCATCAAATAAGTCTCGTAAGCGATTTAATTTCATCTCATTAGACAACAATCGAGTGTCGACAACTAAGACTCAACCTACCCTTAAGTTCTCATCTTCATAACAAACATTTCATTCTCTCCCCAAATTAAAGCAAGTGCAATATTAAAAAGCTCGTTATCCAGCTAAACATTGATTGCTTTTCCTCTCAACACACGAATCTAGATAATAATTCCATACCTTGATACTTACCCAGACCATCCATCTTATTTTTATTTTTCCCTTTTTTTTGGTCTACTTGAGCCATAGAAGATGCACATTTTCTCTAGGGGTATCAAAATATTTTCTTCCAATGTTGTAGGAAGAGTATATCGTGTGCGGTAATCCACCATCTATCTAGGAGGAGGATGGTATTTTTTCCTGATGATCCTTCGCATCAGACTATTGCCGCTATCATACATATAACACGGAAGCAAGGTAAATTCCATTAGAGCATCAATACTCGGATCTCGTGCTCAATGACTCACATAAAAATAAACCGTCTCTTCCTTACACGCTTCTCCAATGCAGGTATAGCCAACGAAGAACGCCGCGCCCCGCACTCGCCGTGCTGCCACCCGCCCTTGTCTTTACCTCTGGCTGGATCATCATCACAATATTATACCCGAACAGCAACAATACATTTATTCGATATAAGGAGAAAAAACGATATAGGTAACGGTAAAGGAATAAGAACGAAATTTCAATGCTCGTTTTTTATAACACCGCCGCCGCTTTCTTTTGCTACTTCTTGTTTTTCTTTTTGCCTGCTTTCAATGTAACGAAAACATTTGCAAAATTGAAACGGAAGTAATAAAGAAAAGTCCTAGTCCTGTGCTGCTACCAAGGCGAGACGAGGCATCATCGCATCGCCTCCAACGACAACAACGTGAACCAAGGATGAAGCAGCAGCCAAAGAGAAAATGCAACAATAACTATGAATCTGCAGATAAAAAAATCACATAACAACAGAATAAAAGAAGGAATAACATACTCCTCCCAAAACCGTTTCTTAGTCCTTAAAGGACATGTATTGTCACACTGACAACTTTGGCCATGAACTCTTAAGCAATTAGTGAAATTTTGAAATTTCCAGAACTTGATGTCCCAAAGGTTCTTCGACAAGAAGGACTTTTACTGATATTACCAACGATTGATGAATTTCCTTTTGTCCTTTAGAATCCAGTTGAAATATTTTGAGCAAACCGAAGAGACACATCACGGAGTCTTTTCATCTTCAAGGACGATGAAATAACAATATCCGAGCGAGAGATATTCTAAAGAAAAGTAAATTCGACTGCAAAACTCTCATCAGGGTTAGGTGCAAATTCTGTAGCACCACCTACAAATTATTCTAAGCTCTTTTCTATAACTGGATTTATTGAAAAGATACGAGTGCATAATGGTAGTTGGCTGTTTGTAGGTATCTGCAATTTTGTAGGAAGGCAAACGTGTTTCTTTATTGTTTTGGAATTGATCGAGGGAATGTATTGGTTCTAATGGTAGCTGCAAAACGCTGCATTTGCACTTCACTTTTTTTTTAATTTAATGAAGGAATTGTTATAAAAGGTAAGAAAACCGACAGGTTCAGGTTTTTTTCTCAAAATTGGTTGCATTTTTAGTTATTTTCTAAAGAAAAACGGCATCGATTTAAACAAGCAAACGCTGAAATTTATTTTTGTTCCAGGATTTTCAGTTCTCAGGAATATAAATCAGCTAACAAGCCTTATAACAAGAAAAAGTATTTGAATTTGTGCAAATCTAATTGATTAATAAAAACTCCTGTCAAAATCAACACAATCAGTTATGTCCTTGGACCTGTCCTGTCCTCGATTAACAGTAAAAAGTATGACCTTCAGAGTACAAGGCGTAGACGCCTCAAAAACAAATTCAAAAGTAAACTGCACCTTAGGAGCGTAGTTGCAGTTTGTAAAGACCGGGCGGCGCCAATCGCTTGAGGCTTGACAATTATTGTCAGTCTATTGCTAGCCTTTGGGTAACAATGTTTCATAGTGCACAATGCAGTTACTAGAACTCAAAGGATTGAATTGAAATGAAAAAAAGCCTAAGGAAAAATTCACAGACAAAAGCAAGCAGTATGGTAAATTTTTGTTTTTCTGTGAGACATAAAGAAGGTGGAGAAGGACATAGTAGGTAAGGGAATAGTATACACACCCATTCAAAATTTAACGCAGTATATACTGTGATAATTTGGTTTCCAGCAGAGGTTTTACTTGCCGGTTGCCGGTATCGCCAAGGTCAGTGCTAGGAGTGATGACGAACAAAATTCCGCCAGCTATATAGAACCATTCAATTTGGGTGGAGAAGACCAGCAATTCCACCCACCCAACATTGACGAATTGAAGATAGCGATATCTAAGCTTAAGTCGAAACAAAGCCGCTGGAGCAGACGGCTTAGCCGCTGAACTGTACAAAGTAGCTGGAGATGATTTGGTTAGGAATATGCACCAGCTCATCTGCTAAATTTGTTCGGAGGAAAGCATGACCGACAAATGGAACCTCAACCTCAGCATCGTATCCCCGATCCTTAAGAAAGGAGATCTCCTGAACTGCCACCAACTACAGAGGTATAAGTCTCCTAAATATCGCCCACAAGATCTTGTCTGCCGTGCTGTGTGAACGTTTGAAGCCTTTCGTCAACAATCTGATAGGTTCTTATCCGTGTGGCTTCAGACTCGGGAATTCTACCATCAATCAAATATTCACTTTATGGTCAATCTTGGAGAAGACTCAGAAACTTTAAATCGATACCTACCGCCTTTTCATCGATTTCAAGGCCGCGTATGACAGCGTCTATAGAGACCAATTATATAGAGCATAGAGCAATGTCTAGTTTTGGCATCCCAAAAAAACTCGTCCGTCTGTGTAAGATGACAATGAAAAACATTTGATGTCAAAAAAAGGCGTTAGATAAGGCGATGCGCTGTCATGCAATTTCTTCAACTTCATTGTTGATAAGCTTGTGCAAAACTCCAACGTCAACACCAGAGGCACAATCTTTCAAAAGTCCGTCCAGCTACTATGGTACGCAGACGATATTGACATAATTGCAAGAACACAACGTGATGTCAGTGGAGCGTGCGTGAGCCTTGAGACGGAGCCCAGCAAGGACATGACCAAGTTAATGCTGTCAACAAAAAAACGACAACCAACATCGATGTCTTGGAACCAATATCAGCATAGAAGACAATTGAGTAGCAAAGTCCTCTCTCGAGCAACTGAAGTATCACTGTACAAAACCCTCATCACTGACATTGACATTGACATCTTAGTACTTCGCACGCATGAATGTAACGAACTGCAGACACATAGCAGTACTGGCGACTGAGACCATCGGCTGGGACAGAACAAGACATTAATACAACAGAGAAAGACAAATAGACACATACAAAGAAAGCACACATAACAGAAATCTACGTGGCTCAGAGGAGGAGACTAAGATTTTTATTGTCTCATGTTATTGCACAGGTGGCCTCAGATAAGCTGGCGATTTTTGTAGTAAACAAATGCTGCCGAAGCTGGGGCTTGAACCCGTAGCGTTCGGCTTAGCAATCAACTACTCTATCCTCTGAGCCATGGCCACCTGCAACCCTCATCATTCCGGTCCCAATGTATGGTACAGAGAAATGACAACATTCGATGAAAACGCTTTGGGCTGCTTCAAGAGAAAAATTGTTCGAGTGATTTTTGGTCCAGTCTGCATAAATGGAGAATGGAGATGAAGGTTCAATCAAGAACTGTACGAGCTGTTCAGTGACACTGACCTTGCCAGAAGAGTTAAGATTCAACGATTTAGATGGTTAGATCGAATGGAAAATAATGCTGTGGCTCGTAAAGTCTTCGAAGAAGAACGTCGCAGAAGAGGAAGACCGCAACTCAGGTGAAGCACACAGGTGGTAGAGGACATGAACCAACTTGGCGTGCGAAACTGGAGACAGATAGCTTGGGACCGAGCTGGCCTTAGACATTTGTTGGATTAAGAAGAAGAAGAAGAAGAAAAAGTTCGCCAAGGTCTTATTGAATAAGTATAATTTCTGGTGATTAGGTTTGGTCTGAGCTATCCCTAGAGGACCAGCGTTGGTTGCTGATACTGTATATTTCCCTGTTGCTCGGGTGATTGAGGACGGCCGGTAGGTACGATTCCCCAGCAGGTACCTAAAATGAACCTGGCGACACAGATCGGCATTTAATTCTGACTGCCGTAGCACTTCCCATGGATCAGCGGGTAGCAAAGTCCCCGGTGGAAATCAAAACAGAAGAAATGACTTCAAGATTGAAACCCCTTACCGCTGGTAAGCAAAAGTTCTAATGTTGAAATGGTAGGACTATTTCGGGCTTGATTAAACCAATACAACTAAATTGATAGTATAGGATAATTCGGTAGAAGAAGTGCAGTCAATTTTTATACGATAGTATCTACTAGTCTTCTAATAATATTATCCGAAGAGCGTGAGTGTGAATTGCAGCTTTAAATAAAGTTCAATCCGATATGAAAAAACATTTTTTCACCTTTGCAACTAAAGATGCAGAGGGGAGTCTGATCATCGACGCCAAAAGCATTCTGGAGTGATGTGATGTTAATTTGTAAAATAATTCGCCTTACTTTGAATTTAGGGCTCCACCATACTTCGACAAACTGCTTCAGACATTCAAATACAACTGCAGTCAAAATTTTGCCGTAGCCCCTTCTTATTGCTGTTATCAAAAACCTTACAATGGTGTTGAGATGAGACCTATTTTCAGTTGAGGTAGGCAAGGGCAACAATAGCCTCATCTAACAAGCGTCTCCAGCCAACTGGGTTTTTAGCTAGCTGTCTCCACAGGTTCACTGAGGTTCTCTACCACCTTTGTGTTCCACCTGAGTCAAAGCCATCCTCTTTTTCGATATCCATTCAGGTTAGTTTCAAAAAGTCTACGTGCCGAAGCACTGCTTTCTGTTTGATCTACCTATATTATGACTCATATTATGACTCAGCCATCTAAGTCGTTCAACCTTAATTTTAATGGCAAGTTCTGTATCCCTATACCTACACTCTACAGTCCGTATAATTCTTTGTTGAATCTTCATATCCATTTTCCATTTATGCTGGTCCAAAATCAAAAATCATTCGAAAAGAATTTTCATCGGATGTTGTCTTTCGATTCGAGATATCCTATGGACGCTGATGGACACCATACAATTAAAAATCACTCCAGAATTGGACGAACTAGGGATAGGGACATGTAAACAGATTTCAATGCATATAAGGCTTACAGAGTTCGTTGCAGTTTTGCTTCAGAAAGCCAAGCATTGAATTTGCCCTTGCAATGATATAGTCAACATATGCAACGAAAACGACAACTTTGGATCGAAAATGATACCAAAATCACGAATCTCTGATTTGCGATCAAGAATCTGATTAAACGGTGTATAATTATGAAAAATGGGGACTAAAGTACGGTGTGCAATAAAAAAATTACATTTACGTATATTCAACGGAAGAAAATTTTGTTCACACCAAAAAGATAAAATACTCAAATCATTTTGAAGTTTTTGCGGATCATCACTGTTTTTAATACATAAATATATTTTATGTCGTCAGCGTACATCAAACATAAAGAATTTTGAAAAAGAGACGGGATAACATTGACGAAAATGTTAAAAAGAAGTGGAACACTTTGTGTTCTATCAGTTGGGTAGCTAGATATCCGTTTGAAAAGCAATCCATTTTACAAAAATCTTAAGTTTAGCTTTAAGAACTTTGTGGCAAATTGAGTCGAAAGCCTTTATAAAATCTGTGTAGATGGGAGATCGGGAAGCAGTTTGTCGTTGTTGTGGAATTATTAGTTGACTTGTTACAAAAGAAACTACTAAAGAACTCTGTTAGATTAAAGAAATAATTAAATAAAGAAGTGTAAAACAATAGTGAAGATTCGTTGTGTTATTTGGTTTGAGTCTACAACTCAACTTAAGGTGCTTATGCTTAGTCGAGAACACCCTGAACAGACTGAGCGTACCTCAGCCTTAGAAAACAAGCATCACATAGTTTAGAACCAAATTCAAGATTGCACCTTAAGAAATAAAATTAGGTACATTTATTTTAAATTTGCAATTTTAAAGTCTCAATGTAAGACCAAAAATCCCTTTCAAAAGCAACCTATAGCGAAAGAGCCAGTACATAGCTCTTGGTTCATAAATTGTAAAGGCCATCCTTTACATACCTCCAGAAAAAGCGCTGTCTGTGCTTCCATAAAAATAAAAAAATACCATTGAAACCACGGGCAACGCACGGCGACGACAACGAGGACATCTATAACTAAGTGTTTCCGTATATAAATTATTCCTGAAAATAATTTCTTTCCATACACTTTCATATGCGTTGCGTTCTCCACTCTCCTATATCATGGCTTATGACACTTAAATTATTGTTTCCGTGAAAAATTACATGTGTTGTCCTGCAAAAAAAGCAACAACAATTAAAAGTACAATATACGACCAAAGAAAAAAAGCCTCGCATTGAAGTTCTGTAACAAACAATTAGCATTAATAATTTAAAAACATAAATACATACTTTGTTTTAATTGAACCTACAATCATCAATTCAAAGTCCAATAAATTCCTTAGCCGCCATATAATTTTTAAACATACGATCCCGGCAGCATTTCGGATGCCATAATATTCGTACATTCTTGTCCAATTCCCGTCCAGATCCTGATTAACAAAAAAATCGAGCAAGGGTTACAAAAAAAAAGCACCATCATGGCAGCATATGGTTAGCTGGGATAGTAGCGCGTCGGGCGGCATTTCCCTTATGCTTTTATTGTTTAATAAACTGCAACAAAATAAATCACAATCGTAATGGTCATGACTCCATTAATGCGTTTGCATTACACTCCCGCCTGAATAATTAATGACTTAATGGAAAAATTAAAACTATAACGAATGCACACAACAAAGAAATTATGAGTGTGATGTAGCGTGCACAAAAGTACGTTAACAAATCCGTCCGTTCATATTAAAAATACTACTATTCACAATGCGAGCACTTATATCTCGACCAGGGCTACAACTACTTCTATAATTTATATTTCGTTGAGTCCAATATTGCTTTTTTCTGTTGGTCGATTTCGAATAATGCTTTGCGGCATTATTTCAAGCTCAGACAGCTCTGGACGGAAAAAATTGCAACATCCGGAAGACAATGTGAGGATTCGGTATTTTTATGTTCGACGCACGGACATGAGGATGAGACCTTCATAAACAGATTGCATTGTGCATAGTCGCATTATGAATACTATTGTTCGTAATTATGAATTTTTCGAATGTCATCCCTATCCGTCGGCAATTAAATTTAACAAATAATGTTAAAACTTATTTAACTCTTTTTTCTTTCGTATGTGGATGAGCGTTCATAATGACATTGCAAAGAGAGAAGGAACCTATGCATTTATGAAATCAAAATTGAGATTTAAATCAAATATGACGTAAGGTGCAATGATGGTAAAAGGCGAAAAAAAGTTCTTTCACAAATCGTTTTTTATGTCTGCCTATTTGTCCTACTTACATTCTTACATGGTTCTCCGTCCGTTTCCTTTACGGGACTTATATCCTCTACTTATTCTAAGCGCCATCGTGGCGGTTTCTGGAAATATATATTTCAGATCTCTCCAACTCTTCCCCAGCGGTGCTGATTCATGTTCGATTGTTCTTCACCAAGTTATTCTAGCCCAGCCCATTTGTCTGCCTCGTAACACTCACAATGCACCCATAGAAACTGGTGGCCAATCCACTGCCACCCTTGTCTTCGAATAAATGAGTCAGTTCTCCCGTGAGATACGGTTGGGCCAGAAAATCCTCAAGATGTTTCTGAGATATTTATTTGCGAACATTTGTAGCTTTCTTGTGATAGTGTCTGTGACTGCTCCCAAATACTGCTCACAGCACGGATTCAGCATTGCAGCGAAATAGTCGTGGTTTGCTGCTTAAGCTAAGGGAGTTGTTTCTCCATATTTTGGAGCCCCCTCATCTCTACCGGTTGCCTAGAAATATTTACTTGGGCTAATGTGGATGTTCCAAAGCTGATACTTTTAGTTGGATGCAGTACGTCCTTTATCACCAACAGAAACAGTATTGGCGATAGTATACAGTCTTGTCCGTCCCGACTTTTGATTTCAAATTCCTCGACAGCCTACTGGCTATGCTTACTGCACAAAGCATGCCAGATTAGAAGTTAAATGAAAACAGAAGAGGAAACCAGGAAAAGAAACAACTGGGCACAACTTCCTGGACTTAGACAGGCGAAGATGCTTCTGGGTGACTAAAATAGGCTTACCAGATTTAATATATGGAAAAGGGGGACAAAGCAAGTTTTTTTGGGGGACAATTGTTCAATAAGGGGGACAAAACTTGTTTTTGAAAAATATAGCACCCAAATAAAAAAAGTAAACAAAGTTTCGTTATATTTTTTATTATAAGAAGAATCACAAAATCAAAAATTATAACTTACCAACTAAAATACATAGGTACATTACAGACAGGACAGTTAGAGATATAGAAAAAAACTGCAGTGAAGTTAGAAACGTTTCTTAAATAAAGTAAATGGATATATCCAGTTCTGAAAATTGTATCAACTATGATGGGAGTATTCACAGTTTTAATTTGCAAACCTGGTAGCAATTTTTAAAATGAAAATATTGCTTTAATATGCAAACAAATTAGATATGTTTAAAAAAGAGGGACATTTGTGTCCCCCTTTCTCATTTTTGTTTTTGGGGGACAAAAAATATCTTGAGATAAGAAACAGGGACAATCCCTCTGAAAGGGGGACGAATGGTAACCCTAGACTAAAACCAAAAGTGCTTTTCGACCTGCATCAGTCTAGGCAGCCTCGGGTCATTGTAAATTAAAAAACGAAGTGATATAATAAGGGTTTCGCTTACACTCTGTGTACGAAACCCTTAAAACTAGTAGACAGTCTAACATGCAGATTCTGGAACGAGGAGATGAAACACCGGACCACATTCAAGGCAGTTGTGGCGCACTTATCCCCCAAAGGTTAAAGCTCCTAGGTCATCGCCAGATTGAGGGGAAAGATCTTCCATCTGTATTAATACTCCCAATTCTTAAATTGCTTAGGGATATCAGGTTAGAAGAGGAGCTGTAGTTTGAGGTACTAACTCATCAGCTAATTTAGGGAACCCAATAGATCCTTAGGTCCCAATGTACATTGACCCCTATATTTTTAATTCATTTATTCATTCAAGCCAGATAAATGCCCTATTGACACTGTAGAACGCCAATTTGAAGTCGTGGTAATCGATATTGAACACATTGTTCGATGATGATTTTCAAGGTGTTGATCTGATCCACACAGGAAGATCCAGTGTGTAATCATGCTTGCTCGGTGTCGAGTGTGTGTTCGAAGTGATCTTTTAGTTGGTCCAGCGCAGCGGACTATTCCTGCTATTACCTAGGCTTCTGCTGACAAAACACATATTCCTCTCCAGTTTTTGCACTGCGTGAGATCTACTTTCTTTGGAAGCTGGAAAATCATGCCTTTTTCCACTCTTCACGAAAGCTCTCTAAATAAGCAGCAGCTCGTTTGCGGCTCGCTTGGGGCTGCTCGAAAGAGCTCTGCAGGAATACCGTCATATCAAAGCGCTTTGTTGTTCTTCAGTGTTTTGATGGTGGATATGATTTCTTCTTAACTGGGGGATTAGGTGCGTATTCGGGCCAGCTCATTTGTCATAGGGTTCGCTTCACTGGCGAAAACGCGATTTCAAGAGCTGATCCTCATCCGAAACTCGCAGGGATCCATTTTTATCTTTTGCCACGTGTTGCTTTGAGCTCTGGATACCTGTGAGCTCTTTCGTAATTCTGTTGACGGCCCTTTTTTTATACCTGCGAGAGCTGCAGATGCAGATGAAGCCTTTTCCAAACATCGTAGGATGACTTTGTAAAATTATAATTGCCATACTGTGAATGTCTGCATAAATTGGGCCCACTATCATCTCATCTGTTTTGGAAAATCTCGATGAAATTGCAAAAAATATCAAAATCCTTAAATTCTTACAAGATTCTTTTATTTTAACTTGTCAATATTTTCGTATTAAGATTGATTAATACCCTCGATTGACATTTTCGCCCATCGCTTCTTCTCTTTTCTCTGTTGAACAATCAACTTAAAGTGATAAGGACAGCATGTACGATATACATGTGTTATGGAGTCACATTATATCGTTCGCTATACTGTGTGTGTGGAGACGAAAGACCAGGTTAAAGCTTGCCATAAGAGGGAAGTCCATTGTCATCGATCAAGTTATAATGTCAGGTCTTCATAGATTTATATTGACGACCATGACTGGGGAATGGTCGATGCAATGGAATGGGATGGGACATGCTATAATATGTGCTATTGTTATTATTGTGGCTGTGTATTTTCATTGTTGTGTATAATGTTGCTTTGAAAAACGGATGCGAAAGGATAATCCATCAACATCAACGTGTATTATTATGGTCATTACATTAGTTTGCCCTCAAGTAATTGCCTTGATTTGCACACTCTGGGGCTCTCTATCTATACATACACATACACATAACTCCCTTCATTGGCTATGAGAAGCTATCACCATCGCTATCTGCTCGTATATCAATTCGATGGATCCTTATGAAAGTTAAAGTTTAAGGATAAAGGAACGTTCAAGTTAGTGGCTGTGGAAGCCATTTAGTGGTAAGTGAGTAAGACAAAGGGTTATCCCCTACGTGAGGGTATGCAGACGAACTGATGATGGCTTTAAAAGGAGGTATATGTATTTGGAAGTATAAGCAGAAGGTGAAAGACTTAATGTTCTTCTCTCGGTTACACTAAAGGAACTGGGTAGACAACCAATTCTTATGGAAGTCCTTACCAAATTGTTAAAACTTGTCCTTATTAAAAAATTATCCAGAGAAGGACAAACATTTTCTTCTTTGGTAAAATACTTTCAATGTTTTTGTTAAAGTGAAAATCACCGAACAATAAATCATGCATACACTGCACTGCTGGGCTCATCCTTTCTGTCTGTGTGTTCTTATACAACAACTCGAATACTCTGCAAGAAGAAAAAGACCCTTTGTTGGAATGTTTTTCGAGGGCCTCGAGTATGAAAATAGGTTTCCATCTGAGATGTGAGAATAAAAAATGAATACATCCTGGGAGTGGAAGGTAGCGAATGTAGACTTTTTACCTGCATGCTTTTCCTACCTAACCTAACAAAAGAAAATTTCTTGACTATCCTTGACATCTTTCTCGGCTTGTAACCTGGTTTAAATGATGGTAGGTATATGGAATGCATACTTGTGTCTTGCCTTTGAGGATTCATTGTTAATGTCTTAAATTGGTTGAGTTGAGATAATGTCCTTGTAAGATGTCGTTTAAGAAATCAAGCCCGAAGAAAAATATCATTAATGTTAAAGCTGATGAACTTTTATAATACTTACTTACAACCACTATTTAATTATCTAAAAAATGGACAGTATGCGTGCATTGGGTTTGAGGTGAGTTTGTGATGTGACAGAAATCTGAGGGTAATGTCATGATTCCGATTGAGGTGTCCACTGAAACTTTGCCATTGCCAAAGTCTAACTACAGTAACGAAGATGGAATTGCGTGAAAAAATTTAATTTTTAAGGCATGCGATTAATTCATCAGGAACAATATAGTCTGACGAAACTCACTTGTATGATGTTTTGCTCTTTAACGAAGTTTTTACAACGTCCTGTTCAGTGCCTCTATATGATGGAAGGTAGGTAGGTACTTGTTGAAGCTCAAGCAAGTATAAATACTCAAGAAAATTTAAATGCTCAAGCAATCGATTTGTTATAAGCTATTGAATTTAATTTTTATTGTTTTTATTCTGATTCCTAACTTTGTACGATCAACATCTACAAAAAAATTCTGGGCTTCAAACATTGTTGATAGGAAGTCAGTTAGTGGCTACGTGTTCAAAGTTTTTGGAAATACAGTTTCATGGTGCAGCAAGAAACAGAGTATTGTAGCGACTTCTTCAAGCGAAGCTGAATAT
This sequence comes from Sphaerophoria taeniata, assembly GCA_943590905.1. Classification (NCBI taxonomy): domain Eukaryota; kingdom Metazoa; phylum Arthropoda; class Insecta; order Diptera; family Syrphidae; genus Sphaerophoria; species Sphaerophoria taeniata. The sequence goes on along the minus strand of OX016540.1, from coordinate 250,272,491 downwards.
ATAGCTTTAAGTTTAGCTACAGCAGAAGGTATATGGTTGAGAGGACAGAGGACTATTGCAGGATTTGTGTGAAACAATAGATCAACCAACTTGTATCTTTGAAGACAACAGAAGTTGTATTGGGATGGCCCATAACTTGGAAAGCAAACGAGCTAAGCACATCGATATTAAACATCACTTTGTAAGAGATAGCATTACAAAAGGATTAATAAAAGTCAAACCAATCGGAACAAAAGATCAACAAGCCGTAGGTTGTAAGGCGTGTGCCTGGATACCAAGTGTATATCGAAAGAAGTTTGATTCAAAAAGCAAGAAAACAGTTATGATAGGATATGCACTAAATAGATACCGACTCTGGTAAATGGAAGCTAGAAAAATAAAAATTTCTCGCAATGTTAAGTTTGATGAATCCAATTACCCTTTTAAAGTTCTTTGACATCAATCAGACATCAAAAATGAAACAAAATTTATTGCATGGACCAACGAGCTACAAAGATATTCTGAATCGGGCTGATTCAAATTCATGGAAGAAAGCAATTAATAACGAACTTGAATCTATGAAGAAGAATGACATGTGGAAGATTGTCGATGCTCCTTTAAATAAAAAATTGTTACAGTCAAAATGGGTATTCACTATCAAGGAAGATGAATACGGCAACCAAATCAAATACAAGGCACGTCTGGTTGTTAAGGGATTTTTACAAAAGTTTGGAATAGACTACACCGAAACATATGCTCCAGTAGCAAAGCTGACAACAATCCGTGTTTAAATTTTGAAACGATTAACGAAAACTCTTATATATTAAACATAAATTTTAAATAAATAACACACATTAACTTGAGTTTTCAAATAATTTTTATTTTGGATGCATTTCGAGCAGCTTTCCGCTCATCTTCAGCAACACGACTAAATAAACATATAAAATGGTTTGTGTATCTGTATACTCTTAAACATAAACAAAATTAATGCAGTCATATATTAAAGAAAGTTGGGTAGTAAGCAGGAGGAATATATTTTTTGGCCAAGTGGGGTAAAAGAAACCAATTATTGTGAAACTGCGATAGACGTCAAAGTAAACTGAATAAATCAGACTGTATATTGCCCTTGTCTAAGTTCAAAGCGGTATTATCTTTGCATATATACAAGCTTTCATATGCATCTAATTTCCTCTCGTCGTTGATGCATTTAACAAGGTGCACTTCGCTCGTGGACACTGGTAAATGTTGTTGTTCCAATACGTGCGATGCGAAACCAGATTTTTTTTGTTCGTTGTTGGTGACGTATTGCTTGTGCTCGCCGTATCTCTTCTTAATTGATCTTTTTGTCTGTCCATAATATTTTCTGTTGCAAACTCCACAGAAATTTCATAAATCCCTGCTTTGTCTAACGGATCGGTTTTGTCTTTTAAGGTGTTAAGTTGATTTTTTATTTTAAAAGGGTTCGAATAAACTATTTGCATGTTGTGTCTGTGGAAGGTTGTTTTGAGCCCATTTGTAATGTTTGGAGCAAAGGTGATAGAAACACGCTTGAGATCATCTTTTTTGTCGATATTTTTGTTTTGTTCGAACAGTGTTGAGTGATTTGCGTTTGTCTGCTTGTGTGAGTGTTTCCGAATTATTTTGTTGATTATTTTTTCGCTGTAACCATTTGTTTTGGCTATTTGTTTTATATATTCATACTCTTTAATGTAATTTGTCAATGACAAAGGTAAGCTTACCAAGCGGTGTGCGAGTGAGTGAAACGCTGCTAATTTATGTTGAATTGGTGCATACGAATCACTTGGCATATATGATATATCTGAGAGTACTTGTTGGTTTGTGGTGAACTGCAATTTCAATTTTGTTTTGGTTTCTATGTAAAGTAAGATCCAAAAAAGTCAATTTTTGTTAATTTTCAACTTCGCAAGTGAATTTAATTTCGCGGTACTGCTCATTTAACATATCCAATGTGGTGTTAAGGTCACTTCTTTTAATGACTGCAAAAATGTCATCTACGTAGCGATGACAGATTCTTGGTAGCAAGTTTCGTGTTTTCAGATCAATTTCAAATTTCGACATGAAGACTTCTGCTATTAGTGGAGATAACGGGTTTCCCATACTCGTGCCAGAATCTATTTTGAAAAAAACGGTTTCTAAAAACAAAATAGTTTGTGTCCATATACACAAACAATAATTGGTTTCTTTTACCCCACTAGGCCAAAAAATATATTCCTTTTTGTTTATGTTTAAGAGTACACCATTTTTTATGTTTATTTGGTCGTGTTGCTGAAGATGAGCGGAAAGCTGCTCGAAATGCATCCAAAATAAAAATTATTTGAAAATATGTGTGTTATTTATTTAAAATTTATGTTTAACAATCCGTGTTTTGTTGGCAATAGGTGTATATAGGAAGTACAGTTTTCATCAACTTGATGTCAAGACTCTGAATACTCTGTTAGTTGAGTTGTGACTCAATAAAATGGTAGACAAGATAAAGAATATAATTCATTTTTTTTTTTATTTCACGATGAAAAAAATTGCTACAACAATAAATAATACAACTAAGCTAACATTAAAAATAAAACAATAAATACTAAGATATACGGAATTTGCTTATGTACTAAAGCCCAAGAAGTTTGCAGAAACTTCTATACATTTTGGCGTGGCGTCCCGTCAAGCAACCGTACAATTCGTTGATTTTCAAACAGTCGGTTTTGCTAATAGTTCTTCTCTGACCGATCTTAATTCCAGGCTGTAAGGGTGTCATCGTTGGTTTTTCACCCTTCTTTTTGCTGCAAATAAAAAAGGGTTTATAATTTTTTCTATCAGACCATTTTCTAATCTTACCTAAAATAAAACGCTCCATAGTGCATAACCGAGTTGTAATCATATCCAAAAGAGTACTTTCCATTTTTCAGCGAAACCAATTTGAAATTCTTCTTAAACTTCGGCATAATATTCTCCCAGTGTATTTTGACATATTGATCACGATCAGCACGCGATTGTTCGTGATAAATTCCAATCGCATGCATCAATTCGTGCATGATTCTACCTTCACTACTGAAGCAATGCAGGCTTTTTTCATCTGGTCTCTGCAAGGAAACCGTTTGCTCTCCTCCTCGGCGACCCACGTAAGACCAGCATCCTTTGGGGCTATCTTCATCCGGTGGTTGAATGAACAGATAGTCGTCTGCTTCTCCATCGAATGGTGTGAATTTGATGCATGTCAATGAATTGAGAACTCGCAAGGCATTCTCAATCGCTGCACGCTCTTGACTGTTGTAGTCTTTGCTTATTTCAAAAGGAATTAAACCATCACGCCAGAGGCGTTTCGGATATTTTGATGGATTGACACCAAGTCTAAGACTAATGTATGTTTCAGGATCGACAGCGATATCGCCTTGGAATAATTGTGGCATAGTCTCTGGATCATCGGTTGCATAGTCTTTGCTATCCTCTTCCAATGATGTTATTTTGTCGGAATAGTCAGTGTTTAAGTCGGTTGTTTCACCTTGAAATAACAAGAAGAAAAAGAAGTCGGTAAAAATGGTTTCTGCACAATTATCGGTTTGAACCAACGAATTCTTCTTATACACCTTAAAGTTTGATCATTTTTGAAAAGTCGAATATTTTTTTTTTGCCTAGTAATTCGGGGTTCTTAGTTCTGATTGAAAAGAGATAATGACGCGGGACTTAATCGAAACCCAACTGTTTTCTTAAAAAAACATAACTATCATGGCGGGCGCTTACATTTTTTGTCTTAAACCCTAATGACATTTTTCGTTACAATTCCGAAATGTGATTATTTTGTATCAATTTTTAAAGTTCTTGGTTTTCCCAAAGCTTGTTTGCAATAGGTTAGCTGTGTTATTTCAAAAACATTTTTCAGCTTCTCAACATGGGTTTGTATAGTAGGAAAATCAACGGCAACAAACTTAGCATTAATAGTTAATAATACCATATCAGAACTAATATGGAAAACGGTTTCCAAAACTGATATTATTTTCACTCACTTTGCGAAAGCATTTGATAGAGTCAACCACCAAATCTTATTACACAAATTATCTTCTCTTGGTATTTACTCTTCCCTATTAAAATGGCTTGAATCTTATTTAACTGGTAGAGTTCAATTTGTAAAAGTTGATGGTTCACTCTCAAAACCTGTTTCGGTCTCGTCTGGTGTTCCACAAGGAAGCCATTTGGGTCCATTATTGTTCTTGTTATTCGTCAGCGCCATTCCCGATATTTTTCAAAATTCAAACTGCCTTCTTTTTGCAGATGACCTCAAACTGTTCCTAAATATTTCTTGTCAAACTGACTGCATGCTTCTTTGATGTCAGAAAAATTCATTTATTTCAACATATCCGTTAGAATGACAGGAGCCAGTATTTAGTCTTGGATCCAATAAATTGGACATGCATTGCCAAATGAATACAATAAAGCTTATGAAAAATTAAAGGTATTAATTAGGGTTTGTTGCTCTGTGGTGCTCTGATTTCACACTGAGCTGTTCAATGTCCGTCTTTTTTTCACCCCGGTACATTACTACCGTGTTCGATGTGTATTCCTAGTGCTCGCACCGGTAGCGTACTGAACCAACCCAAGTTTTCTTTTCCGGGAGAAAATCTCGGAGCTGATCGAATCAGCTGTTTCTATACAACAATAGAGAAAAAACCAGAGCATTACTAAAGCGTTCGATGTGAAAGCAAACCCAGAGCAAATTCTAAGGTTTTTGGCAGATCCATTCAAGGGCGTGACAAGAACCGGAGCGCCCCTGGGCTGATAACATCGAACGAACTTATTAAAAAAAAAAAATAAATAAAGTGGCGCGACAGCTCTTGAAGAGCCAAGGCCTAAGTGGCTTACTCTCATCAACAATTCTCCGGGTGAATTGAAGAATTCTGGGGACCTACAATTTTACGACGATTCCAAATGACTAAGTTGAGAAGCACTTTTTCATGTCAGATTGATATCTTGGAAGTTTTGTCAGTTCTTCGCAAGAGGCAGTATCCGTGAAAGATGAAATAAAAACTTTATGGACACGAGTAGGAGTTTTAAACAGAAGATCAATGACAAGAATGTCGGGGAGAAAACCAGAATGTATTTTATGGCTATCAGCCTTGATATCACTAGGAACAACTTGTATACTGTTTGAAAGTCTATAGCCAAATCCTACTAATAGCTTTAGAAATACCGGTCGGTGTAAAGATTAATATTAATTACACTATTCGGGGAGATAGCACATCAAAATCAAATTATCAGTGGATATTTTGCTGCTGAAACCGTATCGGTCAAAAAGTCTTAGGGATAATTCTTGAGCTAATTCAGGACCAGGCAATGAATGTAGGTAAATTGACTTCTTTAAGAATCGGACCATGGTACGAATGCGGAAGAAAACGAGTTCGGAAGACTCATGAGGCTCGCTGGCAGGAATGAATGGGCACCAGACTGCCAAGCAAAATGATAAGCTTGATTGAGAACAAAAATATTTTTTAGTGTGTTATGTAACTACATATCTATTATATAAAAACTAAATTTGAGGAACTTTGGAAAATTTTCACTCAAATAACGAACTAGCTTTTCCTCCAAAAATATTCTAAACTGTCTCTTATTCAATGTACATATGTATATAAATAAACAAATATGTAAGAACAGGAAACTAATTTTTGTGTTTACGCCCTGCAAAGCAGGCGGGGGATTGCTAGTTTAATTATAAAATAAACAATACAAATCTAGAACGCGTAACTAGAAGGAAGACCCAGGAGTAATCTTAAAACACAACTTTCTTTCTTACCATTTAAAATCAAATGCTCGGTTTTCTAAAAAGAAATACCAGATTCGTATTCTTTAAAATTTCTTTTTAGTTCATTGGAAAGGTCAGCCCTTGAATATTGTTGTATTGTTTGGAATGGAAAGTGTTCAGAAGAGTCTTACAAGTTATTCATTTTATAAGCTTAATTGGAGGATAGCAAGGCCTTCTTACTATAGTAGATGCTTACGGTTTGGTATGTTATCTCTAAAGGATCATCAGGCTTGTTTTTCGGTTATGTTTATACGAGACATAGTAACATTTCATATCAATTGTCCGTCTTTATTAACACTAATTAATAGCGTCAGCGTACCTTGTATAGCTAGAATTACACGATACAGTTTTCAGTTTTATGAACATTTCATCGCACAAACTATGGTCGTAATGAGCCCATTATACGCGTTGCATAAGAGAAGTGAATTTAATTTTCAATAAGATCGATTTTAATCTTGATGTTTGGGGAGATTCATTTAAATCAAGTGTGTTCAATAACATTCAACAATAAATTCACTTAAAATTTCATATATTTTTAAACTGATTGTAACCATTGTATTTGAAAATGTAAATCAAAGTAATAATTTTTAATTTAATAAGCTATTAAACTATATAGCCCCTAACAATTGTATTAAATCGTATCTGGTCTGTAATGATTGTAATCAGATTGATGAAATGCAATAAACTAAACTAGACTAAACTAAATAGATACTCGCTAGAGCGCTCATAGGAGAAAAAATGTAGACGATTGTAAAAGGTTTCAAAAACTTACGAGATGCAACAAAACTAATTTTGTTACGAGTAAGATTTTTCATTTTTTTACCTTCATTCAATTTGAGATGTCCCCAAAAATAGGTTTGAATAGGGAGTGGTACGAAATCCCCAAAAGACAAAATCACCATGGGGACAAAATCTCCAAAAAAAAAAAATCCAACTTGCCAAAATCTCCACGATAAAATCCCCACGGAAAAAATCCCCAAAGAAAAAATACTTTTTGCCAAAATCTCCTTGAAATCTCCAAATCTCCAATATTCAGGTACGTCTACCTGCACCGTTCCTCTCACGACATGTGCATGACACTGTTATGACATGATAACAAATTATGAATGCACTTTCAGTTTGTCATTTAAAATGAATTACACGTTTATTTCTTAAACAACCTTAACTGAATACAATAATATCTCCAAAACAAATATGTTCAAGTAGTGAATCATGCGATTAAATCACGCGATTTAATCGCATGATTCACTACTTGAACATATTTGTTTTGGAGATTTTGGCATGGAGATTTTGTCCATGGGGATTCTCTCTTTGGAGATTTCGCTGCTGGAGATTTCAGTTTGGGGATTTTGGGTTTGGGGATTTTCGTTTGGGGATTTTGGCTTGGGGAAAACGTCACCAACCCGTTTGAATAAGGAACTGATGATTCTGGATTTATTGGTTAGTGGTTATCCAAGAGAAAATACGTGGATCTATGTTTGATAGCAGGCCGATCTGTACAAGAACTGTCGGCACGATCCAGGGCTATGAAACAAATCCATGATCTGCGTTCCACGAGTGTGGACGTTGCTGGTAAATTGACAATTCAACAAACTCTCCAATTCATAAATTAATGGGACTTTAGCAAATCATTACTCTATTGCCTATTTGTCATAAACGATTTCTTAGAATCAGAATCTGCCAAGTCGATTGCACAATGAAATTTGGGATACATGTTCTATAAACTATAACACTATTGTGCCACGAAAATGTTGTTTTCATATTTATAAGATAGTTTCGAAGTTATTAAAGAAATTAAAAGAAAAAATAGCCGTTCTACAAAGTTTTACAAAAAATATACAATTCGATAGCTACTGCTTAACTGGTGTAAATTACACAAGTAGATGAGATTATCCCCTTTGATTGTCCACCGCAACAGTCTCACTCACTAGTTTGCTTTATATTTTAGGGCCTGCTAGCTTAAATGTTAAACTTTTACTTATGGACATTAATAAATGTTTGCATACCAAAATATAAACGCTACCAGTCACGTACCTCCGCAATAAATTGCTCGGTTTTTTCTGTGAATAATATTTCTAACTTGATCATTTGAATAGCTGTCAAGTTTGATACGAATTTTCATCAGTTTAAAGCCTACAGTTTTCTCATAAACACGTCCAATATTTTGAATTAAATGGATTGAATTTTAATTTTAAGAAAAAATACAAAAAATCAGCCGAACTCCTATTATCAGGGAAAATAACCAACGTACTAACCAACAACTTAAACAATGTAATCAAAAAATAGTCCTTTTTAAGGGTGCATGATTTTTTTTCCAAAGAACTGGATACATTTTCCCAGCAAACAAAATTTGTATTATTTTGAACTTTTTAAACACACCTGAACCGAAAAATTCAAACTCGCCAGAATCATAATCAGATCCACTGGTGGCTGCCGCACTCGTTACAGATATCACTAAACCAACAATTCCGAAATAAATTGCCAGTCCATTAATAACTTTACACATTATCTACGATGAGTTATAATCTCCGAATTCGTTTGTTTATTTTCTTTTTTTCACATAACACTGAAGACAACTACTGGCCAAATGGAGGCTAACTTGGCTAAGAACCATCGCGGGCGCTCTATAAATTCCAGTAACTTTTCATTTCGTTAATGTTATCATCGCCGCAGACCGTTTGGCTGTTAGTGATGTGGTCGAACTGGTGGTTCGAATACGAATCCGAATTCAAATCAAAACAAAAAACGAAAAAAAAGAAATGAAACTTGTCTTCAGTGTTTGGGACAAGAGATAAAGTAATCTCAATTTGGCAGTGGCCCGACATGGCATAGGGGGAAATGGCAATCTATCAAGTTGATAAATAAACAGTGGGGACTAGATTGACTTTGGCTCGCTCACTCAATGCAATGGAATTTGTGTACAGTGGTTCAAAAGAGTGATTATAATTGATTGAATATCTAAGCTTAAATTTTGTTTATTTTTTTTTTGTTTGTGATGCAATGATACAATGATGGTGAAGAGTTTTCAAAAAAAAAAGTAAAATGTGTTTTTAATCACGAGTATTTATTCTGTGTGTAGGAAAAAATTAGCTTCCTAATAATGTTATCCACTATTTGTGTTTCATGTTAGCTAGTTTATTTAACTCACTGTTGATATGTTGTATATGCATTTGGTAACCTGCTTAAAGGGAATGTTAATTATAATTTTTCTTCGAGCAATGTTGGAACATGTGAATGAAAAACATGGGAAGACTTTTTTGTTATGAATTAATTCGTTTAACGTTGTTCGGTTTTAGGTTTATAAGTTAAAGTTTAACTTTATTATTTATTATATCCGCTGTATTAAAATTAATTACAAAATAGAAAAAAAGGTCAAATTCTAGTCATGTTTCAACATCACATTGATCAGTCGATGCACCAAATTTGACGGACCTTTTTTGGATGACAGCATTGACTTTGTTTTCCCTTTTTTGATCATTTAACCTATCACCTCTGCTTCTGTTTTCTTCTTCTTCTAGAAATTTTTTTTTTTTATTTTGAAGATTGATTCTTAGGTTTAATAAAAATGGATAACTGGGGCATTGAAGCAAGAATTTGGATTGTCCGCCGTTATTATGCACTGGAGTCCGTAATTTTGGTTCAAAGAAAATATAGGCGCACGTTTGGCGGCAATCCTCCGAGCAGATGGACTATGTCAACAATTTTGCCTAGCATGGAAAAGTCGAAAGGAGACCTTACCATCAAAATCCTTCAGTTCGGACGGAGGATACAATAGCTGCTGTAGCTGCTGCCATACAAAATAATCCAAGAGTTTCGACAAGAAACTTATCTGCTCAAATGGGTATAAGCAGAGAGTCATTGTAGCTAATTATGCACAATGACTTGGACTTATTCCCCTATAAAATCCAAATGGTCAACAAACTGAATGCCGATTCACTTGGAATTTTGCCAGAAGATGCTCCAAATGGTGGAAGAGGACGGAAACATGTTGAAGTATCTTTTTATGTCCGACGAAGATCATTGTGATTTAAACGGCAACATCAACAAACAAAATTGTCGAATATGGAGTGCTTCCAATCCATAGATACTCCATAAGACAGAATTGCATCAACTTCGTGTCACAGTATGGTGTGCAGTTTCGTCACGATGCATTGTCAGCCCTCTTTCTTCAAAGAAAACACCGTTACGGTTACTGGAGACCGTTACTTGACCATGTTGAGAGAGTGGGTCTACCACGATATCTAGAAATCAATTATCTAGAAAGTAAAAATCTCGAATATGAAAATCTCGAAAACAAAAATCTAGAATGGAAAAAATCTCGAAAACAAAAATCTAGAAAATAAAATCTCGAAATGCCAAAATCTAGAAAAAAAAAATCTCGAATGCAAAAATCTAGAATGTATGTTTGAATTTTTGAGACAATGTTTAAAATTCGCGGCGAATTTTAAACATTGTCTCAAAAATTCAAACATACATTCTGGATAGCTTACTTCTCCTTTACAAACTTAAAGTTGACAAGTAAAGTTATCAATCATACAATTGCACATTGCTACTCATGCACCTCACATTGGCCTGTACAAATTAATTGAAATTTTGTCAAATGAATCTGTTCATGTTAGGTGTCTTGTTGAAAAACTTCAGATGGGAGAGGAGACTAGAGTTAGACGAGAGTACTTACAAAAAGAAAAACGTTTCTTGAAAGTCCTCGACGAAAAGGAAGAGAAAAGTTATGTTGGGTTCCTAAGAAGTCTTGCGGCTAACAAAAATTTATAAAACTTGTATTAAGTATTTGCTTTGTTTTTTTTTTTAAATACATATTTAATTTGTTTTTGTTTTCTTTTTTTTTATGATTTTTTTTGATTTTCTTATTGTTTGCAACTATGTATTTTTCTTGCTCAGAAAATAAAATATTGGGTAAACTGATGTATTTGTGTTTTATTGAGTTTTAACTGTTAAAAATACACAAAAAAAAAAATCTCGAATTTTTATTTTTTTTCGAGATTTTTTTCTAGATAGAGTCTTTCGAGATTTTTGTTAATTCTGGATTTTTGTGGATTCGAGATTTTTGCGTTCTAGATAATTTTTTTTTATTTTCGAGATTCTCGGCATTCGAGATTTTTGGCATTCTAGATTTCGTCATGATCCCTGAGAGAGTTTGTCTATCCAGAATTACGCCGAAAGAGAATTCCTTTCAAAACTGTTTGGTTTCAGCAAGATGGTGCAACTCCTCACATAGCCAGGCCTGTTATGACAGAATTGCGAAGAAAATTTCCTTCCGAACAAGCTGATATCCGGGAACTCCTCATTCCGTTGGCCCCCCAGTTCACCTGACCTTACTGCACCTGATTTCTTTTTTGTTGGATTATTGCAAACAGGAAGTCTACAAGTCAAAACCAACAAATTTGAATGAATTAAAGCAAGCCATTCAAGAAACAATTGCGGCTATTTCCGTATCAACTCTCCAAGCAGTAATGAACAACTTTTTGGTTAGATGTCGCGCATTCATCAACGAATAATCCTTCGAATAAGTTGAATATTAACCTTTATTTTTCTTATTGAATATTTTTCTTATTAAACTGAAACAGAAACCATGCATAATGATTAAAAATAACAACACCAGCCCAAGATATAAATTTTGGGTCAGGGCAAGATATACATTAAATTGGCGTTAAATCCCTTTTGAAGTTGTATCGAAGCGTCACACTCCAAGCCCTGCTTCACCGATCAAGTATCATCCAGCCACCAAAAATCAAAAAAATACACCCAGACTATGAAACAGCTAGTAGCTGTATCACCAATACTATAACATCGCAAATTACATGCAGATAACAGCAACCAATACAATCATATACATTACTCGTATTTTTTTAATATACGTTTTTTTTGTGCATTAGATAATTCGCTGGTAGTTTTTGTGAAAAAGTCTCCTAGTTGTAATCAAATTTGGTAGGAAAAATGAGCAACTTTGTTACACTTATACCTTGGCTCTTCAAGAGCTGCCACGCCACTGTCGTTTTTTTTAGTGTTTTGACGAAATATTTAAATGAAAATTAGCTTAATAAAGAAGAAGTTAAGTAACTCCTTGGAAGAATTGGTTTTTTCTCTCAAAAACTGAGTTTAACTTTGCTTTTTACAGGCAGACCCTGGATTCTGACGAGTATACTCCAGCTTTCGAAAATCAAGCATCAAAGGGTATACCATAACAAGTTTGACATAACATATTCTAATCCAAAAAAAGAGCTATGAAGTATAGATCCAGGGCTTGGGTTACGACATTCGAGTATAGTTGGAACGGAACCGTCAATTTAAATTCCGCGTATCCATGATATCTTATGGGACTGGTGTCGTTGGGCACTATATTGTAAGCGCAGGGTTAGCTTGACTTTGTTACGAATTACTGGAGAGGGAGGCTTGATCAGTTATGGCCATGACGATTTCCTTCGATTGGATAGCTGGAAGCTGTCGTTGAACTTTGTCACAGAATTTCCTTTTGTATTAGCTATTGATGGGATAGCTATCGGAATTTTAACCTGGCTTGAAAAAGATTGACTTCTTCCAAAATGTCGTGCATCCATCATACTGCCTGGCAGTGATTACCTTATGATCAACATGGTTGATAGTTTATTTATCTGAACATCACTAAATGTGAGAAGGTTGATATCCTGAAACCAAACTCTACCTGCAGCTTCATGTATTGTTTGTTTCTATTCTCTTTCTGTTATATTCTCATGTAATGTCATACTTTTTCTTCATTGGCATCATCTCTTTTACTTCTTTGTTCTTTATGTGTACGCATATAAAGTTTATGGCTTGTTGAAACTGTATTTAGATCTCAACATTTAGTTCGCGAATTAAACAGCTTACACTACTTTGCTATACTAAAAATTCCCGCCATGTGTGCTCTGCTCGTACCTAATGCGATAAAAATTTCAATCAAACCAAATCAGTTTAGCGTACGTACGATAGTGCCTAACCTTTTTATCCTATCTAATATCTGGTATAGTATGTTTTTCCAACATTGCCAAACTATAATATGCGATACCATCAATGCAATAATAATAAATCGACCAACATGATTCTAATTCCGGTTGCGTATAATTATGCAACACAAAGAAAGCTTATTTCAGCTCGAAACGATACCAAATGGCAAATACCTAACTCTCGTGGCTCGCATATATCAAATATATTGAAATTTTATTTCAATTTGAACGTGACTCGAGACAATTTAACAACAGCGGAATAAAAAATTAATACTAGCGGGAATATAATAAAATAAATAATTAATTTATTCAAATCCCAATTTCGTTTTGATTTTAAACCAAACTATTGATTTCATTTTTTCGTACAAAAAGTATTGTCGGCGGACATTTGCATGTAATCGGAGTTTAATTTAATCTCTTGTTGTTTTTCTTTTAGAGATTTGCTAACAGAATTGACAGCTTAAATTTATGGTTTTATCGTTCAAATTGTGGTTAGATCTAAGCCGCTATCAAACATGGCTTGAGTTTTGGACAAAAAGAAATCCATCAGCGCGAGTCGAAGTATAATCGACTCTTAAATGTCCAGATTTGGTTTTTTAATTTCTGTTCCGGCTTGTTTGCAAGTTTGATTAATTTATGGCTTGACACTTTTCGAAGAAAGTGTTAAATTGGTTATTGGTCTCTGCTTTGATATAATCATCCATTCGTCTTAAAAGAGATGGGCGGTGGCAGCGAGGCCGCTTTTTATAGTGGATTGTGGTTAATGGGTTCGAAGTGAGGCTTTATGCATATGAGACAACTTTCGCAAGTTTGTTGGGCGTTTCGGTTGATTTGAATATTTTATTTGTGCACTTTTTGAATATTTTTGGTTGAGTTGGTCTTAAGTGAATGTTTGCAGAAATGATTAGATATCACTTCTTTGACGTTGAAAGGTATACCGTATACCTAGTGAAAATTATCTGCGACTTTTTTTAAAAATTAACTGTCCGTATATAGGACGACAGTAAAGATATTTTCAGTGGAGAAAAATAAGTTGATGAGAAATTATTTGGCAGGAGAAATTATATAACACTGACAGTGGGACGTGGGTGTTCATTAACAAGAAATCCTATCTGAGAGTAACAAATATTTTGTTTTGTAAAGTTATCAAACTGATATCACGTGCGCTCCTTCGGATGGGCACTCCTCGTCAAAACCAAGGGGGTGGCATCTGGAGGTATTAAATTTTTCTTTTTGTTCTATACCGATTTTATAAAAATATGTTTTATTAGACGGTGCTGTCTTGTTGCTCTGCAGCATTTGGATCGCTAATTTTCTCTCTACCTTTCCAGGCTCCAGTTGCCAGTTGCTCCTGTTTTCGTGTTTTTCAGAGTGAAAAAAATAACTGAACTGCACCAACTACAGAGGTATAAGTCTCCTAAACATCGCAAACAAGATCTTCTCTGCCGTGCTGTGTGATCGGTTGAAACCATTCGTCAAAAACCTGATAGGTCCTTATTAGTGAATAGAGCGGCTTTAGACCCACAAAGTCTGAAGAAGACGACCCCGTTTGACAGCGTCTATAGAGACCAACTATATAGATTCTGGCATCCCAGAAAAACTCGTCCGTCTGTGTATGATGACAATGGAAAACTCAGACAGTTCCATTATGGTCGGAAAAAAACTAACGGATGTATTTGATGTCAAAAAAAAAGGATTTAGACAAGATGATGCGCTGTCAGACGATTTCTTAAACATCTTTGTTGAAAAGATTGTGCAAGGCTCCAATGTCAACACCAGAGCCATAGTCCTTCAAAAGTTCATCTAGCTATTAGGCCACGCAAACGATTTTGACATAGTTGAGCGTTCATAAGCCTTGAAACGGAGGCCAGGAAGGTGGGTTTAGCGGTTCAACAGCAATACCAAGTTTATGCTAGCAACCAAAAGTCACAACATCGACGTTTATGTACACTCAGACAATTACACCCGCGCTGAAATAAAACGAAGAATCAATCTTGCCAATCGTTGCTTCTTTGGACTTCATCGTACAAAGCTCTCATCATCCCAGTCCAATTGTATGGTGCAGAGACATGAACCATGACAAAATGGGATGAAAACGCTGCTTCGAGAGACCAATTCTTCGAGTGATTTTTGGTGGAAAATGGATACGAAGATGCAATCACAAACTGTACGAGCTGTTGAGCGACACTGACCTAGACAGAAAAGTTAAGGTCCAACGACTAAAATGGCTGGATGTAGGTCATAAAGAGCGAATGGAAAATAATGCTCCGCCCGAAGAGATTTCGAATCCAACCCAAAAGGACGTCGCAGAAGAGTAAGACCACGACTCAGCTGGAGCAGGACCTGAACCAATTTCCTTTCCTTTCCTTTCCTTTCCTTTCCTTTCCTTTCCTTTCCTTTTCCTTTCCTTTCCTTTCCTTTCCTTTCCTTTCCTTTCCTTTCCTTTCCTTTCCTTTCCTTTCCTTTCCTTTCCTTTCCTTTCCTTTCCTTTCCTTTCCTTTCCTTTCCTTTCCTTTCCTTTTCCTTTCCTTTCCTTTCCTTTCCTTTCCTTTCCTTTCCTTTCCTTTCCTTTCCTTTCCTTTCCTTTCCTTTCCTTTCCTTTCCTTTCCTTTCCTTTCCTTTCCTTTCCTTTCCTTTCCTTTCCTTTCCTTTCCTTTCCTTTCCTTTCCTTTCCTTTCCTTTCCTTCGCATTATCGTTTTACACCGTTTTGATAACAAATATTGTGTTTGTGTGACAGAGAATAAAAAATGGTAATACAATGTTAAAAGTTTTTTTTTTCCATTTTTAATTCATCAGAGGGATGATAAGGGAAAATTTATATTCTGGATATAAATAACTTCTTTGAACAAGGAAATTAAGGGTTTGAACACAAAAAAATAAAACCTTGGAGCTGTCCGGAGACTAGATTTTCGTTATTTCTTGTACCAGTGTCCGGACATTTAAAGTTTAGTTATTGGCAGTTCTTTATATTTTCTTTGAAACAAACTCCATTTGATTACAAGATCTCACATGATCAACTATACTCAGTCTCAGTATATTTTCCCAAGGTCTTCCACTATTTTTGTTGCTAAGAAACAGCAGAACAGCAGCAGTCCTATAAATTTTCCGTTATACATCGATCGGCTTGAAATTTCGTAGAGTATTATTGATTCTGTATTTTTTTTTATTTTTTGCAAATTCTGTATTTAGTTACTTTCTCTTTTATTCCTTATAAAGGCAAAATCGTCCGGACACTGGGGCCTAACCGGAGACTGGAGCAGTAACCCTATTTTGATTTTGTCTAACAAAATAAATTTACTTGAACACTTCGTCACAATTGTAACCAGAAATCCATACGGGGAAGAGCTCGATTTATAAAATGAAAAATCTGGAAGAAAGTCGCCTCAGACTTTAATTCAATTTAAACTTTAAAGTTGGTGTTTAAATAAAATAATCAAAGTTTCCTCAAAATTTAAGAAAATGAAGTTAAAGTTAGATCCAATAGAATAGAAAAGTTAGCTCATATTTTTTCCAATAAAACTAATGAACAGTACCTACTAACAGTTTTATAAAACAGAAAAAACAATTTTTGTTTTCAAACTCCATAAGCAATATTCGAACAAAAACCTTAACTCAACTTTATGTTTGTTTTGTTTAAAACTATTTTGTCCACGGTCCACTAGCTCATCAGCAGCATAATACATCATCCATGGCCAACCCACGATATTACACATTATTCGTAAGGATATAAAATGCAAGGTGTACATGTAGATACACAGTATTGTATTTTGTACGACGCACGGACGACTCTCAATCTCAACGTTGCTGCACATCCGTTTTTTTGAAAACAACTTCAACATTTAGTCGAACAATAGAGGCAGCAACGTAGCTGTGAGAATTAATTAACATTGCACGATGTGTTAGCTCATTGTTTCGCCACCTTATAGCTGGCCGTTTTATCTCTAAGCACCACTAGTGTAATGCGTGTGTTCCTTTTCTGAATGGGTTAGGCATTGCTCATTTTCTAATTGTTTACGGCTGGCGCGACGAACAGAGTTATTGTTATTACTGTATAAAGGCTGTAGCGTAGTGTAGGTATACCTTTTGCATAAAGTATTAATATTTACGTGGGTTTAATGTTTAAAATGATGAATACATTTCGCGCCCGAAGCAGTGTTATCCAACATCCACTTTAATGGTGTTATGAGGAGTAATTGCCTTCGCTGCAGGATGTTGAAGTATGAAGTACACCTGAAAGTTTTTGGTTTTGGTTCGAACGCAAGGATTGGGCCCGTGTTTGATGCTGTTAAAGTTGTTTTTCAGTACTTTAATTGCTTGGTCTGTGTGGTTGTTAATAGTCTTGAAATTTGACTATATACATGATGTAGACTAAATGGACAAAGAACACATGTCATGTTTCAACTGGGTTACGATTTTCGTATTTTCCCGCTCCGTCAATTAAGAAACAAAAGCAAGTTTTTTCCTCACCGTACTGCTCCACATAAATGAGCTCTCACTCAGCTTACTTTTTTCTCTTTCGTGATGATTTGTCCGTCAAAACGCATCACAAATTACTAAAAACGCCATTCAATTTGAACGCAACAACGCATTTCATTTATGTAAAGCTATTGCAGTAGTTCTTCATAAATTTTACAACTGCCTGCTTGAAAGAGCAGCCTTTCATTGATAATGTCTTATTCTGTAAAGCATTGTGTCTCACTTAAATTGAATTTCATGTCATAAGTGTCAAGTCCTAACAACACATCATCACATCACGTCACTTGACCCATCACAAAGACCTTAATACGTTATAAATTGCACGACACGCAAGTTATGCTCACAAATTCTGACTAAGCACCATTCTACCCCCCACCCATTCTCCAACTCTTCGCTTCGTTAGGAAACAATGACGAAGGGCAAAAATAAACGAACGATCAACATGCTAACAAGCCTAATGTATTTCAGTTGAAGAATTTAAAATGCGCCAGGGGATGATGAGCCGAAAGAGGGGATGATGGGTTTGGAGGCCAACCGCAACTCTTGAAAGAGGCGACGTCACAGTCAGCAGCGTGGGGGAATGTCTTGTGCGTAAATCGATTTGCATAATTCATTTTTTTTTTAAATATTATTTATTTATTTTTGTGGCAAGAAGGACAGGGGGATTATATTTTTTCCCCTTGAACCCCCCCACCCTCTTTTTTCAACCGCATTGTTGAGTCCAATTTGTTACAGTTTTTTACTTTTTGAGCGAACGAGGGTGACGGTGCAAATCTTGGAAGTACTTGCACCTTCTCAGTGTGGTGATGTGGCGTGCGGGTAGTATTTATGATAGCATTACGGATTTTCGCACATGCAAATAAGAATATGGAACATTAATTTCAACCGGTTGAGAAGGGGGGTAGATTTTTGAAGGAAGCGAAGTAAGGCTGGCTGGAAATAATATAAGCATCGTCACTAATTTTGCGTTGGTGCATTTCAAGAGGATTTTTTGCTTAATTTCTTTATAGGGTGTTCACTGTTCATTATTAAGTGGTCCCTCAGATGTTTGGCGCATTTTAGGCAAACTTTAACAAGTTAGAGATTTAACATCAAACCTTATAACAGCTGTTTAAAAGAAACAAAGACTTTGCAAACGAAATATAATTTTTGCCTACAACCGCTTCTTTTAAGAAAGTCTATTAATAGTTCCGTCAACGAAGAAGAAAAAGTTGTTGTTTGAAAAAGCTACTTACATACGTAGGTAACAATGCAAAATGGCCGAGTTTTTGATCGGTACAAAAAATCACTTTGAAGTTTTAGGTACGAAAAAGATTGAAATCAAATTTCAATGTAACGAAATTGACCACGCACTACGAGAAAGTTGTCGTCATCATCATCACCACCATTGTAAGATAGTACCCGAGTGCTCTTTTCTATATGCCAAAAGCGGAATTTCAACTGAAAAATATCGTTTCAGAAATTGTCATTAATAAGAAACTGGGCAAACTTTTGTCCAAAGGATATTTTCTTGAACACAGTTGAAGAACTGCACTGCTACGAATAGGTCACCTAAGCTAAAGAGGAAAAGAGCGGAGAACCGACATTGCATTTGCATTGCAACCCTACACAGCATTTGAAGACAAATGGCAGCTTATAGTAATCTATATCTATATCTATATACATATTATAAAAATCTAGCGCCGTTCGTTTGCGGCATATAGGCATAAAAATCGGTTGGCCGATTTTCTTAATTTTTGTCTTAAACTAAAGAGGATTAAGGGTAGACTAACAAAATTAGCACTTTTTAAATCACAAACGGTTCAAATGTTAAATAATAATGCTTTTCGCACTACCACAAAATATATCAATATACTTCGTTTTTAATTTCATCAAATATAATTTTTCTTCAAAAAAGAAAAAACAATGTCATTGAAGAAAATATAAGTTCGTCAAAAATTGTTTTTCATAGAAAAAGAAAACATACACTTGACAATTTTTTGTTGTCGATATTTTTCCTTTTTTAGATTTGTTGCTTTTGATATATGGACTTGGAAGCGGGTAGTGAGGTAGCGACGAGCGGGTATAAGGAGGAAGTGGATAGCAAGTAGCTATGGAGGGTAGGAGGGTAGTGGGTAGGGTGGGTGCAGTGCATTAACGCCCATGGAATTAACGCCCGCGGGTGTTAATTCCAATAACAAAAGGAATTTACCCCCGCGGGTGTTAAATCCTTTTTGAATTGGCAATAAGGCCCACCATAAAAAAGAACTAACGTCCGCGGGTGTTAATGCCATTTGAAATTGGCACTAACACCCGCGAGTGTTATTTTCTTTTGGAAGAGATCTTTTCAACCTCGGATGTGAACACTTGCGCTGGCATCCTAAACACCTTGGCCACGTGAGTAGAAACAAATTAAACATCACAAATGAAGTTTACAAATTTTACATTTCTAACTTCGTACGATTATACTTTTGGTCATTCAAGACTTATTCGGCATTCTACAAGCACACTATACTTGAAGCCAATTACATCTTATTGTATCTATCTGTCACCTAAAATAACCAAGCTATTTCATTTACATTGAAAGATGGATGGACACAAGCGGAAAAAATTTTGGCCAAAAGAGAATCAATTTCGCGAATTTTTTTTATTTTCACACCCCAAATTGATTCTCTTTTCGCCAAAAAATTTTCCGCTCGCTTCGCTCGCGATCAAATCATATCGATCTTGAATTTTTGGTATCATTGAAATGCTTGCAAAAATGTAGAACCACTACTTTTCCAAATAAAAGGAAACCTAAACAGCTCTGACAATTTTGTTGACAGCTAATAAAGAAACGTGGTCCTATTTATTTCAATGTGTACTTATGAAATACATACCTACAAGAATTTAAGTTTTTTTGTTTATTTGTTTAGCATGAACGTTAGTTGTTTAACTTTTTTTTCATTTGAGACTTTTGTCCCATAAAAAGTAAAATTTAATTGGGACTACTGACAGGCGATAGTGGGTTAATAATCCCTAAAACTACTTCGGTACTCTTGAGTCTCCAGAGTGGCTCAGAAGTTCCAAAAACCATTTTCGGGACTTCTGACTTCGAGACGAGTTTCCCTGCGCCAAGTTTCTAATCAAAACAGAAAAAACAAAATAAGGCCCCACGGGCATTATTTATAGGTTGCAATGAACATAAGACCGCAACCCTTGTAAGGGTCTAATTTCCATAAGAAATTGAAATAAGACTCCATGCGGCTTTATTTCGTCGGACGTTATTTCACGTCACCTTGTTTCACGTGTGGGTTTTATTTCCAATTAAAATTGGAATTAAAGCCCACCAAAAAAAGGAATTAACCCCCGCGGGTGTTAATTCCAAATCAAGAAAGGAATTAACACCCGCGGGGGTAATTTCCTTTTGTTATTGGAATTAACACCCGCGGGTGTTAGTTCCATGGGCGTTAATGCACTGCACCGGTAGGGTGCTAGCAGGGTTCAAAAGTTAAGGTCTTTTTTTATCAGATTTTTTTTATGAAAAACTCGGAAAACTCATTCGTTTTCGAAGGGAAAATTGCATGTAATTGCAGGTGCATTGGTTTTCAAATGGAAAATTTCAAAGTGGGTTTTCGAATAGAAAATAGAAATTTCTTGATGAAGAACTCGGAAAACTCCTTAATTTTCAAAGGGAAAATTGCATGTAATTGTAGTAAAGTGGCTTACAAATGGGAAAATGAAAAATTTCAAAATGGGTTTTCGAAAGTAACTGGGAAAACTCATTGCTTTTCAAAGGGAAAATTGTACGTTATTGTAGGTGCAGTGGCTTTCAAACGGAAAACTGGAAAATTTGTGATGGGGAACTAGAATGCAAGAAAGAGTAAAAAATGGAAAATTTGAAATGCAAAAAAATTTTGATTAAACAAAAATCTCAAAAACACTTTTGAAATTGTAAAATGGAAAATTCGTGCTGGGGAACTGGGAGAAGTCCTGGAAAGCAAGTTTAATAAAAAAAAAAATGCATTGCAAAAATATAACAAACTCGCAATGGGAAACTCCTGAAGCGCAAGAAAACTCCAAGTCATATTTTGCATGGATTTAAAAAAAATGGGAATATAGAGAATTCGTGATGGGAAAATCTCCTTAAAAGATTAGACCATAGTCCTCGCGGTTCTAGGAATGCTTACAAACCCAGCTTCGGTCGACAGACCGAGTGACAGGCGACATCAATTTTTTGAAATGTATCTCTATTTCATTTCATATCATTTAATTTCCTTTTCATTCTTCCTTATTATATTTAAGGCTGAACTCCTTCTTAAGCTTTTGGATCAAGATCTTGGGCACGATTTTCTGAGCAAAAGAAAATTTTAACAACGACATTTTATAAAGGCATGGATTTAAATTTACACAATCTACGTGCATGAAAATTTCGCATTATTAATATTGGTTTTCAAAGAGAAAATTGCATGTATTTTCAAATGCAAAATTTCAAAATGGGTTTTCGAATGGAGATGAAGAGCAGAAAGTTCTTGATGAAAAACTCGGAAAACTCATTGGTTTTCAAAGGGAAAATTGCATGTAAGTTTAGGTGCATTGGTTTCCAAATGGAAAACTTGAAAATTTTAGAATCGAAAATAGAAACTTCTTCATGAAAAACTCAGAAAACTCATTGGTTTTCAAAGGGAAAACTGCATGTAATTATAGGTGCATTGGGTTTCAAATGGAAAACTTCAAAACGAGTTTTCGAATGGAAAATAGAAAGTTCTTGATGAAAAACTCGGAAAATTTATTGGTTTCAAAAGGAAAAATTGCATGTAAATGCTGCATTGCTTTTCAAATGAAAAACTGGAAAATTTCAAAATTTGTTTTTGAATGGAAAACAGAAATTTCTTGATGAAAAACTCGAAAAACTCATTAGTTTTCAAAGACAAAATCGCATATAATTGTAAGTGCATTGATTTTCAAATTGGCAGTTGCCCGTAGCTAAGTGGTTAAGTGCGTTGGCTGCTAACGCTAAGAGAATGTCGTGAGTTCGAATCCTACTCGGGCCATAGTTTTTATTTCATTTTTCACGGGCGCTGCCTCTTGCGAAGAATTGACAAATCTGTCGAAGAGAGTATCAATCTGTCATGAAAAAGTGCTTCTCAACTCTGCCGTTCGGAATCGGCGTTAAATTGTAGGTCCCCTCAATTCTTCACAAGCACTCAGAGAATTGATGAAGAGAGTAAGCCACTTAGGCCCTGGCTTCTCAAGAGCTGTCTCGCCACTCTATTAATTTTTTTCTTAACTCAGAAAACTCTGCGAGAGCACGAAGAATTCAAGACCTTAATTCAAGTTTTTGCATATAATTTGAGCTGTGTTGTTAAGTTTGTAAGTCCGGTAGAGACTCTATATCCGCTCAATCCTCAATGCATTTTTATAGAATTTTTACTTTATATATAGCCTGTGTAAAATCAAATTTTTGGGCAAGTTTAACGTGAAAATCAGCAAATAAGGGGGACAATCATAGTGGTTACAAGGGTAGCGCAAAGCGGGTAGCGGAAAGAGGGGTTAACGGGTAGAGGGTAGCGGGCAGAGTAGTAGGGGTATACCAAAGGCTAGAGCTTTTTTTTATTGATTGAGGCAGTACGAAGTCTGCAGGGTCAGCTAGTAACTAATAAGAATCTTGGATGAGGTTAACGATGCTATTGTGAACAACAAGCCACCTTCACTCTTTGGTTACCTTAGAATAATCCATGGATTCAAGGTACTGACATGCTAGGCGACAACACTTTACATTCCTGCAAGACTTCGTCAAAAGAACGATATCTACTTAGCCGAACGCTGATGTTTGCCCATAAAAGAAACAAAGAAAATCAGCGACCTTACAAAATGTAAGGCCAAAATGATATGCTACGGGGATCTACGATTCCCCGAGAACTCATCGAAAGATATCTTCAATCGCTAAATACGGAACTAAATAAATAAATAAAGTGGCGCGACAGCTCTTGAAGAGCCAAGGCCTAAGTAGCTTACTCTCATCAACAATTCTATGAGTGCGTGTGAAGAATTGAGGGGACCTACAATTTAACGCCGAATCCAAACGGCATAGTTGAGAAGCACTTTTTCATGACAGTTTGATATCTACTCTTGGAAGTTTTGTCAGGTCTTCGCAAGAGGCAGTACCCGTGAAAGATGAAATAAAAACTTTATGGGCACGAGTAGGACTCGAACCTACGACGTTCTGCTTAGCAGCCCCAGCCAACGCACCTAACCACGAAGCTACAGGCAACTACTAAATACGGAACTGCTCAGAAAAAATTGAAAGGTTTATCAAACTTCATACTACTTGAGCGGAATGGGGTCTTATGGCACCGCGCTACACTACTTATCCTGGCACAGTGTGTAATGAATTCTTGAATATTAATTCAACAAAAATGCAAATGACTTAGAAATTACATAAACGAAAATTCATCTATGCATACGCATAGACGTGTAAACGATCGAGTCTCCAAAATGTAGTAGAACGTTGCACACTTGTTTTTTCTTTCTTCGAAAACGCATGTCAGCTTTCGAACATCCGACGATGCTCGCCATTATCTGAAACTCTTTTCCGTGTTGCAAAATTCTTTTCCACCTCGACCATCAACCCGAACAGATCAAAAGCTCAAGTAAAAGTAAAGTTAAGATTTTACTATAGTTAAACCAAACTTAAAATTAATTTAATTTAAATAAATTTAGTTGAAGACAAATAAAACAAAAAAACAAGTACCTAAGTGTAAAACGCAAAATTGACTATTAAATTGCACTAAACTTACATTAGTCGAGAATCTAACTTAACCTACATAAGTGATTCATATAAATCCAGTGATTCTAAGAAATCAAAAAACTTCTATAATCATATAAATTGCATAGCCCACGTAAGTTTATGTACAAAATTACTAATTTCTTATAAAAATCAGTTTTCCCTAATTAACCAGCGTCGCACTTCTGCGTGAAACACAAAATATAGTTTGGAACTATACAGTGTCACCACGTGCACGAGTGGGTTCCAATTTTTGATCTTAATCTTAACCCTACGAAACCATCATCGCATAAAACAGAATTAATGAAACTCATACCAGCCTCGCCGTCGTCGTCGACGAAGCAAAAAGCATAACCATGAAAAGCAGTGCATTTTCACAAGCAGCCCAATTGACCAACGATTAGTCATTCATCATCATTTGATCATTTATACAATTAAATACATGTTTAGTTCCTAAGACGAAGAGCAAAGAAAAAAAAAAGTAGAGAAAACTTCAGGAGTCCCATTTCTTTCCAATCCTATTTAAGAAAAAGTATAAACTTAAAATTAAAAATCAAACACACATATTCAACCAAAAATAATTAACATCACATCAAGTAAACAGAAGCTTAAAAATCAATGCGGTCGACAACTCAGCAATGTGCGCACATCGTTGGACAGATCACCCAATTGTTGCCTAAGTAAGTACTAAGAATTATTTTTTTTTCTTTATCAAAAATTTAATTACTTTTGGTTATATGTTTGTACTATAAGTATGCATTTAATACATTAAAAACAATTGTTTATTACAATTAAGAAGTCAGTTTAAACCTCAGAAATCTCACGATATTTTTCTCTTTTTTTTCATTTCAATCGCCTTATAAATTTAAGTAAATCTTGAAAAATTAAATCTAATTGTAATCAATTTCATTGGTACAATCACGAAATGAATTTCGATAAACAAAAATTGAATCTAACAGTATTGGGAACTTTGTACATAATGAATTAAAGAAGTAAGATTTTCTGGGTCATTGATTAGAACAATTTTTTGGTATAGTCACGTAACTCTCTTAATAAAAGAAAAGAAAAAAATGAAATGAACCAATTTTAATTCTTATGAGAAACCTCGTAATATATCAAGACATATAACATCACTGGCGAGAACATAGAGAACATACATACGTCGTAAGTGCATTCCCTTCGCACTGATAATTGATGTCAATCAGATGGTTGTAGGCATTTTACACATTTTACAGTTTACAGAGCATCGATCGTTTTTATTTTTATTGTTGTTGAGAGAATTTCGCATTCTCTTATGAAGCACTCTTACATTCCACATTCATTATATAATTCATAATTTAAGTTTTGCTAATATGTACTTAGTTCATTGAACCCTGTGTTGAGGTAGGTAAGTTAAATGTCTTACAACCTATGTATAGTTTTTGTGGAGTGAATTATGAGATTTTTAAGTGACAATTTAGTTTTGATTCGTTGGATTTAATTTGAAAAAAATGAACTCAGAGTAAGAATCCTGAAGGGGAAGGTGTAAGTATGGAGGAAGGGACAAACGTGTAGGAAACAAAACCAAGTTAGCTTAAGTGATCATGGGGTTGCATTTCGTATTCGGCCAATGCAGCGTGGAGGTGACTTACGTCACTATAGGATAAGGGATGCCGATAGCCTATTGGCTAGCACACATTCCATCTTGTGTGTGTGAGATTATTTAAGGACAAGCAGATGCGACAAAACTATTTTTTTTTTTTTTTGGTATGAGAAGTTAGAACTAACTTTTGATTGGCACGAATTTTTTGATTATTGTATGGTTAGAGCAGCAAGATCCCCCCCATCCGACGAGCTTAGCTGTGCCTCGACAAGCGTGCCACCATGCTGCTTATTCATGGGAACCACCACAACCAGACCCATGCATTACAATAATTAATGGCGCCCAACGTGGGGCCTAAATTTTATTTATGCCTATTGCTATTATATAGTATACGTTTTAATAAACAAAGACGATAAGTGATTGTTATTCGTTGATATAAATCCTATCAGAGCTGACTTTGTTTTGTTCATGTGTTGAGATGTCTTTTCCGTAGAAAGAGGAGTCATACATGGCTTCCGTACGACTCACTTGGTTTGGAAGAAGTATCCAATGCACATTTTGTGACTTGCAGTGAAATGAAAGACTAAAGCTTCAAATTCCGCAGTTACGTTAGATTTTTGTTTTGTCAGCATCAAGTCCTTTTACAATTACTTGTTTGAACCCTACACGTTTCCATGCCTGAACTTACATAATATATCTTCCCCTAACATACTTATGAAAATTTTCATTACAAAAATCACATACTACCTATTACATTAAAAAAAAACTTTTGATTTATATAAAAACAAACAAAAATAAATTACATTAAAATGACTGGCGGTACCGGTGCAATACCGAAAGAAAAACCCACGGGATCAATGACTACCCGATCACAAACTCATAATAAACAAAATTTTGGTTTCGATCAGGATGATTTAGGTAATGGTGCTATAGGTAAAGTTGTTCATTCACCCATTAAAACCACCACCCAACAGCCGGACCAAAATTCAGAATCAAGACGTTTCGATTCGCATGCAGACCCAATTGAATCGATTAGAGATTTTAATATCGAATCAGGTGCAGCAGCAAATGCAAAAGAATTAGCCGATCTTGCGGGTATAGAAAATTTATTACTTGATGATGCCAATGAAGGTGCTTACGCACAAGAGGTAAATAAGAAACAAACTGAAAATTCTTTACAAAATTTAGTTCAACAATGCGTTAAGCAAAATTTACAAACCCTTCATTCTCAACTTATGATCTCAATGGAACAAATTATCAAGGAGAGTATAAAACAGACCATAACTCCTTCAGAGAAAGTTCAAAACCCTAATATTAACACCACACGACCAAACAGTTACCCACGTAACAAAAGGAGTGTGAATTTCAACGAAATGACGCTTCCGACCAATGACAATGCCATTCATGTTAACAAAGATCACTTCAACGAATTTCGTTCTGAACCTCAAAAGCATCAGCTTTATCCTCAGCCAAACTTCCATCGAGCTTACCACAGTAATGCGAACACTTCAAACACAGCAACCAATGAGCCATATATGAATACACATGTAAATAATACATATTTACAAACCAGTAAGTTTTATGATGACTATGATCGCGGATTCAAGTTAGATAGGTGGGGTTTAAGTTTTGAGGGGACTGAAAAATCCATGTCCATCGAAGACTTCATTTTTCGGGTGGAAACCCTAAGAGACAATTACTCGATGCCATGGCCAGATGTCGTTAAAAATTTCCATTTGCTTTTAAGAGGAAATGCACAAAGCTGGTACTGGCAATATTTGCGTTCGAATCCTCGTTCTGGATGGAAAGAATTACGCTGTTCCATGCTTCGACAGTTCCGCAGACACGAATCAGATTTTGAAATAATTAAACAAATTATGGAACGTCGTCAGCTTTGGAATGAGTCCTTTGATGATTATTTTAATTCTGTACTGGATCTCAAAAATCGCTTACGAGAACAAATCAAAGAACATGATTTCCTCAACATGGTTAAAGGAAACATTAACAACAAGCTCATGCACTTTATTTACCCTATGTCTATTTACTCGTTAGAGCATTTAAGGGATGAGTGCAGGAAAACGGAAAGGATGCTTTCTATGAGAGAAATCTCTCGAGTGCGGCCTAACATTGTAGGTCCACACAAACATATCAATGAACTTACAGAAAATCTAGCTTCAGAGTTTTCTGAATATTCTGATTTTGCTGATCTTCAGCAAGGAACCATAAATGCCATCGATAGCCGAGCTGCTCCTTCACGGAATCGCAAATGTTTCAACTGCAGGAACGAAGGACATTCCTTTGTGAATTGCCCGTCATCTGTAAGGAAGTTGTTTTGCTACCGATGTGGTTTGGATGGATATACGACTCCCAAGTGTCCAACTTGTAATCCAAGTTCGGAAAACCGCAAGACGAGCGAGAAGAAGACCGGGGAGTCTCGCTCCACTCAAACCAATTGAATCCCGGCAATGATTTCAGAAATGTAAGCACTGACACAAGTGACTTACATAACAATAACACCAAGACCATTCTAACTAAAAACACCGAAAAAGAAAAGACCCTTGCTAAAACCGTACCTAGTAAATCATACGAAGAAAGACTTAAAGTATATAAAGAACTTCGGTCAAGACTATTTTCATTGCAAGAACTTAAAATGGAATCCGAACATGAAAAAAATAAATCCCAGATGAGGAAAAGTAAACGAAAAATATACAAGAAACTTATAGAGACAACTAATTTAACATCCGAAATTGATCGCAGGCCATACGTCGCAGTTCAAATAGGCGGAGAAAACATCAGAGGCTTGCTTGATAGTGGTGCGTCGCTTTCGTGTTTAGGTAAAGGTTGTGAAGACTTCGTGAGTCGAAACAATATTCCCGTTTTGCAATTTAAATCTGACATCAAAACAGCTGATGGAAGTGAGCAAAAGATTGTGGGAAGGATTAACGTTTTGATCGAGTACAACAACATGACTCGACATTTTGATTTTTACCTTGTACCCTCCTTGACACAACCACTGTACCTTGGCATTGATTTTTGGGTTGAGTTTCAAGTTGCACCAAATCTCGTGTCGGAACTTTCGGTACCTGACCCTAACCAACACAACCTAACCGAAACACAGACAAAAGCATTACAAAAAGTTATAGATGAATTTCCATCTTTTGCAAAACAAGGTCTAGGGAGAACATCTGTAGATGCTCATGTAATAGATACGGGTGATGCACAGCCTGTGAAACAACGGTTTTACCCTGTCTCACCAGTTATTCAGTCACTGATCAATGAAGAGGTTGATCGTATGTTAGATTTAGGGATTATTGAAGAGAGCCAATCTGCTTGGTCATCACCAGTTGTCCTCGTTAGAAAACCAGGGAAAAATCGATTGTGCATCGACTATCGTAAGGTTAATTCCCTCACGAAAAAGGATGCCAATCCAATACACCACATAGACTCGGTGCTAAGTCGCCTTGGGGACACCCACTTCATATCTAGTATTGATCTCAAAGATGCCTATTGGCAAATCCCGCTTGACAAGGAATCCAGAGAGAAGACTGCATTCACTGTACCGGGAAGGCCACTCATGCAATTTACAGTGATGCCCTTTGGAACTTGCAACGCCCCAGCCAGAATGTGTAGGGTAATGGATAAAGTTATTCCATCGGCCTTAAGGGAATACGTTTTCATTTACATTGACGATTTGCTTGTCATTTCCGAAAATTTTGAGGATCACTTAGTGAGATTGAGAACTGTTGCGCAGTGTTTGAAAAATGCCAATCTAACGATAAATGTTGAAAAGTCAAAGTTTTGCTTTCGAGAGCTTCGATTTCTTGGGTTTGTTGTTGGACATGGCCAAGTTATGCCGGACCCAGAAAAAGTTCAAGGAATTAGTGACTTCCCGTTGCCGAAAAGCGTAAAACAGGTGCGCCGATTCCTTGGTATGTGTGGCTGGTATCGCAGGTTTATTCAAAACTTCGCAAGTCTCGCTGCGCCAATCACGGACTTACTGAAAAAAACTAATAAGAAATTCGAAATGACACCTGAAGCCAAAAATGCTTTTGATGTTTTGAAAGAAACGTTGTGCAAGGCTCCCTTGCTTAGTAGTCCTGATTATTCTAAAGTGTTTGTGGTACAATGCGATGCTTCTAACCAAGGCGTTGGAGCCGTGCTGTTCCAGTTAAATGAAAACGACGAGGAACAGCCAATCGCATTCTACTCACAAAAGCTCAATGCGTGTCAGGCAAATTACACAGTAACTGAAAAAGAATGTCTAGCTGCAGTTCTTGCGGTTAAAAGATTCAGACCTTATATTGAGGGTTCTCATTTTAAGATAATCACGGATCATTTAAGCATAAAGTGGCTTATGCAACTTAAAGATTTAAGTGGTCGCCTGGCGAGATGGTCTTTGAAACTCCAAGCTTTCGATTTTGAGGTGGAGCATCGCAAAGGTTCTGCGAATGTGGTGCCAGATGCCTTGTCGCGTGCATTTATAGAAAGTCTGGATACCGATGGTGGTGATACTTATTTCAACTTAGATCTAAAATCAGATCATTTCAAAAACCCTGATTATTTGTCTTTAATCGAGAAAATAAGAAATAAGCCCAGCCTCAGCGCAGACCTTAAAATCATAGATAATGTGTTGTATAGGAAATTTTTTAACTCTGACATCGATGTCAACCACACTGACATTCAATGGCGTCTTTGGGTTCCAACGAGTCTTGCTACAGAACTCATACGACAAGCGCACAACCCTCCTAATTGCAGCCATGGCGGAATCGCCAAAACCCTTGAAAGGCTAAGGAATTTTTACTTTTGGCCAAAAATGTCAAAAGATGTCAAAGACTATATAGCCAAATGTGAAGTGTGTAAGGAAAACAAAAGACCAAACAAAATAATTAGACCTCCTATGACGACCAACTATACCTTTGAAAGACATTTTCAGAAAATCTATATTGATTTCATGGGCCCGTATGTTCGTTCCAAAAGAGGAAATACTTACTTGTTCGTGCTGATTGACCATTTGTCAAAATTCGTACTGTTGAAGCCGATGACAAAAGCCAACTCTCTTTTAGTGACAAACTTTCTGGAACAAACCGTTTATAGTATATTTGGTGTTCCACAATATATACATTCCGATAACGGAAAACAGTTTGTGTCCGCCCAATTTAAGCAACACCTCGACAAATTCGGGATTAGGCATATTAGAACTGCTTTGTACTCACCTCAATCTAATGCCTCAGAGCGTGTAAACCAGTCCATATTGTCAGGCATACGTTCCTATATCAATCGAGATCATAAGGATTGGGATAAGCATATATCTGAGATCCAGCAATCGCTCTGCACGTCTGTTCACCAATCGATTTCAATGACGCCATATTTCACCTTGTTCGGCACGCAAATGGTTACTCATGCGGGAATGTATCCGCTGTTGCAACAACTCAACCTTTTGAACGACGAAGAATTTGTTTCAGTGCGTAAAGCAGATCGTGTTCAGCTTATCCGGGAGCATATGACAAATCATTTGAATCAAGCGTTCCAAAGGCATTCGAAAACTTATAACCTGAGATCCTTGAATAAAAAATTTGTAACTGGACAAGAAGTCTATCGCAAAAATTTTGTTCAAAGTGATGCTGCGAAAAACATTAATTCAAAACTATGCCCCAAATACGTTAAATGTAAAATAATTCGTGTCATAGGAAATGCACTTTACGAAGTCGCAGATACCAATGGGAAGACAGTGGGAATATTCCACTCAAAAGACTTGAAAGAATAATATCAATGAGCATGATACTCTATCTAGGGTGTGGGTCGAAGCCACACGTTCAAAACGACAACGAAACATCAAAATCATAATTTACCAAAACAAAAAGTACAAACAAAACATTAAGCCAAAATTATTTCCATTTCTTTTTCAACAAGATGTTTCAAAATAAATGGTTTTGTAATGAATTCTTGAATATTAATTCAACAAAAATGCAAATGACTTAGAAATTACATAAACGAAAATTCATCTATGCATACGCATAGACGTGTAAACGATCGAGTCTCCAAAATGTAGTAGAACGTTGCACACTTGTTTTTTCTTTCTTCGAAAACGCATGTCAGCTTTCGAACATCCGACGATGCTCGCCATTATCTGAAACTCTTTTCCGTGTTGCAAAATTCTTTTCCACCTCGACCATCAACCCGAACAGATCAAAAGCTCAAGTAAAAGTAAAGTTAAGATTTTACTATAGTTAAACCAAACTTAAAATTAATTTAATTTAAATAAATTTAGTTGAAGACAAATAAAACAAAAAAACAAGTACCTAAGTGTAAAACGCAAAATTGACTATTAAATTGCACTAAACTTACATTAGTCGAGAATCTAACTTAACCTACATAAGTGATTCATATAAATCCAGTGATTCTAAGAAATCAAAAAACTTCTATAATCATATAAATTGCATAGCCCACGTAAGTTTATGTACAAAATTACTAATTTCTTATAAAAATCAGTTTTCCCTAATTAACCAGCGTCGCACTTCTGCGTGAAACACAAAATATAGTTTGGAACTATACAGTGTCACCACGTGCACGAGTGGGTTCCAATTTTTGATCTTAATCTTAACCCTACGAAACCATCATCGCATAAAACAGAATTAATGAAACTCATACCAGCCTCGCCGTCGTCGTCGACGAAGCAAAAAGCATAACCATGAAAAGCAGTGCATTTTCACAAACAGCCCAATTGACCAACGATTAGTCATTCATCATCATTTGATCATTTATACAATTAAATACATGTTTAGTTCCTAAGACGAAGAGCAAAGAAAAAAAAAAGTAGAGAAAACTTCAGGAGTCCCATTTCTTTCCAATCCTATTTAAGAAAAAGTATAAACTTAAAATTAAAAATCAAACACACATATTCAACCAAAAATAATTAACATCACATCAAGTAAACAGAAGCTTAAAAATCAATGCGGTCGACAACTCAGCAATGTGCGCACATCGTTGGACAGATCACCCAATTGTTGCCTAAGTAAGTACTAAGAATTATTTTTTTTTCTTTATCAAAAATTTAATTACTTTTGGTTATATGTTTGTACTATAAGTATGCATTTAATACATTAAAAACAATTGTTTATTACAATTAAGAAGTCAGTTTAAACCTCAGAAATCTCACGATATTTTTCTCTTTTTTTCATTTCAATCGCCTTATAAATTTAAGTAAATCTTGAAAAATTAAATCTAATTGTAATCAATTTCATTGGTACAATCACGAAATGAATTTCGATAAACAAAAATTGAATCTAACAGTATTGGGAACTTTGTACATAATGAATTAAAGAAGTAAGATTTTCTGGGTCATTGATTAGAACAATTTTTTGGTATAGTCACGTAACTCTCTTAATAAAAGAAAAGAAAAAAATGAAATGAACCAATTTTAATTCTTATGAGAAACCTCGTAATATATCAAGACATATAACATCACTGGCGAGAACATACATACGTCGTAAGTGCATTCCCTTCGCACTGATAATTGATGTCAATCAGATGGTTGTAGGCATTTTACACATTTTACAGTTTACAGAGCATCGATCGTTTTTATTTTTATTGTTGTTGAGAGAATTTCGCATTCTCTTATGAAGCACTCTTACATTCCACATTCATTATATAATTCATAATTTAAGTTTTGCTAATATGTACTTAGTTCATTGAACCCTGTGTTGAGGTAGGTAAGTTAAATGTCTTACAACCTATGTATAGTTTTTGTGGAGTGAATTATGAGATTTTTAAGTGACAATTTAGTTTTGATTCGTTGGATTTAATTTGAAAAAAATGAACTCAGAGTAAGAATCCTGAAGGGGAAGGTGTAAGTATGGAGGAAGGGACAAACGTGTAGGAAACAAAACCAAGTTAGCTTAAGTGATCATGGGGTTGCATTTCGTATTCGGCCAATGCAGCGTGGAGGTGACTTACGTCACTATAGGATAAGGGATGCCGATAGCCTATTGGCTAGCACACATTCCATCTTGTGTGTGTGAGATTATTTAAGGACAAGCAGATGCGACAAAACTATTTTTTTTTTTTTTTTTGGTATGAGAAGTTAGAACTAACTTTTGATTGGCACGAATTTTTTGATTATTGTATGGTTAGAGCAGCAAGATCCCCCCCATCCGACGAGCTTAGCTGTGCCTCGACAAGCGTGCCACCATGCTGCTTATTCATGGGAACCACCACAACCAGACCCATGCATTACAAGTGCTACATGCCATATAATGGACCACCCGCTCCCCACCTTGTATTGGTGAACGAATTGAAGGAACGTATCAAGTTTATTTCCTTGCCGGGTTTACATCTTAGCGCAACTACGGTGACTTGGTTTTTTAGCTGTGAGTTTATAATCATCAAAGTTGACCTTTCTAATGAAGTGTTTACGTTAATCAGTGTCAACTATCACCGCTAGTATAATTCTCTCTCTATACCTTGGTGTACTCGTGCCCATAAAGCTTTTATTTCATCTTTAACGAGTACTGTCTCTTGCGAAGAACTGACAACACTTCTTATCTGTAAGGACTGACTTTGCCGTTCGGAATCGGCGTTAATTTATAAGCCACTCAGGCCTTTGTTATTTTCACCTTTGTTGTTCCATGATTGAGGTCCTATGATAGATTTAGCAAAAATTTCTCACATTCCATTGAATTTCTATCAAGGTTACATGAAGTTTATCGCTAACTAGTATGTAAGATCGCAGCATGAGACACAGAAGTTTTCCATCGGGAATGGTTCGTCGCATGCATTCTGCAGTCATCAATGCCAAGCGCTTTGACATCTGCAGTTTCTTGGCTGGAGCGATGTTGTCCATTCACTCGATGTGTTCCAGCCAACCTATTTGTCTTTTTTTTTGCCTTTTGAACTACATTTACATGTTGGTACAGCTCGTATTGTTTGCGGTTGAACCTTTGCCTCGATTTGCCACTGTCACATACAGGACCGGAAATCCGTCGAAGAATTTTCCTTTCGGCCAGTATCATTTCCCCTTTTTTGCTTATTGTTGTACAGAACTCGGTGTCATAGAGTAGGACTGGTAAGATCATAGTCTTGTATAGAGACATTTTGTCTTCCGAGTTAGAAGTTTTGAATTCAGTTGTTTGGCCAAACCGGAGTAGCAGCGGTTCGCCAGTGCAATTCTTCGTCAGATCTCCATTAAGGTGTCGTTTGTGGAATTGATGTTTGTACCAAGGCAGGTGAACTCCTTAACTACCTCGAAATTGCTGCTACCAACAGTGACGTGTTGTCCTACGCGGTAGACAGATGTTGCTTTGTTTGTTGATAGCATGTATGTACTTTGTTTTGTCCTCATTCACTTCAAGACCAACGAGTTTCACCTGTTCTTCAATCGCTGTGCAGGCCTCAAGCACAGCTCTCTTGGATCGATTGATGATGCCTGTGTCGTCCGCATAGCCTAGGAGCTGGGTGGATTTGTTGAGTATATTCCGTGCTCACACCTGCCTTCCGCACTATCTGCTTCAGGACTATGTTGAATAATTCACATAACAGCGCATCTCCTTGTCTAAGCACTGAGAATATTTGAAACAACTACGATGAGGTGTTACCTATTTGCCTACCACAGTGCGTATTATTTAGCGTCATGCGGCACAGTCCGAATGCAGACATCGTCATCATAAGCCCTTGGTCGTGGATGCTATCATCAGCAGCTTTGAACTCGATGAAAAGATGATGGGTTTCGACTTAAAATTCGTTCGCCTTTTCCATTGATTGTAACAAACACGGCACAGACTCCGTTTGTTTAGATCTAGAGACTATTTCTAACTTTACATTAGCATAACACGACTTGTGAGCCCTCAATCACTAGACAATTGGCGTTGCAGAAGTCAATAGAGCTTTCGAGTAGGTATGCAAACTTTGACATTGACATTTCACAGTACTTCACACATGAATGTAACGAAGTACAGACACATAGCAGCACTGGCGACTGAGGCCATCGTTTGGGAAACTTTTACCATTCAATATTCCAAATATTCAATCGTGGCTCTTTGTCGATCTAAAGACTCAAGTCTCTCATAAGGCGATCACTAGATCTCTTGTTGAATTTTTCGTCATTATCATAAAAGTAGAAGTACCTTCTGACTACTTCAAACTTTTCGAGAAATAAAAAATAAGAGTTCAACTGTGACACCCTGTATTATAAAAGAAAACAAACAGAACGATCTGTTTGCATGAAGTTGTTTTTCCTCTAAAACAGGATTGGAATTTTATGGAGTGGAATGAAAAATAAGGAAGACGAAGGAAGACAAGATTTTCTAACATAAGCATCATGTGTCGTCTCTGCCAACATTTTTATATGGGACTAAGGTGCGTTTGTTTTTTTCTGGTTCTAGTATTTTGTATAAATTCTTTTACTTTTTCATTGACACCGCAAGCAGGGAACATCCGAACGACATTGCTTCTGCTATACAAGATAGGATGAGAAGCAAAAGATGTCATCGATGGTGCCACCGGAATGATAAAAAGATTGTGTGTATATGGCAACATGTACCTAGAAGAAGCACCAAATGTGCAGTGGGTGGAATTGATTTGATACACAGATGTTGATGGATGTTGAGTTAAATGAATTGCAGGGTGCCGCCAAAGATGAAGATGTGATTTCTGGCTCTGATTGTATATGCTCAAGACGATGATGACAAGCGACGACGACGATGGCAAAACGTATTGAAAGTGTCTTTGGTGTTGTTGTTGTTGTTTGTTTCTTTATCACGTTTTTATCATTTTGAAAATTCGTGTTGTATGATTTAATTTTTGACGCATGAAATCAGAGTGTTTCGGATGCTGAGTGATTATTTTGGTCGAGAGGGCAGAATACGAAATTTATGAGAAATGTGATTATTTTTTCCTTTTTGCGCTATGAACGGATGGAAATTCTAATAGGAAACGAGACATCAGTTGTTTGTCCTTTTGTGTTTGTTTCTGCAGGTGCAAAGTTACTCATGTGAAGTTAGACTTGCAGAATTTAATCTTCTTCGCAAATTGAAGACATTCGCATGACAATGATTTGAGTTATATCTATGAATACTGAAAATGTGGTTGTTTGAAAAAAAAAATACGTATACGCCACAGTGACTGGCAATCTTTTAATGAGTTTTGATCAATAACTTTGAGTTTAATGTTTTTAAATTGAATTGAAATATGGAAATGTTTGAGCTTCAGTTCCTAGTTCCAGGACCTGAAGAAGCGAATTGCGATTGGGCAAGGAAAAAACTGGAACCATGGCTCGGTCACATATTTATTTTGAAAACAGAACATCCTATAAGATGTTGACTAACGTTCAGTCACATAGTACTTCATCCATTTTCGCCTGCACGATCTGGATAAATGTACAGCTTGTAGGATCCTTCCATGTCAATTTCGACTGCATAAGCCAACAATTGGTGACGATATTCCTCGTTGTAGGAGTTCCAGTTTCATAGCTATGGTAACATTTCGTTTGAAACCAAATGTCACTATCGTAATGTAATGAAATAAATATATTTTCATTTTGTTTCAACCTCTGTAATCCAAAAAAACTCCCAGAAAACCTTGCTTAATGATTTCAAAATCCATTTGGAATATCATCATAATTAAACGAGAATATAATCATCAAAGCTCTTCTGTGAACTGAACTACGATTGCTTACAATTTACCTACATAGCTTTGTAATGCATGCAACTGTAGTATTAGAAATATCAATCATGTTGTCCATTCTTCAAATTTTATGTTCAAAAGAGGAAGGTTGTGTCAGTTGTTATTCAATGTTTATTTTTATCTCATAACTTTCCATTCATAGAAATTGTTACAAAGATTTTGAAGACCCTTCCTATCAAACACTATTATAAACGCATGTCTGGTTTTGTTGTTCAAAATCGGGTTTCGTTACGTCCGTCAGCCGTCGTCGTGCCGGTCGTCCTATTGTTTGTGTATCAATCTATTATGATGTTTGCTTTATCTTCTCTCTTGTATCTGATTCTTATCTAATATCCTTAGAGACCATTTCAATGCATGCATGTTTTAGTAACAACAATAACAATGGACCGCACAATTGCATTAAGAAAAAGAGGATATATTTATGTGAATAACTTTGATCCTGATTTAAATGCTGATTTAAATGAGTTTAAAATTACAAAGAAAATGAAAATCTCCTCACCCAAAGCAAATACTGCTATAGAAATCCGATAGAATGTTGAATGGCAACAAAAATTTGTTATAAATCAGAATTAGAGATGCCAAAGTAAATAAAATAAATAGGAAAGGAACCATAACGACTTTGTGTCCAGGAAATACTTTTACCAATCGACTTTATTTCTTCTGAATATCATTTAATCTGACTTTCAAACATGACATATGAAAATATTGAAAACGAACATTTGTATGTATTTTGTTTCCAATTAGTGCAAAAAAAGATACAAAAATGTTTTAAGGAGCACACGACTTTTTTATGTGAAAAGTTCGAATAAAATGTTGGAATACAATTTCGAAACTTTTTTTAGTTTCAGTAAACAAATTAATTTAAAAAAACCAAACAGAAAATAGTTTTTTGAGTACAACGTTTTTTAAATCACACCAAACATATGGATACCAGGTCCTACCTAAGCAAAAAGGCATCATACAGTGCCGCTCTCTTGAATAGTATCCCTTTTTCGCTTGGAATCTATTTGTTCAACCAGAATCAAAAAAAACACAAGTTTGCTCTTTGACTGCCGCATTGCAAGTGTCGGTTTTTATTTTGAATGGAATATAATACAATATGGCTTGTGGATCGTGGATCCTAGTGGACTGTATATCGCTCTGTCCTGGTTGACATTTCTGGGTTTATACGCTCAAACAAGGGATGTGTTCATAGATAATAGGTAATATAACAAATGATAGAATATAACAGATAATAGAATATAATACATTAAACGATTTTTACAATTTCTAACACTATTGACCATTATTTTCAAATCTAGTGATAACAACTATTAAAGTAGGAAGGAGAAGCTTTAATATGCTCCACAACTTCAACCAAATATGTGAAGAGGAATGCAAAAATTTCTGAACTTTGCAATGACTGTTGAAGACAGAGCGTGGAAGAGAGTTCCACATTCGCGTAGTACGGCTAAGGAACGATTTTCTGTTCATGGTAGTTCGTCCGAAGTTAAAGTAAAGAGGGTGAACTAGCGGGCATTCATGGAGGCACGGGTACTACGGTTGAATATCTTAAGGGGAGGAATGTAACTGGCTACTTCATTAAAGCATATACCATATATCGGTTAAAGAGGGTGAGGCATGAGACATTACGTCGATGTTCAAGTGACGTGAATGTTTCAACAATGGTATGATCACTAACCATCTTGAATACTCTCTTCTGAATACTGTCTAAAAGACTTAAATACGAGCACCAGCCTAGGGTAGGGAGTTGCATTCAAGATTGGAAGCCAGATCAGAAGGGGAAAACAATTTCTTGCATATGTGCTTGTTCCACAAGACGTGGTCAGTGGTGAACATTATACCGAGAATTTCGAGATGTTTGGGTTCACGGGTGCAAGTGCAACCCATAGATAGTGGCAAGCGTGGTACATCTCGCTTCAACTTGCGAAGAACTGACAAAACTTCCAAGAGTATCAATCTGTCATGAAAAAAGTACTTCTCAACCTTGCCGTTCGGTATCGGTGTTAAATTTGGTCACCTCAAATCTGCACACGCACTCAGAGAATTGTTGATGAGTGAAAGCCACTTAGGCCTTGGCTCTTTAAGAGCTGTCACACCGCTTTTATTTTTAACGTAAGTTCTGTCAGTTTTGTAGGAGACAAATCTCGTGATTTTACACCAAAAAGAAAAAAATACATATAATTTTGTTAACGTTTTAATAATGCATTAGCTGTATACATTAAAAATTCTAAAATAGCATGATAATGTACCAACAAAACATAATTCATATATCGTACTAGAAAGACTTTTGTATGAAATTTTACAACTCGACCGTATATAATTCACACCGAGTTTTTGTAAGAAATTTGAATAAGAGAGCGAGCCGTCGGCGACAAAATGAGGTTGGAGAATGAACATTCCCTGCCTCCTAAGATACGTAAGCCGATTAGTCAGTCAAAGTATGAGTCCCGGACCGGACATGTCCGTTGAAACACCGGTTAACCACCGTCAATAGCCGGAGGAAACTTTGTTGACAAACCGGTATAAGCTGTTGATGAGCAAAGGGAAACCTTGTTGATTCACCTGTTACGAAGCCGTTGAAAGCCGGATTAAACTCATACGTCGTACTCATCTTTAACTTAACACAAATCCGAGAAGTACATGAAGTTCCGAGCCGTGAAGGAAGAAAGTTATCCCAGAACTCCAGCCAACCTATTCTAATACCGCAGCTGAAATATTTATACGAAGCCATACATTTTTAAGAAAAGTAAAAATAATACTTAGTTGAATAAATACTATTTTTGAATTAAAAAACATTTATATTTCTTTCTATTGGACCAAACTAAGGTTTACTGTTCCTACCTTAGTAGACCCTGGATCCCCTGATTATACCCCAGCCTTTGATAACAACGAGCATCACAACGTTTAAAAAAATTGTGAGAAATTGTATAATTTTTGCTGTTAAGCGTTCTTTTACTTCTTAAGAGCATTCCCATACATGGGGAAGCTAGCTTG
This sequence comes from Sphaerophoria taeniata, assembly GCA_943590905.1. Classification (NCBI taxonomy): domain Eukaryota; kingdom Metazoa; phylum Arthropoda; class Insecta; order Diptera; family Syrphidae; genus Sphaerophoria; species Sphaerophoria taeniata. The sequence continues at coordinate 250,232,252 of OX016540.1, read as the reverse complement.
AACTTTTTAATCCTTGCCCTCTGATCTATCCAAGAAAACAACTGAACTTTTGCTAGCAACGAAATGTTACAGAAAAAACGAAATAAATGGTAAGTATTTTGTTGTTGAAACTGAAAGGCATATTGTTGATAAGGAACAATAATTTGTATTCAAAACAAAAAATTTAGGCGCGGCCGACATAAAAGCTTCAAAATGATTTTATTTTCTTCTACAACTTTACTCCTTCCACTTGTAACCTGCAAAATTGCTGCTTATTTCCAAGAACAAAAATAAAATCAATTCGAACTAGTACTACCACAAATTTTATGGATAACGATTGGTTAACCCTCCAGAAGATGATTTTGCGAATTTTGGCCTGATATGTTGTGTCAAACAACAAAATCTTAATCTTTCAAGCTAAGTTCTAAAATTATCATCTTGATGCTCCCAAGAAGCAACACACTCTAAATCACATCTATGCAATAAATTTATCAGTTGCCTACTTACATCATGATTTGTCAATTTACAACAGCCAATTCACAACACATCTTCATCGAAAACAATCAATGAATCCAATAGACACTTAATTTCATTTAAATGTTGTGAGTCTTCTCTATAATAAATTTAGCTTCCTCACATTTCACATAAATCACATTCCGCACACACGCCCCCACTCAAATGGATTCATATAAATGCTCAATGATAATTTTATGGTCACACATCCCGGCAGCGGAGCAGTCTTTGAAACAAAATGCCCCATAAACCAAGATGTCGCCCTAGCACCCTTTCAATCATAATCGTCTGCCTAAACTCAACCACCCGCGCACAGAACGTCTCCGTCGTATAACAGCCATAAGCGCCTTGTGCTCGCGTTATTACCCTCATTTCCGATAAATGTATTTTCATCAACTAAAACAATTAAATACTGAAACAGATTATTATTTTCCTTTATCTGCTGCAGTATTTATAAGGTGCTTTAGATTTTATTAACTTCCTAGTACAAGCACACGCACCGCACAGATATTCGTAATTCGTAATAACGCGCCAACAAAAACGAAAAACGGCAATGTTCGTCGTTGCCGTTATTATCCTCCCCACACTGCTATTAAAACATAAACTCCTCCATGACTCTCCTCCGTCCAGGATGGTTGACTGTCCCAAAATCACATTGACAGCGAAGCCAAAACAATTACTGCCATCTATCTTTTCGTTCATTCGCCAAGTCACACTCATTCCAACCCCCGAAAAAAAAAATCAGGAAGATCCCAAAAACATTCGGTATCTTATGGATGGCCAGTGTATTTAATGCGATATATATATATATTATGGATATTTGTCCCAGGATCATGACAATCGACTGGTGCTTTAGAAAACAGTCTGCGGGAGAGGAGAGATGCGGAGTTTGTTCGAAAAGCAAAAGCTAAAACAGGCAGGACACTTAAGTGTGATGACCATGATGGTTATGCGTGCGGAAGAATCTGAGCTTCAGTTAAATGAAATTATTTTATGCTAGTCATTTTGGGTCCTTCTTGAAAATGAACGAGCAGAGCTTATGACTTGCCTGCGATAACAATATTTATGGACTGAGGACATTTTTGGAGGGATGATAATTTGCTGTGAACAAATAGTATTCATACCACCATGACATTAGGTTTTAGGCTTTTTGATATTGTTTTTGGGGATTTATTATCTGTGTTTTCGTTTATCACGAGGCAGATTTATATATTGAAGGGACGATGCTGTTTCTTTCTATCGATTTGAGTCTAAAGTGTTGGTGGTTTGGTTGGATTTAAGTTAAAGTTTGTAATTTCTTATCAGTAAATGTTACAAGAGCTTGTGTTGAAAATAATGATGGATGTCAGTATCATTTACATCTTTTAAGGAAATAAAACAGTTTTATGTGGTCAGTAGGCTCTTTTGTCAAAAAAGACTATATGCACATGCACGTTAACCCCAGCAAGGCATAGCAATGTTGGTAAAGAAAAAAAATAAAAAACCGTCTGGCGTTCGCTTCAATAGCTCATTTATTCATCAAGGCTTCCCTCATTCTCGACAAGATTTCTGAAAATGAGAAAGCTGGAATTGTACGCAGGTGAGGGATCGTGAAGACAAATAAAGTACCAAAAACAAAAGATATTATTAAGGAGTACAACAGTCTTCTGACCGAAACCGAACACAATTGATAAAAAAGAATAGAAGGCATCATTTTTTATAGCGGCGCCTCCATGTATCGAATGTGGATGAGCTCTCGATATTGAGCAGAAGTCTGCTGGCTGTGTGGAACTCAATCAAGGCCAAGCTCTTGGAGATGGTGTTTTCTAACACAATATCCACAAGCAAAGGTCTCTATACCGCAGTTTTGACCTTGATTAGGTGAACAAGGGACCCAGGTAAATCAAATGCAGGTTCTCCAGGAAACCTTCAGATCCTTGCTAAGAGCCATGGACAACCCCAGATAACCGAAGGCACACATTTGGCTTCAGAAGTGCCAAGATTAAGGTTATGAAGAGTCAGGAAGCAGACTGCGGTAATGACAGACGAGGGTGACATCATTGTTGCCGTGGTCCCCAGATGGAAACGGTGGCAAGCTCAGCCCGAACAGATTAATCTGAAGCTCTCTAAATATGCCTCAATTAATCTTACTATCTTTCTTAGTCAGGACGACGCACGGCATTCTTTGTGGGATTTCACGGAAGTCAATGAACGAGATGAGATACTTTTTGAGTTCATTACAAACAATTACATATTTAAATGTATGCGACAGAGGTAACATCTTCACCTTCATTTTTCCGAGTCTGGAAATAGGAGGGTTTCACTTGTGAATTCTTTTTCTGATCAATAAGCTGGATACTCCTCAAAATACATTTTGATTCTCCGCTAAAACACAAAAAAAAAACTGCGAAACTAAACGGAATCGGTTTCCAGAGTCTATTAGCAATCTCGAGTCTAGGCTAAGGACTTCTGAACAGCTATGAATACGGCTTTCAAAGTCTCGTAGCTAATTAAATAAATAAATATATAGAGTGGGGCGACAGCTCTTGAAGAGCCTAAGCCTAAGTGATTTACCTACTCTCATCAAAAATTCTCTGAGTGTGTGTGAAGAATTGAGGGGACCTTCAATTTGACGCTGAAGTTGAGAAGCACTTTTTTTTAAAACAGATTGATACACTTGGAAGTTTTGTCGGTTCTTCGCAAGAGGCAGTGCCCTCGTAGCTAATTACATGCAGCCGACCAGCCGTAAAGAACTCTCTACGTGGTGGAATGAAAAATTGTCTAGTTTCAGGAAAAATACTAGAATGATTCTTAACATTTCCCACAAACACAAATTGGACCAACTGTAAGTCTATAAGCGAGCCATAGCATAGCTAATTCTATGGAAAGATTACTGCCAATCAATTGAAATTGGAATCAACAAGGCTGAGTAAGGTTTTATCTCTCCTGTCTCTCCTGCAGAGTCCCTGGAGTAGCTGATGGCAATGAACTTCCCGGGTTGTGAGAACAGCAACCCCGAAACGCCTTTCTTTAATGACTTGTCGACGACTATTGTAGAACACATCGATACCCTAATAAATAAGGAAAATACTGCCTGGGCCAAATACCTTTTCCCTATACAAGTTTCCTGGCCTGGACGGCATGCTGCTGATGATACTTCAAAAGCGCAATACTTTTCTTTTCCATGGCTGGAGATGATCTTAAAAGGATTCCTCAATCTATATTCTAATCATATTTCCGTGTTTATGGAGACATGTTAAAGAAGTTTTTATCTCGAAGGTCGGCAGGCGAAGGATACGAATACGCGAAAGATTTTAGACCGCTATGAAGTGCATTCATTTCATTTTGTTTCATTTCATTTCATTTTCATTTTATTTTATTAACAATTATCTTTTACATTCTTTACTGTCCGTTGAGGCATCCTCAACGGATGTCCTCTCAAAAGTTCCCAACACCCCTACTTAAAGGGAAAGTTTACGGAGGCAGCCCTCCATGGGGAAGTGTTCACAGTTTAAAAACAATACTCTTTAAAGGTCAACCGGGGTCTAGAAGATTGTATTCGAAATTGGATTGCATCCATGCTGAGTGATAGAAGGAGTAAGGCTACCTTAGGTAGCACTAGCTAAACCAGGCGCGTAAGCAGTGGAGCACACCAATGGGGTGTTCTGACCCCCTTCTTTGGCTTTAAGGCAGAAATGAAATCCTTTTGAAACAGAAAAGACGTGGTGTGAAGTCTGGTGCTTATGCAGATGATTTGATATTTTTGGTATCAGGATTAGTGGGATTATGGAAACGGCAATGCTATTAAAGTTAGTAACTGGGCTGCAAGCTGTGGTTTAGACAGAAAACTGAACTGATGCTCTTTACAACCAAAACAAAAGCACCTCTTTCACCCCCCTCCTCACCACAACGGTGAAACTCTCTGATTCCCTTCAGGTCTTAATATCAATAACATTCACTCCAATCATTGTATCAACATCAACGTATTTTTTTCTTAATTTTGAATTCTTTTCGCACAACGAAATCAATCTGAAAGCCGGAATTCAAGTGCAGCAATTTTTCACTGTTGGTTGGAAATTGATCAAAGAGAGAGCAACACAAATTGCGAAACAATCTCCAAACCAGACAATCACGTTTAAAATCCAAACATTCAAAAACAAAAACAAATCAAAAGTGTTTCCAAACTTTAAGCGAAAAACTCATCATCAGTAAAATATGAAAAAATAAAACAACCAAAACGCAAAAGAGAACAAAAAACAACAAGCCACTTGGTATGCATTCGGTTGTTGTATGCGGTTTCTTCCATATTTTGGTTAGAAATAGCCTTTGCAAATGGCCCGGTTAGCACTTTGGTGAATTGCAATGTTTTTATTATAATACACCTTGGGACCGAAGTTTTCCGGAATAACTGGGGCATACTCTCGAGTTCAAAACAAAAAGACCAACGGTGCTATTTTCATTATCCTTTCCTTATACAATGGCTTATATATGGGTGTGCATTTCATATCCAAAGGTTTACACAAGTCGCACAGGTAGCTTCCAGGTGTTCGGGTATTCCTTTTAAAGCTGATCGTTCTTGTACGTTCTACTTTTGTGTGTCTGACCAACCGTCAGAAACATTAAAAAGCGAAAAAAATAAACACCTAGAAAATTCAAAACGCAAGTAAGAAATAATAATATGAAATTATATTCAGGTGCAATCTCTCAACCAACACCTCGGGGTGTGCTGTGTCTGAAATGTAATTGCATCGTTTCGAAACAGCGGAGAGGAAACAGAACTCATATAATATACGAGTATGAACGACTGAATACACCGGCAAAGCAAAAATGGTGAAGCATTCATTCATTTTACCTACTATTACATTTTTTTTAGTTTCCACTTGAAGAAGCATACTTTGGGGCGTTTGGCTGAATGCGGAGAGTTAATACTTGGGGCCTTAAGAACTCATTTTGTTATGGTCAGTTTAATGAGCGGAAAAGTGGCAACAAAGTTTGAATTTCTCTTCGTTTTTGTCTGCGTTTTGCTTTTTTAGGTTTTACAATAACTTCTAATGTCAGAGTTTGGTTTAGTATCAAAAACAGTTGGTGTGGAAAATGGAAATATCTAATTTTTCTTTAATTACTACTCACATACAAAACTAAGAAGATTTTGAAAAATATTTTTATCTCTCATACTCATACCATGTAAGCCACTCATCTTAGCTTATTTCTGGTATGTAATGGAATAAGTAAACACAATGCAGTTCTTATTGATTCGGTAAGAACTAAAGACACCGTATGATTAGAGGGCGTAAACCTAAAGTTAATCAGCTTAGACGTATACCACTGCTGCATTTATGCTTTATGTTATGCTTAGAAGTAGAAAACTCTTGCAGCGTTATTGTTACAAGATTCAGTGATATTCCGATGACTGGTAAGTGAAAACCAACTTCCAATTTGTGCGGGGTATTCACACAAGGATCGGCACAAGACGATCATTGTTGAGCCTCATAGTCAGTGCGATCGACGAGCATTGCAGCACTTAAGTATTTGTATTTTGACAGCCATATGAACACTGTTGTTCTAATCATGGCCAAGAGAGGCTTTGCTCTGACGAAATTGATGTTTTACAGCAGTCGTCGGCCTGACCCGAAAGTGAAGGTACAAATTAATTGCCCTCATATGACCGATGATCGTTATCTACTCTTCAAATGGAGAAGATTCAGATATTTGACAGGCAATTTTTTCAAGGCTGTTTCGGTTTATATTGAAGTTTAGAATCTTCTGATAAGCATTACTATATTCTACCAAGGTTCTTCACAATGGATAACAACAGAATAATTGACAATTTCGTGATAAAACTTAGTTGTTGGAGTGTTCCGGAGTGATCAGGCTTCATTCCATAAGAGACATTCCTCTTTTTTGATGAGTTTGGTTTGTTAAAATCAATTTGGCGTCAAATTGGAACGGCTAACTAGAATACTCAACTAGGGCAGTCTAACTTATACTTTTTTGAGGGCGCTATCTCAACGCTCTGGTGATATTGCTCGTAGCGGTGTCTACATATAGATAAACTCCTCTACCTCATATCCTCGAAGATAGCATATACAAAGTTTTGCTCTTATTCATGCTAAACCCATATATATTTATATACAGGGGGGGGGGAATAATAATATTTTAAAGTTTTGGACAAGGCGGAATCGAAATACGGAGTCCTGATGTATAAATGACCTTATGATTAGACGAACTGGGCTTTTGGAAGCACAGCACCTGTGTGCATATGGGTCTATCATGCAAAGATACCACACAATTTCAATAAAAGTTTTCAATAGGAACTTTTCTGTTTTTATACCCGAAAGACGGGGGATCCAAACTAGTTTATCAGTGAAAAGGGTACTCCGTTTTAGACCGATGGATGGTTCAAAAATTGAATTAGGAACAGAAGGTCGGGTGTTTTGCCAATCTCTCAATCTAGAGATTTATACAAATTCCCAGACGAATATAGTGTTTTGCAGCCTCAGCGGATCTGGTACATGAAAAAAAACTAAACTCCTTAGAGATTACATTTTTCCGTCAGGCTGCTATCAAAACATTGGCCATTAGGACAATAAAATCAAAAGCGGTCTTAAATTGCAGAAGGAAACTGAATAGAATCGGCCACACTTACCAAGTTAGCTCTGCTTGATTCCTGGACATAGTTATATACAGAAGAAGAAGAGAATGAAAAAGTTATGATGAACTAGCAAGGACTTGTGCGGAATCAAATATGAGCGGTAGCAACTAGGGCTTTACTTCGCGACGGCGTGCTCAAAAGAAAAATAGAACTTAAAACAAAAGTGCAAATCAATATCTCCTGGAAGTCCAGAAACGACTGTTTTAACTTTGTATTTGTATGGCCTAATATTTACGAAAAACAAATTCTTATCGCGTAAAAAATAATAATAATGATATAAGTGTAGGTACTCTCACGCCATTGCACATTAGCAAAATGGCCAATAGAATGGTTTCATTTCGATTTCTGTTTGACCTGTCAGGATGAGGAGGAAACAGAAACCACTAAATACCTGCTCTTTGAATGTCTAAACGTCCAATCTTATCGACTTCGTTTTTTCGGAAACAGATTTGTTGTGGAACTGGAAGATCTAGCTTAGCCCAGTGGTAAACTAGACGAAATTCATTGATAACACGGGATGGTTCTTTAATAAAGCAATCTTTGTTAACCATGGCTTAGAAGCATCGATGCTATCTTTTTTTGGTAAGGAGATGACAATGGACCAATAGGCCACCGTGTACGCAACACCTCAGTGCTGTGCACAGCACTCCTAAACCTTAACTAGCTTTGTAGTTAGTGTTCTTTTATATTAACGCTTCCCAAAAACGAAGATAACATACATATCTACCTATGGCGAGAATACTTTTTTAAGATTCATTTTAAGGCATCATAGCATTAGATTGGGCTAGGTCAAGGCAACTGACAATAAAATGTCGAAAACCTATTTAAGGGATGGACCGGCGAAGTAGACATTTAAAACCTGCATTGGCTAAATCACTGGAATCATTGTAATTAAATGCAATTCAAATGCATATTTGCGGATAAGACGCTGCAGTAAGCTTAGAGATATTAAGTATGTTAAATGATATATCCGCCTTCATATGGCGCTCCTTTGACACACTCATCAATTCCTTGTCCCTTAATGAGGCACACAAAACCCTTCAGCTAGTCTCCCAGTACCTCTTCCTATTCATATGAGTCATAATTTAATTTTCGTTGATTAATTGATAAAGGTAAATGGATTAGTTAATTGATTGATTGGAATTGGTTTGGAACTTGTATTTCCTCCGAAGTAAGGCTCGCAACCCACCATACTATTAATATTGTTATGCTCAAACCTATGCATAGATTTTTGCTTCTCAATCCTTGGTTGCTGCAACACGTTGTTGTCTTCTTGAATGTGTAGCATTCAATTACGGACAGATTCCTTGAACTTCCACATGTATGTACTACGACCCACGCTCTTTGTTTTTCCTATTTATTAAAACATTCATTTCTTCTGTATGTGGGTTTCGATGCGTAGGAAAACGGTTGGAGTTTCGACTAAAATTAAACAAGAATTAATTGAAAAAAAGTATCTTCAGCAATGAGAATCAGCTTACCATGCAAGCGTGATCATAATCGAGCTGTTTCTAGAAAGATTTCACGGAAACTTCCAAACTTTCAATTTGATTCCTTTTTCACTTTCTTAAACAAACTTAAGTCAAACTTTAGGCAGCCCTTTTTAATTTCCGTAATTATGATCCGTGTATCACTTTTATATATTGGGATAGATGAAAGATGACCTTATGAAGGCAACTGGATATATTATTTATATCTTGGACACACACAGAGTGTTTGTAATGTTAAACCATGATGTGAGAAGAAGCAGGCAACAGTTTGTGCTCTTGAACCCCCTCAATTGAAAGCCATTAATTTGATTCAAAAAGAAAACTTACATTTGACTCGTATTCAAAATCACAAAACTAAACAGAACTCTAACGAAACTATCCCCATTAATCAAATCACAACCCTAAGAACAAAACGTTTCCTCCGACCCTATTAACTGATCGGCCATTCCCCATTTTGACACATAGGTGAGCCATTAAATGAAACAAAACACTGTGATAAATTTGTTACAATCGAACCTTAAAAACTTTCCCTCCCAGGCATTAAGACTTCTCAACTTTCATTGTAAATCACTTAAATTGCGAAATTTTCTCACCTGCCTTAACCTTTTTGTGTAGCATTTGAAAAACCCCTTAAAAAAAACACACCCAATCCGGCAAATCCCACACTTAAGTCCCCTCACACACAGAAAAAAAAGGTCCAATGTTAAACGAACATCACCCAACCACATCTAATTCTATCACCTCGCAACTTACAATGTCGATGTCGACCGGAACCATCTCCATCTGCTATTGTTTCGAACAAGAATTGATTTCGAAAACTACTATCATTGTCAATTAAGAGGTCTAAGAAGTCCCAGGAGCAGCCATCAATTGGATGAAAAGCAGGAACAGCAGCCGGAGACGAAACGAGTGCCGTTTCCAGAAAAGGTATAGGTTTTGTACCTACTCGTTGTGTTAAAAAAGGCCAAGTCGAACGGATGTACGCATCATGGTACGTGCTTTGTCACCCACATTAGCCAAATGGCCCATCATTTCCAGTCACGTCTTTCAAATTGGCCTCAACCAGGATTCATCGATTTACCTGGATATGGTTCTAAACGGCTTGCCGGCCGGTGCGGCGCCACTGAGTACAGTTCATACGGTGCGGTGGGCCGGTGTATGGTGATGGCACGGAGGATGAGGCCGAGAAAGACTGTGGTAGCACCCAAATGGTGGGTGCTTTTAGGAATGGAGGCTGGAAAATTGGTTGTCGAAGCCATTGCGGCTGGCTAAATCCATTTTGATGCTCGTTCAGGATGGTTGTGTACCGTTTGAGCGGATGACTGCGATGAGACTAGAGCATGCGTCCGAAATGTGGTTATTTCTGTGTCGACGGACGTCAACGGTCGGTCGGTCGATCAGTGGCGAGGTCTTTGATGAGTCTTCGGCTGGATGGTGGTCCTGTCCTGACTTCACTCGCTCTCTCTTGACCGAATGTTTACTATCAAAAAAGGATAACGATTTGTTTGAATGAATTCGCTAAATGAAATGTTATGTTATGACATCATCCTAAATTCCTGACATGATTATTGTTTTCTATTTTTCGCTTTGGCCGACTTCCACTCGCTGCTGTCTGCTACTCCACCTGCCATCCCGCCAATGGAACAGATGATAGGATTATATCCAAATGCCAACGAAATCCATTTTAACAGTAGGTTAGGTATGACAGTTATAAAGGAATAGAAGGCACGAACTCTGTATGAATATATATTTTTATAATTTTTTTCTAGTAAGCTCGGGCTCTAGCTAGGCAGAGCAAACGATTAGGGGGAGGGTGAGGGAGGGGATGGCTGTTGCCCTCATCAAAGATAAGTGTATATTCGGTGTGGAACGTTTATTAATCGTTGGTTGTGGTTAACTGGCTGGGCTATATTATATGAAAACGTTTTATGATTTTGACTTGGGTGGGTTCGGGTCGGTCTTCCATAGCTACCTGGATGAAATTGGGATTATTTTCGCACAAACGATGAACTATATGTCATGAGGAAGTGTGGGAGGCTCCTGCTGGCTGATTTATGTTTCAGAAAATTTAGATTAATAGATCTTTATTATTTGAACTTGTTTTATTTGGGGATGATTAACGAAAACGTGAATTTTGGTTTAATATTTTTTGTTGTGTTTATTGTTATTATTTACTCTGAGTGTGCTGCGATGGAAGTTTATTTGACCTGATTATGTGCTTTCATCTGGAATGCCCCTGAAAGCAAATAACCTGACCTTTGCTAATTTTATGGATAGGTGCCACTTGTGTGAAGGTATTGATTAGTTTTTCTATTTATATTCAATAATTTTAATTAATTTTGTTTGTAGAATTCAAAGGAAAATTAGTGATACGAAATTTATTGAGACCATTGAGGATTTGCACAGGATTCAAGTGCGAGTAAAAGGCTTCAACTCACTCTATCTGTAAAATCAAATTGACCATTCAATCGTTGGCAATTGTTATACAATTAGTCAAAATCTGTTGACGAAACCAACTGATATTTTGTTTTAATTTTTTTTTTTGTTTATTGTTTCATTTTTAATATTCAAAAAACTCTGCTGACTTACGCCATTGGATCTGCATCTTGATCCTTCACGAACTCGGGAAGACGCCCTTCCTGCCACATCAACCGAGCTTCGACATACCTACACAGTTTTTTACCAAGGTAAATTTTGCTATTGTGGCCAGAGTTACCACTGGAATAGTCATTTGAGTCAAAAGTGACTCATTTTCATAAGCTGACTCAGGGACTTACATTTTTTAAATTTGCGTCATTTTTTAAAGTATTCTATACTAAGGCCCGTCCAAGGAAAAAAGTGTTTTGTTTTTCTTCGTAGTCAGCTTATTGCATGAAAAACAATAGTGATGCAGACAGACGGCAAAACGATGGTCGCTACCAAGTGTCACAGTTAAGAAGCCTGTATTGACTCTTTTTTAAGGTGCCGGCCTTCTTCAACAAGTTCTTATATGTATAACGATTGTTGGCCGATTCCAGTTTGGCACGACAAGGCTTCGAGCGTCCTGGTCTACGCCAGCGACAATAAAGTCTGTCTCCTACAATGAACTATACTACAAAAACATTCCGAGGCGGTTCCTCTTTGTTCGTACGAGGTAGGTATCCAGTCCATCGGAATTTGTCAAGCTTAATTTTTGTCATTACATCCGTTTCACGGTAGATATGATGTACTGATTTACTTACGGGTATCCAGGGCCTAAGGGTAGCTACAATCAATTGTAGATTTGGGTCTCAACTAATAAGCTTCTAAAAAAAACTAATAAAAATATATTAAGTTTAAGTTTTAATTTACTCTATTTTCAAATGACTTTCACAAAAAATATAATTTTTCTTTTGAGAGGCGACGCGTTTCGGACTCAATCCATTATCGGGCGCAAACTTGTGTGTTGTTGGTTTTTGTGTGGCCAAAGTTCAGCTTATTGTTTCTTCTTGTTTCTCTGCTTGTTGTTTTTGGGGCGTTTAAATCTTTTGCTGGTTTTGTTTCTGCTATTGTTGTCTTCTGTTTTCTTTGTACTTTTTGATGGTTGTGTCAAATGATCATTGAATAAGAAGTACAGGAAAAGGTCTTATGAAAAAGAAGTGAAGCATTTTTCTAAGTAGTGTGAGTTTCACAAACACAAACGCATTACAACAGGGCTGGTCTGCAGTTGAATGGTTAATCTCAGGGGCGCCAAGCGAAATATGATTGTGCATCAATTTTATTTTTCAACTTCAATTCTCTTTTGGACCACATGGTGTTTTAACGTTCAAGGTTATGCACGATTTTTATATATTTTTTTTTTATTTTTCGTTATATTTTCTTCATTTTTCATCCTTAATTCATCATAATTTATTGTCCTTTTTCGAGTCGTATTTGAAAGCGCATTCTATAACCAACTTGATCAAGTGTTAAAAAGCACAAGAAATTGTGTAGCGCCTAACAATCACCAACAAAAATAAATGCGCTCCTGAACTTGAGCCGCAGGCTTTTGGGTAGCAATTTAAGACTTGCAAAATTTTGAAACATGAACTTAGGTAAGCATTTAATTAGTAATGGTTATTTAAATAAAATGTCGTCAAAGTATATAAAAAATTCATTACTTTGGAAAATATCAACTCCCACCACAATCATTACCTATTGGTTGAATTGTTAAAAAAGATGTGACAAATTTTGATTTTAATTTATCTTCCTTTATCTTATAATCGTTTATAGTTGTCAAATGTAGGAAAAAGCTTTCCTCGCCGCATCCGCGATGGTAAATTTCTTCTTGTGTTTTTTTTTGTGGGTAATGTTAAACGGGCTGTCGGTGTTATAACGCTGTTGAGAAGCTTGGCAACTACGTTATCGGAACGATCTAAATAATTTGATTTTTATTCATAAAAGTATTAATTTATTCGAACAAATATTATAGCTCTACTCGATTACCTGTATTCCAAAGCTGTTTGCAAGCAGCGAATTCTTCCCTCGATTTTGAATTTTTTAAACTTTTATCTTAGTAATTTTTTTTTTATTTATTATTATTATTATAGTGACACTTTATATTTAACAATTTAAATAGTGATAAATGACACTCAATATAAATTAATGACTTATGACTTATGTGGGGTGAACAACATTAATAAAGATTAACATAACACAAATATATAAAAAAAAATTAAATACAAGAATTAAACAAAGAGAAAAAGAAAAAAAAACATTATTTTTGCTGTAAAAGACAATTAAATAAGTTAAACACTGATTGATATTAAAACTAATTGATGTAGGTCAACAAAACTTCGATTTGGTTATGATCAATTTCAAGAAGCCATATTTTAATTTTTTGCAAGAATATTTTTAAGTTTCGAATACAACGAATATACTCAGGAAACATGTTAAAGAGCTTGTAGGACACAATGGAGTAGAAGTTTCTAAAGTGAGTCGTTCGAAATGAGGGGACGGATACATAGCTGTCAAGGTTGCTTCGCAAATTGCGGACCTCTGAATTTGGACTCTGTAGATATCCACATCTCATAAAGAATATTTTAGAAACTTTATAATAATATAAGTGTCTCACAGGTAGAACGCTCAGTGATCTAAAGAGCACCATAGAAGGATACAACCGGTTGACTCCGCAGATTTTTCTAATAGCACACTTTTGTAAAATGACTAGGGGCTGAATTTTAGTTTGATAAGCACCACCCCAGCAACTAATTCCATACTGAAGTTTAGAATGGAATATTCCATAATAAACTGTTTTTAACGTTTTTTTATTACAAAATTTTTTGAGGTGGTAAAGACTACGGATCGAAGAACGTAGATATTGCTTCAAGATTGAAATGTGATTTGTCCAACTCATATTTTGATCAAACGTAATACCTAGATATTTAAAATCATTAACCATTTCAACACTAAAACAATTAGCACAACAGACTTCACCTTCATCAAATCGCGAGAGAGCACCACCACCATTACATGTACAGTTTAAGATTCTATAACGTTGGCAGTTTTGAGCATGGAATAATAAACTAAAATCAGGTATCGCTTGCATTCTTAGATTGAAAAACATTAATTTAGTTTTGTTGCTTACATTAAGTTTGTGTTTTGCAAACCAGATACGCAGTAGGTGGATATCAAAATTTAAATCGGCCAAAAGGCTTAGTGTGCTAGGTGAGGCATAAGCTATACCAAGGTCGTCAGCAAAAGCCGTTACTTTACCAACGAATGGAAGGCTGAACACAGAGTTTATATAGAAGATAAACAGGATAGGACCAAGGACCGACCCTTGTGGAACACCAAGGTTTGAAACCCTTGAGTTACTTAAAAAATCTCCAATTTTCACTCTTTGGATCCTGTCCTTAAGATAGGACACAAGCCAGTTATAAAAAAATCCTCGGAATCCGATACTATGTAATTTTTTAAGGAGAATGTTATTGTCGACTGTATCAAAAGCTTTGCTTATGTCTACAAACAAACCAGCACAATATTTCTTGTCATCTAAGCCTTTATTAATTAAGGTGCAAAATTCAAGAAGAGCATCTTCAGTAGAGAGCCCTTCTCTAAAACCGAATTGCGAACTATTGAAGAAATTTATTTTGGTAAGATATCGTAACATTCTATATTTAACAGCTTTTTCAAATATTTTCGATATTGAAGATAGCAATGAAATATTTGATATTTGATATTTTTGATATTTATTATTTGGAAATAGCAACTGTACATTAAGATAAACTTATAAGAAGTACAGGATTTATAAAATTACTGTTTAAGAAAAATTAAAACTAGTTTGATTACAATAAGTTATACATAATTTTGATAAACGAACATATTTTATAATATTTACTTAATTTAAAAGCATCTAAAGTTAACAGTCGCAGAAATAAAGCCATTTCAGTTCAAATTTGAAAAGTATTCAAAACAAAGTTTTTTAAAGTCTCTGTGTTCGATTCCGGACCTCATGTGACTGGGAAGTTTATTCCACAGTCTAACAGCATAAACGAAAAATTGCCTCCGTGATATCAAACACGTAAATGTGGAAGAACGGAATAAGGTAAAACGATTTGAAAAACCAAAATTCAGTCTGTGAAATAGATAGTTTGGAGTCTTATTAACAATTAGTTTGGAGAGAAAAACACAACATCGGTATTCGAAGAAAGCCTTTAAGCTACAACCCATGAGTTGACGAGCATGAAACGAAACGTGATCAAATCTTCCTACATTAAAAACAAATCGGGCGATGGCATTGAACGCAACATTAAGTTTGTGTAACGATTGGGAATCTAGGTCTGCAAACAATTCGCAACCGTATGATATGATTGGTATAGTTAGTGATTTCACCAATTTTAATTTGACGTGAGTGGGTAGTATCGATCTAGCTACTGATAATCCTCTTAGTGAAGCGTAAATTTTACTAACAACTGTATCAATATGTGTATCCCAGGATAGCCTGTTGTTAAACATAATACCTAAGTTTTTTGCCTTTGTAACATATTCAATAATGCATGTATTTAAAATAATGGGAGGCATGCTTTCAAAATTGAGTCTATTTTTAGATATCGGAATAGCTTTAGTTTTATCTGGATTCAGTTTAAGTCCATTCCGGGTTGACCAATCATAAATTGACTTTAGGTCAGTGTTCGTCTTGGTAATTGCATCCTCGACCATACCAAACGGAAAACTAATATACAACTGGACATCATCCGCGAAAATGTGATACTGACAGAATGACAAAACAGATGGCAAATCATTTATAAACAAAGAAAACAACAAAGGCCCAAGGATCGACCCTTGAGGAACACCGACATTAACAGGAAGGAACGAAGACAGATTACCATTACACGAAACTGCTTGCATGTGATTTGTTAAGTATGAATAAAAAAGATTTGTAGTTACGTTAGAAAAGTTAAAATTGGTCGTCAATTTATCACAGAGAAGATTCGGGCTTACGCAATCAAATGCTTTCGAAAAGTCAAGTAAGGTTATCACAGTTGTTAAATTATTATCTAAGGCTACTCTTACATCGTCAGACACATTAAGCAATGCTGTGACGCAGCTATGTCCAGATCGGAATCCAGACTGCGAGGAATTAAGAAGTTGGTTATCTTTAATGTAAATTTTTATTTGGTTACTTATAATCTTTTCAAAGGCTTTAGATAGGAAAGGAAGAATGGCTATGGGTCTGTATTCCTTCTTCTTTCCTGGTTTTGGAACTGGAATAATTTTTGAAGTTTTCCATGAAATAGGATATGTTGAGGTCTTAATAATTGTGTTAAAGATGTAAGTAATGTGAGGCAGTATAAAAGGAAGAATAATTTTAACAAAGTCAGGGTGAATATTGTCTAGCCCCATAGATTTTGATTTTATGGAGAAAATTGCTTTCCCTACTTGGAATTCACTTACAGAACGAACCGAAAATGTGTCAGTTCTATCATTGGCTAAAAACGTATGAGTGGTATTGTTGAATGGAACTGGCGGAGTAGAAAACTTAACATTCAGATTATCAATATCAATATCTTCGTCACATACCAATGATTCTTTTTTTAAACCAAGACTTTTGACTTCTTTCCAAAAATGTTTCGAAGAACGGTCTTGTTGAAACTTATTACTGTAATAATTATGCTTTGCATTCTTTATCAAGTTTGTGACAAGATTACGTGATATTTTAAATTCACGAAGCATTTCTGGGCAACGAAAACGCCTCCAACGACGATATGAAATGTCTCTTGCCTTTATTGCATTCAAAATATCAAAAGAAAGCCAGGGACAATGATATGATTTCATGTATCGGGTTTTTAACGGAACGTGTTTGTTATAGAGATAAACAATTGCTGAAGTCAAGTTTTCAATTTGGTGGTCAACATTAGATGTAGTGAATATAAAATCCAAGTCAATAGATGAACATTCATTAAATAAATATTCAACATTAATACTACGAAAGTCACGAAATTGGAACGAATGTGGCGAACTGTTACTAACATTCAAGTCAAAGGTTGCAAAAACTAGGTCATGGTGTGAAAACATGGGGACAGATAACTGACTGTAATATTTAATAAGGTTAACGTCACTGACAAGAAAAACATCGATTAGTGAAGGAACACAGCCAGGAAAAAAATGCGTTGATTCTGTATTATTTACAAACGAGATTCCCAAAGAACTTATTGATGTTTTAAAGTTTTGAGATGAGGGCTGCAGAAGATTAATATTTAAATCTCCGCAGACGATTAATTTGGGTACACGTGAAGACATTTCTTCCAAGATTGGTGTAATCTTTCGGGAACAGGCATAACGTGGTGGCATATATATAGTTCCAACGCTGCATTTATAGTCACCCTCAAAAATATCTATGAAATAATAATCACACGGCTCTGTGCCATCAGAACACTTAACATGACATGACCGTATATTATTCCTAACATAAATTGCAACGCCTCCTCCCGTTGTACGAGTACGATCAGCTCTATACGGTTTTTTAAATCCATTAATCGAAAATAGACCACTATTTAAGGCAGGATGAAACCAAGTTTCAGACACACAAATTATATCTATTAGGCTGTCTTCAAACATCATTTTAAATTCGTCAAACTTGTTAACAAGACTCTGTGCATTTATATGGCAAATGTGCAAACCAGAAGCCCTTTTACAAAGAGTGTTAAGTAAGAATCTATTTTTTTCGTTTATGCTGTGAAAACCAGCGTTATTGTTGCTGCCCATTATAATAATAATAAGATGAGTGGAGGTTAGAATCGAAAACAGAGCTTTTGTAAACATAAAAAGTTATATTGATCAATGAGAAGCAAACAAGATAATAAAATTGAACTGAAATAACTTGAACATGATAATAAGCTAAATAAAGAGAAAAACTAACATGCGACGGAGAAAGAAAATAAGAATCAAAGAAAAGAAAAACAAAAACAAGAGAAAAAAGAAATATTTGCATTAAATTATTGATTTCTACTACCATTTATGTTGAGTTCATAGTTTAAGTCAGTTCCGACGGCATTCCTCAGATCTTCCAAGTTTTGTATGATGGTTGGATCATGGTTGGCAGAAGTGCGAACAAAAACTTGTCCATTGAATGTGTGCACAGTTGAAAGAAGAGACTTTTGCTTCAGTCTTAACGCATAGCGCTGCAGTTGGTAATTGCATTTTGTTAGGCTATCGTTTATGAAGAAGCTTTTCGGCGAGTTGATGTCAACATCAGAGAGGCTAAGCGGAGCTTTTTTTGTTTTTCGAAAGCTTGCAACCGCTTGCATAAATTGTTTTTTCCCATTTTTATTTGTAAATTTAAGTATGATGTTCGAATCGATGGAACGATGTTGTTTAGATTTTGCTCGGAAGATGTTGTGTATAAGAGGGGGCTGAATTCCCACAGTGCTACATATTTTGGTATAGATGCTCTGAAGAATTTCCCCACTTGATTCAGGTATACCAACAACTACAGCATCACAACCGATTTTATCTCGTTCAAGTTGATCGATACTTAGCTCAAGTCGCTTGACATCTTTGCGCGCCCTTTCCAGTTGTTGTTCCAAGAATGATGTTTTTTCTTGAATCTGGACATTCATTCGATCCTCCAAGGCAGCAAGTTTAGCATCAAGTGATTGTTCAAATGTATGCATCCACTTTTCCAACTTCTCCTCAATGCGGCTCCACAGTTTGTCAGCAATGCCATTTGAATTACTTGCATCAACTTCTCTCTGAGAAGAATCACTATCCTCACTTTCTTGTTGTTGTACACGGTGTCGCCTACTTGTTTTTGGAGGCATTATTCAATTGCGGTACAAACAATTAAAGCAAAGTGTAGTTAAAACTGACAATAAAACTTTCAACTTTAATAATAATGATAACACTCAATTATTGGGATGCAAGCAAGTCTCAAGCAATGCAAAGCTCTTGATTTTGTGAGCCGAAACCGGGAGTTAAACGTTGAAAAAGGAAATTAATCGGACGACGAAACAAAACACGTCTAGTCAGTTTGCATATCAAACTACTTTACTACCTTTTTTAAAAAGTGGAATAATGCTAGCATATTTTAATTTAGATGGAAAAACTCCAGTGCAAATGCTTAAATTGATAAGATGAGCTAGGATATCAGATACATTAAGTGCGATTTGTTTTAGAGTTTGATTTGGAATACAATCATCACCACAAGAGAACGAGTTATTGAGCGAATTGATTAAACTATATACCTCAGAACCAGTAACTGGATCAAAAAAGAAACTACTATTATATGTGCTATCCACCAATCCAACTTCGGCTTCACATCGGTTACAGAATCCAATTGATTCCGAAGCATGACCTACAGAACCAAAAAAATCATTGAATTTGTTAGAAACAATTATAGGGTCTTCAATTTCTACACCGTCACTATTAAGTACAATCGAGTTGCTTGTATGGGATGAGTTAGCGTTAATAATACTGTTTATAGCCTTCCATTGGTTTTTAGGGTTGCCTTGCGACCTACCCATTAAAGAGAAATAATATCCATCGCGACGCAATCTAATTTCGTAGTTAACTTTCTTGCACATTTCCTTGTAACGATTTTTTAAAACATTTTTAGATGGATGCCGAGAACATTTCTTACGTAACATTTTTGATTTTAATTTTCTTCAGTATGTTACGGTTTATCCAGGGCTTCAAATTCATTTCTGATTTTTTAATTACTAGGTTGAAGCTGCAGGTACTTATATAAGATTGTAAAATTTCTTGAAATATATCATATGCATTCGAAGCATTACTTTCGGCAAATACTGCATCCCAATTTTCAAAACGTAGGGAAATATTCAGTAGATGAAAATTTAATCTTTTTTTAATAGATGAAGATGAAGCATTTTTCCTAGGTTTCAAGTTTTTCATTGTGCTGAGCAAAATCCCAGTCATACAGTGATCAGATATATGAAGATCAAAGTTAACAACATAACATTGACTCAAAGACAAATCTTTAAAACGGGCAAATACGTGATCTAGACAGGAACCTGAGGCTGGCCTTGTAGGTTCATTAATCAAGGACGTAAGACCATGCTCGGCTATCAGAAAAAGATACGAATCAGAAACAGTACAAGGAGTTAAAATATCAATATTTAGATCGCCCAAAATTACAAGATTAGGTGATTTAATATTGTTTAACAAAGTTGAAAATTCATCCAAAAAAGAGTCTAAACTATGGGAATGAAGTCTATAGACACAAACAAAATTAAACAGTTTATTACATATACGACATGAGACCTGGATAACATCCGCAGACAGCAAACAGTGACGTACAATATTATCTCCCAATGACTCACGAACAAAGACTCCCACTCCACCCGCAGAATATGATTCGTTTGTTTTTGAATAGAAATTATAACCCTCAATTGAAAAACTATCGCGTTCGTAATCAAATATCCATATTTCAGAAACAAAGATAAGGTCTGGTAAGTATGCAATAGCTTCTAAATTGCATACAAGCAAATCAAAGTTTTGCCGCAAGCTACGCATATTTTGGTGAACAACAAAAAATGAATTGCCTTCATCAGAGTTACAACAAAAAACATTATCGCTTATATCTCTCATAGTAGTAGGGGTTGGGTTGTTACTTGTGTGATCTAGGTTTTCGAATGAATTAAACATTATCATAGAGATTTTATTTAAAAAATAAATGAAAGACAAATTAGTCTTCCAATGACACCAAATCATCAAATGATCTTATAGTAACAACCCTACCCTTATCTTCTTTTCTTAATAATATATTTGAGTTCTGGAACCAAAGGTATTTGTAATTTTTATCTTTCTTACATTTCTTAGCTTCAGTAAATAGAGCCCGAGTGTAGCTTGTAAAGCAATTGTTGATAAATATATCACTCTTGCCATCAGGAACGAAGAGAGAAGATTTAAGTTTCTTAACAGCTTTCCTCTTGCTCTTCATAATCAGTTGTTTGGTGTGAAGGGAGGCAAGGTGAACACAGAGAACATCGTTAAATTTCTTTTTATTTCCTGAAGAGTCATTAGAGCTCCGTACGTGCTTAACAAAGCATTGCTGAATGTCAGCTGAAGAAACAGTAACATCCAGTCCACTTTCAAATATTTTTTGTGCACATTCCATCGCATTGTTGTTATTAGCTCCAGGTACCCCAATAATTTCAATTACGTTTTCCATAAGTTTTTGCTCTCTCCAATTCAATTTGCTCTCGAGAGTATTAATCTTTTGTTTCAGCATTTGGTTTTCGTTTTTTAGCTGCTGGACTGTGATGAGAAAGTCACAGTTAATTTTTTTCAAACAAATAATTTCCTCATAGAGCATATCCAAGGTGATAGAGTTTTTTAATTGTTGAACGTTAGTCGCAGTGTCTGTTTTGAACTGATGCTCGCCGGTTGATTCATCGATAGGCTGATGTGTCAATTGGTGATTTGAGTCGAGCTGCCGCTGTCCGTTCCCCTGATCATCCTTGTCTTCTTTTGACCTCGGAGCAGTTAGCGTTTGACTTGACGATCCGTGTTTACCAGAAGAGCCTGGCCTTGAATCAGTTGTTAGAGGCAACGGTTGCAGTGGAATCTCCTGACGATGAAGAGAGACACGCCGAAGAGTAGTGCATTTAGCACATCGAAAAAAAGAGTCTTTAGAATTCTTAAAAAACTCAATGTCAGCAGAAGTTAACTTCGCACACGACCCGTGGGAAAATAATTTACAATCAGTGCACTTGATCTTAAAAGCATCATTGCGATCAATTTTTTTATTACAATATAGGCAAACCATTTCGAAAAATGACAAATCAAAGAAAAGAGTAATTTATTTTCAACTATGAGAAGAACTTGACTTGAAAACAAAAATGTGCGCACCCCACGACACGTCCGTTCTCGGCCACGACTTTTCTCTGATCTACGATCCTTTGCTTAAATTGTGGCCATTTTTCCACTAAGCAATTTTCCTTATTTGGATATAGAAGGTTAAAATCACTATTTATCTAAAAATTGAGTGATAAAATTACATTTATGAAGTCTAATTCTCTGTTTTTGGCTAAAGAGTAATAATTATATTTCTTCTACTTACCAGCTTAACCAAACACTTCCTTAAGCGATGGCCAGTTTTCTAAAAATTCAGTGTTGTTTTGAAGTGTCTTTAGATCTCTTCTTCTCAAAGAATAAGTTTTGTTCCATATTTAAAAACCAGAATCTGGTAAACTTAAACTTATATTTTTTAAATCTGCTTTGAGGCTTTGAAGGAGATCTTCCTCGAATTCTAAGTCCGATGTCTCTTCTTTCTCTATGATGTCAGGAACTTGTTCAAGTTTTCTTCTTTTATTTTTAACTAGCTGACCCTGCGAACTTCGTAGCGCCACCCTTCAGAGCAACTCAAAAGAATAATTATAATTTACACAGGTATTGTTAAAATTTTGCTTGAATTCAAATAAAATAGAAAATTACATATCTGAATGTTTCCAAGGTTTCAAACTAACTTTCTACTCTCAGTAAGCATGCAGTAAAATCAAATTTCGTTAAAAAATTCAACAAATTCTCTTTTTCCGGTGTGTGACTATTTTACAAAAAACAAAATTAAATATAGCTTTCGATTGTCCACCTTATTTAATGACATTCCAGTAAGTTTGTCCCAAAAAATTGTTTTCAGAAAGCCTATAGGTACCTACAGTGATAATTTATATAAATGCATAGAAGATTGAGCGGATTAAGAGTCCCTACCGGGCAAACGAACACACCAATGCACTTTAAATTCTATGCAAAAGCTTGACATTTGGTGTTGAAGTTCTTCGGGCTCTCGCAGAGTTTTCCGAGTTCCCTATCCAACATTTTCCATTGCCAATGGAAAATCAGTGCACCTACATTTAAATGCAATTTAACCTTTGAAAAACAATGACCTTTCCGAGTTTTTCATCATCAAGAACTTTCTATATTCCATTCGAAAACCCATTTGGAAATTTTCCAGTTTTCAATTTGAAAAGCAATGCACCTACAATTACATGCAATTTTCAATTTGGAAACCAATTATGTAGTTTTCCGAGTTTTTCATCAAGATCTTTCTATTTTCCATCCGAAACTCCGTTTTGAAATTTTCCAGTTTCCATTTGAGAACCAATGACCAACAATTAGGTACATGCAATTTTCCCTTTGAAAACCAATGAGCTAACGATACAGGCCAAATTTTGACAGAGACCGAAATGTACCTAATATTCATAATGCGAAATGTACATGCACAGAGATTGGAAACTAAAATCCATGCTTTTTTTGATCGATGTTTCAATATTCTTTTTTACAGAAAATCGTGCCCAAGAATTCGCGTGTAAACAATGTTTTGTGCAAAAGCTTAAGTAGGAGTTCAGCCTTAAATATATTAAAGAGGAATGAGTAGAATTGAAATGAAATGAAATGAAAAATAGAGAGATATTTCAAAAAATTGATGTCGGCTGTCAGTTTGCTGAATTTAAATACAAAATTTCGGGTAAGTAAATTAAAAATCAATGTTTTTTGCTCTTAATAATTATTTCTTTAATTTTCAGAATATATTACTGCACAATCAGTGCATGGAAGCTCAATTGTGCATCATTTATAATGTAGGACTTTTGTTTGTTTGTTAGTTTATCGACTACACACATACAACCGACAAACAAACAAAAGTCTTACTTTATAATATACTAGCTTACCCGTGCCCTCTTTGATAGGCAAAATAAAGTTTCTTTGATAGAACTCTCCATTTAAATTATATTAAATACAATTTTTTGTTACTTATAAAATACAAAATTTATTCTAAAACTTTAACATAAACATTTTTTGTTTTTCCTTCTTTAAATAAAAAAAATAAATAGAGTGGCAGGACAGCTCTTGAAAAGCCAAGGATTTAGTGGCTTACTCTCATCAACAATTCTCTGAGTGCGTGTGAAGAATTGAGGGGACCTACAATTTAACGCCAATTCCGAACGGCAAAGTTGAGAAGCACTTTTTCATGACAGATTAATACTCTTGGAAGATTTGTCAGGTCTTCGCAAGAGGCAGTGCCCATGAAAGATGAAATAAAAACTTGGCCTGAGTAGGACTCGAACCAACGACGTTCTGCTTAGCAGCCAACGCACTTACCAACTAAGCTACGGGCATTTATTCTTTAGTATCAATAAATAATGACGATGGTTTGCCCACACGCGAACATGCAACATACAGCTGTCCGTGAGAAAAAACTATATTTTCTAGATTTATGCCACAAATTTCCATTGATTGACCTTGAGCCTTGTTTATAGTCATTGCGAAAGCCAAATCGGATATTGTAACCGTTTGAAATTGAAAGGTAAATCGGGAGGAATCATTGGGATTCTAGGAATTAGAACCTCTTCACCTTTGTATTTACCTTTCAAAATTCTT
Organism: Sphaerophoria taeniata; assembly: GCA_943590905.1. Taxonomy (NCBI): domain Eukaryota; kingdom Metazoa; phylum Arthropoda; class Insecta; order Diptera; family Syrphidae; genus Sphaerophoria; species Sphaerophoria taeniata. The sequence goes on along the minus strand of OX016540.1, from coordinate 250,207,805 downwards.
GCTTCGATGATAGAACTGTTTAAACGTTTCACTGCAAGTCTTGTTCCATTACAAAGTTTCGGCTGACTAATGTTTCGAAGCAAAATGATAGGAACACCAATTTTCAATCTCAAATTATGTGGTGGCAAGCCAGACAAATCAATTGAGTTCAAAAACTCGGTAGGATAGTTCACGACATCATCCTCGTCAACAATACTATCGATTGATTTGAAGGACACTAACTCGCCGGGTATTTCACTTTGAATCGACCAATTCAGTTCAGTGACTTCCTGGTTGGTACCTGCCAAAATAGCTCTATCACTCAACCAATCGTGGTTTAAATAATTTGAAGCAATATTCGGGAAAACACTCTTCATTAATTCTTCTTTGCTTTGTGTGATATTGCAAAAATTTTGTGGAAATGTTATCATACCAGATAAATTTTCTACAGGCATTGTTCCATTCCCAATAGCCAAGAGTTGTTTTGAAAATTCCGCTGCAGTTGGATCATTTTGCAAATACACTCGAACATTTGTCGTGAGGTGCAATTTTTTCACATGAGTTCGATGATTTGAAACATGCATTAATTTCATCAGCTGCAGTAGATCGAGGTATTATCGGTAGAGTTTGTCTAAAATCACCAGGTAACAACACCAAAGCACCGCCAAATAAATTTTGATTACATCGAAGATCTTTCATGGTTCGATCAAGTGCCTCCAAGGATTTTTTATGCGCCATTGTGCACTCATCCCAAAAGATTATTTCACATTGCTGCAAAACTTTGGCCATTCCTGATCTCTTTGAAATCTTGCATGTTGTTGCTTCAATGGAATTAACATTCAAAAGCAATTTCAGTGAAGAATGTGCAGTTCTACCACCATCCAATAGTGTAGCTGCAATGCCAGACGACGCCAATGCTAACGCTAATTTGCCTTTCGATCGTATTTCTGCTAAAATCAAAGAGATTAAAAACGTTTTCCCAGTGCCACCAGGTGCATCCAAGAAATAAAAACCACCATTTCCGCTTTGAATGGCTTGCATGATTGAATCAAAAGTTCTTCTTTGTAATTCATTCATTTTGGGCACCTCTTGTAACCGGATAAATTTCAAAGAACGGAAATAGATAACCGATTTTTTATATAAAAAGTTCTCCCACAACCGCACGCTCTCATAACCGGACACGGACACCAATTTTCATAACCGCCATAGAATGTTGCTCTCCCTTGAACGGACAAAACACATCTCTATATGGCGTTGTATAGTTTTTGCGTCATGTTGCGTGTGCCTGAGCGTTGAGCATGCAAAATGTTAAGGAAATAAGATATTTACAGTCTTACATACTTTGTTATGTTCTACCTTTTCCTCTTCTTCACTATTTCAAAGAAACGGAAAAAATGTGAACTTTCCGCATATTAATCAAAATCCATAAGTCTATTGGATGCTATTGAAAGGGCATGGAATCAAGTAGGTGCAACAATGATAAAAAAAAAAGTTTTATTAAGACAAAACAATCTACAACTTGATTACGAAGATTGGTTGCCTAAAGACGAATTGCCGTTGTCCACAATTGCTGAAACTTTAAAAACAATGAATAGGGCTTTTGCAGACGGTAATGTATCGTTTCAAGATTATGTCATAATAGTCTTATCATGGGTAATAGTTTTATTTGCGAAGACGATAACCTTGAAAGTTTATGCGTTGCCGGTCTGGATGAAGCAGAAAACCATGAAATTGATTCCCAAGAAGAAGCAGATTCCGATATGTTTGATAATAACCCGTTAAAATCTTATGAAGAGGCCCATAGCGAAATAAGGAGATTAAAAAACTTTTCGTTAGAGAAAAATAATTTAAAAGCATTTGGTTTATTGGCCGATTGGCTGAAAATATGCCATTTAGTTACCAATATGTGCGCCAAACTAAGATTTCTAATTGTTTTAGCAAAATCATCGATTGTACTTACGTGAATCTTGTGAATATTTGTTTAGGTCTCTTAATATGAACGAAATACATTAAAAATTAATCCCAATAACACTTCTATTGTATGCATCTTAAGGAATGTAGATTTGTTTGTTCCCTTAACCGGACATCTTCCATAACCGGACATCTTCCATAACCGGACAAATTTCTCGGTACCGTCAGTGTCCGGTTATGAGAGAGTTCATTGTACTTACCTATGTATGTATAAATCCCCATTAGCATTGCAAAGCGAACCTGTCATGTACAATTGAATGACAAAAAAATTTCAAGTATAAATTTTTTTAAAAATGAATAACAAAAATGTAAATCATAATTTTTTTTTTCGATAAATATTTGACGAAAATATTTGAAATAATTTTCATAAAAAATTGAGTATTCGTATATTGATATATTTTACTGAAGTGAGAAAAGCATTGTTTCTTAACATTTGAACCATTTGTGATTTGAACAACATAGTTTTTTTTGTTATTAACCTTCTTAAGTTATTTCTCTTTAGTTTAAACCAAAAATTTAGAAAATCGGTCAACCGGTTGTCAATTTGAAAAGATAACATAAATTTAACGAATTAGTCTTTTATATATATAGATTAGTATATGTAGATATTGTGGTACTTATCATATAGTTTCCCTCCTGGATTTTTCCTAATTTTCCTTCCAACGTAATAATATTAAATTAAATTAGTTTGGAAACATGTACCAATTTTTTTAATTGAAAAAATCAAGATTTTTGAAATATGCCAGTTTTAGACAAAAAATAAAAATTATTGAAGAAAATACATTTTTTTGGAAAAATGTACATTTTTAAGAAAAATCACAATTCTTCAAAAACATTTATATCAATGCTGACAGTTGATAGTCATAATACGAATTCATTAAATTTGTTGATATACATATATCAACTATCAAGTCGATAGTTGCTAGTCATAATAGGGCTTTATGACTTGCTTTGAGTTTGAATCAAACATGTTTTAATAATTTTTTTTTTGCAAAAAATGTGAAGTTTTTCTAGTTCGTTTCAAATCGATGTGAGTCTGTGTCTGTGAGACGGTCTGTTTGGTGTTTTTGTTTTACAGATATTTCAAATGCCTTCTTACTTGAAACAAACTCATTTATTGTCATTTCATGTTCAAAGAGTAAGGTGTAAGGCAAACATGAATCCTTTTGATTCAAACAGACTATACATAAACAATATTGTTTTTTTTTTTTTGTATTTTAACAGGAAAGAGGTTGGATTAAATTGAGTTTTATTTGCCATTTTTAAATAGATTCCAAATATGCTTATTTTTAAAAAAACTCATAGTACAGTTTTCTCAGTGTATAGATAAAAATCTGAAGAATATATTGGATTTTTTGTATTTATTTGGAGAAAATTGAGCTGTTGTCTTCATTAATTTCGTGTTGAGCAACACCCTAGTGTACATATACATACATATAAATGAAAAAAAAACTAATTTTTCTTTTTAAGCCCTGTGAATCTGGCGCGGGATTGCTAGTAGATGATAACTCAATGAAAAGAATCCTACACCTGGCCGTACAGTTACCCCAACAACCCCCTCTGAATACGCCTGAGTAGCCCATGTAAGGTGTTCACCAAGCAATTCGGCCTAGCTGGAGTCTGAAACTATGAACGCTACCGTAGACTCTAAAAAAAATTACAGGTTGAAAAAAAACAACAATTGTGTATTTCTGTTTATCCTTTTTCCAATTGAAAGTTTTTAACTTACAATTAAGCTAAGGGCTCTTAAAGATTTATAACTGAGATTGTCTGACTGAACAATTTGGGAATAATAGATTGTTGAAAACCTTAACAAAGTAAAATTCTACATGGCTCTAATTGCAAACAGTGTTTTCAATATGTTTGTTGTACAATTTTCTTTCTTCTATGAACTCAAAAAAGCTTTGCAAAACGGATTTATTTTTTCCCCTCAATCTTCCTTCTTCATTTTCCTCACGAGGATAATAATGAAATTAATGTTGATGATTTTTTCGCCGTCTTCATTCTTCCTCTAGAGATTCGATGTGCTGTGATCTTTTTTTCATGAAGCATTAAACATTATTGCTGCCCCTCACCATTCTCATCAAGCCTTTCATTATTTGTATTTTAAAATTAATTACATAAAGAAAAAGTTACTTTCCTCTTCTGTTTTTTTAAGAGATTAAAAAAAACTGTTGTTTGTGTTAACTGCTCCATCATTTGAGTTCCATTAGAAAGTAAGATTCGGTCTTAGAAGAAGTGAAATGGAGACGAAAATAAAATCTGAAGTTCTTACAAAAAATTGGTAAAAATAGAAAAAGGAAATAATTACCATTTTGGGATAGTACAAGATGAGAATTATCCGTCAGTAGAAAGACGTCCGTCGCCTGAACGACCTACAACCATTACTATTCTGACGACAAACGGGAGCTTAGGGCCGCTTACCGATGACGCAACGGACTGACTACTATTATTTAAAACAACATTAGAAAAGTAGTCTTTTGCTCTGCCTTTAATTAAATTCTACCATCTAATACGAAAAGTTCACATGAAATTAGAAAAGTTTATTCTTCTTTTTTTCTGGAGGGAGAGGGATAGTACTTCAAAAGTTTATCCTAGTTATTTTCATTGTTAAATTCGTTGAAACGAATTCAATTAGCGAAGAAATTTTAAGGGACCTAAATGATTCAATAGTTCGAATTAGGTACCTACATACAAAATTAAGAAATCTTGCCAGTTTTATATCGTGACCTTGCAATGAGATGGAAGATGGTAGTTCGGATCAGAAAATGCATGCAACCTTAAGAATTTTTAATAGATTTGGTTGCGACCAAAAGTAGGTCAAGATAAGGTAAGAACTTAGCAAAAAGGATTGGCGGAACTTTATATATGGAGCTTATAGACAAGTCAGTGGACATGCATTCTTCCTCCCAGACTTTGTTGGTGGATGAGGTTCATCAAAACACCTCCTCCATATTTGAAGAGTTCCGCAGGTATGTCATCCGACCCGCGGACTTCTAATTTTTCATCTTTTGGATGAGAGGTAGATTCTGTGCTGGTAGAGAATTGATTTGCTTGAGAGGCTTAAGCTTCCCAAATACAAGTTGGTCCGATAAGTACTTAGCGTCATCGCTTGATGGCGCCAATAAGCCAAGAGCACTTCACTGTTGTGTAATGGTTCCTGTAGACAGCTACTATCGCTACTGCACAGGGAGAGTTGTAGATTTTTAAAAATGGAAAAATCGGTCGGTGATTCGATCTTTGTTTTTAGAAAGGAAGTCGGGCAGTGCAATCAAATAGCCTTTGGATGTTGTTTACGTGCTGTGCAACCGTTTTCATTGGTCAAATGAGTTTTAAAGTGGTTGCATATCAGTTTTTGATGAGACATATCCAGGTGCTTAGAAAAAGCTTACCACGGATGTGTTGGAAATGGATTTATTCTCATATGTCAACATCCATAAGCAATACAACGTTTCATATAAATTACTTTGTATAATTTTAACTTGAAAAACATTTTCCAAAATCTATTTTCTTTGCAAATTTATTTTCTCCTTATAAATTATTTTGTTCTAAAATATTTTCATTCGTTGTTCAACTAATGTTCAATAAATAACTTATTTCAAATTACTGTTGTGTAACATAATTATTTCTTCTGGAAATATCTTCTTGAAGCGGAACAATATTTCACAGGTTATGGGACCAGGACCCAGAGTTCCATTGTGGTTAAACAATTTGAAGAATTTTTGAAAGAAGAATAATTTTTATTGTTGTAATTGAATTTTTATTGAAGAAATTCTTAAGCAAATAAGTTGAATGGCTGCGAGTCCTGCTACGATATATAGTTCTGCACGCATGGAATTGCTGTCTAAGGAGAACTATGACACCTGGAGTATGCAAGCGGAGGCACTTCTCACCAAGAATGATCTTTGGAATTTTGTCAATGGAAGATGTGTTAAGCCCACAGAAGGTGACGATTTGATTGCAATATGGTGTAAACAGGATCGAAAGGCTAGAGCTGACCTGGTTCTGTCCATTCATCCATCAGAACTGAAACAGATTCGTGGATGTGAAACCTCGCGTGAGGTTTGGCTCAAATTGGAGTCAATTTATGCTTCAAAAGGTCCAGCGAGGAAAGCTACGTTATTAAAGCAGTTAATGCTTCAGAAGTTAGATGACGGTGGTGATGTAAGAGAGCATATGGCCAGATTTTTCGATGCAGTAGACAAGCTGGACAGCATGAAGGTCGAAATAAATGGTGATCTATTATCTATAATGCTCCTGTATAGTCTTCCATCTTCATTTGAGAATTTTTGCTGTGCAATAGAGTGTCGAGATGACCTACCTATTGCTGAAGTCCTTAAAGTTAAAATTATTGAAGAATGCGAAGCACGTAAACAGACAACTGGAGGTGTCCTTATGGCCATGGCTGCTAAAATTGAAAAATTTTCGCATAAGACTCATCATAAAGCTGGAGAAGTATCACAGAAGATTTGGGATAAGAAGATTAAATGCTTTAAGTGTGGAATTTTAGGACACAAGGCAAATGTTTGTCCTACCAGAAAGTCGAAAACCAAACAGTTTGTGCATAATGCTGATGATTCGTTTGCTGCAAATCATTCAACGGTTGTAGATGAGGGTAACATATTGTATACGAAAACAAAGAGAGCGTGGATTCTGGACAGTGGGTGTACGTCTCATTTGTGTGGTGATAAGAAGCTCTTCGATTCATTGAGCCAAATACCTAGTGCAAAACTGAATCTTCCAAGTAATGCAACAGCTGAAGTCAAAGCTAGAGGTGTAGTACATTTATCTGTTGCAAGTGATACAGGTTTTCGTACAATTGCAATCAAGGATACGTTGATTGTACCAGAATTGAGAACAAATTTGATTTCAGTGGCAAGGCTAACAAACAAAGGACACGAAGTCAAATTTGGGAACGAATGTGCTATTGTTCAAGCTAGGGATGGTAGGTACTGTAAGCATGATTGCCGATAGAAGAGGTGATCTCTACATTGTCCGAGAACGGCCTGAATGTGCTGAAGCGGTGATCCAGCCTGATTGCTCCGAACTGTTGAAGTGGCATGAAAGGTTGGGACATTTGAACAGCAAAGATCTTCTTAAGCTGATTCAAATCGGTGTAGTTCCTGCGATTGATACGAAGAACCATGAGCATTTATTAAAATGTGACGTTTGTTTGAAAGGCAAAATGGTAGCGTTGCCGTTTCCTAAGTTTCGAGAACCATGTCAAGAAATTTTAAAAATCGTTCACTCTGATGTGGTAGGTCCATTTCGGAAGGAGTCTCTTGAGGGAGCAAAATATTTTGTTACCTTTATAGACGAATGCACGAGGTGGTCAGAAGTTTATTTTCTTAAACAAAAGAGTGGTGTTTTTGAGGCTTTTAAACTCTATCAAAATCTTGTGGAAAGGCAAACTGGAGCTAAGATAAAATGCTTGCAATCAGACAACGGTGGCGAGTACTGTAATTCAGATTTTCAAAAATATCTTTCAGATCAAGGCATCGAAAGAAGACTCACAATTCCTCAAACACCTCAACAAAATGGTATAGCTGAGAGGATGAACAGGACACTCATGGACATGGCAAGATGTTTGTTATTGCAGTCTGGATTGAGTGGTGCTTTTTGGTCTCAAGCAGTTGCTACAGCTTGTCACATTAGGAACCGTTGTCCGACAAGTAGTCTGAATGGTGAAATTCTTTTTGTCAAGTGGAATAAGAAGAATCTGCGACTTAACTACCTGAGGAAGTTTGGCTCCAAGGTCTATGTATTGGATAAAAGCACAGGTAAAGACAAACTTGGGTCAAGATCTCTGGAAGGAGTATTTGTTGGATATCCTCGAGAGCAAAAAGGATATCGAGTGCGGTTACCAAACATACATAAAATTATTTACGCTCGAGACATAAAATTCATCGCAGACACTGTAAAGCTTTCAAATGATGTACCTTCTGATTTGGATGAGCTGTTTGTTTTGTGGCAAGATTCACTTCCATCTGACATTTCAACTAATGAGAATCTTTTACAGAGTCCATCGAATCCGGAGGTTAATATGGAAGTCAAGGCTGAATCAGTTGAAGGGAAACGTATTCCAAACCAACCAACAAGAGCTCCTGGAAGACCAAGCTTTGTTCGTACTGGCAGAAGAGGGCGACCAAGAAAGTTATTTCAAACAGTACAATCCAAGAGCGAAGATGAAGAAAAAGATCTTAATAGATTCAGTGAAGATGAAATCGAGAATGATCAGTTTGCTGGGGTTGCTGAAATAAGTCTTACAGATGCTTTGAACAGTGATGAATGTGTGGAATGGAAAGATGCAATGGAGTCAGAGGTAATTAGTCTACTTAAAAACGACACCTGGGAAGTTATTGAAAACGATAAGAAAAGCGATATCGTTGGCTGTCGCTGGGTCTTAAGCAATAAATATAGCTCGGATGGTAAAGTCGAGCGACGAAAAGCTCGGCTTGTGGCAAAGGGGTACAGTCAGAAGTATGGAGTGAACTTTCACCAAACATTTGCTCCAGTGGCAAGACTGGAAACTTTGCGTTTGTTATTGGCTCTTTCAGTTCAGTTGGGACTTAAAGTTTGGCAATTTGACGTTGTGACAGCATACTTGAATGCAACATTGGATGAAGAAGTTAAGATGAAAGTACCTGAGATCCTTAATGAAATACTGCAAAGAATAATTTCCAAGCAAGGGGAAAAACCGAACTTCGGAAGAAAAGCCAGTAACATGCTTCAACAATTGCATAGTGGAGGTAATGCTTGTAGGTTGCAAAAATCCATCTATGGACTGCGGCAGGCTGGCCGTCAGTGGTACCTCAAACTTACTGCTAAGTTGCTGAGTCTTGGACTGAAGCCTGCAGTAAACGAGCCGTGATTTTTTCATGATGATTCAGGTGGCGAAGTTTTGTTTGTGCTTATATATGTCGATGACATATAAGTGGCATCGAAAGATATTGAAAAGTCAATGGAAATACGTAACCGTTTGATGGAAAGTTTCGAGATTAAGGATCTTGGCTTGGCTAAATATTGCCTTGGTCTAGAAATTCATCAACAAGATGGTAAGATTGAGCTTTTTCAGAGAGGATATATATTGGGACTCCTAAAACAATATGGAATGGAGAACTGCAATCCAGTTGCGACACCCTCAGAGAAGAACGTAAGTTTTGATAATATAACCGAAATTCATCCACAGGAAACTTTCCCGTTTCGAGAACTCATTGGGGCGTTGATGTATTTATCAGTTGCAACTCGTCCAGATATTGCAAACACTGTATCAAGATTAGCACAATTTACAAATAATCCAAAGAAGTGTCACTGGCAAGCAGCGAAGCGTGTGCTTAGATATCTTGCTGGAAGTGCAGACCTTGGATTGATTTATACAAAAACGAATGACTTGTTAATTGGGTACACGGATGCGGACTGGGGAAGCTGTACGATTGATCGTCGATCATATTCTGGGTACGTTTTTCTACTCAGTGGTGCAGCAATATCGTGGAAGTCACAGAAGCAACGCACTGTAGCACTTTCATCGACAGAAGCTGAATATATTAGCCTATCTGAAGCTTCGAAAGAAGCCATTTATTTAAGAAGTATTCTGATAGAACTTGGCTTTTCTAACCTTGCTAAAACTACAGTTTTTGTTGATAATCGGGGAGCACAATGCTTGGCAAATGATCATGTGTTTCATGCACGCACAAAGCATATAGATATAAGACACCATTTTCTTCGAGAATCTATTGCTGCTGGGATGTTTGTTTTGGAACATGTACCAACCGAGCGCATGACTGCAGATGTCCTGACTAAACCACTAACTCGAGAAGTTCATTGGAGATGTATTAAAGATCTGGGATTAGCAAAGCAACATACACATAATGAACGTTAATATTGAGAGGGCGTGTTGGAAATGGATTTATTCTCATATGTCAACATCCATAAGCAATACAACGTTTCATATAAATTACTTTGTATAATTTTAACTTGACAAACATTTTCCAAAATCTATTTTCTTTGCAAATTTATTTTCTCCTTATAAATTATTTTGTTCTAAAATATTTTCATTCGTCGTTCAACTAATGTTCAATAAATAACTTATTTCAAATTACTGTTGTGTAACATAATTATTTCTTCTGGAAATATCTTCTTGAAGCGGAACAATATTTCACAGGATGATGACGTTAGAAACATTGAAGTGCCCAAAATCGCTCAGGCAATATGTGTATGTCAATAAATCACGTGGGTTATATGTTGCAGACAATTTTCACTTCGAACAACAAACGCAAACGTGATACCACTTCAGAGCAGTGCTTGACGCAATTTGAGTGCAAACCGAAGGAGTGTCTGCGTCGACGGAACATTGATCTTAAACAGAACCCAAGGAACAGTCGATTTCATTCGTTGAATCCGAAAAGGCTGTCCCATCGACCGGAAAGATATACAAAAAATGTGATCCTCATTGACTTCTTGGCGAATGGTAAGACGGTCAGGGGCATTACTTTGCCCCATCATCCGTATTCTCCAGACTTGGCCTCATTGTAACTTTTCTTGTTTATGAAAAAATCAATCGCCGCTGGGCAGACATTTCATTTAAAGAGGAGGTCATTGCCGCCATGCGATTGCAAACCTCCTTTGCAAGCCTTGCAGGTGGGTACGGGTTAAAGAAATTGGACTTGAATGATCTACAAGTCGGCGAAATACCTGGAATGTGTAAAATAAACTTAAACTTAAACCTTCTTTGTTCGACTCAAAGAGTGTGACAAATTTGTCTGTATTCAACTTCGGTACCTTAAGGTAAAACAATCAATCGTTAAACGCAATTAACACTTGCTCCTTATGAGTTTTGTGATCCAAAAATTGTTTTCAATTTCACGCAAACATGTTAATGTAACATTTGCAACATTTAAATGGAATTCATTTCCATTCAAAACTAACACAGACACCTAGGCCCTTATTTAACGTTTGAAAATTAAAACATATTCCTGAACAATCCCAAATTAACCCTTAACATCATCAACATGTCAAATATTAATTTATGTACATAATCTTACGGCCAATAATCTGATTTGCTTTAAATCAACAAATCAAACACATATCTGTATATAGGCTCCACGGACAATGTCTTTCCCTTAACATAAATACACAAATACACGCAGTTGAATGTTATTTGCCTTTGTATAATAATGGAGCGAGATTGCGACGACACGACAACTTCACTTACCAAGAAGTCCCAATTCGGAGAGAGAAAATTAATTGAATTGATTATACGAATACGATTGCTATCGCTAAGCAATGACCAGTGTCGTCCGTCTATTCATCCATCCAATCCATTCGTCTATCCATCCATGTTGTCGTTGTCGTTGCCATTGTCGCACTGTGTCCCTTCCTTCCGCCAGACTGCGGCTGGCCGGTCGCCCACGTCCAGGCAGCTCAACTCGGCCGTGTTCCCTGTTTAACTAAATCAATTAAGTAACAACGCCCCAGGCAATTCATTTTCTTAGTTGCCGTATTGGTATTCCGGAGATACAAATGTCTGGCCCTTTAATTCCATAGGGCACTTGTACTCGTATTATCATCAGTTATAATGAAAAATTAATTAATTATATTCATAAGATTGCATGAGAACATGCCAAGTGAACGTCACACGTCACAAATGGACATTTCTACCGGTAATTTCTTAAGCCGGTCATATCAGTGTATTTTGTATGACAGCTATCCTGGGCCTTGCACAAGTGACCTGTACTGGCTGCTATGATATGCCTAAGGGAATGATGCAAATAAACATGGATATGGTGGGGGAGTGCAGCAGATGAATTCAACTTCATTTAACTGAGCGATTAAACTAATTTAGAAGTCGTTAGTCAAAGTCAGTTCCAGCTGCAACATTTACAATCTACTTCTTGTACTTCTGAAATCTAGTTGAAGGAAACAGAGTTGTACTGGATTGAGTGCAGTTGTCAGTGAAACCCTGATTGTTGAATTGAAAATTGTGTACCAAAAAAGGGTCAATAAATGAGGGTTTTAAGTTAGCAAAAGAACAGGTCAAATCCACAGCATCAGGAAGGTCTGAAGAGTGATGGTCTCATATTCGATTGAAATAATAATCGATTCAGGTAAATACTCGAGATCACTCGATTATGCACCGTGAAATCATTCGAACCTAAACTGCTACCAATTTCAAAAAACTCGTACGAAAAGAACTCGAATGACGATCACCAGAGTTCGAATGCAAAGAACTTGAATAACGATAACGAGAATTCAAAAGAAAAAGAACTCGAATGAAGATGGCGGAAACTTGAATGACACTCACAAGACTTCGAATGAAAAGAACTAGAATGATTATTACGAGAAATTAAATGGAAAGCACACAAATGACGATTACGAGAATAAGAATGAATCGAATGACGAGTACGAGAATCCGAATGAATAAAACTCGAATGACGATGACGAGATCACGAATCAAAAGAACTGGAATGACGATGACGAGAACTCGAACAACGATTACGAGAATTTGAATGTCGAAAAAGAACTCGATTGAAGATGGCGGAAACTTGAATGATGCTCACAAGAATTCGAATGAAAAGAACTAGAATCATTATTACGAGAATTTAAATGGAAAGCACACAAATGACGATTACGAGAATAAGAATGAATCGAATGACGAGTACGATAATCCGAATGAATAAAACTCGAATGACGATGACGAGATCACGAATCAAAAGAACTGGAATGACGATGACGAGAACTCGAACAACGATTACGAGAATTCGAATGACGATCACGAGAGTTCGAATGCAAAGAACTTGAATGACCAAAACGAGAATTCAAAAGAAAAAGAACTCGAATGAAGATGGCGGGAACTTGAATGACGCTCCCGAGAATTCGAATGAAGAGAACTCGAATGACGATTACGAGAATTTAAATGGAAAGCACACAAATGACTATTATGAGAATTAGAACGAATCGAATGACGAGTACGAGAATCCGAATGAATATAACTCGAATGACGATGACGAAATCACGAATAAAAGGAACTCGAATGACGATGACGAGAACTCGAACAATGATTACGAGAATCCGAATGAATAGAACTCGAATAACGACTACGAGAATTCGAAAGAAAGTAATTTGAATGAAGAGTACGAGAACTCAAATGAAAATAACTCGAAAGACGATGACGAGGACTCGAATGACGATTACGAGAATTCGAATAAAAAGAACTCGAACGACCATTATGATAACTTAAATTAAAAGCACTCAAATGACTATTACGAGACTTAGAATGAAAAAAAAAATCGAATGACGAGTACGAGAATCCGAATAAATATAATTTGAATGACGATGACGAGATCACGAATCAAAAGACCTCGAATGACGATGACGAGAACTCGAACAACGATTACGAGTATCCGAATGAAAAGAACTCGAATGACGACTACGAGAATTCGAATGATGATTATGGGAATCCAAATACAAAGAACTCGAATAACGAATAAATAACAAAATAAAAGGACACGAACGATGATTACTGGAACTCGAATGAAAATAACTCAAAAGAGGATGACGAGAACTCGAATGACGATTACGATAATTCGAATGAAAAGAATTCGAATGACGATTGCGCAAATTCGAATGAAAAGAACTCGAATGACGATTTCGTTAACTCGAATGATGATGCTGAAAACTCGAATGACGATGACGGGAGCTCAAATGATAATCGATTTCGTACGATTTCCTTATTCGAGTTGTCTCATTCGATTATTTAAATCAATCGATTACTTTTTTCGCGATTATTGAAATCATTCAATTATGCCCATCAGTAGCTGTTTATTTGTATTTTATGAATACAATTAGGTACATGAAATCTTATCCTCCAGAAAGATAAGAAAAATAATGAAACCAAGATTTTCATCATTTAAAATAATTGTTCCCAAACCCCGAAATTCCCAGTTCCAAGAAGAAACCGTGCTCTAAATAAAAACTTTAATCTAAAAAATCGTCTTACTTACCTGAAAAAAAATTCTTTTCTTTGTTTTGCAAAAAACCATTAAACTTTTCTTACGTAAGTTCTTCCAACTTTATCCACTCCACACTCAGTGGCTTCTCCCTCTGAGCCTTAATTGTCCTGAATTGATTAAACTACTTTCTGGTAAAACTCAATCTAGACTCTTTTTCCTAATGACATAGTTAAAAACTCCTTCTGCTGATTGCCAGCTGACGAAAGAAAAATGTCATGCCAATCTCTGGCGATAATAATATTAATGGCTTTTTATCCTTTTGAAGAACAACCTTCTCGAAACAAATGATAGTATAAAATATAAAAACAGAAAAAAAATGTAAAAAGAAAACTTAATCTCTAAGGTACGAGGGTAAACCTCTTGCTTTGGATCAGTTTTGAGGAAGTACAGAGGAGAGAGAGCTTATTTGGCCACTTGGAAGTAGGAACCGTGTGCGGTAGTGAGGTTCGTTAATTGTGTACAAAAAGTACTTAGGGATTTCATTTGTTTTCCCGTTGCACTCGAACAAAAACATTAGCACAAATTGTTTTGTTACGAGGATGAGCCGCAGCAGTGGGGGAAATTTCTATACGTTTACTACTTATCGCTGCTCGGTGAAAGATTGTCGGAAAGTAATTTGTCCTGTCATTGTGGAGGACATCGTTTTTCTTTGTGTTCTTGGTTGTTGCTCGTTCGTCGGTTTGTCTTCGTATCTGTTTTAATCAATTTCTCATCGTTTGTTGTTAATTGAATGTCGTTAGAGAAATTGAACAACACGGGTGTTGGACACTAAGTGGTCTGCCTTTTGTCGAGTGAGTCGTTTTTGAAAAGACAACATTCTTAGGTTACATTTAATATTGTCAAGTGAGTGGACCTGGACAAGTGGTTGGTTAAAAGGGCTTTCAATAAAATTGGCAGAAGGCTGAGTTACATTGCCTAATAGACATTTGCAGCCCTTCCTTGTTTTTTTCTCCCATGTTGAGAAATATCTATACGCATTGGTGCTAACAAATAAAAATAAAATTTAGATGACGGTGTTCATGTGGGCTTCCAGACGCATAGATTCTATTGAAACTTCGCCTCTTTCGGACTGTTGGAAATGTGTGCATTGCCTGTCAGAAGCAAAACCCTAGTTTGCAAGACAATCACTCCAGAGCTACCCAGCTACATAGCAATGTCTAAATAGATGACGATACAAATATACTTTGCATCTAAATTTTTAGGCAACCTCCTCTTAATATATATTTTAAAGATATTCAATTTGACATTAACACCATTTTCATCCCGTAACGTGATGGTGGTCGGATCTCCTACTATTTGGGGTTGGAAACAAAAAAAATATCAGTTACGTTGTTATTGTTGTATTAAAAATAGTACTCATACGCCGTAGTGAACACTTGTATTGAAAGGACACGCTACACAATCTATCGCAAATAACCGTCAATACCTGCGAAAAGTATGACGTGAGATAATAAGTTTAGATTTCAACGCAATAAAAGGGAGGTATTTAGGCACAACACATTGTATCCCGTGCTGTGATTGTATTGCATTGATGAACCTACATGTACAAGCAAAAATACGAGGTTCAGGTAAAACAAAAAGTGAGTGAGTTTTGGTATAAAAGCTTGTTACTTTCATTAAAATTGGTATAAATTACCTACGCTAAAAACATTTGTAGTAGGTACATTTTCCAAAATAACTTACTTACTTACTTAAAGGGCGCTACAGTCCGTTGTGACCTTGGGCCTCAATCAACAGTCTCCGCCAGCCAGCTCGGTCCCTACCTAGCTGTCCCCAATTTTGCACGATTGAAGTCATCTTCCATATGTGTGCAACACCTGAATCTCCGAATTCCTCTCCTTCTAGGTCCCTCGAGAATAGTGTGGAAGGCTTTCCGGATCGTAGTATTGGTGTCCATCCGCTCTCAATGACCGAGCCATCTGAGTCTCTGGGCCTTGACCCTCTGGGTGCTGGGTCCATGTCGTTGTACAACCCGTAAAGTTCACTGTTGTATCTTCTTCTCCATTCCCCATCAATGCACACCGGGCCAAAGATGACCCGAAGAACTTTCCTCTAAAAATAGCTAAGGCACATTCATCCGATTTTGTCAAGATCCATGCTTCTGCACCATACAGAAGGACTGGGATGATGAGGGTGTTTTTATAATTTTACCGTCTGATCTCGGCGCTAGTGTTATTGCCCGTGTTAATAGCGGAGCCTAGTTAGACAAACTCCTCTACTACCTCGGAGTTGTATGCGTCTATTATAACGTTCTGTTCGAGCCGTGCGTCGGTGTTGGGTGTCTTTCCACAAAGACAGCATATACTTCGTTTTTCTCTCATTTACCGCTAAACCCATTTTCGCCACTTCTGTCTCAATCCTCACAAAGGCGTCATTGACATGACGCTTCCCATTACATCAATATCATCGACAGAAGTTGAACAGTCTTTTGAAAGATAATGCCTCTGGTGTTGACAGTGGAGTTTTGCACTGTATTCTCACGAAGTTTGTAAAAGAAATCACTTGACATTACATCGCCTTGTCTGAATTATTTTTTTTGACATCGAAAGACTACGTAAGCTCGTTGCCAACCTTGATGGCGCAGCGTGAGTTCTCCATCGTTATTTTGCACAAGCGAACGAGCTTGGCAGGGATGCCAAATCTAGACATAGCTTTATACAGATCGTCTCTGTTGATGCTCCCATACGCAGCCTTAAAATCAATGAAAAGGTGGTGGGTATCGATTTGGAGTTAATAGAGAGAGAGTGGAGAGGATTTCCCTTCTTCAGGATCGGGCAAAAAATGCTGAGGTTTTATTCATCGGTCATGCATTCCCCCGGACCATATCTTACAGATGATTTGGCGATGCTCCTATCTAGATCATCGCCTGCTGCTTTGAACAGCTCGGCTGTTAGACCATCTGCTCCAGCGGCTGTGTTTGATTTCAGCCGTGATATTTACGACTTAACATCAACTAGGTCGGGTTCATGGAACTGTTGGCTATCATCATGTCCGATGAATGGGTCCTGCCCTACGGCATGATTTTGTTCGTCGTCGCCGTTATACAGTCTACAGAAGTGGTCTTTCCAAATCCCCAGCATTAACTGCGATTCTATTATGATGTTCCCTTGTTTATCTCTGCAGACATCGATTCTTGCTCGATGACCTTGAGCCAGCTATTTTACCTTCCGATAAAACCTCCGAACTTCATTCCTGCTGTTGGCTTTCTCAAAATCTGGAATGCTGGACAAGTGCCTTCCCTTGATTGCAATGGACGGTTGACGGTTGATTTTGATTGATCAGGAGATCGCCATGGATGTTGAGATGTGGAAACCATGTGCTGGCTACCACAACATTTGGCCCCGCAGCAAAATCGATCAGCCTAAGCCCGTTGTCGGAAGTGGTGTCGTGCAGGTTGTGTTTTTCGACTATTCTGTCGACTTTAACTGTCAGGCCGGCAAACTCAACTCAGTTCTTGACAAAAGAACCTCGCATAATACTACACCTAGCGGCAGTTATTGCAGCCCTCAGCTATATTGAAAAAGAAATGATCGGGAGACTGCTCACCGATTAGAATAACTTTGAAAATGTTTTTTATTCAGATTTACGAAAAATATTAAGATTTTTAAGTGTCGCCTTGACTTTTGTCCATTTTGTCCATTTATATGATTTTAATTTTATATCGGGTAACCTTAAGGCTCCCAGGTTCTGTAATTTAATCGAAAATTCAGTCTTCTAACAAATAATTCCTCAATAATGGCAAAATAATAGACTTGCTTCTCCGACAGCAAAACATTGTGCATCACATAAAAAAAATATATAAAACCATAAGTATACAGGACATAGAATATTGCAGAGAAAACAGTAAGAAGGAAGCAGTACTTGTTGCCTCTTGCATGACATGTAATTAATTTCAAACAATTTTAGCAACTAATAACACAGACCTTTCATGCGAAGTCTTTTATTATAATTTACGCTAAATCTCTTCAAGCTCTGATACCGCAGTAACACGTCTCCCCTTTTTATGCACATCTACATACATATATGCACTTTGACTCAAATACCTCTTTCCAGGCTGCTCGTTTAGAATTACCAACATCAGGCAGGGTTAAGCAATTTTTAGCAGCACCAAACAAATAGAAAAGATGAAGACGAGCGAGCGTGGGAGTGGGATCCACATATGCGATGCGGTAAAGTAGCGAAACTCAAGACTTTACTTTTCGGGTAGTTTGACAAAGCACCAAAACCAATTAAGCTTAATATGAGATATTATTATGACGACAAAAGACAACCAGAAATTTTCGAAAAATAACGCGCACCCAAAGTTAAAGTTGAGGAGGCGTTCTTCTCAGAAATAGGAAACAAACATTATATATCAAGAAGACGACCATGTTTAAGTTCCAGGAGAACACACAGGAGTGAAGAAGCTTAAATACACGTCGTATTTGATATTGTTCCATCTGACATTCAAGGGCTG
Source organism: Sphaerophoria taeniata (assembly GCA_943590905.1). Lineage (NCBI taxonomy): Eukaryota > Metazoa > Arthropoda > Insecta > Diptera > Syrphidae > Sphaerophoria > Sphaerophoria taeniata. Next base: position 250,189,391 of record OX016540.1, on the reverse strand, counting down.
ATTTTATGGCGCTGGCTGCGAGGTTTCACCTTGCTGCCAACCAGAACTTGGGGTTTAACAACCGCAGAATGTCGTGGCAACATATTTCAGATAATAATTTAGGTAATGCATATTTGCGTGTTAGTGTGCGCGTTCGGGATTTATCTTGGATAAAGCATTAAATCGCTTCCCTGGTATATGGCATTCTGCGTCTGTACACCATCACCGTTCAAATCTTCTTTTGGAACAGTATGTGAAGGAAGCATCGCAGGAGCTCTTGCAGTCTCAACGGATGGAGGTAAGTTGTTTTAATGTTAACCGAAAAGCAATTTGTAGTGAAGAAAGTGCAACGAAGATATACGGAGATACAGAAACTTGCCAGATGGCAGGAAAATACATCTTAGCTGCTTTTATTATACGAACTCAATATGGCGAGACCGAAATTTATGCGTTTTATGTCGCGGAATCTTTAACTCTTTGAAAATGTTATCATACGTGAATACAGGTAGCGAATGTGCATAGTGAGTTTGGAAAGTGTTTTTTGTTTGTGTAGAATAAATAGTTAATTTCAATGCAATTCTTCAATACTGATGTTCGAAGAGTGGACACAGGGCATTCCAGAGGACAGAAACGCCCATCTGTCTATCAACTCTTACTCTCCAGCTCCCCACAGTGAACATTGAGTGCCTAGTACCTTAACCTTACCAGCACCAATATGAAATTGCAGGAGGCAGCAAAGAGGGGGTATATGCGTCCACTTAAGCATGCCTCCTTTTCTTCAACCCAGCAGCAGTGGAAGAATCAGATGGAATCAACTGTGGCGTTTAATGTTGCAGTCAGGATGAACTACTTATTGAACACTTTATAGGGCTACTACGACATATTCGCAGCCCAGGCTTATAAGGAGCGGTTTGGCCAGCTCCCTGTCGTTGGAGTTAAACTAAAGACCTGGCCCTCCAGATTGGGGGTCGTGTGTCGGGGTGACTGCCCGGCCACATAAAGAAAATATAGTTCCGAAACACCAAAAAGCCTCGGATACGGACGAAATTAATTATGACGACCCACGCAAAGGATTTAAGGACAACGAATCTCGGTTTTGCACTGCCGCCGAACAACTAGCTGAAGCAGATATAACCGCCATCCAAGAAATGCGTGGGGAGGGTCCGGGTCTACGAAAAAAGAAGAAGTGTGAAATCTACTAAAGCGACTGCTACCGGGAACAAAATCAACGTCTATTTGGATGTGAACATGTAGTTGGGACTCGACTCAGGAGGAAGGTCTAGAGTTTCAACTCAGAGAATGAGATCATCACCACAATCCGCCCTAGCTATGACATTAAAATTTCCCTTGGAGATTTTAATGCCACGCTGGGCAGAGAACAAATTTTTGGTGGAATAATCGAGAGACATAGCCTACACGACACCACCTCTGATAGCGGATTCAGGATAATAGACTTCGCTGCGAGGCGAGACGTAATGGTAGCTGTATGTCCGCACATTCCGAGGTGCCAACATTGACTTCGACCACTACCTTGTTATGGCAAAGGTACGAACGCGGATATCCCGATCAAGACCAAAATGTAAAAATGCTAAGAGAAAATTATGCTTCAAACGGCTACAATCGCAAGAGTTTACTAGATCATTTTCCGATCGTGTCTCCGAAAACCTCCTCAAATGTCCTTTGCTGCCAGAGAACCAGTGACAACACTCCCTAGCAGCCATTAGAGATGTCGCCTCTGAAGTGCTTGGGTTTGCACGGCCACCACATCGAAACCCCTGACTTGACTATGAGTGCCTTCAAGCACTTTGCAGCATAACAAGAGGCATACAATGCGGCGCTGCAAATAAGGACTCGGGCCGCTCGCGAGCTCTACAAGCAGAAAAGCAAAGAGGAGCACAAACTTCTCAGAAAGATAAAAAAGGGAGCATGAGAAGCGGGCGATCGAGGAGATAGAGGGACGTCACAACAGGAACGAGGTTCGAAAGTCTTATAAAAAGGTTAAACAAACCACCAGGGGTTTTACACCCCGAACCTGTAGAGACCATCATGAGAACATTGTAGTAGAACCCAAGCTGTATAATGGCGATGACGAGCTAAATTCCGCCAGCTATACAGAAGCATTCAATTTGGGTGCAGCAGACCACAAATTGCACCCACCCGACATTGACGAAGTAAAGGTAGTGATATCTAAACTTAAGTAGAACAAAGCCACTATAGCAGACGACCACTGAACTGTACAAAGCAGCTGGAGGTGATTGGGTTAGGAGTATCCACGATCTCATTCGCAAGATTTGGGGGGAGGAAAGCGTTCCCGACGAATGAAACCTCAGTATCGTATACCCGATCCTCAAAAAGGGAAAGATATAAGTCTCCTAAGCATCGCCTACAAGATCTTTGCTGCCATGCTGTGTGAACGTTTGAAGCCTTTCGACAACAACCTGATAGGTCCTTATTAGTGTGGCCTCAGTCGCGGAAAGTCCACCATCGATCACCTTACGGCAGATCTTGAAAAAGACCCAGAAACTTCAAATCGATACCTACCACCTTTTCATTGATCTCAAGGCCGCGTATGACACCGTATATAGGGATCAGCAATGTCTAGTTTTGGTGTCTCAGAAAAATTCGTCCGTTTGTTTAGGATGACAATGGAAAACTTACGCCGTTCCATCATGGTCGGAAAAAATCTAACAGATGCATTTGATGCCCAAAAAGGTTTGGTTGGACGCAGCTAAAAATTCGGTTGCTTTCTCTTCTTTCTGCCCCCCAATCATAAAACAAAAATTTAATAGTTTTTTCTTTGTGTTGCATCAGATTTTTTATCATTTCCGTCTTAATTAAGGAAAATACTTTTCGCTCTCTGTTTATCTTCAATTTTCATGCTTCTACGAAAAAAAAGCAATAAAATTCCTGAATCATGATTCCTGGATTGCAAGATGCAAGACAAGCCATCTCAAACTCCCCCACCAAAAACAAAAATAAAACAACAATAAATTGCTACTGCTGCCAATTCTTCCATACAAAGCCCTTCGCTGCGCTCCTTCATTGTATTGTAACAATAAATTTTTAACTAACTTAATTGTTATTTTTCTGTTTTTGTTGATTTCTCTTATAAATTTACAGAAGTGACTCAGTTGCGGTTCGGTTGGTTTTGGTCATCCCTATTTGAAGTAAGAGAGCTGTTAACTGTCCAGCAGAAACCAGAAACCTCTGATTTAATTGCAAGGTCTGGAAAAAAAAACAAAATGAAAAGCCAAACTCAATAAGACTTTGCATTCTATCACCATGGCATCGTATTTTTGTCCTCGCTTCGGCTTCGTCGTCATCGCGTCGTCGGTACCAACGGACTGCTGCAACTGTCCGCTTCTGTCCCGTTTGGTTATCTTTAGTTTGCAGCAGTAATGAAAAGAAAAATTCATCAGCCAGCTAGCAGCGAACCCTTTTCAAAGGACACAAGCACAATAAAAAGAAGCCAAACAGGAAATGCCTGCGATTGGTATTATGGTGGGTGTGCTGTATATTGGTGATGGAAAGCATTGTTGTTCCGCACCAGTGTGAATGAAAATAACAATGAATGGCATTAATTATCGTTTTTCTACGGGCAATAAAGAACAAGCCAAGCAATTTCAATTTGCTGCATCTTTCATTATTGCTTTGGTTGATCCTCTTTGACTTCTTTTGTTTATTACTTGCCTGCTGTCTATGTGGGAATCCTTTTTGCTAAAGCGCTTCCCATTGCCTTCCCGTACGCACCACCACGGTTTTCGTCCCTGTGTATAGTTGCGACTTTTGTCGTTTAACATCGCGAGCAACCAGGGCGGTTCCATATTTGCTTCGGTTCATCAGACTCGACCGCATCAAATATTGAATACAAAGTTTAGTTATTTCTTGTTTGTGTGCGAGTGTGGCAAGCATAACGAAAACGAAGGATACTAAAGCCAAATCGAGGACAAGGATCCTCCTGCGAAAAGGTCTTTGGCTTTGTTCTTGATATCTTGTGTCGTAGAAAATATGAAAACGACATTGAGGACAAACCATAAAATGACCATTTTGTCAGGAAGAGGATAAGAAAAAAATATGAAAGGACGAAAAAAAATTCCTCAGTAGACGTTTACATAGAAAAGGCTGTTATGTGCAGTTTTCAATTCAGGAAAAAGGAATAAAAGTGGGATAAGTCTTCCGCATCCGTCCACCCAAAACTACTGAGCCCGGACAAACCCTATCACAGAAAAATATATGTAAAAGCAGCTAATGCGGTCGACCGGGCCTGGCCTGTCTTTTTCCGAAGAATAGGTATTTGCCTTCTTTGGTTTCCATTGTTATCCGGAATTGTCATCTTTTATGTCCTTATGTCGGCAATAACGATGACTTAGCAGAATATCCTTCTAATGTTTTCGGTGTAATGGCAGAAAATAGATTTGCGTATGTACGTTCGGTGGAAGGAATTTAACTTCCTCTCTTGACGGGAGTCTTGTGAAATTTTCATATCTCTTCACACAGCCACAGCTTCGTTCTGTACGTACTTGTTTGGATATAATGTTAAGATATTTAAGGCTCTTGGTGAATTATTATTGGAATTTTTCGGAAAACGCATAGAGGACAAATTCGAAAGGAGGAATGAATGCAGATAATGATATCAAGCAATTTGTAATAACTGTTTGGTATTTGGGGTCATTAGTGAATATTGAACCCTCGGGTGTTTCAGAAATTATTGAAAAAACTTATACACCTCCTACCTTAAGACTTTATTATTCTAAAAAGACGACATCCTATTTTAGATTCCTATTAAAGCCAGATCGCTAGTATATCTTCTGGATTAAAGCTTTTTTTATTTTAATTTGACGCTATTGTACCGGAATCCGGAATTACACATTCTTAACTTTTTCACTTTGATATCAAATGAGTATCACGATTATTGCGTCATTAGAGAGGGAAAGGCTTAATGGAAAAAAAAGCAATAGGGGAGCATTTTCATGCTCCTCCCCTGACTTCTAGTTCATTCTATTTTCCTTATATTCGCAGTGTCTCTGTCAAATAAAGGCTTACAAATTCCTTTACAAAATCGAAGAAAATAACTATTGAGAAGAAGACTTTTTTTGTACTTATAAAGTTCTGAGATCTGAGTTTCCGTATTTTTAAGTACGCTAGCGGCTAGCTAGCAATTTCAAGTTCAAAGAGGAACTGTTTCGAAGAAGTTTCAAATACGCCTCAAATCCACTTTGTTGTGTTTTGATAAAATGTTTGATGTTAATTCGGAAAGTTCTATTAAGTCATTGATGAAGATCTTTCCCAATGATTTGGCTCTCACTTTGGCTAGTACAGGACACTTATAGGGGAAGTTAAAAAACACAGCTATAACAGAAAGTATTATGGCTGTGGGGAATGCCCAGCTTAGTTGTGTGATCCTTAACAGGCCAGTATTCGGTAAATGTTGCAACGACCCTTAGTATGACTTGTCTTGGTCTGCAAATTAGGTTATCAAGGTTTATTCTTCTTTATATAATACAGTTGGAAAGGCTACTCCTCCTGTGGTTAAAAACTGATAAGATCTTGTCCTTCATAGTACCAAGAGGAATGTTGACTCTTTCCACGAGTGATCTATGAAGGTCTAATCCTTGCCTAGCTCGCAGCCCGTTTAATACCCTCAAAGCCATTGTGACCCGGAATACAGATAAAAGTGACACTGGGTCACTCACGAGCTCAGTTCGGCATTTTTGGATTATTTTAGATGATGATGAGGACAAGAAGCCTGACTGTTAGAAAAAATACCTGTATTACGGTTTTATTTCGGATCTTTTTTTAGTTACTTGAATGTTTCAGTTATCGCAAGTTGCTCTGCTTAAAAGACAGTAGCAAAGTCAGGAAGCTGAAAAGACGGGGAGACATTTAAAGACTCGGAAAAAATTCCTGCACCAACCCCAAACTCCATCTTTGAATGGCGCGTCAGTAAACATAATTGCGTCGAAGCCTCTAGCTTTAAAAACCTTACTGAGGCCCAGCGTAGAAGATGTCCGCTTTGATAAGGTTGGTGGTATTTCTATGACCGCAGGGTTTAGAATACCAGCTATCCGATTCTTTTAGTCTTAAGGCGCAACAAGAACTATATCTTCCATGTGCGTGTTGATTGGTAAGAGGTAAAGAAAAACATTTGAGACCCCAGTGGATCCAACACAAGCTGTTCTCGGAACTTTTTTGAGTTTTGTTATGTTGTACCTAGCGTTGTAGGCTTTGTGGGCCAAAACTGTTGGTGTTACCTCTGTTTTACATACATCTAAATTATTGTTTATAATGAAATCAAAAAGTGGTTCACCTTGTTCATTTTTTCGTGCTGGCCCACAGAGAGACTGTTCCCGTGCGTAAGCGTCGTTCCCAAATAGGAGTTCTATCTCCTGTAAGTTTGCTGAGCATGGCTGACGTCAGAAGTAATCCAACATTCCCTCCTTTGGTTCTGACATTTGTCAGATCGGAAATATTGTTGGGAGACAAACAAACCTTAAGGCCTTTTTAAGCTAAAATGCAAGGTCTATAGGCTTACCTTGCTCAATGTTTCGAATTTTAAAAGGAAGGTTGTATTGATGGTTAAGAGGTTCTTGCCTGAATTCCTCCTGACTCAGGAAGACCAGATTATCCGAGGAAAATTTCGAGTTCTTCAGATTGATCTGTACGGGCCCGAAGCGGAAGGTCCCGCACCTTCAGGTCCCTGCGTCGCGCCAGGGATCGCGGTAACCTTGCAGTCTGCTCCCTGACTCTGCAGAACCTTAATCTTGATCTTAATCTTTTAATGCCGAAAAGGAGTCTAATTTCAGACTTCTTAAGGGCCCCTAAGCTATGAAAGTGTTTTTTTCTGCCGCTCTTCAGCCTTGTTCAGTCGTGCATTGTAACCAACGAGTTTAGTCTCTGAAGACCGCGGATCAGCTCCTGTCCGCACTTTTCCCTTTAGCAATATTGATAGATGTGGCTGGCATTTACCGGTAAGGGGGTTGGGACTTGGAGTTTTCGGCCGAGGCACAGGCAAACTTTGGCTGGTACTCTCTGTGTTGACAGAGGGTGTAGGTTGCCCTAGTATATGGTTTAATGACTGGAGACCAAAAGTTCATCCTTAAAGTCGGCGGATGATCTTAAGTTAGCCATATCTTGATAGCCCTGAAAAAAATTATGAGAATCAATATATTATTGGTCCCTCGAGTAGTACGGAAAGGGAAAGGTCAACCCTGGCAGAGCCGATATACCGGGGAAATAAGGCGGAGCCTGCCAAGGCGCTTGTTAAACTTAGCAATTAAATCAATACCTCGCACCTTAACGTTAAACGTTGTTTTGACAAGTTTTAATTAAAAAAAAAAAACGAGTGAATTGATAACATTGCACTGAAAATAAAAAACGTCTTGGACTGATATTTTCATCCTTAAGCTGATCAACGCTGAGGGTAATTTGGCAACAAAGCAATACCATACTGTATTTGCAACACTCCTGCTCTTGATGGTCATTTGTCATTGAACAACTAAGTTAATCTATGCGGAATCCAACTCTATCGGAAAACTATTTTTGTTTCAAACATTGAATCAACAAAAGATTAATTTTCATTTGTGTGACAATTTGCCCTCTTTTGACCCAGTAATTGTTGCCATACCAATTCAAACAACAAGTACCTATCATTTGACAAAAGAGCAGAAATTTTCATCTCGATAACATCGTTTGATCCTGTTTTAATTCGAACGACATAGCGGAAACAAAGATACCCGCCGAACCCCAGTCTATCCGAAAACCGAATGAGAGGAGTTTTATTCATTCATTTGGTCCTTCAATCGGAAACAGTGCAACAACACCGCCGAAGTGCATATTAAACTGTTTTCGTAGCTTTGCTCCTGCTGGCTTGCTGACTGCAATTTGGGTCTGTTTGGCGCTACTCGAGATGTGTGATATTCGAAACTATTCTCGCTGAGGATAATAACCCGTTTCAAAGCATTTAAAAATTCACACATATGCCAAAAGCGTGACACCAGTGTGTGAAAACGAACTTTCAAATTGAACATCTCTAACACGATACGCGGAGTGTGTTTGTGTGTGTGTGTGAAACAACTTTTTAATGAGATAATTAGATTCAAAAGTTCTGATAAATTTCATAAGTTTTCAAATTGGATTTGAAATTAATGAGTATGAGTCGCACTCAGACTTCGGATAAACAGATATATGTCTGAGTGTTATTTTTGAAGCTGAATGCTTAAGCGTGCGTGGTGTTGGGGGTGTTTTGGGTTGATAGCCAGACTGAGCTAAATGTGCAAGTGCAACAAAGTGACACCAAGTTGGCTGGATCTTTTGAAAAAGTTATATTATTTGAATGCAGTTGCGCCTTCTTAATTTGCAAGTTGCTCTAATAACCCTTTAGAATCGGAAATGTCAGTATGGGAACGTAGGCTTGTGGCCTGCAGGGTGATAACCTTACTTTTATGTGCGACTGAGAGGTTTTATAATGACTTCCTCTACAGAGTGTGAAGTGAATGAGTTTTGTTTGGAAATACTTTCTTGGTAGAAAATTAAGTTTTTGCATGATGCGGTTTTGCAGATTTATGTGTGTAGATAATTCTTTTATCCTTCAAGAAATTCATTTAATATTGGCTCATACTATAGCCAAACCAGTTGGTTTTTCTTAGTAGGTACAACGTCCACCTGGAGCTGGAGCCCAACTTCATTCGTAATGTCAAGTAGAGATTCGTTTTCCAGTCGAACCACACGGTACTACACCAATATTAACCGACACATCATCTTTAACATTTTTCGTCATTCCTGTGCTTTGGTATAAAAAAGGGGATCACAAACCCCCTTGAGTGTGTGCCCTTTACAAAGAGAAAACATGCATGAGTAAATACATTCTGATAAGTGGGGCGATGCAGTTTTCTAAAAAAAAACTGACATACCATGCGTGAAAAAAGCTACGGCTTTGTCGTGAATTAAAAAAAAAATACTGTTTCAACAAATTTTCCCCTCGGTCAAAGAAAAATCGTAAAATTCCCTTGGAAATCCTTACTCTACAATCAGTCTCCCTGAATGTAATATTTTCAAAAAAATTTGCACCACACATGCCACGCTATCAGAAAATAAAAACTTTTAATTTTCTTCACAAGGATGCATCCCGAGTTCAAGCCCTCGATGAACCAAAAAACCCCAACAGAAGGATAAAACTTCATCAGCGAAATGAGCACAATGCAATCCACATTTGTAGCGCATCGCAGAACGAACGAACTGTAATGTGAACCTCTCTCTATTAGTAGTTATTAAATTAATCACTCACGTTTCAGTAAATTACACGCGATGTTCAACTCCATCCACACTCACATGGCATGGCATATCAAGACCTCCACATAAATAATATGATTGAAAAAACAATGCTGCTGAATTGTTGAAAATTCTATGAGCAATCTCGTTTTTTGTGTATCTGCATCTCCATCTCTATAGAATGCACCTTATGATCTATATAAATGTTACTTGGATGAAAAAAAGTTTAACACCTTTTGCAGTAAAATGTCCTGAGTGTTGTAGACCAACGAACGAACTAAAGAAGAAGAAGTTCCTGGATGAGGGTAACAAATTCATTTCTCTTGACAGTTGGAGATAAATTGCAAAAGGGTGCAACTTGTGATAATATCGCAAATAGAAGAAGTATAATCCTTTTCTTTTTTGTCAGTTTGGGGATGCAGGTGTAGGATAAGTTGCCCTTTGGCATCAGGTAGCAGGTAGTATAACCAAATGTCATTATTCAAACGGCTGCTAGAGTAGAGGAGTCGAAGGGCAATGGAAATGGGAAATGGCAACACACATGAGACCATAGAGCAATCTCACAGGCAGTTCGTGAAGATCTTTCGTTGTTGTTTTAAGTTTTTTTTCGTTAGTTTCACTTCTTGGACGTATTCCATCACATACTCATGAACAATTAAAGCTGGGAAAAGAGGAAATTTTTGATATCCTTAAGATTTTTGATTTTATATAGACGTTTTAGAAGGATTATAAACTCAAGGTCATTTTCAAATAGAGAAGCCTTTCTTTAATTCATTTAATGGTTGACGCAAGGAAATGAATAGGAATATTTTTCAAATGAATTTTTTTATAGTTATGATCTGGGGGATAAATTCATGTCATTTATATTTAAATACTAGCCAACCAAAGGACGTTGCAACGAGCTCTAAAGAAATTATTGCTTACTTATAGTTAAAGGTAGAGTGTGCAGTTTTCTGGTCACATAACGGAGTGAATTCGAATATCATATCTGTCGGGATACATGGCAACAGTACGTCTTCACTTTTGAATTTTCCAGTCAAATTGGTTGCTGAGTTTGGTTTTTTTGCAAGGTCGTGGTGGACTTATAATTCGAAGAAGAATGAAGGGAACGCCTATTTTCTATGTAAGAACGTTTGGGTATATAGTTGACAACTTCGTCTTACTTTACGCGTACTGAGCCACTGTTGGAGGGTAAACTGATGAACATTCCTAGAAGCGCAAATATTACGGGCTAATTGTTTACGGGAAGGAATGCAGAGCACTTTCACTAGAGCACTTACCGTAAAAGTAACGATATAGAACAGAGAGAGACACGAAACGTTACGACGCGACGCCGGTGTAACGTTTCGTGTCTCTCTCTGTTCTATATCGTTACTTTTACGGTAAGTGCTCTAGTGAAAGTGCTCTGCATTCCTTCCCGTAAACAATTAGCCCGTAATATTTGCGGTGGCCTAACGAGGTGAATGAGTCGGTAATGTCTCTGTCACCAATCATTCTTTGGGCTCTTTTTGGTATACCATCCAAGAGACTTAATTATGTAGCTGGAGCACCAGCCCAGAGATGAGAATTGTACTCAAGCTGTATGAATGTGAGTTCGCGTCGATTAATATGCAGCCTTAGATTATAATTCATTTCAATTCATTTTTAAATGTCAATTAATTCGGTCATTTTGTATTTTTTAATACGTTCCACAAAAATGTCATTTTTAACCTTAATGTTCATACAATGTCAAATTAGCTACAAATTACTGGTAATATTGTTTAAAACGAGTGTACAACTCAAAATTGCTATTCTACGAATATTAAAACCTAAAATTGTTAACAATATATCGAAACTACGTTTTTCATTTTATCTGAGCTTTATTCTAATAGTTTTCTAAACTATCCAGTCGAAACACAAGCTTTGCACTGATATAAGTGTTATAGATAAAATAGCCAGATCAGACGGGGAGAAAAATTTCTTGCACCGGACTTAAGAAACCTAAACATATTGTGGCATTTTTGGCGATATTGCATATGTGCTCGTTCCACAAGAGGTGTTCAAGGATGTTCGTATGTTCGGTCTCAATGCGGTAAGTGCCACTCATGAACAATGGCAAGGGAGATATGCCTCAATTTAACGATACAAAACGGAGCCCTGGGGCACACCAGCATTTATATTGTGGGTTTCAGACTTGAATCCGTCCAATACAACTTGTATTGAACGGTTCGAAAGAAAGTTTCTAATCCAACGAAGGAGGGATTTATCGATACGCAAAAGCGAAAGACGCCAGACTTTATCAAATGCCTTTGAAATATCAAGTGCAAAAATCTTAGTTTCTGCACTGTTCCGGCTTTTGCGAAAGCCGTACTACCGGTCATTAAGATACTTTCCGTCTTCGAGACAGTTTTTGAGCTGATAGTTTATCAGCGTGTCCATGACCTTAGAAAGAAGGGACGTAAATGCAATCGGACGATAATTTGGAGGAAGAAGACTCGAATTTTTTTTTTTGGAATTTGGAATGTTTTTCAACTGCTCGGAACGAGTCCAGAAGAATAAGATACCTAGATGGTAAAGCTTACGCAAGGTTTTTGCCAGCGTGGAAGAACACCTCTTCAGAATAATAGCGCGGATACCATCTGGACCAGCAGATTTATGTGTGTTAAGATCTTTTAGGAATCTCACCACAACACGAGTGCGGAAGAAGATTTGTCGCATGGAATCATTGACGCGCTCAAGAACTGGAGCAGTCATGACACTCTTATGGTAGCGAAGAGTTGAAGGCGAACTGCCTAGTAAAAAGGTTGGCTTTCGCAGAAGAGCTAACAACTAGAGTTTCATTGTTAACGAGCGTAGGGACCGAGGAAGAAGAAGAATTCTTCATTTTTTTTACAAATGACCAACAATTCTTACTGCTATTCGGAGCTCTTTCTTTAACTAGATTAGTTTGACACGATGATACATAAAACACTATAATACATTCATAGTGTATTGATCAGAGTCAGGTGTAAGGAACAAGTCAAGAGTGTTCAGCATCCATCATTGTCTTGCAAAAGTTCTAGCCGATGCTTCCCGTTTAAGTTGTACACGCACGTTGGTTTTCAAAGTGAAACTCCAAAAAAACTGATGATTTGAGACAAGCATTAAATTAATTGGAATTACAGAGGCGCAAATGGGTCGTACCAACTCAGAAACCTTCGTGGGCTGATGTACAACAACTTTCTTCAATAACACGGCTACTGAATATTGTAGTTTTCTATTTATTAGTGCAAAAATTGACTAGTCGGAAAAACATTTACATTGCAAAACAGCGATTGCTGGGTCAGCTTGTTATACCAAAAATAAAACCTATAGTACTGAGGGTGACTGTAGATTTCTTTTTAATGGTGAAAACATTTTTGAAATCGGAACAGTATTTTTTTAAAGTTTATTCATAACAATTATACAAAACTAGCCGACCCCGCGAACTTCGTCTCGCCACCCTTCAGAGCAACTCCAGAATAATAATTATGATTAACACTGATATTGTTAAAATGCAAAGTGATTTGCTTGAATTCAATTGAAATAGAGAATTTTCTGAATTTTTCCAAGCTCTAGGTACAACTAACATTCTACTTCCATTTAAGCATACAGTAAAATGCAAATTTCTTTGAAAAATTAAAAAATTCTCTGTTTTGACTATTTCACAAAAACCAGAATTCCATACAGCTTACGATTATCCCCCGTTTTTGCTGACTTTACCGTAAGATTGTCCCAAAAATTTATTTTTTACGGAGGCTATATCTACAATGAAAATTTTATAAAAATGCATTGAGGATTGAGCGGTTTAAGGGTCGAAACCGGACATACAAAGAAACCAATGCACCGTAAATTCCATGCAAAAACTTGATTTTAGGTCTTGAAGTTTTGTGCTCTCGCAGAGTTTTCCTAGTTTCCTATCAAACATTTTCCATTTTTCTATTTGAGTATCAGTGTACTTTCTTTTTTCCATTGAAAACCCATTCTGAAATTTTCCATTTGAAAACCAATGCACCTGCAATAATATGCAATTTTCCCTTTAAAAACTAATGATTTTTCCGAGTTTTTTATCAAGAATTCTATTGTTCATTCGAAAACCCAAGGAAAAAAAAACTTATAACCGACTTTTTTTTGGTTTTTCCAGTTTTCCCACTCTTCCATGAGCTTTTTCCATTTTTTTTTTCACAGAAATCATCACTGAATACAACAATATTTGCCATAAAATTTAAAAAATATCTGTTGGGTCATTGCGGAGTCTATAAGAGATATACAAACAAACAAACAAACATCCATTTGTATATAATATATAGATAGATTACATACATTTCAAGCTCTATTCTATCAAGAACTATGTAACGGTAATTAAGCTGTTCCTATTCAACTGGGTGCGATCGTATGCAAATATACCCTTATAGCCCTGATCCACAGGATCTCAAGGATTTGGGTCTATGTTGAATAGGTTGTCCTAGGCGTGAGCTGCGGGTAGCACGCTAGCATGGCCAATTGGGCTTGCTCGTCGGAGGGGTGGGATCTTGCGGCTTCCCTTGGACTACCGTCGATATAACGTGCCTCGAGTCGAAAATCACCATACCACAAAATAACCTTCTTATAATCTCGTTCCTTCTAGTTTATCTCGTTTTAACGGCAACAAAAGCTTTTTCATTGAGGCTTAAGGTGTTCTCAGCCCTGGAGTGTAACCCTCCCCTAAGTCGCTAAACATATAGTGACTCCGTGGTCACTGCACCACTCCTCCTATTCCAGCAATGACCCCTTATTTGACGTCATCAAATTAATCACACATTAAACTTCATTTTACCCTTTTGCCTTACCCTTTCCTTAAGCTCTCTTACCTTGCTTTAGCAATTCATACTAATGTCGATAATCTCCACAAAATAATACTGTAAAGTGTTCATTATTCTTTCAAGATTCTTTTCATTATTTATTAATAATATTGATACCCATATAAAAATTCATAAACTTAAGCCTAAGATTATTTTAATTGTTTTTGATTCAAGATTAAGAAATTTTTTTTTTCATTAAAAGTGATCAAAATCTAAAAACAAACTATATACCTATAATATATTTAATAACATTAGAGTTCATGAATTCGTAGTCTTAAATCTTAAAAGGTTCTTAGTTCAAAAAAAAAACAATTGTCTCACAGCTGATCTGACCTTTTTGGTCGGAACGAAATGAGATACCTTACTAGCAAACGAAACTAATTTAAAAGAGTACATAAATCATAATTTCTATGAATCGATCTCATCAAATTTAGATCTTGACCTACCTCACTCAATGTTCTTGTTTAGCACTATTCCACTTTAAATACTTTCTTTCATACATGTTATATATGTCAACAATCAAAATTTCTCTTTAAATAACTTAATGTTAGCACTCACCACTTACATAATTTGTCTCCTCCACCGAAGAAGTGCGCACGTCTTTACGGGAAGGCGGGGGTATTGCAATGTTGAGTTCTTTTAAGTCTGTTATTGTAAAGCTAGACGTTTGGGGAAAAATTTTGCATGTTATCATATATGCGTTAAAAGTGTTCTCGAGGAACTAGTCCAGTCACTTTAGGGTTTCACCTCGGAATTTGAGATAATAAGCTGGAAACTCGTATACAGCTTTATTTTGGTGTTCTAAAAGTTGTCTCAAAAGTCTCATAGTATTATCTCGTGTCTGCGTCGTCGTAAGTTATTCGCGGTCAAATGTCATGAAAATCGGTTTTTCGCAATTATCTCTTTTTCTATGGTTCCAATCACTTCAACACCTGCATGAAAATTAAAGATAAGAAAATTTGCCACAACTTTTGTCTGCACTTTTTTCTATACGCTCAACCCTTTTCGAGATAGAAGGCGGAGAGCAACCAGCGCTCAGGCATACACTGCGCTTCAACTGAATAAGCACACAAGTTTGTTGTCTATTTTCTCCTCACTTTGAACGTTAATGCATCATTTGATGATGCTAACCGATAGTCTATGATGTTGAGAAAACAAATCAAAAAGAATAATTTAAAAAGGACCACTATTTTTTCCCTGGCTCTCATGCAAAGCTTTCCAGATTGAAAAACTCAGTTTTTTTTTTGCGTCAACTGATAAGCACACGATCTTTCACTCTCATTATCTTCATTGGTTCTAAGATTTTTCAACTGATTGGTATACCAAATCAAAAGTTGAAGTGTTCTTGGTGACATTTAGCTGTTTAATTAAAATTTAAAAAAAATATGGTTAGATCAGAAGCTGTTATAGTGTCGGACGAGTTTAAATTGATTCGTTAAAAGAATAAAGACTGGCCGTGCGTGCTATAGCTACCAACATTGATCGGAGTCTTGATGTTGTCTATTCGTACCTCAGAAAGGAAAGTTTGTACGAGAAAAACATGAACGGTGGTTAAAAAACGGCAACATTCGAAATTGATCGACGAGCAATTTTGAGATGTGCTTCTAGTTCATGTACCTCCGCGGTAACAATTAAACAAACAGTTGGTGTAACTGCAGGTGTTTCAACAGTCCACAGAGTACCAAACAGCTCAGGTCATTTAAACGATTGCAACTCCAAAAGAAACCACCACTAAACGAGCAACGTTTAAGTTTTTCTAGACTCGATGTGAGTTGGAAAGATATGCGGCACAACGCGGTTTTTTCGGATGAGAAGAGTTTCAGTTTTGATGTCTTAATTATGGTTTTAATTATTATTTTCACGA
The DNA here is from genome assembly GCA_943590905.1 of Sphaerophoria taeniata. NCBI lineage: Eukaryota > Metazoa > Arthropoda > Insecta > Diptera > Syrphidae > Sphaerophoria > Sphaerophoria taeniata. Next base: position 250,173,443 of record OX016540.1, on the reverse strand, counting down.
TTTGAGAAAAGAAGAACGATTTTTAGCGTAAAAGTGGAGTTATGATATGGGGAGCAGTTAGCTAATATGGGACTATTGAGCTTGAGCTAAAAACATCAAAACCGACTGCAATTACATACAAAAGAATATTGGAAAGAAAGTTTCCTTCATTTTCCGATATTTTTGGACCCTATAAATGGATTTTCCAACATGAGAATGACCCCATCCAAACGTCACGCACTGTCAAAAGTGGGATACAGGACCAGAATGTTAATTTGCTTCAATGTTCGCCCTATTTACCTGGCTTGAACCTTATCGGAAATGAATGGAGATTGTTGGTAAGTAAAGTTTATGAGTCAGGCCGTCAGTTTGAGTACAGAGAATCGCTTATTGCAGCCATTAAGTTACCATGGAGCGAAATTTCGCTGGACTACTTGAAGAGTTTATACGATTCCATGCCAGCCCGAATTTATGAAGTTATCAAGAATGAAGGTGTTAGTACACAATACTAGAAATAACCAATAAAGAAAATATTTAAAGAAAATCTTGTTCATTTCTTTCCGTTTGATTTTATTTGCATTTTTAAAAGTTGTGCTTATTCAGTTGACGCAAAAAAAAAACTGAGTTTTTCGATTTGGAAAGCTTTGCATGAGAGCCAGGGAAAAAATAGTGGTCCTTTTTAAATTATTCTTTTTGATTTGTTTTCTCAACATCATAGACTATCGGTTAGCATCATCAAATGATGCATTAACGTTCAAAGTGAGGAGAAAATAGACAACAAACTTGTGTGCTTATTCAGTTGAAGCGCAGTGTATGCCTGAGCGCTGGTTGCTCTCCGCCCTCTATCTCGAAAAGGGTTGAGCGTATAGAAAAAAAGTGTAGACAAAAGTTGTGGCAAATTTTCTTATCTTTAATTTTAATGTAGGTGTTGAAGTGATTGGAACCATAGAAAAAGAGATAATTGCGAAAAACCGATTTTCATGACATTTGACCGCGAATAACTTACGACGCAGACACGAGATAATATGAGACTTTTGAGACAACTTTTAGAACACCAAAATAAAGCTGTATACGAGTTTCCAGCTTGTTATCTCAAATTCCGAGATCGACCTTTTTTTTTCTCTAAAGTGACGGAACTAAACAAGTTGGAACTTTATATTTATCTTATTGCTCTTGAGTGAGATGGGTTAATAAGAGTTCTACCAAAAAAAAATTAAATGTAAGCTTAAGCTAATTTTGCTATTCTATGCTTGGGCATCTAGGAAACCAGTTGAATGAGTGGTTTCAAATGATCTCTGGACGATGATGCTGTCGGCTTGGATGCCGTCGATCTCCGATGATGATGTGTATTTGTTGTTGTAGTGTAGTGTTGTAATGTAGTGTTTTAATGTAGCGTTGTAATATTATTTTAATCGCATGCCTTTTTTTATATAATTTTAAGTAGTGTTTAAGTTTTATAGGTTAAGTAGTTCACGTGTTTTAATTGCCTCGGGTTGTCTTCTTTGGAAGTTCATACGTATGTAATTGTGCAATTATATATCCATTGAAAAAAATCCAAAACGTGGGTGCTTATCGCCCCTCTTTATATGTGATTTTGTTCACCAATTCACGTCAGTGTTGCCAATTTTGAGGTCGGCCACGAACTGTAAATTTCACTAGGGTGCTCCGGTGGACAAGATCGCGGTTCGTGTGTCGACGACGACACCCGAGGCTGCGTCGTCTATAAAAGCCTCGCCTTGAAACTTTTTCCTTGTGAGGATTCGCAACTTCCTTATATATTTGCTTTGGCCAGTTAACCTGTGTTACCGGTTGTCTTAAAGGTTCGTTAGGTGGTTGGATGTTAGCCCGTGTGTAGATGGCGAATCACGTGGCCACTTGTTCCCTCTCAGGTTTAAATCGCGCTTGTAAGAGTGTCGATTCTTCCCTTAACAGATGATCACAGGAATCACACTTTAATGGCTACTTGTGAAGTAACACAAATTAAAAAAAACTTTGATTCTATCAGAACTTAGAATTTGTACGTACTATAGTATGTATAAAGCAACTTATTTGCAGCGTGGGCAGCTCTTAACTTTTGCGATGAGACGGTCTTCTCTCGACGGTGGTTTAGTTAATAAAGAGGAAGTAGATTCCACAGCCATCGACTAACATGGCTGAAAAATCATTCGAGACTCGAGACTCGAGCTTTCGCAAGAAGAGTGACATGAGCGAATGGCTGCATTCAGAAATATTTGTCTCGCATGCAATAAAAGTCTCTGCTACAACCAAATTTCAGAATTGGAATTAAAAAGATTATACATCAAGTAAAAATGTGTATGTACATTTATTCTTTAAATTCAAGGTAGTAATAATATTTTTTTGTTGGTTTGGGCGTCAATATAATTACATTTGTGGTATCAATAGAAAAAAAATATTTTTGAAGGAATATAATGAAGCGGCCTACACAACTACGTATACGTAACATCCATAAAAACTCTGAAACAGTATTCAACCCCTTGCAACACTTTCAACCCCTCTTATTGCGTTAAAAAATAGCCTATTCTCGTTCCAGATTACCTCTGTACCAAATTCAATTGAAATCGATATAGTAGTTTGGACAGGCAGAGCCTCTTTTATAAGCAATATTCATGAGCAAGTCGCAATTTTTGGTAAATGGACCAAAAAAAGTTTTCACTTTAAAAACAAATCTCCTGAAGAAAAATATGGACAGCGCACCATTTTCAATGGACTCCGACAAAAATATGGTTGGTCAAATTCACCCAGTCAATAGCCAATATGAAAGACCTACTTTAGTCTTTGAAGGCTCTTTAAATCCAAAAAAAAAATACTATTACTTCTGGCCTGTATAAGGCCATAGTCATACCACTGATCCGATACTTGCGTTCTTAACCAGAGGCACTCAGAACTAATAGCCGCGTTCGAGAGAAGCCTTACGACAAATAGTTGGCCCGTTTGTGAGGAAGAAAGATACCGGAGCTATATACATCAAATCTACCACGAAGTAGACTTGACGACAAAAGGAAGTTTGGTAGACCCGTGGGTTGGACACTCCTAGCTCGTATGAGCGAAGAGGAATCGGCCCGGAAAGTCTTTTGCGGTAGAATTCATAGTAGGAGACAGTGCGGCAGACCAAATTTGCGTTGGAAAGATAGCGTAGCCCATGACGCTTACAGCCTAAGGCTGCGGAACTGGATGGTGGGCGACGGAATATGTACATATGTATGTATATTGTATAATGGACATACCTACATGGAAGAACTTTCTGAAAGAGGCCTGAACTGATTCCCGGTTCTAGCGCAGATAAAATGGGAAACTTTATTGGCCATTGGCCACCGAAGATTATGATCTTGCTCAAATTGAACCTTCAGCAATTTATTTCTTTCCAGTTATGTTATGTATCGCCTTCGTCCATAAAATAATAAATTTTCAATTTAAATTATTTTAGATTTGACAAACATAATTTTTAATATTTGATTTTGATCAGATTTGTTTTTATTTTGTTGAAGTGAAAAAAATATGTTTTTTAACATTGGCACCGTTTGTCATTTTATTGCATTTGAAAAATATACATTTTATTTTTTCTAAACCTTCTACCCTAATACCTTTTGCATTTAGAGAAAAAATAAGGAAAATCGGTCAACCAGTGTGCCCGGTTAGCGAACGAACACAAAAATTAGGCTATTCTTTTATATACATATAGCTGACCCCGCGAACTTCGTCTCGCCGCCCTTCAGAGCAACTCCAGAATAAGTATGTATAATTAACACAGATATTGTGATAATATGATTTGCTTGAATCCAATTAAAATAGAGAACTAAATGTCTGAATTTTTCCAAGCTTTACAACTAACGTTCTACTTTCATTAAGCATGCAGTAAAATGCAAATTTCGTTGTGAAATTCAACAAATTCTCGTTCTTCCGGTTTATTTTGACTCTTTCACAAAAATCAGAATTCCAAACAGCTTGCGATTTTGCCCTTTATTTGCTGAATTTCCTGTAGGGTCCCAAAAATTTGTTTTTATTCCGACTATATCCATACAGTGAAAATTTTATAAAAATACATTGAGTATTGAGCGGATAAGGAGTCCCTACCGGACATACAAACAAAACAATGCACCTTAAATTTCATGCAAAAACTTGATTCTAGGTCTTGAAGTTATTCGTGCGCTCGCAGAGTTTTCCGAATTCCCAATAAAACATTTTCCAATTTTCCATTTCAAAAACTCTGCACATACAATAACAATTTTCCCTATTTCCGAGTTTTTCATCAAGAACTTTCTGTTTTCCATTCGAAAAGCCATTTTGTTTTTTTCTAGTTTTCCATTTGAAAACCAATGTACCTGCAATTATATGCAACTTTTCTTTTGAAAACCAATGAGTTTTCCGAGTTTTTCATCAAGAACTTTCATTTTTCTATTTAAAAACCCCTTTTGAAACAAAAAAATTCCAAAGCAAAAATAATTATTAAAATAGCTTTTTCAAAGACATAGATACATATGTATAACAACAATACATATGTCAAAACGTTGCAAGGAACTAACTCGACCTCAAGTGGGAAATATATATTTACTTTTTTCTGGGGAAGTTATATCCCAACTATGGTGGCAGTTGCCCGTAGCTTAGTTGGTAAGTGCGTTGGCTGCTAAGCAAGCGTCGGTCGTTGGTTTCGAGTCCTACTCAGGCCAAGTTTTTATTTCATCTTCCACGGGAAATGCCTCTTGCGAAGACCTGACAAATCTTCCAAGAGTATCAATATGTCATGAAAAAGCGCTTCTCAACTTTGCCGTTCGGAATGGGCGTTAAATTGTAGGTCCCCTCAATTCTTCACACGCACTCAGAGAATTGTTGATAAGAGTAAGCCACTTAGGCCTTGGCTCTTCAAGAGCTGTCGCGCCACTCTATTTATTTTTTTTATGGTGGGTTATAACTTTACTTTTCTGAACAACAGCAACTTAAGGAAATAATTGCCGATGTTTTTACCTATACAGTATACATGGAATACCAATAACAATAAATTAAAATGTTCATACAATTTTTAACAAACTTTGCAATCTTATGAAAATTGAAGCTCAAGTTAAGTTCTACTCGCCTAGTGACAAAAGTCTTGTTCTGAGATCGATCGGCAACTCCAACTTCAGAACAACAACAAAAACACAGATTTGACTTCGTGAAATTGGAATGAACATTACTGGTGTGGACATCAACAAAATTTCTTCAATTAACATAATCAATCCCTTACATTGTGAAATTGCTCTCTACTTCAGCATGCACTCAAACTAAAGCGTGAGAAAATTCACAGCTGTCGTTGGAGAAAGCAATCCGTGACTCTGGAACATCTATCAGGGGGACTATTGCGTCAGAACAACTATTGGTGAAAGAGCACGAATTAGCTTCGGTCAGTAGTAGTAACCAATAACAATAAGGAGGAAGAAATACGGAGGCGGCTGCTCTAGTCCAACAGAACCTACCGCGAAGAAGACTTGATGGTGGGCTAGACACCTAGCTCGTATGAGCGAGACAAACTGGCCCGGAAAGTCCTTTGCGGTACAATTAATAGTAGGAGGTAGCGGGAAGATCAAATTTTCGCTTAAAGGATGGCGTAGAAGCCCAAAGCCTGAATGGCGTCGGGATACATACTTACTTGCCCAGAACTTGGAGGCCCAGACCGGATCCTGGTTGTGGCGCAGACGAAGGGGGAATCTTAACTCACCAGGCCAACAATGATGATGATGATAAAACCATCAGAAACTTTTTGATTACTCCTTTGTGTCGCCTTCATCAGAATAAATTTTCAATAAAAAGTTTTAGATTTGACAAATATAATTTTTAATAATTTGATATTGATCAGATTTGTTTTTTTTTTTTTTTTTTTGTAGTGAAAAAAATATGTTTTTTTTAACATTGGTACCTACCGTTTTTCATTTCATTGCATTTGAAAAATATACATTTTATTTTTTCTAAACCTTCTACCCTAATACCTCTTGCATTTAGAGAAAAAAAATAGGAAAGTCGGTCAACCAGTGTGCCCGGTTAGTAAACGAACACAAAAATTAAGCTGTTCTTCTATATATATAGATATAGATAACAAATTGTCTCTCTTTATAACATTAGTGTAGATTATTTCCGGCATATTCCTGCCTCAACTACGATTAACAAAGATCATTTGATCAGTCCTTTTTCTATTGGATTTGGATATAATATGCATCGTATTTTATTTCAGATGCAGTGCACTAGGGCGTATACGTGCTTTTTTTTAATAGATTTTTTATTGTATACACTTTATTCATATTTTCTGTTTGTGAACTCTTTTTTAGTTTCAATTGTAAACTTGTTATTTTAAAAAACCTCACGTTTGATAAATTTTGCAACTATTTTATTTCTTCCATCGTCTACCTCAAACAAGACTTCCCCAGGGACAAATTGAAGAGGATCCTTACGAGATTTATTAGACTTTGCAATCCATCGTTTTTCATTAGTAAAACAACATGCTTCGTCGACAATTTCACATATTGGTTTTGTGGTATGCTGGGCTCTTACTATCTGAACAAGTTCAGTAAGAGTTTAATGCAAACTCTTTTCAATAGAATTTCCATGATTTGCAAACAAATAACGTTAACTTCGAAAAATTCCTTAAACAAGGTTGACACGAACAAAAAAAACATAGTCTGTGATGACTTTTCAAGGATTCCATGATTTGTATTGTAAAGAAAACGTTTTGGCGACTTGATCAAGCTGATATTATTCCTTGAATTCAGAAGGTATATCCCCCTTACCAACATAATATAAATATCAATGTGGACAATTTTAATTGTATGTTAATTTGGAAGAAGACATAATATGGTAAAAACAAACTCAATGGCTTGGTCTGATCTGCATAAAAACCACATGAAAAGCTTATGTTTACGAACTGTGACCAGAACTACCATCAAATTCCCATTTAGTGTATAAGTAAAATTTTTTAAAATTTTTTATCCGTAAGGATGCTGATAACGTCTTTTTGAACAGTAACTAAACATTCAGTTGTAATCCCTACTAATATCATAAATGTAAGTGAGCAAAAACTATTAAACAAATTATTATGAAACTTTGAATATATCTTCTTAAAGGTATAAGAAGTAACATAGCTACTTTTTACCGTGGTAAAAGTTCGGCTCCCATGGGATAGATTTGCTTCAATTTTACATAAGGCAAACGATTGACATGATTTTGTGCTTGGTTGGTGGCAGTCATAAAATGACACAGTTTACTTTTTATTCCGAAAAAATGTAGGCGTAAATGCGGACAAAGCCGCGGGTTAAAACTAGTATTTAATAAGCTTTACTGATCAGTATGAACAAATGTCTTTGCAGTTCATATTTTTTGTTTATTCAATGCCAACACTTCTTCTCCAGTCATTGAAGTTGACTTAATAGATGCATTTAAGGTCTTCAAACATTTTTCGGCGTGCGCAGCATGATTTCACGGATAAATTTTGCAGTGCTCCATTAACCGGATGTCTTTAAACTTATTTGGGCAGCATTTACCTATTTGGAATCAGTCGTTGTTTTGTTTTGTTTCTCTGAACCTTCAGGCGGACCTCGTTTTGTATGGTACGGCTATGTTATGTAATGTATAGATCGATCAAAAAAACAATGTAAGGAATGGATGAAATCTCATATCATTCTCAAAAGGGAAGGATAACCTATTTATAATAAATAGGTGTTCTAGCTCAAGTCTCTCACTCCTTAATGGCTGGGAAAGAAATTGTTGAACTGCAAATGTCGTAAAACTTTTAACATTACAAAAATTCTAAGAATTCTCAGTAAATTAATATTTATGTGTTGAGCGCACAGTTGTGCATTTTCAAAATTTCTTCTATCTCAAAAAACTTCCCCAAAGAATTCCGTACGTAGACGTAATTGTACAGAACTGATTAATAATAAATTACTATAGAACTCCGATGTAATCAGAGAAAAAACATCCATCACTCTTAATTGTGTTTTCGAGTTCTTCACTTCTTCTCATCATCCACATCGCATCGTCTCACCGTGCGTTGGCGTTGTATTCCGTCACCACACTGAATAATGAAATTAAGATTTGATGTTCAAATAAATTTCAAATTCTCGTGGCAAGGATTCTAAAACAGTTTAGAAATTTCAAGGATCGTTTTACAAAATATCAACCGTCAACCCCAATTCTTCACAATGTGGCGGCGGTAGCGGCTGGTTTGGCATGCGGCGGACTCTCGATTTACTCATCTACCTCATCATAAATATCCAATCTCTCTATTTCGTGTCTCCAACGAGACTCCCCCTCTCACCAGTGCGAAGCCACTTCGCATTCAACTCCTGTGAAAGCTCATTAATTTCCAATGACAAGCGATTACATCGAAACGAACGATTAGGTACCTCCTCGCCTTTGCTGTTTTACCATTTTTGGGATGAAAATAAACTAAATACCGTATATAAGTTCCTAAAGCAACCAAAAAATGAACATCCCAAGTCTGGTGGTGTGATAGTCGATTTTTCCCACTGTATACCGATAGCCTTACCTGCCTGCGTTCCCAGGCCCACCTTTTTCAGGAGTTAGAAGGCAATGAACGGCAAGGTCCCAGATGCATCGAGAGAATTCCGTTGCGGGATAAAACAGAAAATTCTCATCAGAAATGCGAAATTGTTTCTACGGAACGTTAATTAACATTTTACCCAGTTATACCATTGACAAAGAAGGCCGTTCCTTTTGCCGTGCCGATGTATTAACATCAGGTGTTCATGACTTGGGAGAAACTTTGCATCTTATTTATTGTTTGGTGTTGGTTCTTTTTGTTTTTTATTTTTTTTGGTAATTTTTTGTTCTGTTCTTGTTAGTTGTTCGAATGTCTTTATTTTCTCTTGAACAAGCTTAGGTATTTTTTGTTTGTTCTGCTTTCGTGAAAGAGAAATTCTTTTCAGCAACTTTTTTTTGCAGGTGTGGGGGCTAACAAAAAGTTATAACCAAAAAACAAGACCGTAATGAGTCGTTGAAGTCGTCGTCGTTGCTATCTGTTTTTGCTTTAGATGGCAATTAAGATGTTTTTCGGTTGGGAACATTTAGTGTCTTTGTTTTTGTGTTTTTGGGGTTCCTTTTTTTTGGCTTGAGTATTTTAAGTTGGTTGAAGATTAACGAGAAGGTGACGCAAGTAAAACCTGTCGACATAATTAGACAGGTGACTTAAAGTAAAAATATTGCTGATGAAAAGGAACTACGCCACTCATAGGGCTATTCACATTATTTGGCAGCATTTCCCATTGAATAACTGTTGTGATGAGGTATTACTATAAAAGCGTCAGATTTCTTCTGATCCCAGAAATGTATGGTAAATGGTGTTGAAATAAATGACCGAGCCATCTGAGTCTCTGAACCTTGACCCTTCTGACTAGGTCCGTGTCGATGTACAACCCGTAAGGCTCGCTATTAAATCTTCTTCTCCATTTTCCATCAATGCACATGGGGCCACAGATAAACTGAAGAACTTTGCACTCGCCTAAGACACTTATTGCATCGAAGTTATATGCATCTATTGTGAAGATCTGCTCAAGCCGGCGGTGTTGGGTGTCCTTCCTCGAAGACAGGAATGTACATCGCTTTGCCCTAATTTACTGTTTAGCTAATTTTTTCCGCTTTTGCCTCACTTTTCACAGGGGCGTAATTGACGGCGCGCTGGGTTCTTCCCATTATGTCAATATCATCGGCGTTCCTACGCGAGAAGAACAGAGTTTTGCATTTCTTAAGCACGATGATAAAGAAATCTTATGAGAGTGCATCGCCTTGTCTGAATTATTTTTTGACATCGAATTACTTCGTTAGCTCGTTGCCAACCTTGATTGAGCAGCGTGAATTCTTCATCGTCATTTTGCTCAAGCGAACGAGCTTTATACAGTTCGTCTCTGTATAGATGCTTTCATTAGCGGTCTTAAAATCGATAATATGGTGGGTGTCGATTTGAGTTCATAGGCTTTTTCCAGGATCTGCCACAGAGTGAAAATTTATTCGATGGTTGACTTTCCAGGTCTGAAGCCACATTGATAAGGACCAATCAGATTTTTGACGAATAGCTTTAGACATTCACATTTTACAGCAGAGAGGGTTTATAAGCACTCTAAAGGAAGCTGATTTCTCTGTTCCTGGCGGAGTTTAGGATCGGGCAAATATCGGGCTTGCATTCTTTTAATCATATTTAACAAATGATTTGTTGCATCGTCCTATGCCTATGTAGATCGTCGTCTGCTGCTTTGAGAAGCAGCTATAGATCACCTGCTCCAGTATTGGATCTTGGATGTCAGCGGTGAAATTGTCCGATTTCACTTCGTTCAGTTTGGGTTCATTAAATTGTTGGCTATCATCGAGTTTAATGGATGGCTCCTACCTGACGGCTGGATTCTGTTCGTCGTCGCCGTTATACAGTTTACAGAAGTATCTACTGTTCCCTTGTTCGCTCTGCGAAGATTTCTTGCCGCTCATGTGCGGAAGGTTCAACCTCCAAGCTGGTGCAGAGCGGTAACCAGACTTCGGTCTGGGCGAATGAACCTACGTTTTCATTGTACAAGTATCATTAAACTTTTATGGATACACGGTGATTAATGAGACTGTACTTGAAATCAATATGATAGAATAAGGCACTAATGAGTGTTCTATAAAAAGTACCGTGGTGCATGGCAATGAGTCATGCAGTCTTCCAGCTTGGTTCACCGTAACTACAACTGGCTAGAGACTGCATGACAATGGACACCAGTGTTCCTGTTGAGCCATAAACTCAACGAAGCTGGGAAATATCCTTTTGATTTGTACGAATGTGTGATAATTTCACACATTCGCAAAGAATGTATGATAATTTCATACATTCAAAAGTACAATATAACAAAAGAGACTACCAGGTCTTCTGAAAAAATTGGTGCTCTGGGGTAGTTGTGGAGTCCCATTCAAATGTCAAACATATGAATGACAACTACAGTTGCGGTAGGCCCCCTTGTGGGAGTTTCAGAGTGGCTGTGGTTGTCGAGAGATTCGTTCTCGGTAACTGAGTGACATCGCTTTTAGCTCAGTTATATAGATAGAAAAACATCCACCAGTATGGTCAGTATTTATGGTTCCCAAACTGGTACTTGTGTTACTAATGAATATAAATTGAAATATCAATAGCGACAGGGGCGGGTCGCTATAATTGTAATTTTGACTGAGTTTAAAAGTAACATAAGGAAATACAAAGCTGTATACCTACAAAAAATATGTAAAATATATATAGTAATTCTATATATATGTAAAATATAGAAATATATTTACTCAAAAAGCATATAAAAGAAAACAGTGTGGATTCAATCCACCGTGAAATTAAGGCCATGAGCCAGGTGTTCACGTAAATTGTGTCCGAATCTGTTCCCTTGTTCATCTCTCTAGGCATCGGTTCTTGTTCGATGACCATGAGCCAGCTGTTTTACCTAGCGGTAAAACCTTCAAACTTCATTCCTGGTCTCTCAACATCCTCGATCTGACACTTCTCATGCTGAGTCTTTTTTATCATTAGAACCTGGCGGTGCTTCTCCCTCCTCTTTTGCTCGTAGAGCTCTCGACCCGCTCTTGTCCTTTCAAGCAGCGCTGTTTTGTATGCCTGTTGCTTGGTTGCATGCGCCTGTCTACATTCTTCGCCAAGCTTGAGATTTCGCTTTGGTGGCTGTTTCAAAACTAGCACATTAGAGGTGGTATCTCTAACTGTTTTCTGGCAATGCTGCCACAGGTTCTCGATACTTGATGTAAGCGGCATAGGTTACTTGACACTCGATCAGAGAAAGATCTGGCGATCAGTTGCGATTGTAGCCGTCCGACGTCAAATTTCGTAGCACTACCTAGTCTACGACGAGTCGATGTTTGCTCGTCGGATAGTTCAAATATCTAGAACGCAGAGCAAGTGCCTTCCGTCGTCGTCGCAATGCGATCTGTCTGGTTGACGGTTGATTGATCGGGAGATCTCTTTTCCCATGTTCCTTGTTCTTTTTTTATGGTTTCCGCTAATTGTTCAGCAGCACATTATCTATTAAAGGACCTAACATTCCACATGCATATCCGATACTATCAGGTGGAAGTGGCTATTTTGCTTCCCTCAAGAAGCTCAATTGTTTTTTTTTTTTTTTTTTAGTTTTAAGTAAGACACTAGGGATACAAAAAGTATAATTACAAGTGGCCAGACTGATTGCTCATTTGACAATCACCAATGTGTTCCCTATGTTATAAAAGGCTTCATTATATACAAAAAGGGAAAATGTTTAAGATAAGTAAAACAAAAATATAATTGACAAGAAAAAAGACAATCAACATTTAATCTGAAATGTCGGATGTCATTCAGTGCTATAAGGTCTTAACAACAGGTATCAACATTTAATGCAAGAGTAATTTGCAATTGGCTGACAGCAGGGATTTTCCATTCGACCTGCAATGGCTGAACGGGTGGTCAGTTATTTTTATGTTTAATGAAAGAAAACCCATTAAACGCTACCAGCAAAAAACGAAAAATAAAACCCATGATCATCGGATTTAATCATTATCGTCGACATATCTTCTGAGCTACCCTCTGTTATGTACCTCCTCTCGCCCATCTTGTTTTTAGTAGTGGCCACACCACACCAACGAATTTTCACACACAACAGTAATGTTTGATGGATTTCGATCCGCGATGTAATTATATTCATTCTTTTTCCTTTGGACTGCATTAAATTTTTATAACTGCACATTTTACTGAATTACAACCAAACCCCACCACGCCCCCTCACAAATTCCGTTCATTTTGGAATCCCTTGATTCTCTAGCATCACAATAACACCCTCCACCGCGCCGACGGATTAATTTATTGCTTTCGGGTCAGCCCTTTGTCGAATCAAAAATTAAAAGCAAATATTGCATAACGCATAAATAACTGGAAACCAATAGCATCACAACTATAGGGTAGAAAGAAAACAACGAAACGCACAAAAATGTTCGTTCTTTCGTAAAATTGGTCGTTAAACGTTTATTAATAACAAAATCATTACGCAAACATTTAATCTGGCATTTTTCTGCTGTAGCCAGTCCAGTATTGTGCTGACACAATGAGATTCTAGAACATAATAATTTCCGTAACAATGGTTAATTGGTGACGTTTAATATTTTTTTTATCGCTTAGTCCGGATTTATAATTATATTTTTAATGAAGAATTTCTTTTGTGTGCTTAAATGTGTGCTATCTTCATGGACTGCATTAAATTGAATTATATGATCTGAAAACCTCATTAAATCTCATTCGGTTTAAATAAAGTTTCAATGTTGGTTTAGGACTGAAAAAGGCGATAATAATGTAATTGTGTTGTTTGGCCGTGATTTTCTGACTCATCATAAATCCGCTTACCAACATAACATGCTCAGTCGGTAATTAAATGAATAAAGCGGTTGATTGGAAAAGGGTAGAACCTTTTACCTTATTTTGTTAAAATAACTAAACATTTTAATGTATTGCCTTACAATGGCATGTAATGAAGGCCATGCGTCGGCCAGAGATGCAAACCTCATAAATCCACTTTTTTTCAAAAATGAGATTAAAAAAAAAAAAATATTAAATAGGCATTGAAAACTACGTCTGAATTTAAGAAAAAGTTCATTATTGTTGTAATATGTGTTAAAAAATACAAAAAAGAAAACCTCTTAAATCCACGTTGCTATTTTACAATTTTAGCAGAACGAATGGCGTGTATAAGAAGTCTAACAAAAATCTATTATATTTGTGAAAAAAAAATTATTTAAAATCGCTTATTGAAATTGAAAAAGGTATTTGAAATTATTTGAAATAATTAAAATTTCTGATAATAAAGAGTTATTCTTAAGGTAGGGACGTTTTTTATGAGTACATACGTGGATATACTTGGTTTTCTTTTTTATGCAATTTATTATCAAACATGGATTTACAGGTTTTTCTTATTTTATCTAATGTACTGTACAATAATCTTAACTTTGTTAATGTTTTTAATCTTCAACTACCACTGACGATGACATTGTCGTTAAAATGTATTAGTTGAAAACAAATACAACAATTTTTGTTATCAGGATAATTGAAAGTGGCAAGCTAAGCTGGGCTAGAGTAGAAAAATTGAAAATGAGTTCAAAATTTGAAATCCTTATTTATTACCAATAATGCACTATTTGATGATTTATATTATCATGAGTAGGTACATGTTTCAGGTCGAGGCACAAATTCATGAAGATAAATCTAGTCTTAGATAATTTAGGAGGCACTAGTATGATTTTCCTTTATTATTCAACTTTTAAGTCAATAATAATGATGTCACGTGCAATGAAAATGCTTAAGCTTGCCTTGCAAAATGACACTGTATTATCCGAAGAACTTCCAAATAATGTCATTGAGTTTCAAAACTGAATATACGAAGCAGAGAATAATGTCATCGATATGCCAGAAGATTTGCGGAAATAACGTCTTCCGATTTTTTTCTAAATATTGAAAGCAACTCAACCTTGACCACTCATGTTGACTTTGAAAGCATTGTTGAAATTGAACGGATTCCATCTGAAAAAGCAACGGTCGTATATTTTTCAGAAAACGTTATTCAGAATGATCCTGGGAACTCAAGAAAACGAGAATATTTCAATATTCGGACACGATTCTCCCACGAAAAAGGAACCAAATAAATAAAGTCGATAAAAACAATGGTTTTCTATGAAACAAAAACTTGCAAGGGAAAAGGGACAGTCATATTTTGGGTAAAAAATCGGGTTTGGAGTGAAACTGAAACTGAAACTGAAGTTATAGCAATTGGTTCTTCAGATTAACCGTTAGCTACGGAAATTCCCCATTCAAATAACCGTTCAAGAAAATTAAATCGTCAGAGGGATGGCCTCAAGATTTTCTACTGGCCTTACCAAAAATGGAGTCTCATTACAGTAGATCGAATTCGTCAAAATTGTACTTCGAATCGGTGCCGTGAACTAACGCCATAATGGCTTTAATTCTCATTCAAATGTGAATTAACGCCATAATCCGATTATGGCCTAAATTCACTTTAGAATGAGAACTAAAGTAATATGGCATTAGTTCATTTTAAGAAGTGGCCCAAGTACTCATTTCAATGTGAATTTAAGCCACTCGCAGCAATCCAAATAATTTTAATATGAAATATATGGTTTAACGAAAAAAGGATGAACGCTCTATTAGTTAAGCGGGCGTTAAAAACAATTATTGACATTGACATTTCACAGTACTTCGCACATGAATGTAACGAACTACAGACACATAGCAACACTGGCGACTGAGGCCATCGGCTGAAAAACAATTATTTTAAACACGATTTACTATAAATCAAATTGATAAAAACAATAGTCACACATTTGCCTTATTCTTAACTTTTTTCATCACGCAAATTTGCAAATTTTTGAAAAATTTCTTTGTTATTTTATACTTTCGCGCTCTTTTTTTGGCTCCAGAATCGAAAATCATCCGATTTCGAAGATATTTTTTAAATCTTCGTTTTTAAGGCGGAGTTATGAACAAATTTACGAGGATAAAAAAAATGAAATCGTTTAATTGTTGATAATGTTTTGCAAAGTAATCGGATGAAGTTGCTTTTACAAATAAACAAATCAATACCTACATAAATGTTTATTTTTCATATTTCTATTGAATTTCAGAATGAGTACGTTTCTCAATATTTTCGTAGATGCTGGAAAACTAATTAGGCTTTGAAAGTAAAAAAAATCGCGTACTGCAGTACTGGTAAGCGAGCGAAGCGAGCCGAAATTTTTTTTGGCAAACAGAGAAACAATTTGGGGTGTGAAAATAAAAAAATTCGCGCGAATTTTTTTATTTTCACACCCCAAATTGTTTCTCTGTTTGCCAAAAAAAATTTCGGCTCTTAGTACGCGATTTTCTTATTACTTCAGAGTCTAGAAAACTAGTTTTCCGAACGAAGCCTCTACGAAAATTATTTGGTGGAACACAATTCTCAAATCGCAGTGAAATTTTTTGAAATTAATATTTTTATCACATGATGGCTGACCGAAAACAACAAAGATATTTTAAAATAAAATATCAGCGCTCCCTAAGAGTGAGATCTCTTGTTCCATTTTAGAAATATCTGAGGTCCCTGAGATCTCGATGAGATTTTGTTAGGTAATTACTTGCTGCTAACTTTGCTTCAAAGCTCAAAGCATTTTATTACATCAGTTCTCTTTTGAATGTGAACTTAGTGATGGCTTTAGTTCTCATTCGACTGTGAATTAAGGCCATAATCGGATTATGGCGTTAGTTCACATTCAATTGAGAACTAAGGCCATTATGGCGTTAGTTCATATGGCCTTCGTTCACGGCACCTTCGAATCTGTGTGGTACACTTACATTTCTGACCAGGACAAAAAAGTAGAGATCCAGCAGTTAATCAAATCCACTCTTTAAAGTTTAACAAAGAAAGTTTCATTGAATATTAATTGAATTTTTCTGACAATTGGAAAGCATTGCCTCAACGAATTAAGTCTTTCAATCCGATCCAAATCGACAAAGATATTTTAAACTTAACCTAAGATATTCGAAAATAAATACAAACATCTTCAAGAGTTGAAGAAATATCTCAATGTCTCTGCCACATCAAATGTTTATTAACTTATATTTTCCTTTGCACCTACAACAAATAATAACCATTTCCTTATTTCTTCTCGTATTTTTTCGAGAAAAGCCAACAATGACAAAACTGTACTAACTAATATTATTTTCATCTTTACATACTACAATTTGTTATTTCTCATATCTTTTTCATTTTTTTTTTACTTTAAACTTAACTTACTTAAACTTATTTTGCAAATTCTTGTACTGTTTTGGGCCACTTTATGTAATTTGATATGAAAAATCCCCTAAATTTTGCCAAGTAATAAACAACCTATGAAAAATTGAAATCAATTCTTCACACGCACTCAGAGAATTGTTGATGAGAGTAAGCCAATTAGGCCTTGGCTCTTCAAGAGCTGTCGAGCCACGCTATTTATTTTTTATGAAAAATTGATTAGCATTTACTTGTAAGAAAACCTCTTAAATCCTTCTTATATTTCGTTTTTTGAGGACGAAAACCTCGTAAGTACCTAAAAGATGGTAAGTACTCAAATTTCCAAGGTTTTATTACAATAGGTCTAAGGAACAGAAAAATATAATTAAATGGTATAAAAAACAATATTAGATATGTGTAATGTATAAAATTGGTAGCCAATTTAATATTTGAAATCGCTCTGCTGAACAATTTACAAAAATGGACTTACGAGGATTGCATCTTTAGCCGACGCCGACGCATGGTACCTGCGTCGTACCTCTGCGAAATGCATTTCGGAGTTAAGATTAAAAAATTTTGAAAACATGAAATACAGTACATAATAATTAACAATAATAATTAAAATACAAACGTCTCAATATGCTAAAAACAAAATATCCTGCCAGACTAACTTCCGCAACAGTGCCTTGCATAGTGTTTGAAGCAGTGGTTATCGTTATATTATGATAACATGAACACAGAACCCAAAATCAACTGTGGGCTCTGCATCAAAAAATACAAGGAACAACGACATCAGTCTCTTTCACTTTTTATAATATTTGGTTAGTTGTGATAACATTAATGGACGAATACCTATCAAGGCAAAAATTACTGAAACTACTCTCAGATACCTAATACTTAGACTTGGTGTTTATAAGTAAGTACTTCTCTGACTTAAGTAGCATTGTACAATAGGAAATAAAAAAAAAATCCCGCGTACAGTTAAATGCTTCGAAAACACAATGCTATCTTGTATCGTTAAATCGAGATAAATCATCTTTGCCACCGTCCATGAGCGGCACTTGCATCAATCATACCGAACATCTCGAGATTCTGAATATGTGCATCGCTGACCACCTCTTGTGTTGCCAAAAATGCAGCAAGATGTTTGAGTTCCTTAAGAGTTAAGACGGTGAAAGAAATTCGTCTCCCCGTCTGATCTGGCTATTATCTATAAGACTTACATATGTATATCCATCCAAAACTTGAGTACAATTCCCATCTCTGGGCTGGTGCTCCACCTATACACTTAAGCTTCTTGGATGGTAGATATGCAAAATACAAGCCCTAAGAATGATTGGTGATAGAGACATCACTGACCCATTCACTTCGTTAGAACACCGTCGCGTCGTAACGTTTCGTGTCTCTCTCTGTTTTATCGTTACTTCTACGGTAAGTGCTCTAGTAAATTTGCCCGTAATTCTCGCTCTTCTAGGAATGCCAATCAGTTATAACCCTCGAGCCCATCTTCGGACGTACTCTCAAGCATATAGAGAATCGTTCTTTAGCCGTACTACACGAATGCGGAACTCCCTTCCAAACTCTGTCTCTTCCAATCATTGCAATTTGAACTTAAGACCAATGTCCACCGGCACCTCCTTTCCAAACTCTTTCTTCCTTCCTAAAGCAGTCACTGTGTCTCTGGCATGATAAGGGTTAAAATAACCCCTTGAGTGGGTGCAAAATATACAATAAAAAAATAAAATAAAAAAAATCTTCGGCATTTTCTATTGTAGGCCAAAGTTTTTGGCCGATGAGAAGAATTTGTTTTCTATATCTAATTTCAAGTATAGTAATAGGCGCCGAAAAAAATTTCAATTTTTAAATGCCTTGACGCCTTTTGTGTTGTGCTTTGTGTTATAATTTTGAACCAATCAATTTGATTAAAAAAAAATACTTTTATCTGATTCGAAATGGGAATCCATTCCATCTGGTAATACCAGAGAACTTTTTTTTCCGTATTTTGTAAATGTTGTAAATGTTTTAAGCAACTCGTCAACAGACTGATAGGCTGTTGTTTGTTTGACAGATGAGGATACATTCTCATTCAATGTCAGCTGATAAAACCGAGAAACTTTAAATCAGCACCTGCCACAGGATCATTAACAGAACTGCAGTTATCGATACCAAACTCGTCCTTTGATGACAATGGATAACTCACTAAAATTCACGATTTGTTGTCAAACTGGGCATTTGATGTCAATAAGGTTTAAGACAAGGCCGAAACGCTTTCATGAGATTTCTTTGACATCATTCCTGTGCAAAACTCAACCAATAACACCCAAACACAATCATTTTTTCTGAGCTCAATTTGTATGAAAAACGCAACGTGCATCTTAGGCACACATAGGTACTATACATTCGTTATAGAATTCTCAATCTTATTAAGTATTTATTCTTTATTTTCTACCAGAATAAACCAGAAAAACGTCGGGTAATCTTATAATCCACGACAAACGTTACCACTGACTTAACAAGAGCTTTTTTTTTATAGAAGAGTAAAAATGGTCAAAGGTGGACAGATTACTTTGCATCTACTTTGCATCAATTGATTTATTCCAAGAACTCACATTAGAGAAAGATAAAAGACATCATGTACAGACTTTATTATTCTGCAAAGCATAGTGCAACTAATGCACGAAAATTCAGAGAAAAACAAACAAAAATCACTTAGCTTTCTTCAAAGATAAGTGCCCTTCAGTTTTTAGTTTTACCTTCTTTACCTTAAACAATAAAATACATGCCTCGGTCGCATGAAGTAGCCCAAATGGCTGGGGAAGAGTCTGTGATGTCAATATCGTCTGGATTTTAATACATTTTCACAAGGTTGTTGAAAGGAAGAAAGAAAGTAAGACAGTTTTCTAGGAAGCGAGACCTCACGCCGTGAGGCTCACGCAGTCAAAGAATAGCAGTGCATAGTTGTAAGCCAAAAAGTTTAATACGCTTTTTCTTTCGTGAATCTCCAAATCACCCTTGCAAACATTTTCCAGCTGCTTAGTAGTAAGTGAAAACAGTTATAAGGATTTATCCAATTCACATATACATAAATTTGCAAAAATATCCACAACGCAACGATAAGAGCCATAGCCCGCCCTTCATCGAAAATACGTAGCGGTTTTTGAGTAGCTTTCCATGCAGCAATCCTAATTCTCACCCATTGTTATCTCATTTCAGAGTTTCTTGCCGCCTTCTCCCCATCTGCCCTCATAACATCGCTCCGCTCTGTGCTCCTTGAAAGATTCTAATGGAATTTTTCAAAGAACATTTGGATAGAAATTCCATTCCATTTCTTTATAAAGCTGAAAGCACAATTGTACACTACCAAGAAGATAGTGAACGGAATTTCAATTGCAAAATAACTTCTGAATGTCTTTCGGGGATAATTTTCTCGCCCATGTGCCCATGCCACTCTCGGTTTCGTCTTCACTACTCTTCCCCTATATAAAGCTAATACCGAAGTAGTAAAGGCGTTACTTAAAAATTGTTGCGGTTTTCAAAGTTTTGTAATTAGCCAAGAAATCTGCAGGAATGCCAGATGCGGTGTTGAGGGCAGTTAAAATGGCACAACTAAGCGAGGTCTAACGTAAAGTGTGAAGTAAATGTAGGGTTTATTCAATTTAGTACTCCTTCATCGCGTACTTGAATAAAATAATTTTAATGAAACAGTGTGAGAACGCACACACAATGTGAAGAAAAGAAAAACTTAGCTTTGGTTTGGTTTTGCTTTTGGTGGCCTTAAGTTTAGAATTTCAAATAAATCGCAAATTGAACAAACCTCTATTTAATTCTAGCGTTTGAGCTCGAGTGCACTTGCGTTTCGCATTGCATTGCTTTTGCTAGACAATCGAATTTGGGGTGTATAGAGGAAGAGATAAAAATATGAAATATTTTTCATTGCAGACATTTGTTTCTTGCGAGTTTCCGAGAGTCTCAAGTCGCAGGGGTTATGGTGGTGAATGTTTTTAATAGTTTATTTCTCTCTTTCTTATCATTCAGGCTTTTGGAGAATGGAGCGCCAAACAAAAAGAAAGATACAAAGAATAGAAAGAATTCAGAGTATTCGAATAGACGGTTTTGGGTAGAGTGAATTCCAACAATGGATACTTTTATCAAAACACAATAGTTTTTATGTTTCTTGGACTTCGGTTCGTTCTTCATTTTTTTGTGTTTTGGTTTGCTCAAAACGGTGGAAAGTTTTCGTTGAGATTTCTGGATGTTTTTCTTTCAAAATGTACATCCTCTTTCAAACTTTCAGATAATTTGATTTTGAATTTGATTTAGGAATGAATGCTAAGTGAGGATGTTATGGAAGTAGTTTAGAGTTGTTCTGCTTAATGTTAATGGTAATTATAGTTCATAAGAAATTTTTCTTGTTGAACTTATCTTGTACAGATTTTTTTCACAAGAGAATTAAATGCATGGTAGGCAGTAAAAGCGAGTGGCTTACGCCAAAGAAGAGTGATCATGGATTCAGCAGTTTCCATATCAGTTGTAAGATGTTAAAGAAGCAATCTCAATAAAAAAGTGCTGATCTAAGATATTGGAGATGATGCCTATACTTAAAGCCGATTGACTAAAGAACCCTGAGACACGCCACCACCGCGCGCCGGCGGCGCCGGCCATTTATACGCTCATTACTGCATACAATTTTGAAATTAAATTTATATCCAAACCGAAACGAAACTTAGTAGGTATGTAAGTAGTACGAAGTAAAATGTGACAGCTAGAAGTGGAACGAAGTTTCATGAAGTGGAATGAAGTGAAATCATACAATGCTGTTGTACCAGTTGCGCAAAATGGTTATGTGCGTTGAATATTAACATAGAAGACTTGAGACCTTCGGTTCAAATCCTGCAAGTGTCTAAAATGTTTGTATTTCTTCTTTAATGAATACTTTAATTTTTATTAATTTTGGCATAGCCTCAAAAATACTCGGAAAAGTGCAACTCAGCTCAAAATTGTAGTTTCCCTCACTTTCTTTATTTTCAGCCTTGGTTAATTTGACCAAAATACAGTTTCTTACGTTAAAATACATTGCTATTTTTATTGTTAAATACATACAGTTTTTAACTTCCCAGAACAAGTTATTGCAATGCCTTGTCGTTATCGACGAATGAAGGGCAAACCTAAACTTCCCAGAACAAGTTATTGCAATGCCTTGTCGTTATCGACGAATGAAGGGCAAACCTAAACCGCTCAGAAAAAAAATTCACAAAATTACTTGTTAAATGTTACTTTACCCAAATCGGCGCTGTTTCTAAAGACTATGAAAAGGCCTTTTTTCACACTATCAGATAAAGTCGAAAAGAGTTTATAGGAAGCAACATCTAACGACCAAAAGTATGTCTCGACTGAAAAGGTAAAGTATCTTAAGTCGATTTAACATATTTCGCGTTTTTTGGTGGAATCTAACTGCCGATCTAACGGACTACAGTTCTGTCTTATCGGCATCATTCAATCTCACTCCTTGGCTTTTTTATTGACAGAAACAACTCCATTTTATGTTCAAAAGACACGTATCTGCACGAGGTAAAATATCTTAAGTCCACATAAGACCTTGTGTTCTTCTTTATCTTTAAACCTAAACTAGACTTAAGATTATTTTGGTTCAAGACTTTTAACATTCTTATGAAATACAACATATTAAGTTGATTTAAGATATTTTCGCGCGTGCAAACAGAAACAAAAGTCATCCTTGAGTCGACTAATAAGATAAAAGACGTAACAAAATTTGGAAAAAGCTTGAAAAGGCAAACTATCTTATGTCAACATAACATGATTTTTTGAATTTGTAACTGAAATTTTTTCTCTCCCTAAGTAGACATAAGATATTTTACCGTTTGCAAAAGTAGTAAAATTCACATAATAACGAACACATAATAGCCTTAGAGCCAGTGGGCGGCTACCTTTATGTATTTGACCAGACTTAAGTTTTCGCACACAGAAACTCTTTTACCCACCATACATGAAATCAGGGTTCACTAAGCCGAAAGTGGTGGACCCGTGTCAAAATCAGGTGAGACAGGTGTCAAATTTTGGTGAATTGTGAAACCATTTGACCACGTCTGTCGTTTGGAAATTTTGAAAATATATCATTATTATTGGCGGCAAATAATAATAGCAGACGATTATCACGCGGATAACAGTGGGGCAGACAACTATTAAAGTGTCAAAAAAGTCGAATTTTGAACGTATTTGACCAGGTCTGCCATTGATATATTTTATTCCTGATACTCTTAAGAGCTTACATTTCTCACGGCAGACGTTTTCATGGTGGACATTGATCAATAGATAATAAAATATTAGATGCCTTCCGGTCGGGTGGGGATGTATTACTTTCGCTGTTTTACAAGATTGTCATCATTTTATTGAAAACGTCAACATATAGGTGAAGTCTACGTCAGATTCACACATCCTTCCGCTGGTTTATACTGAGTGCACTTACTTAACAAAACCAACATTTTGAATAGATTTCGCAGCCGTTTTCTTGTTACAAAAAAAAAAACAAATGTTTAACCCATTAAAAAGGAAATTGACCTTTCTTTTATGGGTGTTGGCAGACAAACAAAAAGACAAAAAGAATTATTTCTCAAATACAAACCTTTTTTAATACAAGTCACTCTGGCGTATACTTACTATTTTCGCCTCCTAAATAATAGAAGTGAAAATTTTAGCCCTGAACGGCATTTAATTCCGCCGAAATTGAGTGCAGCTGGCAATAAAGTAAATCTTTCGAAATTTTCGAAATTAAAGTTTGTACTACACTGAACTACATAAATAAGTTGATAACAATGTAGATTTATTACGAGAAATAATTATTCACATTACAATATATATACATGTATATATACATAGAAGTATAATTTATCATTCTATTTCTTCATCATAGTCACTGTAATCAACTGATTCGTCTTCATCATCCATCGAATTGGGTTCTGTAAAAATAAAACGAAAATTGTAAAAAGTAAATTTTAAACTAATCTAAACATGTTCGATAAAGAATGGATTCTTCATTAGCTTACCAGGGACATTGGTGATTAAGTCACAAACGAAATCCGGAAGTTGATCACCCTCGAACCATTTTAAGACAAATGTGTTGTCCTGCTCAATCCAACCGAACTTCAATGGGTCCATCATTGTTGGTTGCTTTTTGTAAGCGTTTTTCCATATTGAGGAGATATAGTGGGCTCTTAAAAATTGTTGATAGAGCTCACTCTTACATGGTGGTATTGAGCTTGCATCGAAATTTTTAATTTTTTGTTGAATTTTTCATGGACGTCTGAGGCCTTATAGCTGCTGACGAATAGCTGGAATCTTCCATCACCTATTTCATTCGATTTATTAGCGTTGTAAATCTGGCAAGTGAAACGCTGAATAGTGTTAAATATGTCTTGTAGCTGGTTCTCGTTTAAATTTTCTTCACCAAGTGTACCAAACGCTCGTTGAAAATCAGTACTTTTTTTGAATAAAGTAAATGGCTTTTTCTTTCCTTTATTGAAGAAAGCGGGATTAAAGTCACATCCAGTGAACGCATTGAACCCGATTAGACTTTTGGATAATAATTCACCAAGTTCTCTATAAATTTTAGTGATGTCAATATACCTTTCATTATTTCCTGTTCCATAAAGCATCGAAATATTTGATTGAGAGTTTTTAGTCGTGCCATATTACCTAACATTATTATTAAAAAACTACAAGGCTGATATGGAATTTCTGTGATTTTACCGTAGTACATTTCACTTCTTCTTTTTCACTATACATTGTGTTAATTAAATAAGAAAAATAATGGAAACAAAAGCGGCACGAATAATATTTTAATATTTTCATACAATTGTTAAACACGTCTATATGAACTTTCACAAATAGGTAACTGAAATCTTCAGACAAGAACCGTTATGTTGAAATTATAGCCTTTGTATATGCAACAATTATTATTATCAAGATCGGTTTCGGCAAATTTTCATATTTAAAAAAAGACTGCTTCTCTGGTAGGACTTAGGATGTAATGAAAATAGTCCAATTGAAAATTAAGGGCCGAATAAATATATTTTATCCAAGAAAATATTTTCATAGCAACAGAAAAGAATTGATTAAAATTTACAGTATAAACAAAGTTGAATTTATACAGTACACAATCTAAATACATATGATATAACTAATGCACCCTACATTTCAACAGGATGGCGCCACAATCAATTATTGTCATCTTGATAATACAAGCCAAAAATATATAAACAAAGATAATAACTTTAGGCGAGTACAACAGTTATACCAAAGAAAAAGAAGACAGATAGCTTTGTGAAGCCTATGCATACTTTATATTCTATTAATCAATGTCCAACATGAAAACGTCTGCCGTGAGAAATATAAGCTCTTAAGAGTATGAGGAATAAAATATATCAAGGCAGACCTGGTCAAATACTTTCAAAATTCGACTTTTTTGACACTTTAATAGTTGTCTGCCCCACTGTTATCCGCGTGATAATCGTCTGCCATTATTATTTTCCGCCAATAATAATGATATATTTTCAAAATTTCCAAACGACAGACGTGGTCAAATGGTTTCACAATTCACCAAAATTTGACACCTGTCTCACCTGATTTTGACACGGGTCCACCACTTTCGGCTTAGTGAACCCCGATTTCATGTATGGTGGGTAAAAGAGTCTCTGTGTGCGAAAACTTAAGTCTGGTCAAATACATATAGGTAGCCGCCCACTGGTTCTTACGCTATAAGATATTTTTCATTATAGTGGAGTCAATGAAGCTGAAAAAAGGCCGTTTTCAGAAAGTTCTCAGAAACAGCACAGATTTGGATAATTTTTTTTCAATTTTTTTGTTTTTTATATTCACCCCTGTTCTGATTTTCGTTCCGAATTCAATTCGTTTTCGAAATTGATTTTCGCAAAGCTAAAAAAACTGTGTTCGTAAGAATTTGCCTTCAATTTTTGACAAATATTTCTCTGAAATTGCTTAAATTTTTTAAATTAACGATTTCAATTTCGGCCAGCAAAATCGAAACGAATTAAAAACGAAAAATTTAGAACACCTCTGCTTAAAAAAGAAAGCTTTTCTTTCGTTAACGAAAATCAGAACAGGGGTGTATGTTTAAAATCAGAAATATTTCATTTGGGGAAAATAATTATTTATATTGTTTAAACAATTTTTATATTATTTAAAGGGTGATCCACGATCGATATGTTTGATAGGTGGAGTGTGTGGGTTGCATTAAGACAAGAAAAACAAAATTAATAAAGAAGGGTAGGTCTATTGCCCCCCCTTTAGCCGGGAGGGGCGACTTAATAACAGAAAAGCCTATTTAAAAAAAATATATTACAAATCAACGGCTTTGTCCACAATACCGTGTTATACTTTCTTGCAAAACTAAAAACCACCTCTTTTGTTTTTCAGGAATAGTTTTCGAAAAATTCATCTTCAAAGTAAAAATATTGAATTTTTTCGAACTAATCTTTTTCGAAATTTAATGTGATTAAGTAATAACTTTTTTCACAATTAAATGCTATTAAAAGTTCTTAGTGAAATCCAGAAAACCGCATGCGAAAATGTCTTCTTGTTTTCGAGAAGCTAAGAGAAAACAAAAACACTCAGAAAAATTGAATGATATTTTGTTCTATTTTTTCGAAAAAATAACACTTAACAAGTAATTTTGTGAATTTTTTTCCGAGTGTTTTTGTTTTTTTCTTAATTTCTAGAAAACAAGAAGATATTTTTTTTTTATAATTATAAGCATTCACTTTAGACCAGGGTAGATAATTTTTGAAAACGAAAAAAATCGCAGTAGAATTAAACAAATAAGAAATGGTGGGGGATGCGATAAAAATGAAAGCAAAAATAAATTACGGGCCATCCGAGTTCGGGAAGTGGGTGGGGGGCGGGTATTAAGGGGAAAAAATGGTTTAACTTGATTTCCGGCAAAACTAGAGGTTCTATGGAAAAATGTTATATCGCAAAGTTGTGGGTAACAAAAAGATCTATAATTTTTGTTCAGACAACTTTTTCACATAACCTCAAAATATATATGAAAAATTCAAAAAACCAAGTTTTTGGTTTTTTATTTTTATCTTTCTCAAAAAAAAAAAAGATTTTCTACGAAATTTGGTGAAAACTTCCCTTATTATATCCCAGATACACTGTAATTTATTTGGTTAAAAATATTTATTTTTTCCTCTTATATTGACATAATATCAAAAAAATACCCTAATTTTGAATCGAAAATTCACGTGTCAAAATTTTGCTTTTTCTTAGAAAATCGGCATGCTATTTGTTTGTTCAAACCTCTACTTTCTGATGGTGTAAAAAAAATATACATTACGATAGTAAATATTCTCAGAAAATGCAAAAAATTGAAAAAACTCGAATTCGATTTTTTTTTGCAACAATCGTAGTGTTCTATCCATTATCATATATCTCTGTTAGTGATGGGTCAAACCGAGTTGGCGAACCGAGTTGGCAAACCGAATAGGTAAACCCGTTCAACTCGAGTTGGCAAACCGAGCTACCTAACTCGAGTTAAAGAAAATTAACAGAGTTTACTCGAGTTAGCGAACTGAGTTGACCAATCACTAACAGAGATATATCGACGCCTTGCCGAAGTGTCCTTTCAATTATCATAACTCTCTGTTATCATTATTGTTATGACCAAGATTCAACATTTTATGAACTAAATATTTATTAAATACCTTATACATTTTTACTTGTTAATATCTAGATACTTTTTCACTTTTGTTATTGAATTATTCTGTTCTGAGCATATTATCAGCTTCAAACTTGGTTGGGTAACGAATTAATAGCAAGAGATTGGGGCTGGAAGCAACACCAAGGTGGCATTATGCCCAAATTTACAGAAAAGGAATTAATTCCGGAAGTTTTGCTTAAAACTGCTGCAGCTGTGAAAGTGGATCTAACAGTCTAAAATGTGGCTGTCGAAAACATGGTTTGAAATGTACAAATCTATGCACGAATTGTCATGGTTCCGAAAATTGCTCAAATATGGAAGAAAAACCTTACGAGGAAGTAAATGAGGAAATTTTGGATGAAGAACCAATGCAGTCCGAAAATATCATTGGAGACGAGGAAGGTGGTGGTCTTGAAGATTTCGAAGATTAACTGCAGTTGGAAAGGTCTGTCATCTTACGATGAAGAAATGCAATCAGAATCAGCTTTTTAACTTATATGTTTATATGTAGAGGAAAGGAAAGGAAAGGATTTAAGCAAGAACACTAGATTTTAGTTTAAATAAAGTTTTTGTTCAATTATAAATATTTTAAATAATGTTTTGATTGTAATTAATTAATGTTAAATATAAAAAATATTTAAAAATAGGTAATTTAAATTGGATCTTCGATTTGACTTTCACTAGACTTTTACTTTTCTTAGCTTGACTTTTCTTGTTGTACACTTTACTTTTCATAACGCAATTCTTTGACAGAATAAAAATTAGTCACTTTACATTTTTATAGTCTGTTCTAACCTTAGGTCTTTTCATAAAAATGCATTGATTTGGAATTGAATTCAAATAGTGTAAGTGCCCATATGTTTGGCTTTAACTAAGGTTGTTTTTGTGTTTGTTAAATGTAGTCATCCTACTTATATATAATGTATAGAAAAAAAATCATGATTAAAAAAAAAATCGAATTCGAGTTTTTTTCAATTTTTTGCATTTTCTGAGAATATTTACTTTGGTAATGTATATTTTTTTTAAACCATCAGAAAGTACAGGTTTGAACAAATAAATAGCATGCCAACTTTTTAAGAAAAAGCGAAATTTTGACACGTGAATTTTCGATTCAAAATTAGGGTGTTTTTTGGATATTATGTCAATAAAAGAGGAAAAAATAAATATTTTTAACCAAATAAATTACAGTGTATCTGGGATATAATAAGGGAAGTTTTCACCAAATTTCGTAGAAAAATCTTTTTTTTTTTGAGAAAGATAAAAATAAAAAACCAAAAACTTGGTTTTTTGAATTTTTCATATATATTTTGAGGTTATGTGAAAAAGTTGTCTGAACAAAAGTTATAGATCTTTTTTTTTTTGCTATCTTGAAAAATCATGAAAATTGACATAAGGTACTTTACCATTTCAGTAGAGATGTAACTAAGTGATGAGCTGAACCAAAACTATCACCATTATAGCACATCAAGAAAGACTAAACTGATTTGACTGATAATTGAGATGGTTAAAGAAACTTGTAATCCTACTAGCTGACCCGGTAAATGTTGTTTTTTCTCTGAAGATTTATTTAGATACTATATTTAAAGTTATATGGGAAAGTTCACTCTGGCGTATACTGGCTATTTTCAAGAAGAGCAAAAAAGAAACGTAACCGCGCTTTCTGACTACTATTAGAGCAACAAAATCAATTCTTGCGGCACAATTAAGCAACAAATTTACAACAAAATACTGAATACTTTTTTTTTATTCGAGCCGGATAATGGACGTCCGGATATTATTATTATTATTATTATTATTATTATTAAAAATTCTTTATTTGATCAAAACTCGAGATACATTTGAAACATTTTACAAGAACATTAGCATGGCAAAATATATATTTGCCGTCTGCCTGAAAATTGACATTTATCTACACTAACTAATATATAAAGCTGAAGAGTTTGTTTGTTTGAACGCGGTAATATCAGGAACTACTGGTTCGAATGGTATAATTATTTTTGTGTTGGATGGAGGAAGTACTGATTCGAATGGTATAATTCTTTTTGTGTTGATGGTCCATTAATTGAGGAAGACTTGAGGCTATTTAACATTAAGCTGTGCCCAATAGCAGCGAAGAATCTGTGGAAAATATGGAAAAAAACGGAAAAAAATATACATTTTTCTGCGTTAAAACGCGCTTATCTCAAGAACTGCTTTATGAAATTGAACAATTTTTTAAATGTTGAATGGTCCATTTATCAAGGAAGGCTTGAAGCTATATAAAATTTAGCTGCGACCAATAGGAGCGAAGAATTTGTGTAAAATGTGGAAAAAACGGCAAACAATACAATACAATACAATATAAAGTTCGTTTGAACGCAGTAATCTCAGGAACTACTATTTCGAATTGTAAAATTCTTTTTGTGTTGGATAGTCCATTAATCGAGAAAGGCTTTATTCTACTTAAAATTAAGCTGCGACCAATAGTAGCGAAGAATCTGTTGAAATGTGAGAACTGAGATTTTTTTCTGAGATCTCTGAGATGAAATTATTTTGGATTCGATTTCTCACTCAGCTATTTGACGTGGCTGACATATGTGCAGCAACAATTAGTAAGGTAACCATTAAATCTCAATGATAACTGAGAATTATGTTCCACCAAATGTTTTTGCCTCAGTCAAGGTGACATTGAGATCTCAGTGAGATGTTGTTAGGTGAAACTGGCCTAATAACTGCTCAAATTATAATTTTGAGAGTTCAATTGATTTGTGAATGTGATTGATTGCACTATTTGTACAGATTATTGTGTTTAAACAATATCATTTTATGTACTTCTTAACTAAAAAATAAAATGCTCAGTTTAAAGAAAAAAAAATTTTCCTAACGAAAAAAAAGATGCAGAAGTAAGAGAGATATTAGAATTAGGGAGAGTTCACCCAAGGGAATGCTTTAAGTATGAACAACTGAAGGGAATCATAAAAAATGCTCAAATTTTTCAAGTTCAAGAGAATTACGACCTAGGGAGAGTTGACTGCAATGCAATTTTACAATAACTTCCGAACAAAATTCCCACGCGCGCATGATGCACAAGTCGAGACGATACTCTGGCCGGTGGACGAGGGAGAGGCGGACGAAGTCGCGGGCAACTGCTAGTCGTCAATAAAAAGGGAGAACATAATCGGGCTTAAGGAGCAACCTTGGGGCACGCCGCTTTCAGTTTTGAAGAAACTGGACATGGAGCTCCCATTTGATACAGCAGAGCAAGTATTGGTGAGGAGAAGTTTATAAAGCTTTAAAAATTTCGTCGATATACCTAAATTTGCTAATTTATAAACTAGTGAGTTCCGATTGATAGTGTCAAATGCTGCTCTAAAATCGATGAAGAAGGCATACAGTTTTTGTTTGTTATCGATGAAACGTTTAGCTATATTTGAGAGTGCAAATATTTATCGTCCGGATATGGAAATTATAATCGACGACGACCTCAGCAACGGAAAAGGAAAGGAAAGGATTTTGAAAGGAGGAAAAGTAGCTTCGCAGGCAAAAGAAAGCAGCCTTGGGAAAAAACATAGAGAGCCAGGTCCAGACCATACATAGGGTGGTGGCACCTGTTACCGAACGTCCCCAGTTACCGAACTCTTTTGAGAATTATGGTTGTAGTTTCGTTATTTTAAAGTTTTTCGTAATGAAAACTTCACAAAAACGTGTGGGCATTCTTTCTTTACAAAAAGGTAAAACGTTTCATTAAAACTTATATATCTTAAGAGACCAAAAAATTCAGTTCAGTGGTAGGCAGCGTTGCCAGACACCCAGATTTATCGTATTTCTCCAGATTTTTAGAGCTGTTTACGATTGCCAGATTTTGTGTTTCAAAATTGGTTTTTTTCCAGATTTTCAACTCAGCAAAGTATGTGCATACCTTTACCTTAACATCGTCACTTTTTTCATAGAAAAATTTAAAATTTTATTTACAAGCTGGCAGCACTTCACTTAAATTTCCCTTTTGAAATAACCCGTTGCACAAGAAAAATATCCAGGCCGAAAAAGTCGGTGAAAATTTATTAAGCAACAAGGATTCTGTTCCTTTAGAAACCACTCCCAAGGTTTGTATCTACATAAATATCTTTAAGCGATCTATCTTTTTTACCATTTTTTTTATTAGATAAAGCATGTGCCAAAATATTCGAAGCTGTGGGAAGTGGAGCAGGAATTAAAAGGCTGGCTTAAACCTTCTGAAAACCCAGCGTACTTGGCCGTCTGCAAAGTATGCGGGGTTTTCTTGAAAGCTTCTGGAGGACGTAACGATCTGATAAAACACTCGTTAACAAGCGTACACATCAGAAATTGTGCTTCTGTGCAAGTTCAGCCAGCAGCAGATAAATCGCTTGCTTTTACTTCCCAAAAAAAAAAAAAAAAACCATGACAGCAGAGTTGCAAATAGCTGCTTTAGTTGTTGAACACAACCTGTCATTTTTGCTATCGGATCATTTAGTTAAAATGATTAAATTTGCCTACTCGGATTCCAGCACAGCAAAATCTATAACATACAATCGGACAAAAACAACATCGCTTGTAAAAAAACGTAATCGGGGCTCAACAATTGGACGAACTGTCCGAACTGATGAAGACAAATAGTTTTTCGATTTGCATTGACGAATCCACGGATATAACATCAACTAAGATTCTGAGCATTGTCGTAAGAATTTGTATTAATTTTAAGATCCACGATTTTTGTTTTTCGTTTTGTAAAGTTGTAACTGCCGATGCAAAAACTTTGCATTCAACAATCGTTCAGAAATTTACCGACAAAGACATCGATTATAGAAAACACTTACTCGGGTTTGCGGCAGAAGGGGCAAATAATATGACATTCAATAAAAATTCCGTTGCACCATTATTAAAGAGCGAATGCCCGAATCTTGTAGTTTATTATTATAACTATGTAAGAGAAACATTAATGATTTCAATAAAAATAATTTGAAATAATAAATTTCTTTTTCTTAAATTAAAACTCAACCCGGTCGTGCGGTGCTTGATCAAAAAAATCATTTTTCGTTTCCAATGTTCATTTTGTATGTCAGCTAAAATTTTGCGTGCTGGGCTTAACCAATATTTAAATTCACAGGACAACGATAGTTGGAAGTAAAAACTTACAAATGTTCGTTTTCACCATTTTATAACCTACTCTACAGCAGAATATATTTGAACCTACTTAATTCATAACGAAAGTCTCAAAATTTAAACGCAATTCAGACAAGGGGTTATGCTTCTTTTCCGAATTTATGTGAGTTTGAAGCTGGGAAGTATAACTTCAATCGCATGTACTGTTTACACACACACGTTTTTTTCTTTTAACTGATTCCCAGATTTTTCCAGATTTTTTATGTGGAAATTCCAGATTTCAAAAAATATTTTATGGCAACACTGGTGGTAGGTTTCCCTCGATACGGTTCTGAAACATTTTTTAGGAAAAAAAACTAGATGAAGGACTTCATGAAAAAGTGCTTTGAAGGAAAAATATTTGGGTAAATTCTTTTCCCAGCGTTTTAAAATAATTAAGTATGCCAGATTATTGATATTTTAAATTATTTAATGAAAAAAAGTAAAATTATGCTATGATTTTTGACTGTTCGAAGAAAGGAAACTAAATATTACCGAGTTGCCTATTTCCGAACAAGTGTGTTCGGAAATAGGAAACAGTGAAAAAAGACAAAATCCTATTTTCGAACACCCTTTTCTTTCATGTTCGAGATCGGGATTGGAATCTGTAAGTTTCAATTAGAGGTTTTTTCAATATGTGCCTTCAAATTCGATTAAAGGTCATTTTTTCTGATGAGAAGAAATTGACCCTAGATGATCCTGAAGGGTTACATGGATACTTAAATGATTTACGAAAGGAACTGAAATATTTCGATGGCCTAATTTTGGTGGAGTTCACTGATGATATGGTGATCAGGTGATGGTGAGCTTTCGCTTCAGTAGGGTGTTTCGAAATTCGATTTACGTCATCAAAAATGAACAGTCGGGATTATGTTTAAGTTTGATACCTGTTTGGCTGATCACTATGATTTTTCAGCGGAACAATACAAAAATTCATACAAATCGGTAAACAACTCATTGGTTGGAGCTTAATTCGGCAACTGCCCGATGTTAATCTCATAGATACAGAATCTTTGGGTAATCAAAGACAGGAGAATTTATGGAGAAGGAAGAAATTATACGCATCTGAAGGAGAGCTAAAGAAGCTCTGCGAAGAGAATGGCTTATAACTTATAAGTCAGTTTTAACAAACTTGGTCAAATCCATAAAAATTTCTAATCAATCCCTGCTAAGAGATGTATAAAAAGTAAACGTTAAAAAACTATTAAATTAACAAAATTAATTTTTTGAAAAATGTTGTTTGTTTTAAAAAGCTCTCAAGCCCCTAACTATTATTTAAAAAAAATGTTCTCGAAACTTGATGTGACAACTAATTCCTATATTGAAGATTTTCAAATATAAATCTTTACTAGGTATTTAGTTTTATTTTAAAAATAAATATATGTACTTTAGTTTTACTTTCTAAATAGTCAAAAAATAGAACTTAAGCACATATATTTATTTTTAAGATAAAACTAAGTACCTACCTATAAGGATATTTCAAATGAGATTTTTATTTATTTTATTTTTGCCAATGGATCATACTATTATTTACAATTTTATATAAAGAAAAATATGTAAAAATAAAGAAAATTTTGGCTTTAAAATGGTTTTCTAACCACTAACGACTTCTTGGTTCCAGTGTTCGAAAATAGGAAACTCCGTGTTCGGGTTAAGGTGTTCGAGAATAGGAAAAAATGCTTATTTTCAATATAATCTTTTTTTAATATTTACTGATAATGTGTATGGAAAAAGAGAGTATCAAACATGAAAAAATTTGAGATAATAATTCAGAAAAAACTAAAATTACAATACTAAACTCAATTAAAGTATTTTTAGCAACATGTTCTTTCCTCATAGTTTGTTAACTGTTCGGTAACTGGTGCCACGACCCTATATATGTACATACTAGCAGACCCATCAAACTTCGTCTCGCCTCATTTTAGACTCCAGAAACAAAAAGTTTACATACCTATAAGGCGTGTTTTATTATACATTTATCGGGGTTAGGGTTGATTTTTGCACACAAAACAACAACAACATGGGACCTCAATACCTATCGGGGTTTATTTTGTCACCAAAAAGTTAGCTTTAATTATGGCGGATAGATGGTGAGTTTGAGACGAAAAGAAATTGCTGTAGAAAGATTTATTCATATCAGCCATACAAATATAAAAAACGCGTATTCCACTCCTAGTCACAGTTTTATTAAGCCATATGATAGGATAGTCAATCCAATTATAATTAATAAAAACAAAATGTTTGTGGAAAAGCTAAATACAATTTACCTGAGCGTTGCGTCTCGAATAAAAAAGTAGCAAAAATTTCTACCTTTAAGAGTTCATAATCAAATTGTTTTTTTTTTTTTTTTATCATGGGGTAACCCATATATGGGTTTGTGAGGATAACAAAACGTACCTAATGTTTAAAAGTTAAAGCTCGTTTAAATTTCTTTTTGTTATTTTTTTTCAGTTAAACATACAATTAGCAATGCATATACCTACATTTATGCTTGTAACTGTACATTTTATCATCTAAGAGCCGATTTTTCAATCGTTAGATAAACAAGCAGATAGTGTTTATTCGACAAATAACAAAATATTGGCTTTTTCAATCGTCAGATAGACTTTATGTGACTTATGTGAAAAACGCTCTTATTTATTCGACCGATGAATACTCAGATAAGTTTTTTGCCAGTTTGTTAATTGTAGATTTTTTCGATAATTTAAAAGTCGGCTCTAAGAAAAATATTAAATTTCACTGTATTTCGAATGATTTGAATTTAAATAGTATTTGTATGCAGACAATGACGTATAATAAAAAGCTGATGAATGTAAGCAGAGTGATAGTTCTGCATTTTCAACACTGCAATCGAATTATATTGCAGCTATTGAGATGTTACCTATCCCATCTTTTAAGTTGATCAAAAGTGCAATCCATGTGCAAAATTCAATGACATCGGTTTAGTAGTTTAGGAGTCCATTTCGTGTATACATTATGACACGTAATTTTTATTTAAATTAAAAAGATATAGACCACCCTGCACCTACAGTTAGGACGGAGAGAACAATCTGATCACGCATCCAAAGTAGTGCAATTCAAAAAATTGCTCAACGGTCTGCTTACTGAAGAAATGACGGCTCAACCAAAACCACCGTTTCAAACAAAACAATCTGGATTGCTATCCAGACCCATCAACTTTTTCAACGTATTCCGCTAAGGGGATGGATTGGCCTGCCTTCTCTTCAATTTCACGTTGGAGAAAGCCATCCGTGACTCTGGAAGATCTATCAGGAGGACTATCGTCACCAAGTCCACTGTCGACCAAACTATTGGCATAAGCAGATGATATTAGGCGTTTTTCTTTTTTAGTTCAGAGCTCCGAACTCTGAGTGTTCAGAGCTTGCTGAACACGCTCTGAACAAATGAAGCTCTGAACATTTTCTGAACGCTCGGATTTCATTTTGAAATGCAATTGAGCATTTTTAGTTCAGACATCGACCCTTCGTATTTTTGAAAGCTGAAATTAACATTTTTTCATTAATAAATAAAATAATTAAATAATTATTCAAAATAAAACTAATCATCTTTGCCTGAGCGACTTGTTTCCACCACCATTTCAATTGTTTTGAGAAAAACACGCTTGCGCTCAGCATTTCGTTCATTACGCTCGGTCTCTTTTTTCTGAGCGCGCCGTCGAACTCTGAACACTCAGAATCAGTGCTCTGAACGAAAAAAGTAACACAACTTTGATGCTCTGAACACTCTGAACTAAAAAAGAAACACAACTTTTCGTTTGACAGTTCAAGCTCTGTTCAGATGTAAAAAAGAAAAACGCCTATTGACATCTTTGGAAGAAACCCACAGGCTGTACAATACTCATTTATCCAGAACGAGCAGGCGGCAAGAAATCTGGGGCTGCATAAAAATGAGGGAAAAACTAAGAACATGGTCCCGTCTGCTGAAAACATTGGCAATAGTTGAAAAACAACTTTTAAAGTGAAGTAACATGAATTCGAAATAGTGCGATTCTTCAATTACCTTGACACATAGTAGCAGTCGATAACAATATGGGAAAGCTATACGCGGGTGGCCGCTCAAAGTCAACAGCTAGTTAAATCACAAAATCGTGCCCTTACTTTGAAACTACTGCTGAACAAGTCTCACATACGGATCCGAGACTTGAATTTTTCACCAAACCCACTCTGAACTCTTGCCGCGTTTGAGAGAAAAGTCTAACGGAGAATAATTGGCCCCTTTTGTGAAGAAGGGCGATTCCGGAGACAATGTAACCACGAGCTATATCAAATCTATGTACCGCGAAGCAGGCTTGATGACAAAAATTAAGCTTGGAAGACTCCAGTGGGCTAAACACCTAGCTCATATTAGCGGAAAAGAACTGGTCCGGAAAGACCATTGCAGTATAATTAATAATTCATGGTAGGAGACGCAGCAGACTAAATTTGCATTGGAGGGATGGCGTAGACCAGTCGTCTATTCACCAACTTACAAGTGCCCGTTGAGGGCACAGGAGCACCGATGGTGATATAAGTGAAGATTTTAAAAGTCAAAGAAAAATATATCTACTGCGAATCAATTATGTTTATAAAATTCTTTTATTTTAACGAAATGTCTCGGTGAAAATGTACTCATGCAGAGCAAAAAATAGGCAAATTGGTTAACGCTGCGAGCCACCAACTGCTTTCTTACTGTTGTAAACTTTGGCCTTGAAAAAAATGCTTACAAATTTCAAAAGCGGCTTAATGTGCAGCTTTTAAAAACTGAATTTCATATAAGTTGAGAGAAAAAAATTTAAAAAACCAACGGCCTTTTTTATATCTTGTGAAAGTCACCCAAAGTAATAATTTTTACTTACCAAAGAATTTTGTTTTAAAAACTATTCACATAAGAACGACCTACGAACGAGGAATGAATGAAAAAAGTGATTTTGAAAATACGTTTCAAGCCCTATTTTCAGATATAAATAAATTTGGGTAAACATATTTATTCGTCGCGAAATTCTAGTTGGTACTGTCACTCCGTATTAAGACGCTTATTTCGGACAAGTGAAAGCTCAATTGTTATGCACAACATACTACAGACGGGTTTGACATAATAGCTTTGAATATCGTGTCATATTTTTGGTTTTTACTGTAATTTTAACAGCATATGACTTGGTAAATCTTTGAAGCAAATTCTTTCTTGACATTGGATCTTCAGCCAAAGTAAAACACCATTCTCCTTAAACCTAACCCTATGTTAATGTAATGACCTTCATCTGTTCAAAAAACGAAGTAAAATTATTTCCAACCCTTTTGAATTATCTGACCTTACTTCTCCTTGTTCTATAAAAGGCTGACAGTCATCATCCACATCTAAATATCATTTAAATAAATTGAAAATACTTCGATGCATTTTGGAACTAAAAGCATTTCCCAATAAATAATGATTACCGAAAACGGCATGCGCAGCTTCAAAAACACAGGAATAAAGAACCAGAGTAACACAAGTTTGTCAGATTGTCAGGTTGTTTTCAAGAAATCAGCTCCTTTAGCAAGGAGAAACGACATACGCAAGGCCGCCCAAGTTGCACATTTTAAAGCGATGTTAAGGCGAAATAAAATAAATTGCAGAGGCGAGAAATGTTTTTTTTTATTTTACGAAGAAGAAAATATTTTTCCATTTTTTTACTAAATGTTATAAGAAGAGGGAGAAAAAAAAACAGAAACAAATCTATAAACATGTCATTCTATTGGAGCGAGCTATAAATTCAGTTTCCATTCGTTTTTACTGCTGCTGGTTATACTGCAACCCCAGCAGGCTCAATCTTCGAGGGACGCATTCGTTTTCCAAGTTTAAGAAATGCTTCAGGGTTGTGCTTCCTTATTTTGTAAGCAATTGCAGACACTTTTTTGGAATAGAAAGGAAGCAGAAGCTTATATAGCACAACTAGTGCGGGAATAGTTGAAAAATTGCACACCAACAAGATGCGGATGGCTGGCTTTTTATGGAATTGCAACTTGGTTTTTAAGCTTTTCCTTTTTTTGGAAAATGTTCTCCACTATTCTATAAACGTTCGTCGCGTCGTCCTCTTCGTCCTGGTTGTCGACTGTGCGGGTATGCAATCTACAAGTAATGCAATTTCTTGTTTGTTTTGAAAAAAAAATGGTTGCATTTGCTTTTTCAAGTTGATTTTTCCAGTGGGATGATAAATTCAAAATTT
This sequence comes from Sphaerophoria taeniata, assembly GCA_943590905.1. Taxonomy (NCBI): domain Eukaryota; kingdom Metazoa; phylum Arthropoda; class Insecta; order Diptera; family Syrphidae; genus Sphaerophoria; species Sphaerophoria taeniata. The sequence goes on along the minus strand of OX016540.1, from coordinate 250,134,586 downwards.
TTTAAGAAACAAGAGGAGATAAACCGCAAGAAATTGTTAGAGGATCATGTATGTTTTGATTTTTAGCACTTTGGTTGTGAAATTGTGTGTTTATGTATGCAAAAGAGCTTGGGCGCTTCTGGCGGATGGAAGAAGTTAGTTCTACTCGATGTTTGCTGTAAAAAATAAAAATATAACTGGTTTTTGGGGCACATATTTGCTGTGAAAAGACAGGGACATGTTTGTTTACCCCATTTCAATTTATGTGACTTTTTTTGAGATTTCTGAGAGTTAAACTGGTTCGAAAGTAAATAAATGAGAAAAAGATTTTTCTAAACAAATACTCCTCCACAATTCTGTCGAAAATAGAATGTAGAAAGGTTTTTCGCTAAGTATACCTACACTGTAACTTGTAACTTTGCGTTTCAAAGACTCCTTGTACTAGCCAAAACCCGTTGAAATGTCATCATCCGAACCGTAAGTTTAGATAAAACCAGATTCTTATTCCAACCGACCGATTCCAATTTATTTCATTTTTCTTCTTATATTTCACATTGTGTCATTACATTACCATAGAATTCATATAGGGAAGAGATATTTCAAGCTTAAAGCAGTCTTTTTTCTTATGAGTTGCCGAGTACCATTCCAGTGAACTAGAAGTAAGAAATGCCGGGAGACAAAGCGCTGTTTCTAGTGTACAACTGACAGCTTCTTAACCAGAATCTCTTGGAGAAACTATTTATTTTCTCCTGCATGTCCGAAATACACTTCTTCGAAGGGTCACCCAGAGACCCTTCAGCGTTTATTCTCTATAGTTTTCGCTATGAAGACAGAAGGTAAATTGTGTTTTGGCTTTAACTTGTTTCTTTCCTCGATCTACTTCTTCTAAGTGCATCCTGGATAGCTCCCGCTCTCTTCTGAGATCCGTTTATTGAAATTGATCAGCGATCTAAATGTGTCTGTGACTCATTTTGACTTGTGAAATAAATGAAGCAAAAAGTTCTCCCGCCTTGTTTGAAGATCAAATCGTTCATCACCAATAGAGCTGCTATTCATTTTAGAGCCGATTTTTCAACCATCGAACAAAAATAAAAATAACAAACTGGCAAATAAACTTATCTGACCGATCATCGGTCGAATAATTCTTCAGATAAAGTCTCTCTGACAATTGAAAAATCCAATATTTTGTTATTTGTCGAATAAACACTATCTGCTTGTTTATCTGACGATTGAAAAATCGGCTCTTAGAGAGTTAAATTTTCAACGCGAATGAATTCTATTTCAATTTTCAATTTCATTTTATTATAATTATTATTTTTGGTTACATAAGGGTATCTGCGAAGCCTAAAAAGGCTTTTCTGCAGAAAGTTATTTATATAAACGTTTATATGTGACAAAAATTCTTGACAGTATTTAGTATTGGTATGTATATATAAAAAAAATATGGTTTTCTATTTAGTTACTTTACTTTACATATATATTTTTTTTTAATGATGTGATGATAATGTTGATGAAAGAAGTTCTCTTGGAATCTTGTTGAATATATTCGCAATGGTAATGGATAGTTGCTGTTTTCTGTAAGAGTTTTTAAAACCGGTAGTTTGCATCCTTGATTCTTCTTCTTGTGTTGTATTGATGATCGATTGGTTGCTTGAAGCGCTGGTCGTTGTAGTTTTCTTCGCGAATATGCAGTTCGAATAATTGATTAATGTTTAAAATTCCAAGTGATTTATACATATTTGATGAGTTCGTATCAGGTCCATTAGTTTTATTCTTTTTTATTTATTAGAATTTTAACGATGCGATTCTGTAAACGTTGAAGTTCCAGGAAGTAGCTTTTTGTAGTGTTTCCCCATGCTAGAATTCCGTACTTTAGAAAGACTCCACCACTGAAAAGTAAACTTGCTTTAAAACGTGGAAATTGCTATGCATACTCAGGTGATATATTGCGTATACTGTCTTCCTAAGTTTCTTACCAAGTTGTGCAATATAGAGATCCCATTTGAAGTTACAGTCTAGCTCGACTCCTAAGTATCTAAAGTAAGTTACGTTTTCAATGAAATCATGACAGTTATCTTCGGGATTAAGATTATCTTGTAGTGCGTTTTGATGAAGACAATAAGTTTCATGGATCTTTGTATTAACTCATATTTTTGGTATGTGTGAGGGTCTGATATGCATATATATAGCTTTGTTTTTTTTTACATTTATTATGAGTACTAAATCATGACACCATCTTACTTCCCCGTCGAATTCGCCTTGCATAATGTTTGTAGCCGTTTCAAGGTTTCTATGGCTAACACCAATAGCATTGTCATCTGCGTAAGCCAAACCTACACTATTCTTCAACACGTTTAGTAGTTGGTTTGCATATATTATGTAAAATAAAGGACCTAAGATGGATCCTTGGGAAACTCCGTGTTGAATATGTTTTTCTTCACTAACTGAATTGCCAATCTTCACTCTCATTTTTCTGTTTGTTATAAAGCTCTTAAACCAATTTAGGGTCAAGTCTCGGAAACCTATTTTTTCCAGCATTTCCAGAAGTTTTTCGTGTCTTAATGCATCAAACGCCTTCTTAAAGTCTATGAAAATGACTATATTGTTGAGATTGCAGTTTATAAGATTTGTGAATTCTGCGGCAAAGTTGAGAAGCACTTTTTCATGACAGATTGATACTCTTGGAAGATTTGTCAATTCTCCGCAAGAGGCAGTGCCCGTGAAAGATGAAATAAAAACTTTATGGACGCGAGTAGGACTCGAAACCACGACGTTCTGCTTAGCAGCCAACGCACCTAACCACTTAGCTATTGGCAGCTGAATCCATATTGATTATTATTTGTTATTTTGAATTTATCAATGTAACTCTGAAGTCGACGTGCCATTATTTACTCAAGTAACTTATCCATCATAGGAAGAATAGAGATTGGTCTATAGTTCAATACGTCATTTTTAGCACCTGTTATGTTTAAAGGTCGTACTATAGCCATTTTGAGTTCAGCTGGAACAAGGGCCTGTTCGAGGCTCAGGTTGATTATGGGTTCAACAATTGGTGTAAATGTTTGGGCACTTAATTGAATATTCCTTGCTCTTATTCCGTCTGACCCTGTTGCCTTATTTATATAGTTTGTTAAAATTTCTTCACTCGTCACTGGTGATATATATATTGACTGTCACGAGCTTGGTATCTGACTATGGTTTGTTTTTATATTGCATATGTGCACAATAATTTCAACTTCTTTCACAAAGCTTGAGGCGAATTTGTTTGCAAGTCCTTCCGAACTGACTTCACTACCGAAATTTCTTTCGATCACTCCATCTAAGTTCGTTCTCTTTCTACCAAGTATATCGTTTATCAGGCTCCAAGTTTTTTTAGGATCGCGGCGATATTCTAGAAATTTGTTTTGGTAAAAGTTCATTTCAATTTTTTTGGTAACGAAATTTCTGTAGATCTTGTATTCATTTTCGTATCTGATGCATCTTATATTATTTTTCCATCGCTTGTTGAGTAAATCTCTTTGTTTGCATATTTCTCTGATTTCCGGGTCGACCCATGGATTTGTATTATTCCGCTTTCATGTTTTTAATTTCTGTGTTGAACTTGTGTATAGTGTTTTAAGTGTGTGATCTAGCTGTAGAGAATTGCTCAATTAGATTATTCCAATTAGTATTTCGAATATTTTCGTTCAAAATGCGTTGGTTGATGAAATACCTTTCGTTTTGATTATCAATAATATGACTTTCCCAGAGATCCCACAGAACAATGTGTAGTGATCGGATACATCAGTTTCAATGACAGAGGCATACAACTTTTCATTTCCTATTCGAATCAGATATGATTCAAAAAATGTATGAAGTGAAGAACTGCTCAATGCCCCCTTACAAACAGTCAAATAACATCGTACACATAAAACATCATAATATTTGTGTCAAGAGAATAAATCACATTTGATTCATATAATGTAATGAGCTCACAACGTACCTATACGAATCATATTTCATTAAAAAAATTATAAGAATACAGTTTTCACTTAAAAAAGAACGTCTTTAATCAATTTGAAAAGGGATGCAGAACATTTTCATTTTGAATCATATATGATTCATATGTGATGGAAACACGTAACACAAACGATTCCGTGAATCAAATGCGATTCACGTGCCGTTAACATTGTGTTTTTCATCATTTTGTACGGAGGAAGGCTACCAGACAGAATCTGTTGTCAAAGGTGAATCATGGAGCCTCACAACCGATGTAGAAGAAAAGATAACATCTCTACCCTAATTGGAAAAAGGACATCAACAGCAGCCTAGGCAGCGTTCGGTTTGTTGTCCAATACTCTCCTTAAGCTTTGAAGCCAATGTAGGTACTATTTTCTGCACAAATGAAGAGTTATATTGGAGTTCCTATTTTCTTTATTTTTGACTATTGTCCACAGTTCCAACTTACAATTTTCGCCTTGGTTAGTTCCGATTCCAATTTGTATGCCTTACACATCAGTTATTCCTGATTCCTTTCTACAGAATTATCATAAAGGTAATAAACAATTTCACTAATTGAAATGTTTGAACAATTAGACACACTCTCATTCGTTGTCAATTGCCACAGGCCACAATACGTTACTCTTAGAAAAAAACAAACAACATGGAGTTTGTGATACAAGACTCAAAAACATCGGAGAACTGAAGGACAACACAAGGACAAAGACAAAAAAAGGACATGCAAGAGATACGTTTTCACATTTCTTTATAACCGAAGTCAGCTTCGCATCATTTATCACTCATTCATGTGAGGCATGATTGTGATTGTGGAGGAGTTAGAGAGGGCCACACTTAAACAAGCTTCTCCTCCCATGTATCCCTTCCTTGTGACACCCACCTGGGACCAGCGCACATCCTTTCTAATTCGTCTCGTTTGTAGAACAATAAAAAACACACGAAAGGACCCGAAGACGAGACCAAAAATCGCGTTTGAGAAGAAGATCATTGAAAATGGAGACGACTGAGGACAAGATAAATGATAGGTAACAAAAAACGGAAAACATCACATGAAGAAACAAGGAATCACAAACAAGCACAACTATGACTCACACTCCGGATTGCAAATAGACTGATGGTCGACAAAGAGAGGGACATAGAGCCGGTAGTCTGAAACACAAACGATGAGCGTTTTGGTATCTGGAACAAATCGTATCTCTAGTTTTTGAAACGTGAAAGTGGGTTGGACAATTTAACATCATTTGTCAGACGGATACGAAAAAGACTTAAGACATGGAAGTGGGGAAGTATAAATGGGAACACAGGAAATGAAGGACGAATGATTGAGATATCAGTTGTAACAGAATTGGTTTGGTTAACGTAATGATAAATGCCCAACAGGAACATGGCAATGGCAGTGGCAAAGCACCAGAGGTGATGCCAGAAATTTAACTCTGTAAATCGAAGAGCGTTTTCTAGATTTTAAAATGATTGGAATGTCGAATAACCAAGAGGGACTAATGTCCTTGGTGCTAAAAAGGTCGGCGGCGGAGACGCCTCTAGCCACCACAATCGTGTCACCGCAGCAGTTCCACCGTTCGGTTCGATAGATAGATATAGTTATGGTGTTTGGTGTTTCGTTTTCAGTTCCCGTTGAGTAAAATAATTTATAATGAATTTCAGAACTAGCAAATAGATTAATGGCCTTAGAGATAGGTTGGTTTGAGAAATGGTCTGGTTAATGTGAGATAGAAATTCGATATTTATGCAAATGATGAGTTTTTGTGATAAGGTCGTAATGAGCCAATTAGTTAATGAATTAATCATACTAACCCTCCAAGTCAAATCTTTAAGGGCGTTTGTTGTTCGATTATGTAAGGAGGTAAAGAGTGCTAACATTTCTGGATCAATCGAAATTGGAACATTTTAATGTTTGGTATGCGCATTTCCTATGAAAAAGATTATTCGACTTTTGTATTATTTCAGGTCTGGTTTATTAAATATTTGTAATACCAATGACATAAATACCTTTGTCGCAGAGCCACCAAAGCGAAACACTTTGTTTGAAGAAATAGAGAACTGTCGGAGAGCACAGATGATCTACGAGATACAAGCGCAACTGCTCGGTTAGAAGAGAGAGAGAGAGAGAGATTGCATGAAAAGAAAGAGTATCGAAAATTGTTCCTGTACTCCTCCTGCTGATGTGATAATTAATCGGCAAAACACCACCCTGAACCAAAAATGTCATCCAATTTACTAATTTGGCAGTCAATTTGACTACAAAATAGTCAAATTGAACAATTTTCTGTAGTCAATATGACAACTGCGGTTGTCGATATACATGATTGAAGGGTAGACACAGTGCATTCAAGAGGACACAAGCGTCCGCAGCAACCTTTGTCAATCAAGTCCTACTCTACACCTCACCGCGATGAACATCGGGTGCGTAGTACCTCAATCGAAGATTGGGTTCCAACCCCAGAGGGAAGTAATTGGCGGCAGCAAAGAGAGAGACGGGAATGGGGTATGGGTCCATTAAGGCATGTCTCCTTTTCAACAGGCGACAGCGGAAGAAATCCCCAGATTGGATCAACGGTGGCGTCTACAGTTCCAACCGGTATAAAGTACCTACTAAGTGAGCCCTATAAGGTGGCTTCTACGACATACTCATAGCCCAGGCCTTCTCTTTGCAGCTAAACTAAAAACCTGGCCTTCCAGCTTGGGGTTCGTGCGTCGGGGTGACTGCCCGGCCACATTTAGAAGAGATAGTTCCGAGCCACCAACAACTTTCGGATACGGACGGAATTAATGATGACAACCCACGCAAACGATTTAAATTTAAGGACAACGAATTGCGGTTTTGCACTTCGAACGTTAGGTCCCTTTACAGACCACGTCCAGCCGAACAATTAGCGGAAGCCCTTGACTTTTATAAAGCAGATATATCCGTCATCCAAAATATGCGATGGGATGCCCCGGGCCTACTAAAAATGAAATATTGTGACGTCTACTACCGGGAACAAAATCAGCGTCTATTTGGATGTGACTTTGAAGTCGGGACTTGGCTCAAGAGGAACGTCTTGAGTTTCAATGCAGAGAATGAGTGCAGCACGACAATCTACGTCAAGGAAAAATTCACCGACGTTAGCCTCATCTGCCACTAAGGAAAATAAAGAAGACATCAAAGACAGGTTTTACGAGCTCCTTGACAAGACCAACGAGCAATACCCTAGCTAAGACATTAACCCTCCAGTGGGCGCGTGGTTAAAAGAGACACGAGTGGTCGCGTGGTCTACGACTGTAGACCATTTTGTTTTGCCAAAAAATATATATACTATAGCGTTTTAAGAATTCAAATCGCGGTCAAATCATAGAGGAACATATTTTGTTTCATTTTCATCACTCAAAGATAAAAAGTTATTGATACACTGAAAAAAAAAATCGGAATAAAAAAACAATCCCAATTTTACGATTTTTCGTAATCATTTTTTATAAAAAATAAATTAATACTTTAAAAAAGTTAATAACAAAAAAAAGATATTTTTTTCAATAAATGATTAACCAAATAAAGTAATGAATAAGAAAAAAGGAAAATTGTACACAAAACAAAAGAAATATAAGACGTGAAAAATTCAGTTTTTCGTGTTCACGTTTTTGTCTTTTTTCATAAAAAATCAAACAAAACAGTACAGCAAACATAAAAAAAACTATTCAAAAAACATAGAACACAAATTCATTAATAAGTAAAAAAAAAAAAAAATGTGCACTACAAATCACAATAAACGCATATACAATTCAAGTGGTACCTAGAAGCAAATTTAACACTTTTTTCGCACCTCACCCTAGAGGTCAGCTCACGGACCCAAAAATAGGTCCCTGAGATAGTAGAAGCAATTTTCTTCACTAATCAATTATTTTTTTAATAAAAGTAGTTAAAAATGTACAATCCCTTACCTATAATAATACAATTGAAGACAACTTTTTTTGTTACACGAGTGGTCGCGTGGTCTACGATGGTAGACCAAGAGACTTTGAATACCTTTTAAGCTTTCGTATGCCCCCTCCGAAGAAAAATAGCATATTAATTAGGTAGAGCAACTAATTATCTACAGCTATTGTGAACGATGGCGGAAAAAAATTGTTTTTCTGCGAACGGCGGCGTTTTAAAAAAGACTGGTCTACGACCGTAGACCACGCGCCCACTGGAGGGTTAACATTATTTTTTGGAGATTTTAATGCTAAGCTGGGCAGCGAAGAATTCTTTGGTGGAATAATCGCACGAAATAGCCTACATGACACCACCTTCGATGACGGACTTAGGCTATTCGACTTCTCTGTGGGGCAAGAGATAATAGTATCAAGAACGCTATTCCCACATCTCGATACCCATAAGAGGAGAAGAGGGATATCACAACATGATCAAGGTTCGAAAGTTAAAAAAAAGCAAGACTAACCACACCCCGAATCGAAGCCTATAGAGACCATCATGTTAACGTAGTAGTGGAACCACCGTCAGTGCTGAGGATATAGAATTACCAGTTTTCCAAGCTGCATAATGGCGATGACGAACAAAATTCCGCCAACTATACAGAACCATTCAATTTGGTTGGAGCAGGCAACCTATTCCACCTACCTGACATTGAAGAAGTGAAAATAGCGATATCTAAACTTAAGTTAAACAAAGCCACTGGAGCAGACAGCCTAGCCGCCAAACTGTACAAAGCAGCTGGACATAATTTGGTAAGGAGTATGCACCAGCTCATCTGCAAGATTTGGTCGGAAGAATGCATGCCCGACGAATGGAACCTCAGAATCGTATGCCCGATTCTCAAGAAAGGAGATCCCTTTAGCTGCATCAACCACAGAGGTATAAGTCTCCTTGTGCAAAACTGCAACACCAGAGGCACAACCTTTCAAAAGTCCGACCAGCTACTAGGATATAAGGCACCAAAAATTACGCGATAAATTTCCCTTAATAACAGTGCTTCTTCTTTTAGCCTTAACCCCAAATGTCAAAATAATTTTGAATCAATACAAATTTGGCAGAATACTAAACACACATCTGATTTCCATCCATCCGTTCTAAATATATTTCCCTACTCCTTCAAATTAAAATCGAAAGGAAGAGATAATTAATCAAAAATCTCTTGAAACAACTTTTACAACCTCCTTGCACCGCTGGCACTGGTTGCTATTGGTACCATCCTTCTCCCAGTTGATACTTTTAAATATAATAATTCCAAATAAACAAATTTAATTTGCTGAAAAGTTGGAAATTCAATTTCAAAATTAAGAGCTACTTCAATGTTCAATCACTTCCTGTGGCCATTACAGTCGCGCAGCACCATGATGCTGCGCTATTTGCCTCAAGCCCAACCATCCGCACTGATGCTACCACACACAATATCACATTTCGCAAAGCCCTGCCGAAAAACTGACGACAACCATGATGTAGCTGATGATGACGAAATACCATGCTATTTCTGCCGGATGATAATTGAAAAACCCCTAACCCAATTCCAAGCCCAAAAAACTTCAAAACTTATAGCTATCTGTATTGAGAAAAAAGGGACCCCAAATGCACTGGATGCCATAAGCCACAAGTCCCTTGCGCTTTGGACCAACTTCTTTGCCGACAAGTGAAAACTGTTTTCAATTGAAATGATTCTTAAGTTTGTATTAATGAAGTGGCGGCTGGAGTGTTGGCAAAAATGTTGTAACAATCAATGGTGCGGGCCTTGGAAAAATCGTAAGCATCTTCGTTTTGCGTATCTGGGGCTGTGTACGATGTCGAAAGATGCTAAATTATGCACAATTTGCGAAGTTTTTTAATTAAATTGAAAATGCTAACTACTTCTTTTTGGAATTCAGATGGTTTGGTTGCCTTGACTGTGCCGTCATCGTGTTTCGCATAGATATCGTCTTCGTCGGAATAAATATTGCCTCGTGGGCGAAGGGAAACGGAAGGAATTATAAATTTGACACGTGTGTGTTGGAGCATGATGCTTGAATGTTTAATGAAAACCTAAACAAGTGTTGGTAGTTCAAATTTGAGAATAAGCAAGTAAACAACAACCGTCACGACCTTTATTGCTTTACTGGAAAATGATAGGCCTCAACATCTGCAGACTTCTTGCGAGTATCAGAGCTCTCTTAGACTCTTTTCTTAAATCAGGCGGCACGGCAGTGCCCCCACCAAGTCGAGCGTGAAGCAAAGACTGCCGTACCATCCCTTACAGGAACTATTTCGCCGCATTTTCAGGCCCCTATTTGAGAACCTTTGGATAAGACCAGAGCGCCATCCATCACACAACATTAACTATAATAATAAAGGAATCGCAGTAAGGAACTTCAATTTTTCATCTGGCGCAACCAAATTAATCTTTTCTTACTTTTCAAACCGAAAGCAAGCAGTACTAGTAGGTGATAGCCTGTCCAACTTTCTGCCAAACGTTACTGGTGTCCCTCAGGGCTCTATTCTTGGACCTCTTTTGTTTTCTATGTATGTAAACGAACTTCCATCTATAATTTCCAACTGTCCCTCACATATGTACGCAGACGACGATCAATTGTACTTTAGTTGTCCTCTCGGCCTAATTGAACATGGAGCCACTTGTGTCAATGAAGACTTGGAAAAAGTTGCAAATTGGTCTGAGTTAAATGGACTTATTCTTAACATTAAAAAGTCTAAATGCCTGGTGATATCTCGAAAATCTCTACACCTTGATTATTTCCCACCGATTGTTTTGAGCAATGCTCCAATCGATTACGTTGAAACAGCTAAGAATCTTGGAATGACTTTCAACCGCTTTTTGACTTGGGATAACCATATTAATGCACTTGTCGGCAAGGTATATGGTGTACTTCGCACCTTATGGGTAACTCAGGGTCTGACACCAGTTAAAACGCGATTGCTTCTGGCTAAGACTTTGATAATTCCTATCTTAATTTATGGTAGCGAAATATACTGTAATTGTAATTATATTAGTAAGCGGAAGCTTAATGTTGCATTTAATTCGACCGTAAGGTACGTATATGGGTTACGTAGATACGATAGGGTTTCTGGTCTTGCAACGCAGCTACTGAATATGTCTTTTGACCAATATTTAGAATTTCGTAGTTTGATTTTACTTGCTGACATAATGTTTTCACGCCAACCACAATACTGCTATGAAAAAATAACAGCCACATCTTCGCATAGATCTCGTCAATTAATTGTTCCTCGTTTTTCATTCTTAACATCCGAACGTCAATTTTTTGTTAATTCTGTCCGTCTTTGGAACTCATTGCCTCGTGATATTAAAGACAATTTAAACGCAACAAGTTTCAAAAAAGTATTAAAATCTCATTTTTCTGCTAGCTTGATAACGCAACTATAATTAAAATTTTATTAAACTTTGTAATTTGTAATTTGTTTTATATTTTTCTTTATTTTTGTTTTTGTTTCTACTTTATTAATTTGTAACTTCTATATTTGCGCTTTTTTGTAATTTAGCTTACAACTACCTAATAGGATTTTATATCTTACAGATTTTTAAGCATTCACGAATAAATAAATAAATAAAAAAAAAACCCTAGATTTGGTATGACTTTGTCGAGATGTCATTACTTCTTAGAGCTAAACAAGCAGCTCCATCGAAACTTGGCTAGCTAGTTTTTTACAGAATGTTTTTGGTGGGCAGCTGCCCGTGGCTAAGTGGTTAGGTGCCTTGGAAAGAGATTAACCGTGCAGGCCTTGTACAAAATCTTAGTCATGTGTTGTTTGTTGTTTCAGTCCGTCTACAGCTTTCTTACGGTTTTCTGCTGGATAAGCCGCCTTTGGTGGTCTCCTTAACTGCAAGTTAATTTTAGTAATATGGATAGAATCGGAAGAATCTAGGTTTTCAATCAGGGCAATCATGGACAAACTCGATCAATCAACGGACAAAAACCGGCAATTAACGAAAGAATCCGGGCAATCAAAAGATGAATCCAGGTAATCACGGACGAATTCGGACAATCACGGACAATTCCGGGCAATCACGGCCAATCCCGCCAATAAACGGCACGAACTCAGGCTGGAGGGATAGTATGAGTGACAAAACCCCTTACATCAGGTATGGAAAGCTTGAATTTGGTTATTATAAGATCATGGGTAATTTGAACTACCAACACTTGTTTAGGTTTTCATTAAACATTCAAGCATCATGCTCCAATACACACGTGTCAAAATTATAATTCCTTCCGTTTCCCTTCGCCCACGAGGCAATATTTATTCCGTGTAATCAGTGGCCGAATCCGTACAATCAGCGACCGGATCCGGGCAATCAACGGACGAATCTGTCAATCACCGTCAATACGGTCAATCAATGAAACGATTTCCGAACAATCACGGAAAAATCCGGTCAGACAACGGGACGAAATTCGAGCAGTCACGGATGAATCTGGTCAATCAACGGAACAAATTACGGCTACTGGGGTAGCCATACCACTGGTGGGGTAATGATGTTTACTGGACGGTGAACTGACGACAATAGCAGGAATGAAGTTCGGAAGTTTTACCGGAAGCTAAAACAGCTTGCTCAAGGTCAAAAACGGATGCCTGCAGAGATGTGCAAGGGGACATCAATTAGAACCGCAGTCGATGCTGCTTGTAAGACTACTTCTGTAGACTGTATAACTGCGACAACGAACCGAATATCGCCACAGGAGCCAGTAATTGGAAACGATAAAAAAAAAAATAGAGTGGCGAGACAGCTCTTGAAGAGCCAAGGCCAAATTGCTATCTCTTATTCAGGGGACCTACAAATTAACGCCGATTCCGAACGGCAAAGTTGAGAAGCACTTTTTCATGACAGATTGATACTCTTGGAAGTTTTGTCAGTTCTTCGTAAGAGGCAGTGCCCGTGAAAGATGAAACAAAAACTATGGACACGAGTGGGACTCGAACCCACGACGTTCTGCTTAGCACCCCACGCACCTTACCACTAAGCAACGGACACTACATTGGACACGATGATAGCCATCAATTCGTCGAACCCGACCTACAAGAAGAGAAATCGACAATATCACGGCTGAAATCCAACAAAGCCGCTGGAGCAGATGGTCTATCTGCCGAGCTGTTTAAAGCACGACGATCTAGATGGGAGCATGCACCAATTCGTCTGTAAAAAATGCTAATAAGAATGCATGCCCCATCAATGGATTCTCTGTGTTGTTTGCCCGATCCTGATGCAGGTAGATCCTCTAAACTGCGCCAACTACTTCGGAAACATCGCTTATAAGATAATCTCTGCCGTTATATGTGAACGTCTGAAGCCCTTCGTCAACAATCTGATTGGTCCTTATCAATGTGGTTTCAGACCAGAAAAGTCAACCATCGACCAAATCACTTTGCGGTAGATCCTGGGAAAAATCTATCAACTCCAAATAGATACCCACCAACTTTATATCGATTTTTATCAACGGACATGACCTGTTAAAAGCTATGTATAGTTTTGGCAAATTTGCCAAGCTCGTTCGCTTGTCCATAATGCCAATGGAGAACTCACACTGCATCATCAGATTGCCAACGAGCCTACGTAATGATTCGATGTCAAAAAGGATTCATACAAGACTGTTTTGAGAGGAAAATTCTTCGAATTATCTTTTGCCTCGTGTGTATTGATGGAGAATGGAGAAGGAAATTCAACAGCGAACTTTACGGGCTGTACAACGACACGGACTTAGCCAGAAGGGACAAGGTCCAGCGACTGAGATGGCTTTGTCTAAAGAGCGGAAGGACACCTCCGCTCCGTTTCGGAATGCCTTCGACACCATTCCCGAGGGACGGACAAGTAGAGGAAGACCACGGCTCAGGTGGTGCACCGAAGTGGAAGAGGACCTCAATCAACTTGTCGTGCAAAACTGAAGACAGATATAGCTAGGGACCAAGCTGACTGGCGGGGACTGTTGGTTGAACATGGATTCACAACGGACTATAGCGCAACCTTAAGTAATTATGTAAGAACTAACAGCAACTGAATTATTATTGCAATATCCATTTTTTCGACAACAGGTAGTAAATAAAAATGATCTTATGTATGACATTTTGGGGTTGTAGTATGTATACACGAATGACTTCTGACTTCCGCACCAGTTTCCCTACGCCATGTATAAATGTGTGAACTTAGTTCCCATTAGAAAGTGAACAAAGTTCTCACCGTACATGGGAACTAACTACACTTTACAAAAGTGGAGTAAGTTCTCACTGAGTGGGAAGTTAGTCCCTCAGTGGAGTTAGTTCCCGTGGAGTTATTTCCCCGCACCATTTATATTATGAACGACCGTTGATTAAGCTCTTTTCCAATTCTCCTGAAAAACAATACAAGTGTGTGCGAACCAAAAAAATCAATGCTTAGCCAAAAGCTTAATTGCACACTTAAGTTGGCATTCATACCCCATACATTTGTTGCTTTATGTTTTCAAAAATGGGTTGAGTTTTGACATATAGAAGCATTCATGACATGGTCACAATGCTTTAATCTAACGAACTAAAAGTTGTTCATTTTTATTTTCAGGCAGGAAACACCTAGCACCTGGAAGCTTCGTCTAAAGCCCTTACATAGTCCTTTACCGTTTGCAATGGAAATTACTCCGATGAATCACCAAGTTTGCTACCCCCAGCAACAGATGTACTTTTGTGTTCTGTTTTTTCAACATCACCATAACCGTGTCATGTAGGTACATATATTTTTGTATGTTTCAAAATGCAATTTATCACAAGAGTTCGAAAAAAAAGCTCGAAAATTTATTGGATTAATGGCACAACACGTGTTTAATTTTTTTCTCAACCTTTTTTTTCACCCTCCATCAATCTGTTCAGCAAAAATTCATCGTCATCGTAGACATTGTGTGCCGCTCCAGCTATGCCGCAGCTGAAATATTCATAACTGCTAGCAAATGAGATTGGAGGGTGTTCGAACGGTGATAATGGAACTCTTTTGTCGGATTGAAGCGCGCCGTGAAATTACGACTACGCGAGTTTTACCATCAGTACCCAAGGCAAAAGAAAGCGGGCTTTTTAAAGTGATGAGGCGCCGCGTCAGACCGTAGCAGCGAGGACGCGAGAAGACGCGACTACTTGCCTCAGCCTGGGTGTCCTGGTTTGCTAGCATATAATATACTGAACACATTCGTACTCAAAAAAAATATTTTTTCCGGATTTTTTTTTTTTGCTGAAGGAGAGAAAAAAACGACCTCGAAGCTATCCCTTTAATCGATAAAAATTGTGATTAATATATTTTTAATTGCCATGCTGCCTGTTTCCGGGGTATAGTTGGTTCATTTTCCTGTCCCATCGATTGAATCGTCTGTCATACTGTACCGCCTCCTGCCAGACAAGCTTCGTCCTCCCGAATCGCATTGAGCGCATAAATTGGTTGGATCGTCATGGTGATGGCTATGATGGGATGTTCGTCGTGGTGGCCGATGCCCAAGATTAACATTACTTATGCGTGACGGACGTGCGACAAACAGCTCCAATAAAAAAAAAACAGTTGAAATCGTCAGGGAATGAGGATGGGACACAGCTAAAACACCCAAATATAACAGATATTTAAATTAATGAGAAATTTCATATCGACAACGTCGCGTCGCGGTCATCGCCTGTTTTTAATGAGAAATCTTTATTTTATAGTTTTGTATTATGTATACCAGACGACAAGAGGTTCTTTGTTAAGGAATTAATGTCCCAGCCAATTAGGTTAATAATGAAATTTGGTAAAAATATGGAGTGAAATAAAGTTATTGGACTTACAAGTGAAGAGAATTTTTCTGTTAAGGTAAAATTGATCTCAAGTTTAGACGGTTGGACGGCAATTTGATTTAAAACAACACTTTTAAAATCGCAATAAAATGAAACACGTCCGGTTCGTTCGAGCACTCGTATTAGACTGGCTCTCTTTCTTTTATTCTTTCTTAGTTCTTATTCACCGACAGCCAGTTCCCCTATTACACGTTTTTGTAGTGGTGGTTTGTTCATTTGATTCTTTTTTTTTTACTGTTACAACTCGATCATCCTGACAATGTAATCGCCTCGATTTACGCCGAACTAATAAATTATTGTTAATCCACGGATTGATATTCGCCACTTCCCATATACCCTCGTATGGGATTTGTGTCAATTGAAAACCCTCAACATCCTTTAACAAATATCTATCATTTTCTAAAACTTTAACCACTTCATAAGGTCCTTTGAACTTAGGGACGATCTTTCTACATGCACCTGGTGTCGAAACATAATTTTTTACTACCACATAATCTCCTACTTTGTACTCCTTACGGATTCTATTCTTATATTTCATTTTCTTATTTTAATCCTGTCCTTTTTCTGTCCTTTGTCTTGCATTATCTCTCATTTGTTCTAAATTCCTATCATCTTTTTGCTCACTCTCATTATCTAATACCTCTTTAAGGAAATCAATAACTACTCCTCTTTGATCAACACCAAACAACAATTGGCTGGGGGAGGTGCCATTACTTCCATGAACAGTGTTGTTCATTGAAAATTCAATCGTTGGTAATACTCCATCTAACGTCATCACTGTACCTGCACTATTTTTCGCAATCATTGGGGCGAGACTTCTATTCACCCGTTCCACCTGTCCATTTGCCTGTGGGGAACCCTTTGCGATCTTTATGTGAGAAACGTTATTGATACTCAAGAATTGTTTAAATTCTTCGGACGTGAAAGCACTACCTCGATCTGAAACAACTGTTTTCGGACGACTATATGAATTAAAATAACTCTTCAGGCAGGCAATAGCTTCTCTACTGTTTGTAGTTCTTACAGCATATAGTCGAACAAATTTAGTGAACGCATCGATCACTAGGAATACATACTTTTTGTTTCCACATCTCAGTGATACTGGGCCAAAATGATCGATATGTATCATTTCGAAAGGGACATTTCCTTTTGGTATGCTATGAAGCAGACCTTCATGCTTACCGAACTTCGGCGAGAATGCTATACATTTTAAACAATTGTTGATGTGTTGTTTAACCTTCTCACTCATCTGGGGGAACCAGTACGTTTTGAGAATGTTGTTTAAGACTTTATCCCTGCCTACATGCCCTATATCGTCGTGATATAAGCGGAGAACGTTACTTTCCATAGACTCCGGAACATAAAACAAAATTTGTTTCCCTACTTTCCTATAAACTAGACCATTCCTCATTTCATACGTCTTGCTTTCTCCTTTTTCTAGTTGTTGTCTAATTTTCTTTATACGTTCATCATTATTCTGTTGAATGGATAAGTTCTACTCCAAATTGTTTTCTTCAAGGACTAACACATTCGATAATCTACTCAATGCATCAACATGTTGCATTTTTGTACCATTTCGATGTTCCAACACATAATCGAAATTCTGTAGCTCGAGAGCCCATCTTGCGATCCTTGGGTTAACTTCTTTCTTATTTAGAGTCAGCGTAAGAGAGTTACAGTCAGTAACAATCTTTAATCTAAATCCATGCAGATAGACTCCATACCTTCTCAACGCATAAATGATCGCTAATGTCTCGAGCTCAAAACTATGATACTTGGACTCATTATCAGTGGTTCGTTTTGAAAAATAAAAGATGGGATGGAATTTCCCATCACTCTTCTTTTGTAACAGAATCGCTCCAAAACCTAAGGCGCTCGCATCGCAATGCAATTCGGTTTCATCCCTAGGATTATATAAAGCTAGTACGGGGGATTCACTCATTTTTTGTTTCAGTTCCTAAAAACAATCTAACTCTTCCTTCCCAAATTTAAAAACAGCATCTTTTCGTATTAGGTTGTATAATGGTCGGGCAATTAATGAAAAATCCTTAATAAATCTCCTAAAATATGAGCATAGGTCCAGAAAACTATGGACTGCCTTCGCATTTTGTGGTATTGGGAAAGTCTTTATTGACTCCACTCCTTTGTCATCTGGTTTGATACCCTCATTTGTGATACAGTAGCCTAAATATCGTATTTGTGATACCATAAACTGACATTTGTCTAATCTTAACTGCAACTTATTCCGTACCAATCTTTCAAACACTTCCTTCATTATCTCCAAATGTTCGTCCTCAGATTCCATTGCTATCATAATATCGTCAATGTAAATCGTTATTTTTCTTTTCCTTATTAAATCTTCAAAAATTCTATTAATATATCTTTGGAACTCGGATGGTGCATTTTTTAACCCAAAGGGCATCTTCAAATACTCGTATTGACCCATGGGAGTCACGAATGCAGTATACTTTACTGACTCTTCATTCACGCTTATATGATGAAATGCACTTTTAAGATCGATCAAAGTAAAAAGTTTCTTGTTAACTAATCCATCCAGTAGATCGTCTATCAACGGGATAGGATAGTTATCCTTTTGCGTCACCTTATTTAAGGTTCGATAATCTACACATAACCTTATATCTCCTGTCTTTTTCTTCACTAATACAACTGGCGATGAGTATTCCGACCTACTCTCACGGATAACTCCCTGTTCCATGAGTTCATCTAAGATAACCTGTACCTTTTCCTTCTCAAAATATGACATTCTCCTAGGAGGGCAATGGAAGGGCTTATCATCATTTAATCGTAATTTAATTTCGTACTCTACTTCGGGCACTACGGGGCGAGAACAACACAGGTAATTCTTTTTTATAATATTCAAGAAACTCTTTTTGGTTGCATATGTTAATTTATCATTTTTTATAATTATATCATTATCATTAAATTCCAATTTTGATTGTTCATACTCATCATTTAAACTCTCTTCATACATTTCATCAGGATTACTCATTATATTAAAGATTCGCTCACATTCTGTCTTAAATTCATTATTGACTTCTTCTTCTTTTTCGTTCTCAACTTTTATTAATTTCAAATTTGCTTCACAGAGAAAATTTCTACCTAAAATAACTGGATATTGCATGGTATCTTCAGATACAACTAACAAGTCAGTATATATACATTCCTTTTCAAATAAAACGCTACAATTTATGTGTCCGAATATAGACAGTGGGCTTTTATTAACGCCAAAATAAGACTTTTCATTATAAAGTTTAATGTTCTTAATTAAATCTTGGTTAAGATAATTTATCTTAATTAGGCTCACTGGGCTGCCGGTGTCTAATAGTGAATCAAAAGATAATAAAAATTTGTTAATACCTACATAAAATACAAATTCTAAATTTCTTACAAATTCATCATCGGAGTCTGGGTTGATGTACCCGATGGCTGGTCTGGTTAGAGGTGTTCTTCTCTTCGGACATTGGGCCGCAAAATGTCCTATTCCCGCGTAGACGTGACAAGCTCCTAGTGGCCTCCTCTCTTTCTTGCATTCTGAGGCCATGTGCCCTATAGAGTTGCAATTGAAGCAACGAATTTGCTGGCCGCTTCCCGATGCTCGTACAACTGCTGATGTTGTTGCTGTTGTCTTCATTCTTGACGGATGTTTGATAGATTTGAACGCCTCCAATAATTGTGTCTTTCTTTTGAAACACTGCAGCCTTGCTCCCGACGCAAGTGACTCATCCGGAATGCCTTCAATCAGGTGTTCGATCATCTCTTCGTCGTCAATGCTCAAGCGATTCCCGAGTATGATCTTTTCCTGGTAGTAGCTTTGGAAGCTTTCACCTTGTAGCCACTTCCTGACTTCAAACAGTCGCTTCAACCTTAGTTTCGAGGGACGGTCGTCGAAAATTTGTCTCATCTCTGTCATGAGTTCATCGAACATGACAGTCATTAGGTCTTCTCTTGAATGGAACCATTTTTGAGCTTTGTCTTTTAGTCTCAACGACACAAGAACTCTCATGTCGTTGTCGTTCAATTTGTACATCATTTGAACATTCCTTAATTGATGTTCAAATTGTTCGAATGATTCTCCAATGCCACTGAAATATCCAACCAGCTCTTTAATTTGGTTTATATTTTCACCTCTGGCATCATTAGGTTGTCTCTCATCGTCGTCATTCATTTGTCGCTCTTTTTGCTTATTTTTCTTCAATAGTTCATTTTCTCTTTTAAGTAGGTTCTTCTCTCTTTTTTTCTAATTCAATCTCTCTTTTTAACTGTTTCACTTCGTATGTTTCTTCTGTCGTTTTTTCTTGTGCTGCGTCATCTTGGCTTCCTTCATCGTTGTCGTCGTCAGCTTCAACTTCTTCTTCAACCCTCTCTTCATTGTTGCCGTTGCCGTCATCCCCGATTTCCACTTCTACTTCTTCCTCGTCATCATTTTCGTCGTCCGTGTGTGTAATTGAGAGTGCTTCGTCTCGAATCTCAATCGGTACTTCCATCATTCTGAGAATTAGCTCCGCCCTATTTCCACTGGTTTTCTTCCCCAGTTTTCGCAATGATGCGCGCAGCTGCTTAACCGTAACGTTACTTAAATTGTCTACATCTGCCATCGTGTGTCGTGTGTTTCTGTTTGGTTTCAAGTTATTTCTTGTTTGTTTGTTTTTTTTTCGAATGTAGATAATGGCAATTGCGCACACAAAACACAAAACACACAAGCGCGTCGATCACTAAACCAAACCACGTACACACTGGATTATTGTTTTTTTCTTTTTAGCGACGCAGAAATAGAACACACGCTAACCACGTACACTGAATTGTTTGTTTGTACCACGTACACTGAGTTTTTTTTCTTTTTAGCGACGCGCACTGAATTGATTTTCCCGATTGGTTTTGTTCTTTTTCTCTCTTTTTTTTTTGTTTGTTCGTAATCAAATAGTCAAATAGTTTTTGTTTTTATTTATTTCGCGGGCTAGATGGGTTTTTCAATCCTACTTCTGAATTTTAGACGGTTGGACGGCAATTTGATTTAAAACAACACTTTTAAAATCGCAATAAAATGAAACACGTCCGGTTCGTTCGAGCACTCGTATTAGACTGGCTCTCTTTCTTTTATTCTTTCTTAGTTCTTATTCACCGACAGCCAGTTCCCCTATTACATGTTTTTGTAGTGGTGGTTTGTTCATTTGATTCTTTTTTTTTTACTGTTACACAAGTGATTTCCGTCTTATCTCCCAAAGAGACTAAGATCATTGAAAACCTAAAAAATCAGACAAAAATTCATGAAAGACTTTTCCTGGAGAGAACCAATAGGGGCGTCTGCAGTTTCAGTCAGCATGCACTACTTATTGAACGCCTTATACCCCTTCTACGACAAGATAACTAGACCTAGAAGCAGTTCAACTGACTTTCTAGTTTGGGAATACCTGTCCCTACGTGTCGTAACTCTTGAGTCGTGGATCGATCTGACTGCACTGCCATATGTAAAAAAAGGCTAGTTCCGGAACACCACCAATTCGCGGAGTAACCTATTGATGAATGCCCCTGTCGGCACGGATCGACAAGTACAATGCCCCTGTTGGCACGGCCTTACGACTCAATTGCATTCTTAGCCCAAAGATACAGCCATTAGCATATTCTTCGTCTGACGGCTGAACACCAGGCTTATAACGTTCTTTCCGAGCCGTCGTCGATATTGGGAATTCTCCCTCGAAGACAGCTTCTGTCTCAATTCTCATAAAGGCGCCATTGCCATCACGCTGTGTTCTTCCCATTATATCAATATCACTGCCGCGAGAACTTAAACAGACTTTTGGAAGATAGCGCCTCTAGAGTTGACGGTGGAGTCTTGCAGCATCTTCTCAACCACGATGTTAAAGAAATCATATGACAGCGTAAGCGTCATGGCAGGGATCGCGTATCGAGCT
Organism: Sphaerophoria taeniata; assembly: GCA_943590905.1. NCBI lineage: Eukaryota > Metazoa > Arthropoda > Insecta > Diptera > Syrphidae > Sphaerophoria > Sphaerophoria taeniata. The sequence goes on along the minus strand of OX016540.1, from coordinate 250,112,917 downwards.
TGGCAGGGATTCCAAATTCCAATACTAGACAAAGCTTTATACAGTTCGTCTCTGTAGATGCTGTCATACGCGGTATTAAAATCGATAAAATGTTGGTGGGTGTCAATTTGGAGTTCTTTTTTTTCCAGGGTCTGCCGCAAAGTGAAAATTTGGTCGATAGTTGGCTTTCCTGGTCTGTAGCTACATTGATAAGGCCAATCAGATTGGTGAGGAAATGCTTCAAACGTTAAAATAATACCAGAAAGAATCTTTAAAACTATGTTAAAGAGGCTGATTCCTCTAAAGTTGGTGCAATTTAGAGGATCGCTCTTCTTCCGGATTAGGCACTTCGACGACGACACGGTTGTCTCACGGCCGGCATAACGCTCACAATTTGACTTGCAAATTATGAAGACGACAAAGGAAAGCTCTACCGGCTTCTGAAAAGACAAACATATAAACCACCATATAAACCAAACTGCATCTATGTTTCCAGAGAGTTGCCAAGCTAGTCAAAGAAGAGGAATATTTGACGTCCAACGGCAATAATAATATAATAACAATAGTTCGCACCTGCTCCACTTCTTTAAAGTCTGCAACCGCTTGCCTTCAGCCCAATACGTCGTAATTAACTTCGTTTTTGACCAGGGAAATCGACCATCAATTCACTTAACGGCAGATCTGAGATCTTGGAAACTTGTTATACTTCAAATCGATACCTACAATAAACTTTCCATAGATCTTGAACTAAGTATAGAGGAATTATAGTTAAAGTTTTCCAGAAAACGTGTGTTTTGGAAAAATTAAGCTTTCCTTCGGCTATTTTGGTCACATTAAGTGTTGCAATGAAACAAAAGGTTGTTACATTAACTTTTCCCGACGTTTCGGCAGGGGTTGCTGCCTTCCTCAGGGGAACTTTATTGCACATGAAATATAAAGCACATAATACAATATTGTGGACAACAAGAATAAGAAAAAACTTACAATTTTACAATTAAATTAAAAGAAAAAAATTTACAAAAACACTTCTAATTAAGAAGTTAAGTCTATAACTAAAAAGAAACAGAGAGAGAAAAACTATTTTGCGGCAACAAGGGAGCAGTATACAGATGAAATACTCTGTGTGTCCTGCTTACGATTCATATTATTTTTGTTGTTCAGGATGTGAAGCGTTTCAAGCGTATATCGCTTAGAGGTGTGTTTTTCAGTTTGAAGAACTTTAACACCATCGAAATCCGGAGAATGACTTTTCTCTATTGAATGGGCCGCCAATGCGGTCTTAGCCGGGTTATTGGTATTGATGTCCGATTTGTGGTTGGATAATCTTTGGCGCAAGAACTGTTTGGTGGTTCCGATGTAACAAAGGTTACATGGTTCGTCAGGTTTACCTTTGCAGTTTATTTTGTATATGAGGTCAGTGCGTTTATCTTTGTCTATTTTGGTCTTTAGTTTGGTGAAAAGGTGTCTAAGTGTTTGGTTAGATTTGAAAGCCAAGCGGACGTCATTGATGTTCTTGGTGACAATTTGTTTAAAACTCTCAGCTAGCTTTGGAACATAGACAATGCTTTTGAAGAATCCTTTGTTGTTATCCTCACTTTGTTGTTTAGCGCGTCTGCATTGTTGTTGTAATATCAAGCTTCGAGTGATTGCTATGGGAAAACCGTTGTCGCTTAAAATTTTGGTCACTTTGATGGTATTCGAATGGTGGAATCTTTCGTCGCTCAACGTGAAAACTTTGTTGATTAAATTGGATGCTGTGTTAAAGAGTTCTTCAAACTGAAAAACACACCTCTAAGCGATATACGCTTGAAACGCTTCACATCCTGAACAACAAAAATAATATGAATCGTAAGCAGGACACACAGAGTATTTCATCTGTATACTGCTCCCTTGTTGCCGCAAAATAGTTTTTCTCTCTCTGTTTCTTTTTAGTTATAGACTTAACTTCTTAATTAGAAGTGTTTTTGTAAATTTTTTTCTTTTAATTTAATTGTAAAATTGTAAGTTTTTTCTTATTCTTGTTGTCCACAATATTGTATTATGTGCTTTATATTTCATGTGCAATAAAGTTCCCCTGAGGAAGGCAGCAACCCCTGCCGAAACGTCGGGAAAAGTTAATGTAACAACCTTTTGTTTCATTGCAACACTTAATGTGACCAAAATAGCCGAAGGAAAGCTTAATTTTTCCAAAACACACGTAAATATTTATTGGTCAATAAATTATCTTTCAGTTTTCCAGAAAACTCTCTGCCCCGACAGGTTTGCTTACGATGACGGAGAAAAACTCACACCGCTCCATCATTGTCAAATCATCATTACAAATTTCCTGCTTTTGTTCGTCAAAACACCCCTCCTTGACTACGCACCTGAAATACACCTCCCTACCGCTTCGTCAAAAAGGGTTAAAATACCAACGAATATGTGTAAAACAAATTTGTTCACCTCCCGAGCTACGCCCCTGTATCATCCAAACCGAGTACCGCTAAGGTTCTTAACTCCTTTAGAGTTTATTCAAAACATTAATGTATCCCACCGCCCGTCCACCCGCTTACACTTTAGCTTACTGCTGAAGACAGGTCCGTAGTCAACCGTTCAAGCTGCTAACACATTGGTGGGAAATAGAATGAGTTTATTCGCGGGCTATTCAACTTGGGGTGCTGTGGAAAACTGGAAAATGTTAGCTACGAGCCAAGCCACGGTAACGGCAATTATTCATTATTTGTTGGACTGGGCCAAAAGTGACCCATCATCGATTTTAAAATTCTTGTAAAATTATTTTTTCCAAAAACACGCAACTTCTATTGTTGCCGTGTTGCTCCATTCTAACCGTTTATTATTAACCTTCAACAGTTGATGTTTAAAAATATAAATTCACATGAACAGAAAAGAAAAAGCTTTGTGTCTTAAGGAAGTTTAAAATTTCCCCAGCTCAGCACACACAAATAATAACATTTGGCAGATCATTGTTCCGCTCCACGTGAACCAAAATAATGTCGAAAGATAAACCTACAACGTGACTCGTGGGAATCATCCAACCTATACCTCAAAAATGAAGCATAGTCTTATAGCTATCGGCATAAGGTAACACATTATACTAATTTTGAAAGGAAATATCCTCGAACCCTTTCTTCGCATTTTCGCAAAGAGCAACTCAGTGCTACCCAGTGTTGGGTGTCAGCCAACACGGCAGCGCGGTAGAATTTCAGGTCGAAATTGCTTCCCTTTCTAATGTTTGGTTGTATTCTTCGATGTGGCCTGGTGGTCGTACCTATAGCAGTTCGTAAGATTTCCGGCATGTCAAAAGACTTCCCATAGTAAAAGAAGCACTTTTTGCCGATGTGCCCTTTTGTATAAGCCGCCATGTTCACGGCACGGGTGCAGAGTGGCGGTAGCGCTACCAATAGCTATTTCAAATGGCATGCCCCCAATATTCCGATTCCCTTATGAACAGCGAATTTCTAAAAAAATAGAGAAAAAAAAACAGAGCGGACCTTTGTGTGCAGTATTAATCGCACTATTGTTTGCTGCTCTGCCAAGGATTTGTTCGGCGGTTCAGGATGTATTTGCCATTTTTTTTTTGCAGCTCTATATATTCATTTTGCAGGTGCATTGTTACACGAAGTTGTTCCGGTGCCAAGGGGATAAATATAGACGCCAACTAAAACTCATATCTTTAGAGGTTGGTTTGGGGCGATTGAGGAGGGAAAATTGTGCCGTGAGATCTATTGTTCTTCATAAAGAATAAAATTTTATTCGGGGTGAATTATAATATTAATTCACGAAATTTTAAAAGGAAAACACCCAAAGGAGAAAGAAAAACATTGTATGGAGTTTAATTTTTTTTTAAAGAGGGGGAAGGAAACTGACAAGTTACGGAAGGAACTTCAGTTTTTTTTTTCTTTTTTTTTACTTCGCTTGATTTTGCAATTTGTGATTTTTACTTGCGACATATAGAATATATGGCAAGTATTGAATTCGTAAAAAAAAAAATTTGAGGTAATGATGAGATATGACATTACGATGATAGAGAAGTCGAAAAAAGTGGGTCCGGCGATTCCGTCCGTCTGTCTGTCTGTCTGTCTGTAAACGCATCTACAGCCTTAACCTCTGGTCCGATTGACTTGAAACTTGAAAATTAAGGGTTTGAGCGAATTCGCGTGGGTCGTTTTTTTGATTTTTTTTTTTAAGATCAAAATTTAGGGTAGCCACCATACGATTTTTTTGGCCAAAAACCAAAAGTTTCAATTTTCTCAAAAACGGCTCCTACGATTTTTTCTAAACTTCCCTGAAAAATTTTGTTTAAAACTTTGATGTATTTTATGTAAGAAAAATTTTTTTATATTGCTCCAAAACGGTACCGCCCATAGCACCGTTTTTTTGTTATCAGATTTTCTCGAAAAATAAAAATCCGATCGGGATAATATTTTTTTTGAAGGTACGTGTATATTGCCCAAATAATATTTTGCATTCAAAAAAATTTCAAAATTTTTTTCGGATTTTTAAAAAATATTTTTAAACTTTTTTTTCAAAATTCTGTATCTCAAAAATGGATCAGAATAAAAAATCGAAATTGAAGTATAATATGCATATTTACATGTTCTTAAAACTGCGTACCCAAAATAATTTTAAGACATTTTTGAAAAATTTTATATATAAAAAATTAATTTAAGAAAAAACGGCTCCGACGATTTTCAAAAAAAAAAATTCAATAAATCAAAGATAAGGTTTGAATTTTTTTGGCATTTAAATTTTTGGAATGGAAAGTATTTACGAGGTACATATTTCAATTTAAATTTTTATTTATGAATTTCATTTTCCATATTTACATATTTTTTAATGTTTTTTTTTTATGAGTTATAATTAGGAATACAGGAGCAAGTTCGTACGACCGAGTCGTGCACATTTTTTTCAACTTGCGAGAGCGACATTGGATGAATAGGTTATGAGGTAAGTATCGCTTTCACTAGTTTATATTTTTTGAATGAGTATAAATTAGCAAAACCCATATCTCTGTGGTTCCCCATATTTAGATTTACCTAATTTGTTTCACCTGAAATCATACCACACTAGATTTCCTTAGAAATGCTAAGCGACACGACGCGACACCATGTTATAAATATTTAAAGAAAGGTTTTTTTATGCAAGGTTTCATATCGGGGTTATTCAGATTTGGCAATATCCTGAGGAGACAGACTTTGTCAAATGTTATGAAAGAAAATTATGAAGGTTTTTAAAAGTCTAAGTGTACATACATGAGTATGTGCAGGCTGTAGGTGCAATATAAGACATGTTTGAATAATTTTTTAGACAGCTATGAGGTTGATACGAAGCTAAAATATCAACTATCACTGTATTAGTTACTGCTGTCTGCCGACGGTTATTTCTTATTCATTCCATTCCGTCTCTAGTTATATTTTTTCAATAATGGGAAAGGATTAGCCTGAAACTAGAGTTGAACTTTTTAGTGGACAGAACTCACATACTTTTCTCTTCTTGTCTTGTCTTTTTTTTTATTTAATTCCCACGCCTCTTTCCCCCCCAGATACCGCACGCGCTGGGGTCCATTGTCACCGAGTACGGCGGCAATTACGGTTGCTAGCCGTATCGGCACTTAATTAGAATTTTTTAATATTATTCTTTTAGTATAAATAAAGTTATGGCGATACGAATATTAGGATGAAAGGAGTTAGGGACTGCTTAATGCAAGCAGGGTCAAAAATGAAAAACAAAAACAAAAAAAATATAAAATTCAAAGTTAAAATTTTACAAAAAGTAAGAAAAGAAAAAAGTACAAAATTTTAGAAAACAAAAATTTTAAAGTCGAAAATTTGAGAAAAAAAAATAATAATAATAATAAAAAAGTAAATAAGTGTGTGGAAGACACTTGTCAAGTTCGCAAAAAACATTACATATACTGATACAAATAAATGAAACTAATACAAAATTAGACAAACTAAAAACATTTATTGGCGTACCACACTGGTTTTAAGTATAGTCTTAAGTTTATTTTTATTAAAGTGCAGGTCAATGAGATCTGAATTACAATTCAAAAGCCTACTCATCCGTGTCAAGGGTTAATGCATTCCATAATTGGTCCTATGTCTTGGGACATTGAGAAGATCAATGCTACGAAGGTGATAGCCTCCTCCCCGATAGTTAAAAAGTATAGCACTAAGAAGGTCTGGTGCATCTGTAACGCCAGTAATAAGTTGATGAAGGAAAACAATATCATTGTTAGTCCTTCTTTGAGACAACGTTTGCATTTCGAGGAGCGATACTCGATCCTCATAAGATGGAATATTAAGAGGATCATGCCATTGAATACCTTTTAATGCGAAACGAGTAAAATTACGCTGCACCGATTCTAACCTGTCAATATGAACCTCATAAAATGGAGTCCAAATCTGCGAAGCATATTCAAGGTGAGGACGAACTAGGCAATTATAAAGGGAAAGGGTCACATTAGGATCAAGAAATTCTTTGGACCAACGCTTAATGAACCCAAGCATAGAATAAGCTTTCTTAACAATATTGTTAATGTGCTCAGTAAAATCAAGATTTGGTGTAAAAAGAACTCCAAGGTCCCTTACTTTAAAAACACGAGATAGAATTTGCTGAGATATAAAATACTCATAAGTCGAAGTTGCTCGTTTCTTAGAGAATGTCATTGTTTGGCATTTAGACGGGTTAAGATTTAAACTGTTCTTATTACACCATACAGAAAAATTATTAATATCATTTTGCAGAAGAATGCGATCATTGATAGTTGTAATTTTCTTGAAGATCTTCATGTCATCTGCAAAAATAAGAATTTCACTACTTCTTACACAAAAAGGGGCATCATTAATAGATAAAATAAAAAGAAGAGGTCCTAAATGACTACCCTGAGGAACACCCGATTTTGCAACAAAAGTCCTCGAAAACATATCTCTAAACTTAACTTGATAAGTTCTATTATCAAGGTAAGAAGAAATCCATGAAACAAGCCCAGGAGGAAAGCCTAATGAATTTAATTTTAACTTGATAATTGAATGAGACAGTTGATCGAAAGCTTTTGAGAAATCAGTGTATACACAGTCAATTTCCTGTCCATTTTCCAAGCTGTTCAAACATTTATGCGTAAACGAAAGAAGGTTTGTGACAGTTGATCTTCCTTGCATAAAGCCATGTTGCTCACTGCATATGATGTTTTTGCAGTAAAAGGATAAACTGTCACATACAATTTGTTCAAACAGCTTAGGAATACAAGAGAGCTTAGAAATTGGTCTATAGTTGACAATATGCGACTTATCTCCTTTTTTAAACACAGGCGTGATGTAAGCAATCTTCCAAAGGCATGGAAATTTACCGAGTTGCAATGATAGTTCGAATATTTTACTAAGGGGCTTGGCTAAAACTGTTTTGCATTTTTTCAATAAAATAGGTGGAATACCGTCAGGACCAGAAGAATAATCTTCTTTGAGAAGGGACAAAAAATTTAGGACTTGGTCAACCTCAATCGGAACATTATTAAATGTGACTTGTTTGCGTTTTTTCAAATAATTGAAAAAATCAACATCCACATCTATGGGAGAATCTATGAAGGATTGACTGAAATTATTGGCAAATGCATCACAGATCTCAGTAGTAGAGCTCAAAATTAAATTGTTGTAAGTAAAATTTACTGGGTAAACATCGCATTTTCTTTTGGAGTTTACAAAATTCCAGAAACGTTTAGCGTCTTGCTTCAAGGAATCACCCATAGTAACGATGTAATCATTATAAAGAATGTACGAAAGACTTTTGAACTCTTCGAAAAGAGATATATAAACCACGTGGTTCGCTAATGTCCCAGATCTGATATAGTTCTTCCACGCCCTATTTCTTTTATTACGGAGGTTTTTTAATTCTTTTGTGTACCAAGGATGACAAGAGGTGTTAGTTTGGATGATTCTTTTCCTTGGCACAGTTTCATTTATGCATCTCATCAGTACAGAATAGAAGCTAGAGATAATTTCGTCGATGTTATTGGAAAGTGGTAAGTTATCAATACCATAAGATATTAAATTATCCGAAAGCTGTTGAAAATTAGCTCTGTGAAAGTCATATTTATACGAGCAGTCATGAGAGTTACTATTTTCTAATAAGTGAACACTCAAGTCAAGAAAAATATCTAAAGGGGGATGATAATCGTCAATATTAGATATTGCATAGGCGGACTTAACCACAACTGTAGAGGCCGCATTAGATGAGAATACCAGATCAAGTGTCCGATTAATTGAATTTTGAATAGAGCTTACTTGTTGCAGGTCAGCGGAGATTATGTTATCTAACATTTGGAGCTCTAATTGGGAAGAGCTAGAGGAAGCTTCAAAGTGCGAATCATCAACAGAAGGTTCCCAATTAATGTTGGGAAGATTAAAATCACCTAGCAAGATTATCTCACTATAAACTCCTGCCAAGCTAATGACATAGTCAAGAATCGAGGAAAGTTCATTAAAGACGGAAATAGGACTTTTCGGTGGAATATACACATTCAAAATAAAGACATCTTTCATTTGCAAATTTAATTTGATGCATATTAATTCTAAGTTATCAACGCCAGGAATAATAATTTGGGAAGAGCAGAAACTATTACGAACAGCAATAAGGACTCCCCCTCCAACTGTACTCAATACATTTTCATGACGATCTCTTCGATAAACTATGAAATCTTTATCAAAGAGTTCAGCGTCCAATATTGTGGCGTTCAGCCACGTTTCAGTAAACGCAAAAAGATCATAAGAAAATGTTTGAGAATTTTTAAAAATTGTAGTTGTCTTACTACGAAGTCCTCTTACGTTTTGGTAGTAGAAGGAGAGCCTGTGCTGTTTTTTGGAATATTAGAACTACGGACTGAGTTCTTTCGACCAGAGGTGACGAATTCCTTAACAAGAGTGTGTGGAGGCCAAGAACAATTTATAATCGGATCAAAAATGTTACTTGAGACTGTAATTTTAAAAGAAGACACGAAACTGTTAGGCTTGCTTATTTTAATGCATCTGGCTTGAGAAGAATGAGTTATAGCCTTACACTCGATAAGATGGTTAATTAAATCATCAGAATCCGTTTCGGGAAGTAAGCGAGAAACAAATATGGATTTAGGCTTAGGAATAATATTCTAATATTCTAATATTCTCTCCAGCTGAATCGATAACGAGAGGCATATCACTAACAGGTTTGGGTTGGGTTGTAGCAATTTCGGTATTGCTTTTTTGATTTGATTTTTTTTTGGAGCTGGGCCAATACCATGGATGGTTCAACAGTAATCCAGCTTCGCATTCATTGAGGTCATCTACCACCTGTGTGATTCCACTGAGTTGCGGAGCCTAAGACAACCAGTAACTAAGCCTTTCTTGGTCACTAAGAAGAAGCCGATAAAAATGAACGTAAATACGTGACTGCAGTATTGTTGATTTATTTTATTCGATTCCTTTTTTTTGTCTATTCTTGACATTATATGCACCTATTATTATTATAAGCTTTTTATTTGCCATTTGAATTTCTTAAATTTATATATACAATTTTCGTTTTAACAATGTTTTTTTTTTTTTTTATAAATTTAAATTCCAAACAAAGTCTGGTATTAACTTATTAATTATATTGAAAATTTTAATTAATTATATTCAAAATTAAGTAAGTAAGTATATAAACCTTTGATTGTTCTTTTCATGAAGATATATTTCTGGCATAAGCCTCCCCCAATGTTGCCCATAATTCTCTGTCCTTAGCTTCATTATACCAATTTTGTCTGTAGTCCGATAAATCATCAGCCCATCTCTTCTTGCGTCTTCCAGGTCGTCTTTTTTCAGCTGGAGTCCATTTTGTGATTACTTTAGTCCATCTTTGTTCTTGAAGCCTTGAGATGTGTCCTGCCCAGCTCCATTTAAGCCTTCTTGTTCTTTCTACTACATCAATGATTTTTGTTTGTTGTCTTATATGCTCGTTTCGTATTTTTTGAATTTGTCTTATTTTTAGAATTTTCCTTTCCATTTTAGTTTGGCAAATCCTAAGTTTTTCTGTTAGATTTGAGGTTAATCCAAGTGCTTGTAGTCCATAAGTCATAACGGGTAGTATTCCTGAGTCCATTATATATTTTTTTGTGTTGTTACTTAAATTTGATTCCATTATTTGATGTATATTCCAGAATTGTTTCCAACTGTTTGTGATTCGTCTGTTTATCTCCTTGTTTTCTTGGTCTTTGAATGATTTTAATTGTCCAAGGTAAATGTAATCTTCTACATAATCTATCCTTACTCCGTCTAATGTGATATCTGCTTTTGTGTGATTGGTCATTGCTTTTGTTTTTGTTTGGTTTACATTGAGTCCATAGGGCTTACAAGCAGTAGTCAATTCTTTTAGCATCGATTCGATTTGTTTGGCGTTCGTTGAAATAAGTACGATGTCATCAGCGAATCTCAAGTTGTTTAGATATTTTCCGCCTATGTTAATGCCATACCGTGTTGTCCAGTTTAGGTTCTTGAAAATTTCTTCTAGTACAGCTGAGAACATTGGTGGGGACATCGGATCTCCTTTCTTTCGGTTTTTATTTTTGCCCAACTGTTGTCATAAATGTTTTTGTATGTCTGGATAATGATAGGGTTTATGTCTTGATTTATTAAGGCTTCCCAGATAGTGTCATGTTCAATGGAGTCGAACGCCTTGCTGAAGTCAATAAATAAAAAGTATAGTGGTTTCTTGAATTCATTGAATTTTTCTATCAGTTGGTTCATCGTTTGTAGGTGATCAGTTGTTGAATATCCTTCCCGAAATCCAGCTTGTTCTATTGGTTGGTTCATGTTAAGTTTTTCCTTGATGGTTCTGTATATTATTTTTGAGAAAAGTTTGTAAATAGTCGATATATTGCTTATGGGTCGGTAGTTGTTTATATCATCCTTTTGTCCTTTTTTATGAATCAGTGTTATGGTGGTCTGAGTCCACTGTTTGGGTATATTTTGCGTTTTTAATATATTGTTGAATAGCAACGTCAAAATAGGAGATAGTGATTGTTTTCCGTATATAAGCATCTCAGCCGCTATACCATCGTTTCCAACACATTTCTCTTTCTTTAGATCGTCAATTGCTTGCTCTATATCCTTTTTGATTAGGAGTGGGTTGTTATTTATGTTATTGTTTATAATTTGTGGTGTATTAATATTTGCGTCTGTGTTATCTTTGCTGGATTTAAACAGTTGTTCAAAAAATTGTGTGGCTGTTTCATTAATGTTTTTTCGGTCTGATATGCTTTTATTGTTGTTTTTCATTGTTAGAATCCAATCTTTCCCTTTGTTCAAGAATTGTTTTGTCTTTTTAATTGATTTCGTGGAGGCTAGAATGTCTTTGATTGCTTTGTCATTGAATATTTGAATGTCCATTTTTGATTTTTCTTTTATTTCTTTTCGTATGTGTTTCAGTTCAATTTTTTCTTCAAATGATGTTACTTCCTTGTTTCTTAATTGTTCTCTTCGTAAAATTAGTTGCTTTGTGCCATCTGAAATCTTGTCAGTTTTTTCGGTTTTTGCGGTCATAATCGTGATCTTAGCTGCATTTTTTATTATTAATTCAATTTTGTCATATGTTGTTTGTAGGTCACGATCAATTTCATCTTCGTTAGTATTTATATTTATTTCATTTCTCAAAATTTCGTTATATGCATCAATATTGTTCTGAGTCACTGATCTAGGGATATGCAAGTTTTGCTTGTTTCTCTTTAGCGTCTTGTGATTGATTGTTAGTTTTGCTCTTACAAGTCTATGGTCGGAATCAAACTTGATATTATTTAAAACTGTTACATCTGTTAGAGTTCTTAATTTATTCGTCATAATAAGGTCAATTTCATTTTTTGTTTTTCCATCGGGTGATTTCCAAGTCCATTTTCGATTGTCTTTCTTCTTAAAAAATGAGTTTCCGAATCTAAGATTATTTTCTTCAAGCCATTTTATGACACCTTCGCCTCTTTTGTTTCTTTCTCCAAATCCAAAGGGTCCGATTACTTCCTCATCTTGATCAAGTTGTTTTCCCAATTTGGCATTGAAGTCTCCAATAATGAACATTAGTTCTGTCTTTGTTTCGTTGTATGCTCTATCAAGTAGATTATAAAATTCTAAAATTTCTTCGTCGTTGGCTCGCTCTGTTGGTGCATAAACTTGTATTATTGTTGTTTTTGTGTTTGTTAGATTTAGAGTTAGGCTACAAATTCTCTCGCTGAAAAATCGGATGTCAATAAGCTTTTCCTTCAGCCATTTTTTGATAAGAAATCCGACGCCGTGTAGTCCTTGAGTTTCACCAATATAGCAAAATATGTCATCTTTGTTTTCTGTTATATTCTTTCCCAGTATTCTGATTTCAGATAGTCCTAGTATGTCCCAATTTATATTGGATATTGCTAATCTGAGTTCGTTTTGTCTTGCTTCCGTAGATAGGGTTCTTACATTAAATGTGCATAAGTTCAGAGTATTTTTGGTATTATTTGTACTTGTTTTTATTTGGCAGTTTGGAGGGTTTTGGCCGCTATTCCTCACGATGGCTAGTCGTCTTGAGGTGGAGTCATTTAATTTACTAGATTTCGACTTGTTAAGTTCAGACTTTGTTTTTCTTGTTGCTATTGTTTGTCATAATCTTTTTTCGATACGGTTGCATCTCTTTGCATATTTTGAAAAAAATTTGTGTATAGTGTTATCGCTACTTCTTTTGTCATTTCTTTCTGTTTCTATGTAGTTTTTAGGTTTTTTTGATAGAGTTGTGCCCTCAGGGCCGTCATTTATGTTAAATTCTTTTTCATTTGGTCTGCTTCGTTTTTTTAGTTGTTGTGGAGTTTTTTCGTTTGGAGTTTTACTCTTGCTTACAGAAGGACCTAGTTCCTCGGTTTCGATTACTCTCGTCAGTGTTGTTTTTTCTTGAATGGTTCTGTTCATGTCTTCTTTGGTATAATCATCTCTTATGTAAATAATCTCATCTTTATAGAACTTGAGTTTTGATTTATTTTTCATAATTGTGTCTTTTTTTATCTGTGTTGTCAATCCAAGTAGCAGAGGTCTATTTTTCTTTTCGTTATATTTTCCTATTCGTCTTATAAAATCAATTTCAAAAATTGAAGTTTTTATGTCCAAAATATAGTTAAGAAGATATAAAACCAAGTTTTGTAGTTCTTCATTGTTCTTCTCTGTTTCCTTAATGTTGTAAATTACTATGTTCTTTCTCTTCATTGATTTTTCTAAGTATTTAATTTTATTTTCCAAATGTCCTTGTTTTTCTTCTATCATTTTGTTTTTATCTATAATGCAGCTTAGTTTATGTTCGATACTCTGTGTGTGTTGTTTCATTTCATATCTTATCTCTTTGCCAAGATTTGTAATGGCAGACATAATTATGTCTAACTTTGTGTCGGTAGTGCAGTTTTGTGAATCGGTCATTCTGTTTAAGGCTTAAACTTTTAATTTGGATGTCAAGAGTAATCTGTCAATATGCAAATGACAACTGTCAGCCAAAGAAAACAATATCAGAAGTCAAAGAAACGCGTGTGCATAAACTTTTAATTGTTATTGCGTTGAGCAGTTAATATTATTAATAAAATATTATGCTTAGCATCAGACTTTTCTGTTCGGGTTTAATTATTTCGTATTTGTTATTCCTATTGTGTGTGAAAATGGAAGCGTTGAAGTTTATGCGGTATAATAACTCACCTCAGCAGTGCTCCTTGAGACGGGAGGTAGTTTTGCGTGTTTTACGGCGAAGAGATGCTACTTCTTGCTGCTTGACTCTTGAGTGAGATCTGCACCTATAGGATTCTTAATTGTTTCTTGATTCATATTGTCCTGTAGTAGAATCCAAAACGCAGATCCTTATAAAGGGCATTAATCCCGAACCCTATTTTTTCCCGGCTAAATCAAGATGGGACGGATTTCTTCATCTTCTTCAGTTGGGGGTTATCCTGGAAGAGTCTCTTTTTTTTGGGTCGTTTTCCTATTGAAATTCGTTTCACCGTTGTCAGGAAGGGGTTTATTCTCATTGTGTTCATATCGCAACTTATTTCATATTCTGTTTTTTTACTATTTCGTTTCTTTCTGTTACTTCAAGCATATTCTCCCGTTTTGTTGTAGTTCTTGGCCTTCCTGTTCGTGCTCATGTGGGACTCAAAGATTCCTTTCTTCGTTGGAATACAAAATTTCTTAAACCTGTTCTATATCCACAAGTTGTATTCGACAGATTCATGTCTGAAATCCACAACATATGTACCTAAATGTTGTCGCAGGGCTCCGTTTTTTTTTTTAACCCTCTTCCTTAATTTTATAAATATGCCTTGTCTAAGATGCTGAAAAAAAAACAAACAGGAATGAAGTTCGATATTTTCACCAGAGGGTTAAATGAACGACTGAAGCTTACCAAGCAAATTCATCGGCAAAACTTCGGCCTAATACTGTAACAAAACCGATGGTTTGGCCGAATGTTGTTTTTTAGTGGAATTTGAGCTACGATAATACAAATATAACTTGGAGGTAGTTAAGGACGGGAGTAGTACGAAATCCCCAAAAGACAAAATCACCATGGGGACAAAATCTCAAAAAAAAAATCCAACTTGCCAATATCTCCACGCCAAAATCCCCACGGAAAAATCCCCAAAGAAAAAATACTTTTTGCCAAAATCTCCTTGAAATCTCCAAATCTCCAATATTCAAGTACTTCTACTTACACCGTTCCTCTCACGACATGTTTTGTTTTATATTCATTCTTTATTTGTTTAAACATTAAACAAAGTTCTTTTGAAATGATTTTTTTATTTATTTTGAATACAATGAATTATATTTAAAATGAATTAAACATTTATTTCTTAAACAACCTTAACTGAATACAATAATATCTCCAAAACAAATATGTTCAAGTAGTGAATCATGCGATTAAATCGCGCGATTTAATCGCATGATTCACTACTTGAACATATTTGTTTTGGAGATTTTGGCATGGAGATTTTGTCCATGGGGATTCTCTCTTTGGAGATTTCGCTGCTGGAGATTTCAGTTTGGGGATTATGGGTTTGGGGATTTTCGTTTGGGGATTTTGGCTTGGGGAAATCGTCACCAACCCGTTAAGGACTTTGTCAGCATTGGCTCTGCTATCAACATAAACATAGACAGTGACATCAGCGACGAGATCAGATGGCGAATAAATCTTCCTTATCGCTGCTTCTTTGGGCTAGAAAACAATTACGTAGTAAAGCCCTCTCCCGATCATTTAAGGTGACGCTGCAAAAGACCCTTATCGTCATCATCATAAACTGATTAGAGCACCTCAGGTTGCTTCAAAAGAAAAGTTCTATGGAAGATCTATAGTCCTTTCTTCATCGACGAATGGAGGAGAAGATTTAACCATGCACGGGTTGTACACGTACAGCGACACTAACCTAAAGTAAAGGTTCAACGACTCTCGATGGCTTGCTCACTTGAAGAGGATGAAAGACAATGCTCATATGTCCGTAGTCTCCAAATCCATCAAATAGGGACGACGCAATGATGGATGACCAAAGTTAAGATGGGGATGGGGCGCGAAAGTTAAAGATGACCTAAACCAACTCGGCGTGTGAAGTCGCTTATGAATGAGCTGGCTGGAGAGGTTTATTGGTTGAGGCCCAAATCCATCCCGGACTGTAGCGCCACCTTAAATAAGAAGTTCTGACAATAAGAAGGGTTGACAGTTGACAGTTGAAGCAAAAGATGGAAGTGCAAAACAAGTTCTGTGTAAAGTTTAATTATTTCGTTGACAAGTGAACATTAAATTCAAAAAAGTATATTGAACGCATCTGTTTGAATCACAGTATCGCTTGAGCAACACAAATTCGCCCAGAGTTTCTAAGGTAGGAAGTATTTCACGCTTTTATTTTCTTTGCGCAAGGAAAAAATAAGAAGAAACTACTTGCTGTATTACGGTATCTCTATGAGCGCCAAAAGAAACATAAACGATAATTTTCCAGAGCATAACAACAGCACCGACCGACCGCTGTGACTTGCTGGAGTCTCAACTTGAAATGATTTCACGGCAACACAACGAAAATTGTTTGGTGGTACACCTTCCTATAGACAGAGAAACTAGTGCTGTTGATTTAGCAAAACAAACATGCAACGAGCTTCTCAAGTTAAAAGAAGGTGAAGAAGTTAATTTTAATAAAACTCGAGAAATTATAAACTCGCAAACACAAAGAGGAACCGTTTTTATAGAACTTCACTCAGTAGAAGTTGCGGATAAAATTCTAGCTGCCGCTAGTCAGCTCAAAGGGAAAGGCATAAGCATCCACCGCGAACAATCTTTGATGTACCGAAAGAAAAGGCAAACACTTAATGACGTGAAAAACAAACTTCTACGAATTAATCCTCAAGCGAAAATCAACCTGAAAGGTGAAAAACTGCAAATAAACAATCATCTCTTCGTTTATAAAATTTCACGAGGATTACTTGTCAAATCGGCGGAAATGACGTTTGTAAACAATATGTTTGGTGACAGATCTTCTGAGTTCTTTGACAGCAGCGAGGGAGCGAAGCTAGTTCCAGTTGAAAGTGGAAATTTACCATCGATCTCTCACTCCACATCAGCGCCACCTAGGCTTGAGTTAATGAACTCTAATAATGGCAGAAGCCAATAGGAAAAAACTGTCGTCTGCCAAAAAATTAATAAATCTCTTAATTTAACAATTTTAGCTTACAATATTACGGGTCTAAAAAGTAAACTTTTGCAACCTGATTTTTTTAAGTATATTTTGAAATTTGATGTATCTAATAATTCTATTGGAAACATTTTTAGAGGAAAGATTTGAAAATGATTTTATTAAATATTTTAGGGATTATAAATTAAAATTCATACCAGCAATTCGAACAAATGTACATGGGAGAGCGAGTGGGGGTATTTTATGTGGCATAAAATGTAAAATTTCTCATTTTGTAGAATTTAAAAACATCGAAACCACAATTGTATTTCATATAACATGTAACAATTTAAACTACCATATTATTCCGGTATATCGTATATTTAAACTGCAATAACTGGAAAAATGATTTTGATATCTTGTGTAACCTTATGACTAATTCTTTCTTGGAAAATACTATGCTAATTGGTGATTTCAATGCTCGAATTGGTGACTATCAGAATTCATCTGTGCACTTCTTACAAAATCAACTTATTTTCGAAAGTACCAGAAATTCTAAAGATGAAACGCTTAATAGAAACGGCAAACTACTTTCTGAAATTTTCGAAAACTTTGGCCTATTCGTGCTGAATGGGGTGACAAAAGGTGATGAATTTGGTGAACTTACATTTATCAGTGGCCAAGGAAAATCAGTTATTGACCTATGTGCAACGTTTGGAGAATGGGGCAATGTAATTAAAGATTTTAAGGTGCTACTGGCCAACTTCTCGGCTCACTTGCCAATTATTGTTGAAACAGAGAGTGTTTCAGACAATTTCCGGAAACTTAAATGGATGCAGAACAAAGCTGATTGGTACAAAGCTCTTCTAAATCACAACTTTAATCTTCTTCCACAACAGTCAACAGCCACAATAGAAGAAATTGAAAACAACATAATTAGATTAGTTTATGCTTCGGTACCACCAGGGAACCACACTTTTGTCCATTTTATTCCTAAAAACAAATGGTTTGATAGCCATTGCAATAAATCACGCAATCATTTAAATATTTAAAGCTCTTTAGAGCAACAAATTCCAACTATTATAAAAATATGTACCTAAGAGCCAACAAAGATTTCAAACAGCTTTGCGCTACTAAGAAAATAAGCTATTAGCGGGTGGCGGCAAAGTATGAAGATAACTCTCGAAGCTCAGACTCTAGGAGCTCATTTTAAAACCCTGTTGTCGGCTGAAGAGAACCTTCATACTTTCAGCTTTGCGTTACAGAACACGTGTGTTTCCGACCTGAACGGCCCAATATCGTTAAATGAATTGGAAATAAGTCTCACGAAAATGAAAAACAACAAAGCACCTGGAAGCGATGGAATACCAGTAGAGTTTTTCAAAAATTCGAACTATAGCTTAAAAACCTACATTCTGGATTTCTTCAACCGCCTCTATGAGAATGCTTGTGTTCCTTCAAATTTTACTAAAGCTCTCATTTTCACAATATTTAAGAAAGGAGATCCTAATCATCCTGAGAACTACAGGGGAATATCCATTCTCAACTCGCTTAGAAAGATATTTGCTAGAATTCTTTATGAAAGATTATCTAGCTGGACTGAAAGAACTAATCTTCTCAGCATGTTTCAAGCTGGCATGCGCTCTGGGTTCGCCACTATGGATCACATTTTTGCATTGACTAGCATAGCTAGAAATCAGATTGAAAAAAATAAAAAACTTTATGTCTGTTTCGTTGATTTCAAAGCTGCATTCGACACAGTAAACAGGCAGGCTTTGCTTTATAAGCTCTAAAATATGGGAGTATCACGAAAATTTTTGATGTTGTATGTTCAATTTCGGAAATCTTCAAACGCAGCTGTATGTGATGGATCTAAACTGTCAGAGTGGTTCGAAACATCGGCAGGCGTTCCACAAGGATGCATTTTGAGCCCTCTGATATTCGCTCTGTTTATTGATGATATTCCTGATGTACTACCGGGTGGCGTAATCTTTGCGGGAACTCTCATCAAAGTTTTGCTCTATGCTGACGATTTGAGTTTTAATAGCTGACAATCCTTTTTCACTGCAACTTCAAATTAATAAATTACAGTCGTACTGTCAGACATGGGATGTGAAAATTAACGCTCAAAAAACAAAAGCAATGATATTTGAAAACCGACAATGTAGAAGAGCTCCTGAAGAAGCCTGGAGACTTGGTAGCGAACACATTGAATGTGTACGTGAATTTAAGTATCTAGGAGTTCTGTTTAAATATAACTTAAACTTTTCCAAGCACGCCAAGGAAAAAAGCAGTGAAGCTAAGTTAGCATTGAATTCAATGTGGCCGACTTTCTTTGCAAATCCCGATATTGACCATTCGTCAAAATTCAAGGTCTTTAAAGCTACAGTCAACACCTGCATGTGCTATGGGATACAAGCATTTGGGGTTACACTGTTTGAAGAGTTTGAGTTGGTCCAAAGACACTTTCTTAAGCGCATTTTTCGATTGCCGAATTCCACGCCGACCTACGCGATTCATGTCGAAACAGGATTACCACCAATCTATATAAGAAACCTTAAAGCTACTTCAGACTATTATACGAGAGTGATAAGAAGAAGTGATACCAGCCTACACAAACTGATATTGGTTAGACTTTTGGAAACAATTGCATCACCTTTTAGGGAATGGAACCAGCTGGCCCTATCTCATGACATCGCGTTTTCAATAACTGAATGAAATCTGCATGAATGGCATGATTTTCATCATCTCAAGAATAGATGACGGAATATTTGACCAACACTTGATTAGAGCATCATCGTCTTCTTCTAGAAATATTTATAGCAAACTCAATCACCGAATACCTACGGAAGAAAGCTATTTTAATGTTAAAAACTCAGTCGATTTAATAAGTACAGTTTTTAAAGCAAGGGTGGAAATTCTCAACCTAAATTTCATCCCCCACAGAGTTGATTTGCAGCAAATTTGTAACTTGTGTAACAGAAGAGAACTAGAAGATGTTTACCATTTTATCGCTGTGTGCCCAATTTTGCAAGAAATTCGGCGATTGTATTTCCAAGAAAGTTTTTTGTCTATCAATAGTCTCCACGAAATATTAAATGGTGCTCGGGGTTGGTATAAATTATACAAATTTTGTAAACATGCTCTAATGTACCGGAATAGTTTCTAAAATCACACGTATGCTCTACAATGCTTTTTTGTCTTAAACCATTAAAATTACTACTTTTTGTGTTTCAAATCACCATCAAAATTGACTTTTTTACTTATGTTTCAAATCATTAAAATTGTAAGAAAAAAAAATCAAAACTCTCGCTTCTCATCCGAAATTTTAATAATTAAATTTAACTTAATTACATAAAAAATCTTTTTCGTAAATTTCTGTTTAAATCCAATAATTTCAATTATATTTCCTCCTTTTTCTTATTTTTTTATTAGTTTATTTTGTAATGTAAACTCTGGCAGACGGCAGAACAGCCATGACCGTATTCTTTAATTAACTGTATACAAAATTAAATTGAAAAAAAAAGAATTCATAATAATAATAATAATAATAAGAAGTTCTGCAACTTCTAATAAAATAGATTGTTTCGGTGACGATAGTACGCTTAATTTTTCATATTCTTTCCCAGACTCACATTCCTCCTCTTAGGGCGCGGACTGGGAACTTAAACAGCACTGTACAATGTTAAATTAAAAATCTACGTAAGCACCATGCTGTTTTTTCTAGTTGAAGCTAGTTATAATCCCCTTTATGCCACTATCCATTAGTGGCACTTGCATCAGTTGGACCAACTGTCTCGAAATGTTTGGAATGTGTATCACCCACTACTTTTTGTTGAACAATGACATTAAGCGACGACCGACGTGCTTCTTGTTCCTGTTGAAGCTTCATTATAACCTCACATCTCTTTACTGGTGCTCCAGCAAAACACTTAAGTCTCTTGGATAGTCTTTACCAAAAAAGACCTCTAAGAATGGTTGGCGATACAGACATCATGGATTGATTTACATTTTTACAACATGGATCACCGTGACCGTCCGTCGTAACGTTTTGTATCTCTATTTATTTTATCGTTACTTCTACAGTGAATGCATATATTGATATAGCCAGATGCATTCCTCCCTTTAAACAATTCAGTCGTAAAACGCGCTGCTAGGAATACTCATCATTTTACCCTTGTATCCAACTTTGGTCGAAGTTTCGTTTCTGAGACGTATTACGAGAACACTTTACCATACTAAACCGTCTTCTCATTTCCCGACGATCCTGACATATAAGCAGTACCTTCACCAACAATCTCCTTAAAGAAGCGAGTAACTCATACAACGCCAAACCCAAATGAAGACCCAAAAATAGAACACGAGCGACACTCAACAAATCAATAGGAAATGTACCAGAGATACGGCTTCCAAACTGCCCGATAAGCGTCACTAGCTAAATCACTGGGCACGCCAGATACGATGCAAAGACGTTATCTGGATCAAAAGAAGAATCCATTCGAAGACACACTGCCAACGCGATCGGTCTTACTCCCCTTTTTTTATAAATAATGAAGAATTCTAAATCTTTTTAAAAGCCTTATTTATTTTATAAGAAAACTTATTTCACACCAATTAGCAAACATTTATGGACATAATGAAATTAAAAGTTGGTCAGATCAAGCTTACACAATGCGTTTATATTTTGGCTGCCTAAGAATAAAAATCCAATGAGTAACCTAGGTTAACATCCTTCAGTGGACAAGAATAAAAATCAAACTTTCACATTGAAACTCCAAGTAAATTATAACTTCAATAGTAAACCACATTAGAGGTAAGCGCAAGGAATTTGGACTTGAATTTTGCATTCGATAGCAGAACAATAATGTCCTTTAAATAATTTATTGGCCCGTGTCATCCCATTTGACATTCAAAGGTCTATTTAAATTCAAACACTGAAATGTTTACAAGCCATTTACTGCTATGAAGTATCAAATTCTCTGCTATTATGCTGACTGTAATATGGTGATGTAGAGTTCCCCTTTCTACCGTATCACAACGACGACACAGTCCAAATTTAGTCCACTATCCAAAGGCCATGCTAGGTTAGACGGAGCTATATTTACTTTTAACACCAGGTGACCCAGATTCATTCGATATTTATTGTTTTATTGCCTACAGTTCGCGAAAAATAGGGTCGTGCTCCGTATAATAGCGCAATCGACATGTAACCGGCAGCAGTCGGTGTCGGGGATTTTCGATTATGTTCGCCAACTAAATGCCAAAACCACATTGAACCTGGTGCCAATTGTGGCCAAATAGTTAAGGCCATTGCACTTGCAACTGTGTCTTTGCCGTAATGCTGTTAGAAATTGTCGATAAAATATTTAAAATTAATTCCTTGTCGGCAGGTTTATCCTTTGTAAGCGTGATTTTGATTTATAATTTTAATGCAATTTGAACATTTCCCTTCATGAATAAGGCAAGGTAGGGATATTATTTAAAGGCACACTGAATGCGGATAGTATTGAATTATGTTTTGGAATTCAACGGAGCTGGAACAATATTTTGCAAGTTTGTCAAAATAAATGTTGTTGAAATTTTAACGTCGACATTAAAGAAATTAATCAAAGTGTTGCTTAGGACGATATTGTTGTTGAACACAGCAGTCATCTATCATATGCACTCATAATCCAAGTTGAAGGAGATTTCACGTCCGTACGTGAGGATTGGAACATCGAGGGTTTTAGCTGTCATTTTTCTAGTTTCAATTGGTGTACATTTTTTGAGATCGTTAGGGTCCTTAGAGTGCCATATGTCTTTCCAACCACATCGTTTATGTGATCATTCGATGTCAAAGTCCTATTGAAGCAGTCTGGACGTATTCCACTGGAACATTAGTTAAGAGCACTGTGGGAAAATATGAAAGGTCAAATATACTCTTTGAGATTACTAGACATTTGGTTTTGAGGGGATTAAGAACTAGACCACATTCGTTAGACCATTTGTGAATAGAAGACAGGTTGTCATTGATGTTGCTTACACAGTTTTCGATGAGACTCAGAGTGGAACTCTGTAGGTATTGGACATCATCAGCAAATATTTGTACATTTCCATAGTTAATTATTCTGGGAATGTCATTAATGTATGCCGAAAACAAAAGCGGTCCAAGGATAGAACCTTGGGGAACACCACGCGACATAGATATAAAGTCAAAAAAAACAGCTGCCTGACTCCTCCCTGTTAAGTTAGAATGAATCAGTTTAGTTGCTTCCGGAGCGTACCCGAAATCTATGGATAATTTCTTACATAATGTGTTATGGTCAGTCGTATCAAATGCTTTGGAGTAGTCAAGAAGAACCAAGATTGTGACTTTATCATCGTCCACTCCATGGCCTTATCCTTATCCGCTCAACCACATCTAGGAGTGCAGTGGTTCTAGGTACTACTGTGATGAGAGCGAAATCCAGACTGTTTAGGGGATAAGAGCTGGTTATTGTCAAAGTGCTGATTAATTTCCCTTTGCATCAATCTCTTCATCAACTTGGACAAAAAAGGAAGGATAGAATATGGGATGATATTCAGTCCCGATTCTATTCTTCAGAACAGCGATGATTTTAGAAAATTTCCATTTTGATGGAAACTCACTTTTAGTCAACACTGAGTTGATAGCAAATGTTATGTATGGGAGGATTACAGGTATTACTGCTTAAACGAAAGAGGATGTAAGCCATCAATTCCCATAGTTACTCTTGATAGGAAAAAGATTCTCCACAACTTCTTCGGCTGACACAGTTGCAAAGTTGAAACCATTTAGATGATTTGAAGAAAAATATCATCTTGATGCAGACTCATAGATGAAGGCTGTGGAACGGAGGAGACAAATAAGTTGTTCAATTCACTACAAGCAACATGAAGGTTAGCGGATTTTTGCTTCCCTATTCCAACTCCGCTTTGGCTAGATTAGGTTAGAGTGGCTGTCTAGATGTTATTGACTCACTTAAACATCAAGGGTCCATTGTGATACCTCTAAAGAAGTTACTCATGGGAGAGTAATGAACTTTAACAAACCATTTTGTAATTTAATGAAGTTAGAGAGACATCTTGTGTCGATCGTTGCCAGTTCAACTTCCAAAGTTTACGGCCATTTTGAGAAAGATTCAGATGATTGGAGAACCACTTGATTTTAGCTGTGTTGATAAGACTTACACACTTGTTTCGCTATTGGCGATATACATAATTGATGGTCATCTGCTATTTTGAAACGTTTCCAATTTTGATATACGCTGTTTCTTTGATTGATGCAGCAACGAATTTCGTCTGTAAACGAATGGTTGTCTTTGTGTTTAAGAGTCTTTGTCCTCAGAGGAACATGGGTGTCAAAAAGTCTGTTAAGGTTACTTTCAATAAATTCTATTTGGTCATATGTGGTTTCTATATAATAGACGTCCTGCCAACGAATTTGTTTTATGTCGGATTCACGGTATTGGAATGTTACCTCAGGTCTCGTAAATGAAAGATAACATATAAGGTCATGTCTAGAAAATACAGGAGCAAACAACTGGTCGTAAAATAGTTTCGGTTACAAAAACTACGTCAAGAAGGGTACTAGAGTTACGTGAAAGATGCAGCACAGAATACAGAAGTTCTTGAGATTGATGTGATCGTATCTGTAATTGGAGGACGGTTTCCCCGTCATCATCATTATCATCAAAGATTAACTCAAAAGAATTTCGAGCTCACATGGGCAAAGTAGAAACTTAATGAACGAATTAAAACGTACAAATCAATCGCTGTGTTATTTTTTTGCTTTACTTTCGTATCAGGTTTTTGAAATCAAATAAATTTCATATTCTTCTGCATGGCTAAGAAATTCCCGGAGGTCCTCCCATGGCGAATTTTGAAAGCATCATTGTGACACCGATTCCCAATACAAGCATTTGTGCAATAAGTAAAAGCCTGTTAGGAGAAGAATCAAAAGATGAACTTTCGATATTGTCCACAAAATCATAACCGTTATCATCGCCGCCGGCTTCAAAATCCGGTGGCTCACAAGTATCTTCTTCCAGTCTCTCTGATACATTTTCCGGTATAATTTCTGCAAATTGCTCATACGGCATCGGCGGCACGTAGCCATATGCGTTTTGAACATCTTCATTTACTTCCTGGGGCCTTTCTGCTTAAAAGCTGAGTAATAAGTATTGAAAAATTAGATATTTAAAATCTTTTACCAGGTCTTTCAAGTTGTGATCGTCTCACATCTGAGATTCTAATATGTCTTGTGTCCCGAATTGGACTGGCGTTTTCGGATCTAAAGTTATTTATATTATTTGTATTAAAAGAGTTGTTTTAATTATTGGATTTGGTTGTTGATGTGCTGTAGACATTTGGCCATTCATTTTAAAAACTGATTCTATGGACAGACTTCGAAAATTTTATTTTTAAGGAATTTCTAACTGAGAGAAATCAGAATCACTATTATGTTTTAGCTCTTGGTCAATCCTTTCGTAACATAAATTGTCTTTAGGTCTTTGAACTATTATTAATATATTATAAAGGTAGTCCTGAATTTAACAGACTCAAGCAAAACCACTGATAGACCAATAAGAACTTCCCTAAAATGAGTAACTATCTAAGCTGAAATCTTAACGAAAATTTTGATCGAGACGATACCAAGCCTCAGTAATCGCTTTGGATTTGGTTACAATGCACACAGTACATTGAACATTACCAAATCACCGCCAGAAATTATAATGGGGTAAGCCTTGACGTATCTGAGGTGCTAACGGGGACTACTTGTATGAAGTTTGGATTTATGCGATCGCGAAACTTGTTTTCGCAGAATGGCCTCCCATGTTCGACAGGTCGAAGCAAAGTGGATTATGGTGTTCTTACTAACTTACTAGCTATCCTCCAGCTCTTGCACTTGGATTTACATCAAGTGCCAGGTTGGGGGTTGTGCGCTGAAGGGCATCCCCGCTACGTAGAATAACATTTCGTTGTGAATCAACAACAGGCGTCAGTAACGGTCCGATATACTGATTATCGATTATTATGACAGCATCTATAGAGACGAACTGTATAAGGATATGTCTAGTTTTGGCATCACAGCCAAGATCGTTCGCTTGTGCAAAATGAAAATGAAGAACTCACACTGCGCTATCAAGGTTAGCAACGAGCTTACGGAATCTTTCGATGTCAAAAAAGGATTCAGACAAGGCGATGCACTGTCATGCCATTTCTTTAACATCGTTCTTCAGAAGATAGTGCAAAACTCCACCGTCAACACCAGAGGCACTATCTTCCAAAATTCTGTTCAACTTCTCGCGTACATCGATGATATTGATATACCTAATAGGAAGAAACCAGTGTGATGTCAATGGCGCCTTTGTGAGAATTGAAACAGAAGCAGTAAAAATGGGCTAAGCAGTAAATGAGGGCAAAACGAAGTATATGCTGTCTTCGAGGGAGGATTCCCAACACCGACGGCTCAGATGGAATGCCGCAAAAGACGAAGAAGAGCAGTTAACCTCCCTGGGCTCCGCTGATAACACGGGCAATGACACCAGCACCGAGAGCAGACAAAGAATAACTCTTGCTAAACACTGTTTCTTTGCGCTAAGAAAGCAATTGAGTGGTAAAACCCTCTCTGGATCAGCTGAGGTAAAACTATACAACAGCCTTATCATCCCAGTCCTGCAGAAGTATGGCCACTGACATAATCGGATGAATGTGCCTTAGGCAGTTTCGAGAGGAAAGTTCTTCGGGGAATAGAAAAGAAGATTCATCAGCAGGCCTTAGGGATTTTACAACAACACGGACCTAGCTAGAAAAGTCATTACTCCAGGCCAGAAAGCCTTCGACACCATTCCCTAGACGAAGAAGTAGAGGAAGACCGCGACTCAGGAGGCGCACCGAAGTAGAAGAGGACCTCAGTCAGAGCTGGACCGAGCTGGCTGGCGGAGACTGCTGGTTGAGGTTGAGGCCCAAGTCCACAATGGGCTGTTCCTTACGTACGTAAGTATTTGTAAATGAAAGCGTTCACATCCTTGCGGACAACATCACCACACATCGCACTTGTCCATATGGCGGAAACAGGCGTTGGTGATTGCACCAACAGATAAGTGCTCGTGAAAGGCCTTCTCCTCTGAGAGTTAATCAGTGGAAAGTTTATTTCGTGTTAAGGTCAGCAAGTTAGTTTAGAATGTAGTCAAACCGAAGCTCAATTCAATTTAAGAACGTAACGAGTTGGTTATTCGAATTGGTGTATATTGAGCATTTTCTATGAAAATTGAATTCTAATCGTACATGAGTCGTTTCCAGACATAAGTGGAAAAATTTGTTTTTAACCAGAAACAGACGCATCATATCTCCGCTGGATTTTTGGAAGAGAAAAATTTTGCACCAGGTATTCAAGAGCTAGACCATGATGTCAAAATCTGAAGAATCGTCGCGGAAAAAAAATCACTATACCTTCAAAATTTTGTACGAAAGTTACCACAAAAAATTAAGGCAAAAGAAATACTGAAACTAAAAATCATTTTTCGCAATACATACACTGTTCTAGGAAGTGTGTCTAATTCACCACGTCTCTTCCAATCTTCGATCGTTTCATGGGGGATTGCTCCACCGTATAGATTGTCCCAATTCTCAAGAGGATCTTCTGATGTCGCAAAATAAGATTCTGCACCATTCGCTGGATCATTTTGATAAGAAAGCAATCGCCGGCGGTCCCCCGAAGTCGTAAATGATGTTGCAGGACCTTTGCATGCAACTTTTTTGGAACGAATCGAATCTGCAAACTCATCTAAATCATATGATTGCCAATTGTATTCTGCAAAAGTTTTGTTGTCTTCTGGAGATTTATCAAATGGTTCATTGAGAAACTTGCTATCTAGGCAAAGCAGAAACAGTTTTAACGAATGCAATTGTAGTTTTTTAACATCTGCATCTGGCTGTGGCACTTGCTCAATTTTTCTGATCCATTGGCATACTTTTGTTCGATCTGGTCCAAAATATCGAAATTGTTTTGCTGTTAAGAGGCAAGTCTTTACTTACAAGAAAAGAAAAAGACTTACCTTCGTCAAGAAATGTCACAACTTGATTTTTAGCTTGTTCTAGGTATAACTGATAAAGCTTGTCGATATGCATTTTGCTGTTAAAAAATATACATTCGTTTTGTACGTAAAATTTAAGCTTGTTTAGCGAAAAAAGAAAACATTTCTGACATCAGTTTTTTGTAAACATAAAGTTCAAATCAATTAAAATTATTCTGAAGAAGAATTGTGTAAAGTGAATTATAGTCTAGGAAAGATATATGAGCATTTTGAACCTAAGCCGTTTCGAACGTACAGAATATGCAAGGTGTTTTGGTAGAAGTTGAATATATGTGGGATGAATTGTCGACAACGAACGAAACGACCATCGCGAGACGCCTTAAACAACGAAACACAAACAAAGACACAGTAACCACAAAAGAAAATAGAAACGAACAACGAACTGTACAATGAAGTCCATAGTCCAAGTCAAGGGACGAACATAAGTAGTCATTATACTAAGACAGTGATTGTGTCCATTCCAATTATTATTCATTCTAGTTCGAACCATTGTGCTGGTTGCACATATCAATAAACCTACAATATTCAAAGCTGTGGCAGCGAGTATGCTTTTGAACATGTTTCTCAAATTTCACATGGACAAAAAAAACGACATGCGAATCTGGTGCATGCATTTCATCATCAAAACTGCCTTAGTGGAAGTTGGAGTTGAATCTGTCATTGTCGATTGGATCTTAACCATGTTAAATGGCAGAATTAACAACTCTCAAATGAGAATCACACCACATTGAGGGGTCATCTCACCACTGCTCTGGATCCTCGTAGTCAACAAAATTCTCACAAAATTTAAAGATCAGGGCATAAAAATTGTAGCATATGCAGATGACATAGTGGTTTTGGTATCAGGCAAGTTCCTTACCATCATCGAAAACATTATGGAAAACGCATTAAAAGATTTATCTTCTTGGGAAACTAAGAACGGTGTCGGGGTCAACCCCACCAAGAGCTAGTTTTGTTCACGAAGAAAAGGAAACTGGAGGGCTTCAACCCTCCCAAACTAAATGGTATTCCTCTAAAACTTTCTAAGGAAGCTAAATTTCTAGGAGTAATCCTTGACTCCAAGCTTACATGGAAGCGTTATACTGAGGAAAGAATGAAAAAGCACTATGTGCATTCTACACATGTAGATTGTCAGACCCATTCTTACCTATGGCTCTATTGTATGGTGGAAAGCGGTGGAAAAATCAAGCTATCTCAACAACCTGAATAAGGTACAGAGACTAGCCTGTATAGGAATAACAGGGGCTCAGAGATCCACACCACAAGCTGGGTTCGAAATGATCTTGGATCTCCCGGCTCTGGATGAGTTCATAAGGTGCACGACGGCCAAAACTGCAATACGTTTAAAAGAACCGAGTTTCTGGAAGCACAGCACTTATGGACACGGGTCAATCTTACAAAGATATGTCACGATTCCAGGACTGATGGAGACCACTGATTACATTCACCCTTTACTAGATTTCGACAGGAAATTTTCTATTCGCATACCAGAAAGACAGGGTTGGGATCCTAATTCACTTATACGTAAACAGGGTATCCCTTTCTACACTGACGGCTCAAAAATGGAATCAGCAACAGGCGCTGGAGTGTTTTGCCAATCTCTCAACATAAGAGAGTCGTATAAACTTCAAGCTGATTGTAGTGTTTTTCAGGCCGAGATCTTTGCCATTGAAAAAGCAGCTGAATTGGCACATCATGAAAAGCTAAGCTCCTCAGAGATTACTTTTTTCGTGGACAGCTAGGCTTCTATCAAAGCCTTAGCCAGTGAGACCATAAGATCAAAGGCAGTTTTAAACTGTAGGAAGGAATTAAATGAATCTGCCACATTAACCAGGTTAAGCTCTACTGGGTTCCTGGACATAGCAATATAGAAGGGAACGAAATAGTGAACTAGCCAGGAAAGGGTCAGAAGCAGATACAAGTAGTAGCGACCACTCAGTTAGGGGACCATTTGTCCCGATTGGGGTACTCAAGAGGAAGATAGACCTTAAATCAAAAGAGAAAATCAATAACTCCTGGAAATCCAGGGACGATTGCGTAATCTCTAGAACTTTATGGCCTAACACAAATGAAAAGGAAACTCGGTATATTCTATCGCTGAGTAAAAGGAACATTAAAATCCTGATAGGTGTACTAAGCATTTGCACCAGATTTCTGTAGGAGCTGTCAGGATGAGAGGAAATAGAAACCATTAAGCACCTGCTCAGTGACTGTCCGAACCTCCAAACTAGCCGACTCCGTCATTTCGGAAACAGGTTTGTTGGAGAACTGTATGATCTAGCACAGGTCTCAATGGCAAACGTGATAGCACAGGCTGGTTCGTTAACGAGCCAGTCTACGTTAATCGGCAATCTTGAGGAGCATCGATGCTAACTTTTATTATTATAGGGGATCGCAATGGACCAGTAGATAGATTTGAAAAATCTATTGAGATGTTACTTTATTTGGCACTTAAGTGAATTCTTGAAAATCCTAATGTCCTTGCTAATTTCATCATGTTGTAAAGCAGTCGAACATGAACATGTATCTATCTAAAACCAAGCAAAATTATTTACCAACTGTCCAAGTTAATTTAATCTCAGAGTAACCAAAACTAAAGCTGTCAACACATCACCTACATAAGACCCCTCATGGAAAATAAATACAAACGTACGTTTCTTTATTCCATTTATATGTTTGAAAGGTTCCCAGCCCTAACGAAGGAATACTCAAATCAACGTGACTTCCGAGAATAGGTGTCGAATGTCGAAAAACCATTTCTTATGTAATTTATAATGTCATTGGGTCATTAACACTAACAGAATCAAATGTTTGCTTACACAACAAGTTTAGTTTCAAATCAACGCAAGAGTCAGAGTTAATTTGTTCACAAAGTGTGAAAAGGGACTGTCACCATCTAGAGGCAAAACAAATAAAAAAGTAATACTTAACTATATCAACAAGCTTTCGGACATTATAATAAAATTCTATAGGGAAAGAAGGTACAGGTTCACAGGACAGAATCAATGTATCTATTTACATCGGAAAGTCGACGAGGGATTATTATCTAACGAAAAACATGTCACGTTTTTTTAGGGGACACAAATATACAATGTCCTTGACCTATGACATAATTATCTTAGTTTAATTTATAAAACATCAAATGGATTTGCTAGCTAAGTTCATTAATGTTTTCATTTAATATCTCAAGTATTGAAGCCAATTCTGTCGAATAGATGAAATCTTTTTTTAAAGTTGGAATTTTTTAAACTTACAGCCTTATTACGGTTGTCAATGTTCAATACGATATTTGACAATAATACAAAAAATTGATGAATCGGTATTATCGTTTTTAGTTATCAATTTTTTTGATACAAGTTCAGATTTAAGAACTACTGTGAATGGGCGTATTCATAATTTCGGTATTATGATAGTCAAAAAAAAATAAAATTTGTCAATTTTTCAGTCAATCACAAAATCCTTATTGATAAAACATTTTTAAGAAACGTGAAAGCCAAAAGTATGTCCAGTGTAGAACTATTTTTCGGTGAAAATGAAATTGTTGAAGAAAATTCTTTGGAGCAAGCGAAGAAAAATACGTGATGCTGCAAATCCACTGTTAATTCATGACGAAATGGCACATCAAAATAAAGACAAGTCAGCTGACCCTGGGGTGCCCAAGGGCTTAAGAATGAGATCTTGTTTTCTTCACATTTTTATATGTAAAGAAACAGCTAAATGTGCCTTAAGCTTCACACGACGCTAGTTAAGAAGCACTTTTTCATGACAGCTTGATACTCTTGGATGTTTTGTCAGTTCTTCGCAAGAGGCAGTGCCCGTGAAAAAACTATGGGCACGAGTAGGACCCGAACCCACAAAGTTCTGCTTATCAGCCAACGCACCTAACCACTTAGCCACGGAGACTATCAAGCTTGATTTGCTGCTTGTTTTTTGACACTTCTTACACTTGTGTGTGTACGTTATTTGCTTTAAGTTTTATTACCTATGTGCCTTTTTTGGGAGTTCTTATAAACAAATTACACTTGTAGGGAAATTTATTCCTGTTTTTAAGGAATATTTTTAACCCATTTCAGAGCACACTATTCCACCACTACAAATACAAACAAAACAAATTGGAACAAAAATTGGATATTTATTTAAACACATTTTCACAAAGAAAAACATAACATTTATTAGAACTAAATATACAAACACTAAATAATCACATTTTTTCCTGTTTTGGGGAGATGAATGTAATAAAAACCGGAAAAAAACTGCAAGCGTAAAATGACAATTCACTAAAAAAGTTTTTTCATTTGACGTCTTTGATGGAAAGTGGTTGAAATTATATTTTGAAAGTCAAACGTCGATTGACAATTGGCACTATTCACAATAAATTTTTGATTATTGTTCACAGTGAATCAAAAAATTGTCAACTCGCATTCATAATACCAATTTATCAAATGATTGACAAATTGTTTCAAAGTTCAATTTATCGATCTTTGACAATCGTAATAAGGCTGTTATTTTAATGTTACAAGTCATTTGGTCTATAATTAGGTTTTTAACGACCTCCTGGGAGCAGCATACAGGGCCTGTTCAGAGAATTGTACTCGGAAACTTCAATCAAATAATGAAAACAACAGATGACAGCTATTGACTTTGTTGAATTTCGGTGACCATTTGCTTATTGAGGATAGCAGAGGTCGATTTCTGCTTCTTCTCCATTTTCGAGGACAGTCATGATCTCGGATGAAATCACAAATTCACACTTTACTGTTGACATTAGGAAACGTTCGTCGGCAGGCTACTAAACGAGATGCTTTGTTGTTGATCATGGAACCAAAATATATGAACTTTTCGCACTCCTGAAGCATTGTTCCATTCAGGTATGTCCGGAATGGGGCCGCCAGGGTCGGAAAATGAACAGCATAGATGTTCTATCTTTTTCGTACTAATGCGGTATACACTTCTCTTCAGAACATCCACCTATCAAGTGCTCGTTGCAAGGATGTTAAATTCTCACTTATGATGGCTCCATCATCAGGTAAGAATAACGGATTCATCTGTAGTTGATTTACCCGATTAAAACTCGCACTGGTCATCATACAGCCGTATTATTTTTCGTAGTTGGCCATCAACTTAATCAAACGGTATAGCTATCGCAGTTTCTTGTTCCTCCCTTTCCGTTGAAGATTGGGAAAAGGTAACTTTCCCTCCATTTATTAGGTATTTGGTCACCGCTGATGAGTTTGGAGCTGAGAATTGTGAGCCATTTAGACCCGATATCAGCCATCCATTTGAAAAACTCAGATGGTATTTCGTCTGGACCAATCGCCTTCCCTTTCCTGCAGTTTTTCACCGCCACGCTAACTTCTTCGACTGTAAGGTCGGTTAATTCTTCTAAATTAGTTTCGGCTGTTGGAATGAAGGTACATACATATACCTATCCTGAGAAATTGCTCATTAAAAAATCCGTCAGAATACTGTCACCACCAGTGAAGAAGTAGTAGTAGGCCTTGCGCATCGTTGATGAATTTTGGTGAGCGAATTTCCTGAGCATTCCTTCATCTTTGAGCGGAATTTTTGAAGAGCCTGCCTTGCATCAGAAACTGGGGCAGATATTTCTCCAAACTCATGATGCATGCTATCCGTATTCTCTGCTTTATGCTGGACATATTTCTTATTTGCTTCTTTCTTGTAGCGTTTGTTTGCAGAGATTCTCACATACTTTGTACTCTACATTCTTCGTTTTCAAGGCTGTTGGTGTTCTCGCATAGAACATTTTTCATAAAAGAGATAAATGCTACGCCTTTTTCCAGTTCCAGGTTGTATAGCACTTGATTCCCCCGATAGCCTCTCTTTGTTTGTTTGTCAGGTGGTGTTATTGGGTGATTGCTTCTCCCAATTTCACTTTTGAGTCTTTCATTAGTGGCTTCATGATACTAGATCTAATACATCTGAGTTTAATTTCCACCCCTGCTATATGTGATAAGGTGTCGGCTTTGCTTAATAAACATGGTATATAACACTATAAGGCCATGTGACCTGCACCGTTTCTAAGACCACCATGAAAATCCACATAGCCTCTGTTGCCGTTCCCTTGTCCACGTGTCCCACAAAAAAAATTTCATCCTTTGGGATGTTTTTAATGTTGTTGTGCAAGTCTAGCCAGAATGCATCTTTTTCCACCTGCTCATATCCAATTTGGATAGCATATTCACTGACTACCTATATTTCACACCTTTCCTTATTTTAGGGACATCAATCAGTCGACGGTCACTGGACTTCGAAATAGCGAAAACACTTCCAAGCAGGATTACATTGATTCCGTTTTTACCTTCCTCTGTCTCGTAATAGAACATCTTGTATACTTTTGTCTTGACGTCCAAGAAACGGGGTCAAGGTGTCCATTCTCCTTTTCTTCATCATCTCTTCTAATTGAACGCTTCGGCCGTTCGTACTTCCAATGTTCCAAATCGCGACTCTTAATTTTCTTCTCACCTCGTGCATTAATTTTCTAGCCCTCGAAATCCATATAGCTCTAATCAGATTATTTCTAATTGGTCCAAGATCAATACTGTACTGTACACTTTTGATCACATTTCGTATTTGAAGAATATTCTTAGTTTTCTTCCAATTACCATCAACTGTTTTTTCCATTCCAATTCGGGATTCAAAACGGTTGGATAGTATGCGAACAGTTTCGCAAATGAAAGCCACATTTAAAATTTTGTTTGGAAGACCGTTCACTTACATATACAAACTCTCATAACTGATTTCTCATAAACCACTATGACAATTTGGATGAAATGTTCAAGGTTTGGTTTGTTGCAAGAAAAAAATCTCATAATGTTCTTTTAGCAGAAACTATCTGGGTCTTTTTTTCGGATTTAATTTCTTTTTATTGGAAAGGCGACATTATGAATCTAATCTTAATCTACAATGCAATTTTTGGGTCCATTCCTTTCTCCAACGAAAGGTTTTAAAAACATAACTTTTTACTAGAAAAATACCTCCTGTGCTTATTCAGCTAACAAACAAATCATCCAGCGTCCAGACTAACCAATTGTTTGCTTAACCTTTCAAATGATTGGTTTTGTGTTCAAAGAAAATGTATTCAAACCAAAAAACTCAAAGCCACAATCCGATGGAAAACGAAAAACTTAACAAAGCCAAGTCTAACAAAAATATATCAAGACTAAAACAAAACGTCCAAAAGCGAACAAAAAGAAAGAAGAACTAATCGAAGCATAATATAATCGCTTAATCCTTTTTGGTCCTTGCTCCGATTTAATCCCTTTAACTTATTTGCCAAACAAAAGCACTTAAAAAAATTAAGTGATTCGTTTTGGTTGTGAAATGGGCGCATATTTGCCGCTCCAATCGTTCGCTTTTTTCGCTTTCTTTTTTGTATTCGATGAATTTTCTGCAAAAGATTTATGAACTTGCCGGTATTTTTAATTATATTTATTCAACCAACTGATTACATTCTTTGCGTGTAGTTAAGTTTTCCCCGAGGCATATTGGTGCGGCTTTGCTTCAGTCCGCGTGCTACATGGTCCATGAAGGACATTTTCACTTAGGCTATAATACATTCGATTCTAATTAATTTTATGACCACAAGGGCCGGTTGTTTCCGCTGTTGTTAGTTCTATCGATTCTTTTTTTCTTTTGCTGATGTACAAAACTGCAAATCGAGCATGAGTTCAGCACTTTTTTTTCGATACAACATAACCGATGAATAAATTGATGCGAAGTGAAGTTTCGTTTAATTAATTTGCAAATAAATTAAACTGTTGGTCAACCATTTTTGAAAATACGAAAAAAGAAACAATAAAAGAGTATTAAACGGAAGCTCTCTATAGAGTTGGTATGTGTGTGCATCCGTATAATTACATTCATCACAAACATTATACAAACACAATTAAATCATTTAGCCAACTGGCAATTAGCAAGGCTATTGTAAGGTTTTCAAAAATTAATATTCCAGCACTTAGTTAAATACACCACCCTCGCAAACCAATTTAGATTTTATAATGTCGCATTAATTAAATTCTGAGGATAAAAAGTGTCATCAACCGTTTCGTTGTTTTTTGTAATTTTATTTTATTTTTTTCTTTCGTTTGTTGGCAAAGGAAATTACAAAGGCTCAAAAATAAAAATAAAGCATTTAGAAGCTATGAAGGCTTCAATGAAAGTGAGAAATTAAAATAACCGCCGCGGCCGCCGACGACCCTGGATCAATTTGTTAATCCTCGGCGCGTAATTAATTAATTTGAATTAATTACAAATTGCAAGCAGTGAAAGCAACAAGGTTCCTAATTTTTTATCATTTAAAAAGATTTGCGTTGCAATAAAATGTCGAGAAAAAGGATTTTGAAAAACTTTAATTGTTCTCTTTTTTATAGAGGGTCTATGTTTTATCGTTTCAAAAAACAAGAAATAGTGTACCTAACGGCTAAACAAATCACTTAATTGTCTCAACGAGGATAGCAAAGATATAAAAAATAATAATAATAAATTATGTAATAAAGTGTATGTAATTTATTCATGGTCGTGTAGTTTTAAATATTTCTATTTCTTTCTCTGGTCAGAGGTCCAAACGAACAGAAGTCATTCCGTTTAACAACCATTAACTAGAGAGTTGCGGGAGTCCTTGTTATGCATATTTTTGACAACATAAAAGACGGTGGACCGACCATATTTTGCCTTAATATGCTGATTCCTATTCGACTGTCCTGAGTCATGTGTTTTATGGTCGTACAGCTGTTTGTCCTCTTAATAAGTCATAATAGCGGATTGCACTGTATTTGTATCGTACACAAGCCTACGAGCTTAGAGCATAAAAGTATTAGTCAAGGTAACGCCATTA
The DNA here is from genome assembly GCA_943590905.1 of Sphaerophoria taeniata. Classification (NCBI taxonomy): domain Eukaryota; kingdom Metazoa; phylum Arthropoda; class Insecta; order Diptera; family Syrphidae; genus Sphaerophoria; species Sphaerophoria taeniata. Next base: position 250,076,340 of record OX016540.1, on the reverse strand, counting down.
CTTGATATGTATGTACCTATTGTTTAAGAATTGTTAATGTATAGCGCTCTATGTAAATTTTTATGTTACGCATACGCATAAGAAAGAATTTTAATACTATTGCGCATTGTATGAATTAAAGTTAAGTTAATTGCTTCCAATCAGTCCGTCGAGACGGTTCATTTAAGCGCTTAGTAAAGAATGAACGCTTGGCATGCTTGCAAAAGCGCGGCTAGGTACGCCGCGCCGGCCGGATTGCGGTGGTTCTTGTCCTCACACAGTAAGTCGCATTGAGCAGAAGAAAATAATATTCATGCCAAAACTTGGAGTCTGAATTAAAGACGGACAGACTAAGTACTTCGCCCTACTGAAGCTAAACGAGTGATTGGTGGAAATTCACTTGGAGTGCCTGGATTCCCTCCCAGTATCGCCTTTCAGCAACGCCTTGACAGCTCACGCACTCTTGTCCCTGATCCAATCTGGTCGTTCAATCACACTATACCAAAACTATTGGCACCTTCATCTTCCACACTTACACCCATTTTTATATAGTTCAAAAATTCATATGATTATGCATACTATTTATTTAAAAAATATAGAAAATGTAGTAGCTAATAAATCCATTATTGACCTAACTTAGAGCTTGGCTGAGTTCGTAATTGCAGGCTTTGTTGCCCATGCCCTGCCTAAAATATGCTCAAAGACTTTTATGAACTCAATTACAACTGCATGTGTGCAGTCATCATACTTTATTTAAAATGAGTTCACAAAAGCAAACGTTGACAAAATTATAAACAAAGTTGGTTTGTTCTTGATTTGATTTGTAGTTTATTTATTTAAAAAATGGTTTTCAACTAAAATATTTTAGAACACATTGTTCCAAGCTTTGTGGAAGAAACCGTTTTCGAAGACATGGTATAAAAACTTGCGGAAATAAGAAAACTGAAAAGCTAAGTTACAGGAAACCCCTTGGACTTTTCGTATGATATCTATATATATAAAAGACTAATTCGTTAAATTTATGTTATCTTTTCAAATTGACAACCGGTTGACCGATTTTCTAAATTTTTGGTTTAAACTAAAGAGAAATAACTTAAGAAGGTTAATAACAAAAAAAAACTATGTTGTTCAAATCACAAATGGTTCAAATGTTAAGAAACAATGCTTTTCTCACTTCAGTAAAATATATCAATATACGAATACTCAATTTTTTATGAAAATTATTTCAAATATTTTCGTCAAATATTTTTTTTATCGAAAAAAAAAATTATGATTGACATTTTTGTTATTCATTTTTAAAAAAAATTATACTTGAAATTTTTTTGTCATTCAATTGTACATGACAGGTTCGCTTTGCAATGCTAATGGGGATTTATACATAGGTAAGTACAATGAACTCTCTCATAACCGGACACTGACGGTACCGAGAAATTTGTCCGGTTATGGAAGATGTCCGGTTATGGAAGATGTCCGGTTAAGGGAACAAACAAATCTACATTCCTTAAGATGCATACAATAGAAGTGTTATTGGGATTAATTTTTAATGTATTTCGTTCATATTAAGAGACCTAAACAAATATTCACAAGATTCACGTAAGTACAATCGATGATTTTGCTAAAACAATTAGAAATCTTAGTTTGGCGCACATATTGGTAACTAAATGGCATATTTTCAGCCAATCGGCCAATAAACCAAATGCTTTTAAATTATTTTTCTCTAACGAAAAGTTTTTTAATCTCCTTATTTCGCTATGGGCCTCTTCATAAGATTTTAACGGGTTATTATCAAACATATCGGAATCTGCTTCTTCTTGGGAATCAATTTCATGGTTTTCTGCTTCATCCAGACCGGCAACGCATAAACTTTCAAGGTTATCGTCTTCGCAAATAAAACTATTACCCATGATAAGACTATTATGACATAATCTTGAAACGATACATTACCGTCTGCAAAAGCCCTATTCATTGTTTTTAAAGTTTCAGCAATTGTGGACAACGGCAATTCGTCTTTAGGCAACCAATCTTCGTAATCAAGTTGTAGATTGTTTTGTCTTAATAAAACTTTTTTTTATCATTGTTGCACCTACTTGATTCCATGCCCTTTCAATAGCATCCAATAGACTTATGGATTTTGATTAATATGCGGAAAGTTCACATTTTTTCCGTTTCTTTGAAATAGTGAAGAAGAGAAAAAGGTAGAACATAACAAAGTATGTAAGACTGTAAATATCTTATTTCCTTAACATTTTGCATGCTCAACGCTCAGGCACACGCAACATGACGCAAAAACTATACAACGCCATATAGAGATGTGTTTTGTCCGTTCAAGGGAGAGCGACATTCTATGGCGGTTATGAAAATTGGTGTCCGTGTCCGGTTATGAGAGCGTGTGGTTGTGGGAGAACTTTTTATATAAAAAATCGGTTATCTATTTCCGTTCTTTGAAATTTATCCGGTTACAAGAGGTGCCCAAAATGAATGAATTACAAAGAAGAACTTATGATTCAATCATGCAAGCCATTCAAAGCGGAAATGGTGGTTTTTATTTCTTGGATGCACCTGGTGGCACTGGGAAAACGTTTTTAATCTCTTTGATTTTAGCAGAAATACGATCGAAAGGCAAATAAGCGTTAGCATTGGCGTCGTCTGGCATTGCAGCTACACTATTGGATGGTGATAGAACTGCACATTCTTCACTGAAATTGCTTTTGAATGTTAATTCCATTGAAGCAACAACATGCAAGATTTCAAAGAGATCAGGAATGGCCAAAGTTTTGCATCAATGTGAAATAATCTTTTGGGATGAGTGCACAATGGCGCATAAAAAATCCTTGGAGGTACTTGATCGAACCATGAAAGATCTTCGATGTAATCAAAATTTATTTGGCGGTGCTTTGGTGTTGTTATCTGGTGATTTTAGACAAACTCTACCGATAATACCTCGATCTACTGCAGCTGATGAAATTAATGCATGTTTCAAATCATCGAATTCATGTGAAAAAATTGCACCTCACGACAAATGTTCGAGTGTATTTGCAAAATGATCCAACTGCAGCGGAATTTTCAAAACAACTCTTGGCTATTGGGAATGGAACAATGCCTGTAGAAAATTTATCTGGTATGATAACATTTCCACAAAATTTTTGCAATATCACACAAAGCAAAGAAGAATTAATGAAGAGTGTTTTCCCGAATATTGCTTCAAATTATTTAAACCACGATTGGTTGAGTGATAGAGCTATTTTGGCAGGTACCAACCAGGAAGTCACTGAACTGAATTGGTCGATTCAAAGTGAAATACCCGGCGAGTTAGTGTCCTTCAAATCAATCGATAGTATTGTTGACGAGGATGATGTCGTGAACTATCCTACCGAGTTTTTGAACTCAATTGATTTGTCTGGCTTGTCACCACATAATTTGAGATTGAAAATTCGTGGTGGTGTTTGCTTCGAAACATTAGTCAGCCGAAACTTTGTAATGGAACAAGACTTGCAGTGAAACGTTTAAACAGTTCTATCATCGAAGCAAGAATTTTGAAAGGTAAATACAAAGGTGAAGACGTTCTAATTCCTAGAATCCCAATGATTCCTCCCGATTTACCTTTCAATTTCAAACGGTTACAATATCCGATTTGGCTTTCGCAATGACTATAAACAAGGCTCAAGGTCAATCAATGGAAATTTGTGGCATAAATCTAGAAAATATAGTTTTTTCTCACGGACAGCTGTATGTTGCATGTTCGCGTGTGGGCAAACCATCGTCATTATTTATTGATACTAAAGAATAAATGCCCGTAGCTTAGTTGGTAAGTGCGTTGGCTGCTAAGCAGAACGTCGTTGGTTCGAGTCCTACTCAGGCCAAGTTTTTATTTCATCTTTCACGGGCACTGCCTCTTGCGAAGACCTGACAAATCTTCCAAGAGTATTAATCTGTCATGAAAAAGTGCTTTTTAACTTTGCCGTTCGGAATTGGCGTTAAATTGTAGGTCCCCTCAATTCTTCACACGCACTCAGAGAATTGTTGATGAGAGTAAGCCACTAAATCCTTGGCTTTTCAAAAGCTGTCGCGCCACTCTATTTATTTTTTTTATTTAAAGAAGGAAAAACAAAAAATGTTTATGTTAAAGTTTTAGAATAAATTTTGTATTTTCTAAGTAACAAAAAATTGTATTTAATATAATTTAAATGGAGAGTTCTATTAAAGAAACTTTATTTTGCCCATCAAAGAGGGCACGGGTAAGCTAGTTATGTATAATATTCAACGTAATTTTTCAAAATTTGAAACTTGTATTTTGTTTATCAAGAATGACGTAAAATCCATACAAACTTTGGCCAGCTATTTCAACCGCTTGCAAACTTTTAATCCCCCTTTTTTTTAAATTACTTTCAAAAGTCCTATTTGTCCTTTCTTAAGCTCAATACTGTCTCTGTAACTGTGATAATTTTTATTTCAATCGAATCAGCAGTTAAGGCGTTATAAAGACTCGAACAGACAAAAGTAGCCTTAGTCATTTTCTGACCTCTAAACCACCACTACCTATTCAGAAAATCATGTCAATCACATATGCTCTTTGTATACTTAAAACAAATGTTTCCCACGGGCACCATAGATTTTACCGGGATATAAAGTAGCCTATGTGATATTCTAGACTACAATCTGTCTGTATGCTAAATTTCATCCTGATCCGCTTAGTACTTCTAGAGTTAGACTCGACCGCAAAATGACAGTCGTTATACTTTTATGAACACAATTGTTGCCATGCTCATGCAGAACTATTGCTGTTTGTTTAAATTTACGAACACAATTTTGGCAGGCTTGCGGAAGTTTTGCAATTACGAACTCAGACCTTATCATAAATCAATTCTTCTCTGCAATTACTTATAAGTTATAAGTGCTATGTTCATTTGGTTTGCATTTAATGACACATATATATATATTTTTTTAATTTCATTTAAAAGATTTCTGTTTGTTTAATATGTTATATTTATGTGAAATTGATATTTATGTGAAATTGATATTTATGTGAAATTGATATTTCTATTCTATGAATAGAAATAGTAGAAGTAGTTTGGAGAATGCAACATAAAAGTTTTTGAGAGACTTACCGCTTATGTTGAGTTTGTGCACAAAATCCAACGGGGCTCCACTTGCAATGCAGAATGTATTTGATGACGTATGTATATGTATAACTCACAGCCAAACTATTTCACAAACACTTATGATTAATTAATAATTAAGCTCTTATCTCTTATCCCTTTCTTTCTTTCTTTCTTTCTTTCTAATAGCAATATAATATCACTTTTCAATTTTACCTGTCAAAAAATAAATAGAGTGGCGCGACAGCTCTTGAAGAGCCAAGGCCTAAGTGGCTTACTCTCATCAACAATTCTCTGAGTGCGTGTGAAGAATTGAGGGGACTTACAATTTAACGCCGATTCCGGACGGCAAAGTTGAGAAGCACTTTTTCATGACAGATTGATACTCTTGGAAGATTTGTCAGGTCTTCGCAAGAGACAGTACCCGTGAAAGATGGAATAAAAACTTGGCCTGAGTAGGACTCGAACTTTACCTCTTACACTTACTATTTTTGATGAACCAATTTTTTTTTACTTTAACAATAATTTTACTCTCTGATTCTTTTTTCTTGTATTCTTGTATTTCTTGTTCATATATTCACTTTTTATATACATTTTTTAGTTAGCCCCCAATGCAGTGGTACGTATCGCGATGCCCCAGCTAATCCTTTTTCCACTTACACAATTTTAATCAACTTTTTGTGCGGCAGTAGCTTAAATGAGCTGACCCTATTATCCAGCTAGAACAGACTGAGCTTGACAATTAGTTTCGGTTCTTGTTGTTTCGTGATTTTTTGAATACTGCTCGACTTAAAGCTTTTGGGAATTGTGCCGCTATTAAGAGGCTAGATGTAGTGCTCACTACCGTTTCCAGGCTTAGTTGACAACGTCACCGTCAAATGAATTTTATTGCCCCTCCTCTGAGCACTTATCCTTCCTTCGACAAATTCTTCTTTTGGAAAAAGGTTCACCCTCGTGTATGTGGGTGAAACGTCAAAAGAATGAATTTTTATTAAAGCGCCGGACTGAGGAGCCTATTTAATTATCCCTGATTGGGATTTAAAGAACTTTAGTTTTTGGCATCTAGATTTACCTGATAAATTTTATCGTTAATTATGGACTTGCTCGTTTTAGGTTTCCCTGTATAAACCTTTCTTTTTTTAATCTTCCTTTTTGTTTTTCTATTTTTGCTGGTGGATAAGTAGCTGATAGAGAAAAATTCCAAATAACTTATAGCAATTATCAAAACTACCTACTTTAAAGAAAAGAAACTTACTCCAATTTTAGACTAATTCCGCCAAAAGAAAATTTTCTCTTTTCAGGAGAGGTCTGCTAAGGTTGGTGGTCCAAAAGGAAAAAACCAATTTCGAAAGTTTGATGCTAAACTAAGCTCTCGCAAAGGCAACAAGTTATCGCCCCTGCTTCCTGGTCGAAAATCAAATTGTACGAGACCAACTCGAGAATTTCAAACCAGAATTTCGAATTCCATTCGCATGACAGGGTGCCTCATAGATTTCGCGTCTTTATTTTGTACGTAGCTTAGTTGAAAATTGCGTTGGCTGCTAAGCAGAACGTCGTTGGTTCGAGTCCTACTCAGGCCAAGTTTTTATTTCATCTTTCACGGGCACTGCCTCTTGCGAAGACCTGACAAGTCTTCCAAGAGTATCGATCTGTCATGAAAAAGTGCTTTTCAGCGCTGCCGTTCGGAATCGGTGTTAAATTGTAGGTCCCTTCAATTCTTCACACGCACTCAGAGAATTGTTGATGAGAGTAAGCCACTTAGGCCTTGGCTCTTCAAGAGCTGTCGCGCCACTCTATTTATTTTTTTTATTTTTAGTTATTTATAATTTCTTTATTTTCTTCTTATTATATCTACGCTGATACATAATTGTATTGGTCACTGTGGTGTATACGTACTATTTTTTTCTCTGTAAATTCTATTTTTAGTCGATTCGTAACAACTGGGCACTTTCGAAAGAAAAATTCTTAGTCGAATTTTCGGTCCCGTATGCGACGATGGCGAATGGAGAAGAAGGTACAACCGAGAACTGTATGAGCTGTACCAAGATGTGGATGTAGACCCGAAGGCCAAGAAAAGGCGCCTACATTGGCTCGGCCACATCGAGCGAATTGACGACAACGCTCCTTCCAAGAAAGTCTTCTCATCCCAGCCCCCAGGTTCGAGACGACAAGGAAGACCGAACCTACGGTACAAAGACCAAGTGACTGCGGATGCCAGAGCCCTTGGTTTCGGTTAATGGAGAGTGCATGCGAGGGACCGTTCACGATGGAAGGTTGCAGTATCCCAGGCTGAGATCCTTCATGGATTGTGAGCCGGATAAGTAAGTAAGTAAGGATTTGGAAATGGCCTTCAAGTATCACTGCCACTCTCAATTTGCAGTTTTTGTACCATCGTTTCTCGTTAAAATAAAACTCGATTTAAATCAAAGATTGTGATTTTATTAAAATTTCCACATCAACAGTTTTCCACTTGTAACAAGCAGATCATGGTGGTGGAACAAGCGCTTCTTTTACGTCGATTTTAAAATACATTTAAATTTCTGGAGTGAACATATAAACTTCCGAAGATAAGTAACTTCTTCCTCGAAGCAACCTATGGCCGTTGCAAGCACTTCGCCCAACTTTTGCTGCGCAATACTCGGTTCCTGTTCAATTCTCTTGTTCAGTTCCATGTAGGATTGTTGTTTAACTTTTTTCAACTCCTGACTATCCAATAGACTTGGATGAGTAAGTGTCAAGCCGCCTTGCAACATCAAAATTATTCACATCACCGTCTTCTTCGTCCACAAGGAATGTATGCTTAGTTGGTAAGTGCGTTGGCTGCTAAGTAGAACGTCGCTCGCGTCGTTGGTTCGAGTCCTAGTCAGGCCAAGTTTTTATTTCATCTTTCACGGGCACTGCCTCTTACAAAGACATGACAAATCTAATAAGAGTATCAATCTATCATGAACAGAATCGGCGCAAAATTGTAGGTTCCCTCAATTCTTCACACGCACTCAGAGAATTGTTGATGAGAGAAAGCCACTTAGGCCTTGGCTCTTCAAGAGCTGTCGCGCCATTTTTTTTTTATTTATTTAATACGCGCGCTTCCAGGAATGCCAATCAGTTCGCCCTTGAGCGCAGCTTCGGACGTACTGTCATGTACAAAGATTCATTCTTTAGCCGTACTACGCGAATGTGGAACTCTCTTCCACACTCTGTCTTCTCCAGTCATTGTAATATTCAATTCAAAACAAATGTTCACCGTAACCTCCTTTTACATCGTCTATCTTTTCCCTAATACTGGCACTGTGCTCTTGGCATATAAAGGGAAATGAAGAAGCCCTTGAGAGTGCGTTGATTACAAAAAAAAGAACGAGTGCCTGGACAAAATTAAGAATTTCCAAATCAGTAGGAAACACTGTTCATTGATTTTGTACTTATTTCATAAAAAGAAAAACGTTTTCACATGAATTAGTTTCAATTTATTTGACAATATGAGGTAAATATTAATAAGTTTAAATAACAGAAAAACAATGCAATAAGCTTATGATTCATTTAGCAGTTCCGAAGACGAAGAGCATTCCTATTGGAAAGGTTGTTTCAACATCTGTAAAGTAAATTACCCAGGCCTGGTTGTTTTCTTGGCACCTCTTGATATCCACAAGGGAACATGGAAATCTCCTGACCAATCAACCGTCAACCAGATTTATCACATTGCGATCGACGCACGAAACTTCTCAAGCATGCAAGATGTCCGTGCATTCCGAAGTGCCAACGTCGACTCGGACCACAACCTTGTTGTAGCCAAGGTACGAATGCGGATATCCCGATCAAGGCCAACACAAGAAAATGCTAGGAGGAATTTCAACGTCAAACGGCTACAATCGCAAGAGATTGCAAGATCCTTTTCCGATCGTGTCCCCGAAAATCTAATCAGAAGTCTCTTGCTGCCAGCACAAAATATAGAGAGCCAGTGGCAACACTGCCATCAGAGATGCCGCCTCTGAAGTACTAGGGTTTACACGGCCACCACAGCGAGACCCCTGGTTTGACGATGAGTGCCAGCGAGCACATGCAGCTAAACAAGAGGCATACAAAGCGGCGCTGCAAAGAAGAACGCGAGCAGCTCGTGAGCTCTACGAGCAGAAAAGGAGAGAGGAGCATAAACTTCTCAGAAAGAAAAAAGGGAGCATCAGAAGCGCGCAATCGAGAAGATAGAGGGATGTCACAACAGGAACGAGGTTCGAAAATTTTACAAAAAGGTGAAACAAACCTCCAAGGCCTATACACCCCGAACCGAAGCCTGTAGAGACCATCATTACGTTTTTTTCAAGTAGGAAGTAAGAAATGAACTGATTTATTTTTCTAATATTTTCAAGTATAAACATTTGACAATTTCAATCTTTTATAATAAATTAAATTATGCAAAGTAGAAATAAACTAATGATGAGGCTATACCACAACTCCCATCCTAAGATGTTCAATACAATACACATAACAATATAATAATATCTAACTATAAGTAAAATCATAAACATAAATTATTATCTGTTATTGTATATTATAAAAAACAAACACTAAGTATTAAATGACGAATATCGATATTAAAAGAATAAAATACGATATTTTTATTAAATGTGTTTAACAAACTGAAACTATGCTTTATAATTTACACGTTTTAACTGCCTTAAATTTTTATCAAAACTCGTGGTTCGTGAACCGCGGACAAATGACTGTTCACCCTCCTCCATACTCGTTCAGGTTATTTCTGCTTCCGTGTTGGTCACAGGCACCGAGATTATCGAAGATACAGTGCCTTGCATAAGTATAACCGCACCCGAAAAAATGCATTTAAAAGAAAACCTACAATAGGAGTGACTCCTTACTATTTTTTTTATTGAGTTGCATCTTTGATCAAGCAAATTGAGAAGAAAATAAAGTACCGTTATTTCCTCTCCTGGTGTTTAAAAATTAAAAACCGATTTTAATGTATTGCAAAAATATAACCGCATTTATTGTTTTTTGGTTTTTTGTTTGTTTTAAGTTCATTTTTAACAAAAAATTAATATGCAATTCTGTTGTCTCTATTTTCCACCAATCTTAGAATTCTTTTTGGCATACTATTAACTAGATTTTTCAATACGAAGTCGTCTAAAGCGTTAAATTCTGTCCCAACTGCCTCTCGCAGCTCAGCAACACTAGCAAATTGCTTATTATGGACATAAATTTTGCGAGTTAAAATTCCCCAAAGATTTTCGATGGGGTTGCAATCTGGAGAATGTGACAGCCACTCCATCAAACTAATGTTTTTCGATTCGAACCAATCCAAACTTTGACGACTTACATGAATTGGGGCATTATCTTGCTGGAAGACATGCTCAACTCGGCGAAATCGTCTTAAATAAGGTACTAAATTCTCCTCAAGGACCGAAGTGTAGTCAGAACTGTTCATTCTAGTAGAGGTGAAGCTAAGTGCAACCTTACCACGCTCGCAGAAGGCCCCCCAAACCATACAGCTACCACCAACAAAGTTCCTCTTGGAAAAAAACTTTTTCTCTTTCCTCAAATCGTGCCAATATCCGCTAAAACCATCTGGTCCATCGAGATTAAACTTTTTTTCATCACTAAAAATAACCTAATAAAAAACATTCATTCCAGTATGCCATTTGGAATAACGAGATTTTAGTGTAGATTAATAGAAAGTCACTTACGGTTTTCCAATCCCGATTTATATTTTGGAAGGCAAATTCCAATCTTTTTTGTTTGTGGGCTGCTGTTAAATTTGGAGCTGTGCACCATTTTGCCCTGAACAATCACTCCACTGCTTTTTAAAGCACGAGAAACGGTTGAAACTCCTAAACCCAATTCGTTACGAAATTCCGGCAAAGAATGCACCGAATTGGATGCAGCATTGATTAAACGCCTCTTGTCGCAACGTGCCAGCTTCTGCGGACGCCCGGGTCTTATTTTTGTCCCATAAGATTCTGGATGTTTTAAAAAAATTCGAACGACACGATCCGATCGTGAAATTCGTATTCCAATAGCCCTAAGACTTAGGCCGCTTGATCGAAAAGCCAAGATTTTGCCTTTTTCAATTTCGCTTAAATGCGTACCACTTGGCATTGTTGTTTTTTATTTGAAAGCACTTGACTGAATGCAGCTTCAAAGAGATTTGCATTTTGCGGTTATATTTTTGCAATACATCAAAATCTGTTTTTAATTAAATAATATAACGGTAGGTACTTTATTTTCTTCTCAATTTGCTTGATCAGTGATGCAACTCCATAAAAAAAATAGTAAGGAGTCACTCCTATTGTAGGTTTTCTTTTAATTGCATTTTTTCGGGTGCGGTTATACTTATGCAAGGCATTGTATTTAACGTAGGTGAAAGACTTTGATCATCCATAACCGTCACGACATTATTCTGGTTATCATGAGACGTTCCGTGAATAATTTGATTTAAATGTTGTTTAATGGTTCTATTGTTGCGATTCAACATGCATGGATAGGATTGCGGTCCAACACGTTCTTTAACTGATGCTCTTTGCCATTTTGTTTTGTTTGGATCAGAATAATCACGAACGAACACTTGTTCACCGTTATTGAACGTTGTGTTACTTTAACCCTTATTATTCTTGATATTCGATACCTGACTCTCTAAATACTTGCTTTTAACTAATGGTGGTTTAAGCATACTGAAACGATTTCTTAACTCTCTACCTTAAAGCAATTTAGCAGGTGTTTCACCTGTTGTACAGTGTTTAGAACACCTATAATCGAAAAGAAAAGTGTCTATTATTTTATCTTAGTCTTTGTCTGAACCTTCCAAATTTGCTAAAATAGATTTTTTTAAAAGTTCTTACAAAATTTTCAGCTTGACCATTGGTAGCAGGATGACCAGGAGCTGTCAAAATGTGCTTTCTATTATTTTTGCCTAAAAATTGACTAAACTCCTCAGAAGTAAACTGTGGGCCATTAGATATCACTGACCAATGTGTCAATCAAACCAAATCTACAAAATATTTCTCTTAATTTTGTTATGGTAAAATTTGTTGTCATATTTTTGGTTTTGAAAACTTCAACCCATTTTGAAAATGAATCAATTACTATAAGAAATTGATAATTGTTGATAAGACCTGCAAAATCAACATGGATTCGAGACCAAGCAGAATCTGTTGGTGCCCATGGATACAAAAATCTTTTTTCTGGACTTGGCTGTGATATTTTACAATACAAGAGACACAATTTAAAATCAAATTTTCAATACATTGATTCATTTTAGGCCACCACACGTATGAACGTGCTTAAGCTTTCGTTTTAACGATACCTAACTGAGAACGATGTAGCTCTAACAAAACTTTGTTACGCAATTTATGAGGAATGACTACTCTGTAACCCCATAAAATACAGCCTTATTCAACTGAAAGCTCATTTTTCTTATTCCTAAATGAAATAAAATCCTGGCCTTCTAATGATTCTACGCGGCCTCTTTGAATAGCCTCACATATAGCGTAAGAGACAGTGGGCGGCTACCTATATGTATTTGACCAGACTTAAGTTTTGGCACGGGTCCACCACTTTCGGCTTAGTGAACCCCGATTTCATGTATGGTGGGTAAAAGAGTCTCTGTGTGCGAAAACTTAAGTCTGGTCAAATACATATAGGTAGCCGCCCACTGGCTCTTAGGCTAATAGCTTTGATAAAATTGGATCACGGAGAGTTTATTTTCCAATTAACTTAAAATTTAAGTTTAAATCGTTATTCGCATTTATATAATTAACGTAAGAAAACTCATATTCATCTTCTGAAGCTGAATTTTGCTGGGGCAATCTAGAAAGATGATCCGCGGGATTCAACCATTAATGTGCCGCATAGTGTAATTAAAGCCGGATAGAATAAACGTCCATCTTTGCATTCTTGCGGCCGCCATAACGGGCAAGCCTTTATTTTCTCCAAAGATAGCAAGAAGTGGCTTGTGATCGGATTCTAGAACAAAGTGGTTACCCAATAAATATTGCCATAGTTTTGTGACGCAAAAAATTATTGCCAAAGCTTCTTTATGAATTGTACTGTAGCCTTTTTCAAACGTACTTAAAGCACGTGAAACGAATGCAATAGGCCTTGGAGAACCATTCGCATTAATATGGGACAAAATACCTCCTACAGCCACATTCGAAGCATCGGTTGACAAAACTATTTGTTGCTTAGCATCAAAATGTGCTAGAGTCTGATCTGATGTTACTTCTTGTTTAAGATTCTCGTAAGCATCTTGACAAAACTTTGTCCATTTAAATTGTTTATCTTTTCTAAGCAATGCATAAAAAGGAGTCATTTTGTGTGCCAAATTATTAATGAATTCAGAATAATACTTCAACATTCCCACAAAAGCTCTTAATTCCGACACATTTTGTGGTGCGGGAGCATCTCAAATAGCTGAAACCTTTTTATTATTTTTCTTTAATCCATTTCGGTTTATTATAAAACCTAAATAAGAAACTTCTTTTTGAAAAAATACACATTTGCATGCATTTAGACGCAACCCTAAGCCTTTCAATTTTGTCAATACCTGTTCTAATGTTTTTGCATGTTCATGCAAATTCTTTCCTGTTATTATTATGTCATCAATATAGTTAACAACATTGGGTATACCTCGCAAAAATTTTCTAAAGTCTTTTGCAATATAGCTGCCGCAGTGCCGCAGGTTTTATACCAAAAGGTAAACGCGTCATTTTGAAAATACACATGTGAGTACTCTATGCACATAACAATTGCGAAGATTCATCTAAAACTAGTTGGTTATATGCATTTGACAAGTCTAATTTTGAAAATAATTCACCTTGTAGACAAGAAAACAATTCATCAATCCGAGGTAAAGGATATTTAATATCAACTAAAAATTTATTAATTGTTGACTTGTAATCTCCACAAATGCGAAGCTCTCCATTGGGTTTAGTAACTATGGGCACTAAGGGTGTTCCCCAGTCGGAGTTATCCACTTGAATCAAAACACCATTTTTAACTAGTTGTTTCAACTGTTCTTGGACTTTAGCCTTCCATGCCAAAGGCAATGGTCTAGGCTTACAAAAAATTGGTTTTTCCTCTTCGACTAAATCTAACTTAATAGTATTTCCCTTATAAGAACCTAAATCCTTTTTAAAAACAAAAAAACCGTTTTAATATGCCTAGAACGTACTCATCCCTATTTTCTATTGCATTAATTTGAAAGAGACCGATACCGAATAAAGATATAAAATCACGCCCCAAAATTGGCGGGCCACTAATATTAGTAACTTAATTTATGTGACTTGTCCGGAATCCTATCGATGCGACAAACTCTCCAATAACTTAAAAGCAATCACCATTGTAAGCACAAAAAACATGGTTTTAAAGTTGAACGATCAAAGTACTTGTAAAACATTGATTTAGGAACCAGTGAACCAGCAGCGCCCGTGTCCAAAACGAAATCGAGCAAGACACGATTTACCTCCACCTTCATTGAAAACGGTGCATGTTGAGTTTGAACACACTGTAAATAGAGTAGTTATTATCATCTAAAATTAAATGAAGAAAGTTATTATTAATATTAGAATTAGATACATCCCCAGATACAACATTTATTTGCTTGCTGGAACAGATACTTGCTAAATGTCCCAACCGGTTACATTTATCTCACTTGCTATTTTTGTACTTGCACTTTTCACTCTCATGGTTTTTCTAACCGCAATGTGTACATTTCGTTCTAGCCTTCACGCTGTTGCCTTTGTTATTTGCTGTATCGTGTTTTGACCATTCATTCCTATTTTTATTCCAGTGTTGTTTCTTATTGAGATAGTTAACTTCATTTTCTTGGTGTATGTTAACTACTTGTGCCAAAACTTTAGCTTCCACTGTTAACGCCTTTCTTAAAGCTGAAGCGAGTGATATGGTTTCATCTTCTTCACACAGACGTTCAAAAATTCTACCATCTAGTCCGGTAATGAATTTATTTAAGACGAAATCGTCTAACTGTGCTCCAAATTTGCAATCAATCGCTAGCTTTTTTAATCGTGCGTACCAATTGGAAACTTCTTCACCATCTGCTTTGAAAAATGTTCTTCGCTCTCGGAAAATAATAATTGGAGAAGAATAATGTTGTTCCACACAGCTCTTCGTACTTCTTCGTCACCGGTAAAACCGGATCACATAGTTCTCTCAACAATGCATATGCCTCTAAGCCAACGGATATGAGATATGGTTGAGTTCATATTTTGATCCTGATGATTTTTGTTTGCTGGCATATTGTATCGTCTAAGCGAGACATACCCCTTTGCCACTGTCCATGAGTGGCACTTGCATCAACGAGACCGAACATCTCGAGATTCTCGGTATGTGCATCACAGACCACCTCTTGTGGAACGAGCACATATGCGATGTCGCCAAAAATGCCGCAAGATGTTTAGGTTTCTTAAGGCGATGCAAGAAATTTTTCTCCCCGTCTGATCTGGCTATTATTTACAAGACTTGTATCCTTCCAAAACTTGAGTACAATTCCCATCTCTGGGTTGGTGCTCCAGTAACATATTTTAGCCTCTTGGACGGTATACAAAAAAGAGCCCTACGAATGATCGATGACAGAGACATCACTGAGTCATTCCAATCATTAGATCACCGTCGTAACGTTTCATGACTCTCTTTATTCTACCGTTACTTCTACGGTTAGTGCTCTAGAGAAATTGCCAGTTGCATTCCTCCCCTCAAGAAATTCACCCGTAATACTCGCGCTTCTAGGAATGCTCATCAGTTCACCCTCGAGCCCAACTTCGGACGTACGCTCAAGTACAGAGAATCGTTCTTTAGCCGTACTACGCGAATGTGGAACTCTCTTCCACACTCTGTCTTTCCCAATCATTATAATGTTCAGGAATTCAAGACCAATGTACACCGACAGCTCCTTTCTCACCCCTTCCTTTCTTCCTAATGCACTCACTGTGTCTCTGGCATAATAAGGGTATAAAAAGTCCCTTGAGTGGGTGCAAATTATAAAAAAAAAATCATATATTATACAATTGAAGAAAAAAAATTTTATTTTTATTTTCGATTTTCTCCTCGTCGCCAATACGATGTTTTCAAGTAGGAAGTTAGAAATGAACTGATTTATTTTACATTTGACAATTTCAATCTTTTATAATAAATTAAATTTTACAAAGTAGAAATAAACAAGTGATAAGTCTGTACCACAATCATGGGAACATCGTTGTAGAACCGCAATCAGTGCTGAGGATATGGAAAGACCATTTTTCCAAACTACACTAGTCAAAACAATTAAAGGAACACTTGAAAAAACTCAAAAATGGAGTGGATTTTTATAAGGCTGTATCTCAGTAGAAAAAAGTCGGATTGAAGTGAAATAAAAAGTTTTTCAAAGGTTATCATTTTTTCTTTTCAAATTATTTTGAGTTAAAAAAGTACCGTTACTCGTTTTTGCTTGAGCGAAAAAAATGTTCACTCAATTTCAAAATCGAAAAAAAATAAACTTTGAGGTTTCATAAATTGAACGGACATTTTTTTTCAATCCAACCAATCTAAGATTCAATTTTCATCAAAATCTAAGAAATTCGTCCGAATTTCACAAAGTCATAATGATAATGAAAAAAATAAAAAAAAATTAAGAAATAAACAAATTCAAAAGAACAGAAAAATAAGAAAAACCAAAGCTTTCCTTAAAATTGAAAAAAAAAGTGTTTCGTAAGTTTGATTGATCGAAACAGAGAAACGGTTAATCGTATTGATGTGAAATTTTCACCAATATCAAGAAAATTTTATAAGCTTTAATAATTGAGCCTCAGATTAGTTGTATCACTGAAAACCACAAAAAAACGGTAGTTTTTATGAAAAAATTGAAAAATGCGTATTTTGGACTTTTTTATAAATTGATAGAAAAAATTGAAAAAAGCAATATTTTTATTTTTTCAAAATGTTTTTGTGTAGAAAATTTAACAAATTTTTCAAATCTGCCTTTATTTTTTTTGTAAGTCAATATTTAGCAGAGTTATTAGGGTCCAAAGTCAAAATTGTGTTTTTGCATGTAAGCCCATATTTTGATTAGAAAAAAAATCGTAGCGACCTGAACTAAACAGTGAATTATAGCCAACAAAATTTTAAAATTGAATCTTAGATTGGTTGGATTGAAAAAAAATGTCCGTTCAATTTATGAAACCTCAAAGTTTATTTTTTTTTCGATTTTGAAATTGAGTGAACATTTTTTTCGCTCAAGCAAAAACGACTAACGGTACTTTATTAACTCAAAATAATTTGAAAAGAAAAAATGATAACCTTTGAAAAACTTTTTATTTCACTTCAATCCGACTTTTTTCTACTGAGATACAGCCTTATAAAAATCCACTCCATTTTTGAGTTTTTTCAAGTGTTCCTTTAATTGTTTTGACTAGTGTATATAATGGCGATGACGAGTAAAACTCCGCCAGCAATACATAACCGTTCAATTTGTGTGAAGCAGACCACTAGTTCCACCCACCCGACATTGACGAAGTGAAGATAGTGATATCTAAGCTCAAGTCGAACAAAGCCGCTGGAGCAGACGGACTAGCCGCCGAATTGTACAAAGCAGCTGGAGATGATTTGGTTAGGAGCATGCATCAGCTCATCTGCAAAATTTGGTCGATGTTTCATTTTGGTCGGAAAAAACGGACGCTTTTGATGTCAAAAAAGGTTTTAGACAAGGCGATGCGTAGTCATGCGATTTCTTCAACATCATTCTTGAAAAGATTGTGCAAAACTCCAACGTCAACAGCAGAGGCAAAGTCTTTCAAATTCCGTCCAGCTACTAGGATACGCAGACGACATTGACATAATTGGAAGAACACAGCGTGATATCAGTGGAGAGTTTGTGAGTCTTGAGACGAAGGCCAGGAAGATGGGTCTAGCGGTCAACGAAGGCAAGACCAAGTTAATGCTGTCAACAAGAAAGGACTGCCAACATCGACGTCTAGGAACAAACGTCAACATATACAGATTTAACTTCGAGGTGGTTAAGGACTTTGTCTACCTGGGATCCGCTATCAACTCAGACAACAACACCAGCGCTGAAATCAAACGAAGAATCACTTGCCAATCGCTGCTTCTTTGGACTTAGAAGGCAATTGAGTAGTAAAGTCCTCTCCCGAACAACTAAAGTGACACTCTACAAAACTCTTATCATCCCGGTCCTCATGTATGGTGCAGAGACATGGACCATGACAACAGCTGATGAAAACGCTTTGGGCTGATTTGAGAGAAAAATTCTTCGAGTGATTTTAGGTCCTGTCTGCATTAATGGAGAATGGAGACGAAGATTCAACCAAGAACTGTACGAGCTGTACAGCGACACTGATGTAGTCAGAAAATTAAGGTCCAAGGTCCAACGACTTTGATGGTTGGGTCATGTTGAGCGAATGGAAAATAATGCTCCGGCTCGTACACGGAAAAAACAAACGTTCGTTAATATAAGAAACGGCGTTCATTGACTTGTTATTTATTGTCACAATAAAGTTTTTCTTGTCACAATAAACGGTTTATTAAAAAATATGTCAGCGTTTGATAATCGTTTGTTAATACTATTAATGACCATTTATTAAATGCAAAATAAAGCACTTAATAATCACGGTTTCTTAAAATAAGTAACTTTATTAATTGCCACAAATTATTCAGTTATTAAAAATAATTAATCGTTTATTGCGATAATAAACAAGATTTTTATTCCAACCTTCATCCAATACCACAACCAAATATTAAATTTACAAGTAGTTGATTATTTTTAATAACTTTATTCACAGAAACAATAAACGTTGGTAATTAAAAAATAATAAACCGTTTACTGTGGTAATGAACAAAATTATTACGAAGGAATCGAAAAGCATTATATCCCAACCATCATTTTCTTGTGATTCTTACGAGTTCACAGACTTTTTTTCGTAACTGTGCTTGTATAAATACGAATGGATATGCTTGCTTAAATAACAACTCAAGGTGATAGTTGTTCAAGGAATTTAAGTAATCAAGCAAAAGTTAAGGCGTGCGGCGGCGCAGTATGGGAAAGAAAGGGACTGTGTATATCGAGAAAATACACACAATGACACTTGCAGAAGAAACCAAAACAAAACATCAATAAATAAGAATAAGAACCAGAGAAGTAAATAGATACAGAATTCTCTGATTATTATTATTTTTTTTTTTGGGGGGAATCAATAAATTCTGTTTAATGGTGCTATAAACGGATTAATTAATATAATAAACGAAAATAATAAACAGTTGTTTGTATTAACAAACGGATTTATTAAAATCAATTAACTCTGTTTATTGTGGTTATAAACGAAAATTATTAAGGGTTAGTAAAGGTTCCAACCATGGTTTATGCAGAAATGAAAAATATAAACGGCCATTTATTGTCACAATAAACCTGTTTATTGGACAAATTCCATCACTAAATTAATTGTCCCAATAAACTTTTTGTTTGTATTTACGTACCTTTTTGGTTCAGTGTAGAGTTTCGAATCCAACCCGGAAGACCGCGACTCAGGTGGAGCACACAGGTGGAAGAGGACCTGAACCAACTTGGCGTTCGAAACTGGAGACAGTTAGCTAGGGACCGAGCTGGCTGGAGATGTTTGTTGGGTGAAACCTAGGTCCGACCTGGACTAAAGCGCCACCATAAGTAAGTAATATAATATACATATACCTAATACAATAATTATTAGTGATCAAACTATTGAATCAGTCAGTACCTATACATGTACTTTCTAACAGGCTTTAGCTATCTTCCAGATCTAGTAAATTAGTTACCAGAAGGAGGGTTTTTATTTTCACTTATATTTTTTTGGTGGGCTGGCCTGAACTGTGTTTTCTTGGTTTTCCGAGTGCCCAGTCAATTAAAAATCAAGTGATTTAAATTGTGGCTCATGAACAGATTTTCTCAAATGACTTGAATTGCGCAGGAGTAAACTTCTATCTTCTGTTTTCACATAACAGGATCTCGGAGTATCGTGGGGCTTAACTATATCTGTGCTGGCTCCCAAATTTTATTCCTCTGTATAACGACATTTTCACCTGAGTTGATTTCTTTTTCGTTCCTTATGTTCTTATCATGGTTATTTTTATAGTTTTGTTGATGCTTTTTTATATTACGAATAGGGTTCTGAATAATCTTTGGCTTTAAGAAACATTCTTGCATTGGAATTTTTTATCTTAAGATTCTACACATCAGCAGCTGAGATGGAGTTGCATTTATACCGGCTATTTGAGAATTTCTATAAGACAACAACGCACTAAAAATGTCTTTTCTTTCTTCATTAGCTTTTTTTAATAATTGTTTTGCAATATGCACCCCTTTCTCTACCAACCCGTTCGACCGAGGGTACATTGGACTTGAAGTTGTCAAAATAATGTTCCATTCAATTGCAAATTTCTTAAAGTTGAAAGAGTTGAAGGGCATAATATCACAAATTATTTGATTGGGTATACCATGAGTTGAAAAAATATCTTTTAATACTGAGGTTTTAATTCTAACCATTTCGAAAAGTAGTCAACAAGAACAAGATAAGGCTTATTTTGATACTCTTTTTTGTAATAAGGAATATCTGGTATTTCTTGCGGAATTACGGGTAGTTTTACATTTGATCTTTGAAATTTTTCACAGACTCTACATTGAGTAGTTAGTTCTTCAATGTCTGAAGATATGTTTGGCCAATAAATAGACATTCTTGCCATAGCTTTGGTTTTCGTCATCCCCAAATGCCCTTCATGAAGTATTTGCAGTAATTGTGATCGCAACTTACTAGGAACAATCACCCCTGTTCTGATTTTCGTTCACGAAAACAATACTTTCGTTTTTAAAGCTGAGGTGTTCTCAATTTTTCGTTTTGATTTCGTTTCGATTTTGCTGACCGAATTTGAAATCTTAAATTTAAGAATTTAAGTAATTTCAGAGAAATATTTGTCAAAAATTAAGCGCAAATTCGTACGAGTTTAGGAACACAGTTTTTTTAGCTTTGCGAAAATCAATTTCGAAAACGAATTGAATTCGTAACGAAAATCAGAACAGGGGTGAATAACCCGTTTTCGGAATAATAATCACCCCTGTTCTGATTTTCGTTTACGAAAACAATACTTTCGTTTTTAAAGCTGAGGTGTTCTCAATTTTTCGTTTTGATTTCGTTTCGATTTTGATGACCGAATTTGAAATCGTAAATTTAAGAATTTAAGTAATTTCAGAGAAATATTTGTCAAAAATTGAAGGCAAATTCGTACGAATTTAGGAACACAGTTTTTTTTTAGCTTTGCGAAAGTCAATTTCGAAAACGAATTGAACTCGTAACGAAAATCAGAACAGGGGTGAATAACTCATTTTCATAATAAAATATCTTATTGGCCAATATTTTTTTTTATTAAATAATCAACTTTTTTTAATTCATTTGGCCATCCAGTTTGACACATTTGGATCAGTAAATTAAGTTCTCTATCATCTCTCATTTTATTTTTAATAAGATTAACTCAACTGTCTGCGATTTCTACACTGTGAACAATTTCATTCACAGAGGGATCAATCATCAATGTCAAGATTATTATTCGATTGAATATAGTTCCTGGATACAGTACACAACATATTTTTTCCTGGTATATATTTAACTTGTAAACCATATTTTAAAAGTTTAAGTTTCATTCTTTGTAGTCTACTGGTTACTGGAATGAACTTGTGAAGTAGGCTTTTTCATAATAGTTTCAAGAGGCTTATGATCAGTCAAAACGACGACGGGTCTTCCATAAATATAATAGTGAAATTTAAGGCACGCAAAAACGATTGCCAACATTTCTTTTTCTATTTGTGCATATGACTGTTTCCCCCCAGGTTGAGGGGAAAATCACCATTCTTGCCGATTTTTTTCAGCTAAAGGGGAAAAAAGGGGACGGGGATAAGTAAGAGGAAAAAATCCAAAAAAGGGGAAAACAGCTTAAAACTTTAATGAAAACAAAATATTTTTTTTTAAATTCACAATATTCCATTTGAAAAAAATTTAGTAGCATTTGCTTTGCACGTGCCAGTGTTATGGTGGGAAAACAAAATTCTGTCTCGAAACTTTTCAAAGATGTCATTCCAAATTTGTTCATCATGCGGTGTGTGTGCCACTCGTCCCATCTCGTGGCAAACAACGCCTTGAAGTTCCTGCCTCACGAAATAGAAATTTTTTGTCTCGAAATCTTCTCGAATTTCAATTGCAGTGCCAAAAGACAACATGGTTTTAAAGAATTTCAAGCTTTTTGCAACGTTAAGCCATATCGCAAACACAATGGTTGTCCCTGCATATGGTTATCAAAAGACTTATTGAGTGATGCCAAGCTTTAGTATTGTAGTTTTTGGAAAGTTATCTGGAAGATTCTATTAACAAAATTCAATGTGAAAAAAAATATACAGGGTTCCTAGAAAACCAACAGCGGTTTTATATTTAGAATTTTTAGATTTCTTCTTACCGTTTTTACGAAACTGAACCTTGAAATGCAATCGGAAGACGTTAAAATTCATATTTTATTTGACCGAGTTGAACTGACACTTAAGACACTTGCTGATTGTTTTTTTTTAAGCGAATATTTAAATAGTATTCCAAATTTTTTTGAAATTGATTTTGTATTTCTTTAAGTTATTATCTATTCAACTCTATTGTGATGGAACTCATAAAAAATAATGGCGCAAAATTATAGTCCGCTAATGAACAATTTTAAGATAATTTAGTATGAAACTAGCTTAAAATGACGTTTGAGTCATGTCTGAAACGTCATTTTAAGCTAGTATCACACTAAACTTGTTCATTAGCGGACTATAATTTTGCGCCAATTTTTTTTTCGTACTGAAGTCCCCTTTTTGAATTGTTTTTCTTTTTGTATGAATAATTGAATATGTATGAAAAAATAAAAAATAAAATTTTATAAAAATTACATGAAAATCTTAATAACTTTTTTCGGGGAAAATTAGGGATTTTTTTTCGTTCAAGGGGAAAAATAAGTGTTTTGGTGTCAGAAAAGGGGGATTTTGTTTTTGAAAACCTGGGAACACTGGTCTGTCCTTCTGGAGAAGACATCTTCCAATCCCACTTTGAGACGCATCGGTTTAAATTACAATGGGCAACCAATCGCTAACATTTTGCAAAACTGGTGCTTGGGACACTTTAGTTTTAAGTGTATTAAATATTTGACTGTGATGCGATGACCACACAAAATCATTGTCTTTCCTTAGAAGTTCTCGAAGGGAAGACGTTAACTCAGATAGGTTGGGTACTTTAGATTAGGAACTTTACCTCAAATAGCTAATTAATGAAACCTAAAAACCTTTGGAGATCTTCTTTATTTTCAGGTATCTATAATGCCTTTATTGCTTCGATTCTAGTTAAATCAATTGAAATACCATTTTTTGAAAAAAAATATCCTAAGTATTTAACTTCTGTCAGTTTATATTGTAATTTACTAGCATTGAATTTTATATAAATCTCTTTAGCTCTTTTCATTACACCATCTAAATTACTGTCATGCTCTTGTTTACTTCTTCCTCCTTCTAGAATGTCATCGAAATAAACAAATGTACCTTGCAAGGCACCAAAATATTTTGTGTTTAACTTTTGAAATAATTCGGGTGCAAAAGTAACTCCAAAAGGCAAACGCAAAAATTTGTATAACCCATTTGGTGAACTGAAAGCACAATAATCGCTACTTTCACTATCTAAAGGCACTTGCCAAAGTCCGTCTTTCAAATCAATGACTGTAAAATATTCCATACCTTCAAACGCTGTTGTTAAATCTTCGAGACGTGGAATTTCAAATGGTTCTTTCTTTATATTTAGACTAGCAGTTGCCCGCGACTTCGTCCGCCTCTCCCTCGTCCACCGGCCAGAGTATCGTCTCGACTTGTGCATCATGCGCGCGTGGGAATTTTGTTCGGAAGTTATTGTAAAATTGCATTGCAGTCAACTCTCCCTAGGTCGTAATTCTCTTGAACTTGAAAAATGTGAGCATTTTTTATGATTCCCTTCAGTTGTTCATACTTAAAGCATTCCCTTGGGTGAACTCTCCCTAATTCTAATATCTCTCTTACTTCTGCATCGTTTTTTTCGTTAGGAAATTTTTTTTTTCTTTAAACTGAGCATATTATTTTTTAGTTAAGAAGTACATAAAATGATATGGTTTAAACACAATAATCTGCACAAATAGTGCAATCAATCACATTCACAAATCAATTGAACTCTCAAAATTCTAATTTGAGCAGTTATTAGGCCAGTCCCACCTAACAACATCTCACTGAGATCTCAATGTCACCTTGACTGAGGCAAAATCATTTGGTGGAACATAATTCTCAGTTATCATTGAGATTTAATGGTTACCTTACTAATTGTTGCTGCACATATGTCAGCCACGTCAAATAGCTGAGTGAGAAATCGAATCCAAAATAATTTCATCTCAGAGATCTCAGAAAAAAATCTCAGTTCTTACATTCCCACATATTCTTCGCTGCTATAGGTCGCAGCTTAATTTTAAGTGGAATAAAGCCTTCCTCTATTAATGGACTATCCAACACAAAAAGAATTTTACAATTCAAAATAGTAGTTCCTGAGATTACCGCGTTCAAACGAACAAACTCTTCAGCTTTATATTATATTGTATTGTATTGTATCGTTTGCCGTTTTTTCCACATTTTACACAAATTCTTCGCTCCTATTGGTCGCAGCTAAATTTTATATAGCTTCAAGCCTTCCTTGATAAATGGACCATTCAACATTAAAAAAATGGTTCAATTTCATAAAGCAGTTCCTGAGATAAGCGCGTTAAAACGCAGAAAAATGTATATTTTTTGCCGTTTTTTCCATATTTTCCACAGATTCTTCGCTGCTATTGGTCACAGCTTAATGTTAAGTAGCCTTATGTCTAAGTCGATTAAGGCACCATCCAACACAAAAAGAATTATATCATTCGAACCAGTAGTTCCTGAGATTACCGCGTTCAAACAAACAAACTCTTCAGCTTTATATATTAGTGTAGATTTAACTCGCGTGGATCTAAGCATAATCGTATTGATTTATCTGGTTTTTCAATCAAAACGAGGTTATGAACTAGTTTTCCCTTTCTTCTTATTTCGTTTTCAACTTCGGTTTCAGACTTTTCGGAATTCTACGTGGAGCCTTAACGCTTCCTTTTGCGCCTTCTTTTAAATAAATCTTACACCTATCCGGATAGCAACCTAGTCCATTGAAAACGTCCCTGTTCTTGTAAATAAATTCATGTTTAAGAAATCTATTTGCCCAAGTTGCAATTTTATTTGATCTACGTTTTTCAATATACCTAACTTCAAACATGTGTCTTGACCTAATATTGGTGACGATTTGACATTTGCGATTACAAAACAAGTGTTTATTTTAACATCATTGTGACTTACCTGTAAGAATGTCATACCTAGCACATTTATTTGGGATCCCCCGTAGGCTTCTAATTTAATTTTTGTACTTTGCAACTCATAGTCGATATAAAGTTTCCGAAACAATTCAGTCGGTAAAATATTTACTTCAGATCCAGTATCGATCTTTAAATTAACACACTTCCCACCAACATTAAAAAACCAACCCGAACGATTTTTCTCTACTGAACTAACAACCACTGATTCAATAGTGAGATTATTTACATCTGGATAATTATTATTTCGCCTTCTTTGGCTGTTTCCCCCTCTTTGGTTGAAACCCCCTCTCTGACTGTATCCTCCTCCTTGGCTAGGCCCTCCTCGATGGTTGTAGTGATATCCTGTTGCATTTTCATTCTCATCGCCGCCGCCGCTGGCACCGTCATCGTCATTATTGTTCTTCAAAAACTTGGTTTTTCTCCTGATAGCATTTTAACAGTAGATTGCGATTGCACGTCTCTTGCTTGCTCATGTGTAATTTCCGCTATTCTGCCGAACTCAACTGCTTTCGATAGTGTCAATTGTTGGGAATCTCCATCTCTTATCCCCAACACAATGCGGTGTCTTATCATCTGATCGGTTACACTTTCTTATGTACAGTTGAAATCACATTTTTTTGCTTGGCTAACGATGTAAGTGAAAAAACTATAAAACTGTTCCCCAGGCTGCTGTACTCTTGAGTAAAATTTTAACCGTTCGTAAATAATGTAGTTTTTTGGTTGACAATATGAGTCAGAATGTTCCAACACTTTATCGTACACCTTAGAATCTTCCTCCGATATGTTAAGTTTCGTAGATTTCAATTGCTTTTTCGCCCATTAAATTTAATAGCATAACAAATTGGCACTTTTTCGAGAAAAACCCATTTAACGGTTTGCGTACTAAGTACTCCGAACCTGCGCGTTAATTTCAGTCTCAGTTTCAGTTGAGCAATCAGTTAAGCTTTCAGTTAAACTGTGTGAAACTGAAACAGATGAAATTCCCGTCAGTTTTCAGTTCAGTTCTCAGTTCAACTATCAATTTTCAAAGTGTTTTGCCAAACCGTTAACAAGATACGTCAATCAATGGAAAAGTCCACTTTTTTTACTTATGTCCCACCTCATACATTTTGAAAATGATTTTTTTGTTTTTCTATACACGTGGCGCAAACTAATACTAAAAAATGGTGAACGCATAGAGGTAGTACAAGAATTCAAGTATTTGGGTGTGCTGATCCCTTCAAACATTAGCTTTGCAAAACATGTACAGGAAAAGTGTAAGGAAACCAAAATTGCCCTTAACGTGATGTGGCCAAACCTCTTTGCAAACCAAAATATAGACTAAGGGTCCAAATACCGTTTGTTTGAAGCTACTATCAATTCTTGTTTGTGTTATGGAGTCCAAGCTTTCGGTTATAAGTATTTCGAGGATTTCGAATCGATTCAAAGGTTCTTCTTCAAACGTTTATTTCGATTACCGAATTCCACCCCAACACATGCTATCCACGTCGAGTCAGGTATTACCCCAATTTACATTAGAAACCTCAAAGCAAATTCTGATTTCTTGATGAAGACTATGCAAAAACCTGGTTTAAGTCTTCACAAATCGATTATGGCTTACCTACTGCGTACAAATTCAACACCGTTCAAAGAATGGAGCGATCTAGCAGCTTCTCATGGCCTCGGGTTTGATCTTACTGAATCCAATTTAGATAACTGGAGTGAGATATTTGCTAAAGTAATAGCAAAGGTTGATGAACAAATATACGTTCAACATCTAAGTCGCGCGGCGGCATCATCAACAAGACTTATATACAATGAATTAAATCATCGACTTCAAGCTAATAATTATTTTAAAATGGAACTGCCTGTGAAAGTTATAAGCACCATTTTTCGAGCAAGAGTGGAAATTCTTAGCTTAAATTATGTCCCTCATCGTCCAGACTTACCAATCTTGTGTAATTTTTGTAACAGATTCGAGCGCGATGATGTTTTTCACTTTATTGCTGTGTGCCCAATTTTGCAGGAAATCAGAAGATTTCACTTCCATCAAAGCGTCCTCTCCAGAACACAATTGATAGGAATTTTGAACGGATTGGCAGGGTGGACAACTCTGTATGGGTTTTGTGAACAAGCTCTTAATTATCGAAACTGTTTCTTGTAACTTCTCATTATGTGAAGCTCAATTATTCAACCTTTTAATTATTCAAAAACTGTTTATTAATTTTGTGTTTCAAATCACTTAAAAATTGGAAAATGTTTATATGCTTTCTAAATAGAATCTTTTTTTCTTTATTGATCTTTTTTGTGTTTCAAATCACTTCAAAATTGTTTATAAAATGTTAACTTTCAAAAATTTAAAATTTTTTCATGTTCAATTCTACAGCTTATTATTTTAAAAGTTATTTTGTACCTACTTATTTTTTTTCATTATTAAAATAACCTATTTATTAATTTCTACATTGATCTTTGTGTATATTTTTTTCTTTTCATTTTTTATTATGAAACGTACTCTCAGGCAGACGGCAGTATTGAAATGTCCTTAGTCTTAAGTAATATTGTAAAACCCTAATATGAAATAAAGAATCCATCTATCTATCTATCTATCTCTACTAAAATTTGTTTGTCCCATATTCATAGCAAGTCTTAACTACAAGTGTTTTGACAAATGACAATGAAATAATAAGAAATGAATTTGTTAAATGAATAATTAATTATTAATTTGAATCATACAAATTAAAATGAATTACTTGAATTAATATTGTTGAATTGCATTTAAAAACTAATTTAACTATTGTGAACTAAAACCTAACTGCTAAAATATTTAAATTTTGCGCTCTTCGGCCATATTTAATTTAAATTAAAAAATGCGAAGATTATGTCAAAGTAAATGAAGAATCATTTCACTTAAAGTTACCACATAATCCAGACGTTTTTTTTTTCATTTTAAATCGCTCCAAGTATTTTTTTTTTCTAAAATCGTTTCAATTGTTTAAAAAGCTTCAAATAAAAATCTAATTCATAGAAACTCTTGGAATGTTCAACAAGTGAACATAGGACAAACCAATTCTCACAACAAAATTATATGGAAAAGTTGTCACAAACGCCAAAAAATGGTTTATGGCTCAAAACAATTCTTGAAAATGTTGATTTTGGTGGGTATGCAACAAAGTCGATGTTGAGTATCTCGGGATTGAAAAGACATAGCGCAAATCTGATAACAAATCCCAGAAAGAGCATACGAAATAGGTAACCATAGTACTACTACTAGTACTTCCTCTAATGGAGCTCGTACTAATATATATCTTAAATCACCAATTGTAAGAGTGTTAATAAAACATCGATTGTTGAGCTAAACGATAGTATCGATAGTTTTTGTTTTTTTAATCGATTAATCGATAAACAATCGATAGTATTAAAAAAAATAAAAAACACAATAAGATTCAGTATAACGGCCTGTAGGCCGTGTAGAAAAAAATCAAACAAAACGTATTTCATCAATGTTTTTTCCCTCTGTCTTCCATACAAAATACGACCCTAAAGATAATATATTAGAGCAAGGAAGCTAGCCTAAAACGAGTTTCCTCAAATTATGAGAAAGAAGACATTAGGGAGTTCCTGTCTCTCTCTCTGAGCTTGTCGCTGATTGAGGTGGAATGGACAGAGAAAAAAAAATAAAAGAAAGGCTCAAAATCAAAATTGTTGTTGTCTTTCAAAGGAGCTCAGAGAGAGAAAGGATTTTCCTAATAGCTTCTTTCTCACAATTTTCGGGGTCAACTCCACTTGGCAGTGGCATCTAGAGTGCAAACCCAAGACAGAAATGATATAAGGTAAGGAGATGGGAAACAAAGCCGTCAAAATGACAATGCCTACAAGCGTTTTAACCAATACTATCACAGTAAGTCAGTTTCCGATCTTGTTACTTATTTAATCTTTGACCCAAGAGCTCATTTTAAGCACATCCATTGAATATATAAACTATCGATTAAATTTCGAAACTATCGATACTCCCGATAGTTCAAAACAATCGATTAATCGATTAAACTATCGATGTTTTATTAACACTAAATTGTAAGAATGCAAGTCAATCACAATCACTACTTCCTCTCGTTTGATGTTTTTAACGTTGGTGTCAGTGATATTACTGTTAAATCCCAGTTATTGAGAATTGTACCACGTCACTCTTCCTCTACGTAATTTCTCCACTTTTAATTCCTCCTAGTTTGCCTTTGCTTTTGCTTTTCATTTTTCATTTATTTTTCATTTATTTAATGGATATTTTATTTGCATTATTAACTTTTTTCATTTCTCTTTTAACTTTAAAAAAAAAAAAAATTGCTAATGAATTTACTGTGCTTAAATAATATAATCTCAAATGCTTCTTTTAATTGGTTTTTAACTGTTAGAAGCTTATTATTATAAAAATAAAAAAAATATAAATAAAAATAATGTCTTTCTATGGATTCTCCTGCTCTCCCGATGCAGTTGTTTCGTCTTGTTCGATTCTTCCCTTCGAAGTGATACGAAATTTGTTCTTGGTCTGTTGGTTGCCATTTTTTTGTAACACACTATCAGATAATGCCGAAGAGAGCTTATAGCAAGCTGTTTCTTACGACAAGTGTCTCATTACTTATATATACAGGGTGATTCACGAGCGTTGTGCCAAAAAGCTAGAGCGTGTAGGTTGAGTTGAGACAAGAAAAAAATCGTATGGGAGGGGGGGGTCTATTCCCCCCCGTTTAGCCGGGAGGGGCAATTTTCTGAAAAATTGACTTATTTTGTAAAAAAAAATATTAAAAATCAACGGCTTAGTTTACAACACCGTGCTATACCTTTCTGAAAAGCTAAAAACTTCTTCTTTCACTTTGTTTTTAAAATAAATTATTTTAACGAATAGTTTTAAAAAAATAAATTTTCAAACTAAAAATTTTCAAAAAAAAAGTCAAAAAAAAATTTTTGAACTAATTTTTTTCAAAATTTTATGTAATTAAGTACTAATTTTGTTTTAAAATTTCAATGTCTTTGTTAATTTTTAGTCGAAAACAGAAAACCGGATGCAAAAATGTCTTTTCGTTTTTGAGAAATTAAAAAAAAACCAAAACCACTTTTTTCTAAGAAAATCTTTGTTTTTATTTTTACCTATCTGGACTCTTAGTATAATTTACTAGTTTAGTTTATAAATTTAATTTTTTGTAATTGGAGTCTTATGAGAACTCAATAAAGTAGAAAAGTATTGGATTTTCCCTGGATTAATCATTTTGTTCATTGAAAACGTCTGCCACTGACCTTTCACTTCTAGCTCTCCGTGCTCTCGTCGGCGGATTCTTGAAAACATGCTACGACTTGGGCGCCATCTATTGGGATATCTTTCAGCGTAGAGTCTTTCAGCTTCCCGATCTCGACAATAGGTTAAACCGTAGCAGAAGTTCCTGTCCGCTAACTCTTCTCGAACATATGAGTTTGTTATTGTTATGTGTTGATGAATTAATATTTTAATTGTAAATGGTTGTTAAGTAAATATGCGATGCCTTTTATTAACCTTTAGGTTGTTAATTGTTTTTTCATTCAAGAAAAATTGCGTTTTAATTATCTTAAGCCCCCAGCAGGTAGAACCCTTCGCCGGCGAGTGGCCGCGGCCCCAGGTATAGTAAGAAAAAATTGCAGGTCAGTTTTCAGACGTAATCAATGAATAAAATGGTTAATCCATTGAAAATCCAATACTTTTCTACTTTATTGAGTCGTCATAAAACTCCAATTACAAAAAATTAAATTTGTAAATTAAACTAATAAATTAAACTAAAAGTCCAGATAGGTAAAAATAAAAACAAAGATTTTCTTAGAAAAAAGTGGTTTTGGTTTTTTTTTTAATTTCTCAAAAACGAAAAGACATTTTTGCATCCGGTTTTCTGTTTTCGACTAAAAATTAACAAAGACATTGAAATTTTAAAACAAAATTAGTACTTAATTACATAAAATTTTGAAAAAAATTAGTTCAAAAATTTTTTTTTGGCTTTTTTTTTGAAAATTTTTAGTTTGAAAATTTATTTTTTTAAAACTATTCGTTAAAATAATTTATTTTAAAAACAAAGTGAAAGAAGAAGTTTTTAGCTTTTCAGAAAGGTATAGCACGGTGTTGTAAACTAAGCCGTTGATTTTTAATATTTTTTTTTACAAAATAAGTCAATTTTTCAGAAAATTGCCCCTCCCGGCTAAACGGGGGGGAATAGACCCCCCCCTCCCATACGATTTTTTTCTTGTCTCAACTCAACCTACACGCTCTAGCTTTTTGGCACAACGCTCGTGAATCACCCTGTATATATATTATATAGTTATAAAATTAATATTAACTAAAGAACATGGTCGAAAAATTGTCAAAACTTCCAAGACTGGTAGTATGTGTCCATGGCTCAGAGGAAAGCATAGTTGACTGCTGAGCCGAACGCCGCTCTGTGGTGTAATCTCAAGAACCACCAGAACCAGAAAGAATTTATAAATTAACTAGGGCAACAAGTTCCATCCACCATGATCCGTCGCACTCAAGAAGTTAAATATTATTGCGTTATATTTGGCAATACACCACTTATATCTCTTAAAAAGACGAAATGAGCCAGGTTTTGGGTTACCGTCACAGGTCTAGCAGTGAAACGAGTCACTGAAACGCACTGGAGCGCGCACATGAAGCTTTCAAGACGCTTAAAAATAAGTTTGAGCGAGTTCTTACTGTATCTTACTGGAAGAATTGACGGATTTATCTCTAATTTTTGAATAAAGATAGTGAGCCAGTCCTCACTTCTCTTGGCTTTTGGGCTGCAGTGCTGCATGAAGTAGGTAGATGACGCACAGATTTACCTGCCTGCAATGCAACTGATTGAGGGTAAGCATGCTCAGAAACTCTGCGCTTTAAAGCTCTTCTAGAAGAAAGCAGAGACCGTTTAGTCCAAGTCCAAGTGTAAGCATCCTTAGCACTTTAGCAGTTTGTCGCCAATTCTGAATCTAGGAGAGATATAAGGGACAAGGGCTATTGGAGCTCCGCCAGTTCATTCAAAAACTGAATCTGGGAATTCCGGTTAAGAATATATGTAGTCATCTTCATTCGTATACATTGTCTTTTGCAATTCTTCTCGCTAGATGGTTTAAGGTTAAGGTAGTTTAGATACAGCAAGTTCAATATGACTACAATGCAAATAAATTTATTAAGAAATAAGTAGTGGCATTATTGTTAGAAATAAAACAGTATTAAATGCCACATCGATATTTAACAAAAAATCAAATATATAAATTGGGTGGGGTGACCCTTAATTTTAAACTTCAAGTATAAATATAAATATGTACAATTGGAAAAATAAAGCAAAGAGAATCACAATTAAAAAATTAAATAAGCAAGGTGCTAGAAAAATATTAATTAAGTTATTACAAAAAGAATGACCAGATACAAAAATTTCAACAAATTAGAAAACCAATTCCCAAAAATTCACCAGAAATTAAAAGGAAAAACAAAAAACATAAAGTTTATGAAAACACAATTTTTTCCAAATCACCGAAATCAGATTCAAACAACCAACTCTTGAGATGTTTCATAAAAAGATTTGGTAAAATAAGTGACCTTAGCATACAATGTAATTTGTTAAATAATCTAGAAGAAGCAACTGTGTAAAAATTTCGAAAAGTAGTCGTCCGGAAGTTAGGAATAGGTACAAGATATTGCAAGTTGTTTCGCAGGTTATGGCTGTCTAAAACTCTGAAATTTAGATTTCCTGAGCGCAAAAAAAAAGTTTTTAGGACTTTGAAACAATAAAGGTGACGAATTGGAAGAATTTTTAGTCTCACAAATACTGGAAAACTGTGATGCAGTCTTCGTTTTCTGCTTATTATTCTAATAACATACTTTTGGAGAGTAAGAATTGGCTTAACTTTGCAAAAGTGCATTCCGCCCCAACAAGCAATTCCATATTGTAGTTTAGAGTGGAAAATCCCATAATAAATTTTTTTAAGAAGGTCGGGTGAGCAAACTATTTGGAGAAAGAAGAAGTGCCTGAGTGTAGTATGAAAATAATTTTTTAAATTCTCAGTATGATTACAAAAGGTCATCTTTGAGTCGATTAGCAATCCTAGATATTGAAAAACATCCACTTTTTCAATTTGAAAACAAAGATCACTACAGAATAGGTGGTCACAGTAGGTGATCGTGCTTGTTTCAGAAGAGCAAGAGCAACTATGTAATTTAAACTTTTTGCACTCAGGCTCATGAAAAAAGATTTCCGGTTCGAAAGAATTCTGAGAAGAAAGGCTAAAGAACATAATTTTCGTCTTAGAGCTAATTACTAATTTATGTTCGGCAAACCACGACCTGAAAAGATTCAAATCCCAATTTATATCTGCAACAAGATCAAGGGGACTATCAGCACCATAGGCACAACCAACATCATCTGCAAAAGCCGTAATTTTCGACTTGAATGGCAATTTAAATAAAGAGTTAATGTAAATTAAGAACAATATTGGACTAAGCACAGAGCCTTGTGGTACTCCTATATTAAGAAATTTGAAGCCACTTCTTGTATTGTTAATTTTTACTCGTAATGATCTATTAACAAGGTAGGATCTAAACCAAGCTCTCATGAAACTTCGAATACCACCATTTTCCAATTTAGACAACATGATTTCGTGATCAACCATGTCAAAAGCTTTGGTGATATCGACAAACAGGCCAGCTGAACACTTTTTACTATCTAGGTTAACGAAAATATCGGAGCAAAATTTTAGAAGAGCGTCTTCCGTGGATTTACCTTTCTGAAACCCAAATTGTAGGGAACTAAAGAAGTTGTTTTTATTTAAGAAATCAATTAATCTGTTCTTGATACTTTTTTCAAAAATCTTACTTACAGAAGATAGAATTGAAATTGGTCTATAATTGTTCACTTCTTTCGCTGATCCTTTTTTAAAAATAGGAACAATGTCTGCACACTTCAACGCATCCGGAAATTTTCCTGACAAGATGCTTTGGTTAAATAAATAAGCCAAAACATCAACTAAGAAACAAGCTATAGTTTTAAGCATATTATTTGAGATACCATCAGCTCCACAAGTCTTCGAATTTTTGAGCGAACCAATACTTCTCAAAAGTTCAAATGCAGTTATGGGTTCGAAAAAAAATGTGCTTTGGTTCAAAGGATCACCACAAATAATGGAAGAGCTACAGGATGCACAGGTGGGACAAAAAGAAGATTGCAAGGAAACTGAAACATTGGCAAAGTAATCAATGAATTTATTAGCAATGGCTAAAGTCTTATTATTAGACATTTCATCTTCATCAATTTCAATGTTAAAATCCTTATTGTTAGAATTTGGTTTATTAAGAAGACTGTTTACTAATTTCCATTCATTTTTCATATCACCTTTAGCTTGCTCAAATTGATTTCCATAGTATCTGTTTCTACACAATGGAACTTCTTTTCTAAGTTGAGAGCACATATCTTTATAACGCTTCATTAAATTTCGGTTTAGCGGATGTTTGGCACATTTAGTTCTTAGTTTATTTTTCAGATGAATTTTATTTAAAATATGGTTGTTTATCCATGGCTTAAGTTTTTTTTGTTTACTCCTTAGTTTGAAAGTAACACTGGATTGAACAATATAATTTTTAAGAATATCGAAAAAAGTATCAAAAGCTTTCGAGGCATCACTTTCTAAGTAAACCGACTGCCACTCTTCAAAACAAAGTTTGCTTTTCAATTTTAAATAGTCAATTTTAGTTACTTCAAAACTTTTATCAGTAGATAATGGTTCAATGCTACCAGGGGAACACATCAAAAGACCAGTCATGGCATGATCAGTTATACCTAAATTAAATACGCCTTTTTCAATTGAGTCTAAAGAGCAATTGGAAAAACGACCATATATGTGGTCTAAACATGTTCCGGAAACCGGTCTTGTTGGTTCATTTATAAAAGAAGCCAAACCATGGGATGCAAGTAAGGACAAATAAGCAGTAACAGCATCAGAATCTTCCAAAATGTCGATGTTTAAATCTCCCAATATTAATAAATTTTTTGCTTTTTCAGTATTCAAGAGCTTAGAAAATTCATCCATAAACACCGTTAAACTAAATTTATGCAATCTGTAAATGCAAAGCATAACAAAATCTCTTTTATCTAATTTAAAAGTAAGTTTTAATATATCAGCGCTCACAAAATCTATCACAGTTGATACACATTCATAATTTTCCTTAACAAAACAGCCTACACCTCCAGCACACTAATCATCATTTGTTTTAGCAAAAAAGTTATAACCTGGCAAAAAGTAATCATTTTTCTCAAACTTATATATCCAAATCTCCGAAACACACAAAAAGTCAGGTAAACATGCAAAAGAATTTAGGTGGGAAACAAGGCAAGCGAAATTCTCACGCAAACTTCTAATATTCTGGTGAATCAAGAGGAATTTGTTAGAGCAACAAGGTTTAGAAGTAAAGATCTGTTCACAATTGTTATTATTAGAAATATTAAGATTAAAGGTAGGAACATCATCATTATTTAATTCAAAATTAGGATTCATTATAACAAAGATTAAGGAATATTCTCAAGGTCTTCAAAAGACCTAATTGGGATGGGATCACTACCTTCAATCTTTCTAATAAAAATTCTATTATTTTTAATCCATACATATTTATAAGATTTCTCCTTCTTTGCTGCCTTCGCTTTCATCAACAATGCATGAGAAAACTTTGTAAGTGCATCGTTAATGTAAATTTGCCTCCTTCCACTGCTGCTGTTGCTGCTGCTGCTGCTGCTGCGTTCTACTCCCCAAGAGTTAAGCTTCTGTTTCTGTATCGATTTCTCCTTCATAATTCGATGTTTAAGAGAGAGATCAGTTAGTTGCATGAAGATTATCGGTTTGCTCTCTTTATTTAGATCAGTCTTTTCACTGCCTCTTTTTTGCTTCACATAACATTTGCTTACATCACTCTCCTTTACTTCAACTCCCAACGCATCTCGGAAGATATTAAGCGCAACACTCTTTGAGTTGTTATTGTCGACATTATTTAATCCGGTGATTTCAATACAATTAACCAATTGACTTTGTTGCTGCCAATGCAGTTTGTTTTCCAACAGTTGAACTTTTGTTTTTAAAGTTTCGTTCTCTTTTTTTAGAGCTGATAGAGAAACAAGAAATTCTTTATTTATTTCTTCCAAGTTCGACACTTTTTGATAAATCATCTGCAGCGTATATTCTCCTCATTCTCAAGTTCATTAGAGCGAGAGCGAGACACATTCACATCACGATGTGAGCGATGTTCTTAAAGTTGAAGTTATTCAAAAATTATCTCAGATCCACTAAGAGCTCTGCTAGACTATCGAAATTGGCTATATTGTCGTTTGAACAAGAATTGCCTGCAAATATTGATTCTGACAAATTTATTTCTGACTTAGCTGCTCGTAGGACCCATAGAATCCGTTTGTGAAACGTCTGATCCTACGTCTGACCAACCAATAAGGAAACCGTTTTAGGGTTCCGTACACAGAGTGTAAATGAAACCCTTATAAGATCACTTCGTTTTCGCTCTTTTAGTCATTTGAATCTGGCCAAATGTTTTAATTGATTGATTATAATTGGCACATTATTATTATAAGCACATCATAAGGTTCTCATTTAACCCCACCTTCTAAAGAGCAGTTCCATACATTTTTGTGTGTGGGTCTGGGTACTGTGTAACGCTTATGTCACAAGTAGAAGGTAAACACTGAAACCAGGTACCATTTGACTTTTGCTCACCAGCAAAATTAAATTAATTAAGCTATTGACAATCCAATTTGAAATTTGACTAATCATAACAAGGACACTCACCCACACTGCTCCAAAAGATTCCATTACTCCTACTCGTTGCATAATTCTCTGGAATAATTTAATTACATTCAACCCAACAAAACTTACTCGTATAAGTATATTGTAAATATCCTTATGTTACTCCGCTTCTAAAATAGGGTAGCTAAGTTCTACCTTAATTTACAGAAAAAAAAGGAATTATATTTTCGTTTTGTTCTTCCGGCAAATTATACAATACAAGAGACAAGAGACACGACAGTTTGTTTACTCTGGAACAAAATTAATATCGTACTCATACATCCTGTATGTATTTACTTTCCCTGTTTTAATGGGTTTGACTTTTGTATCGTTCACTCTGTGATTCTTGATGTGTTTCCCTCGAGGCTTATCATACACAACAAGTTAATTAAACAAAATGTCAAATAATTATTTCACACCGAAAGTATCATTTCATAAGATAACACGTGTAAGATAAACTTGAAGGTATACTACGGGAATACGGCAGCAAACATTCCTACAAATGTAATAGCAACGTAATTTAGGATTTTGTGTAAATTTATATAAGATTCGACATCGACAACTTGTGTCTCAAATGACGGAGGCAATTTTGTAGTTTTTAAGTTTTGTTTTCAAAGTGCTTTAGTTTGTTTTAATCACTTTGTAAACAAGGATGATTACATAAATAATCATGTTATCAAATATACAAACCTGAATAATTTGGGTGGTAGTTAGAGATTTGTTTAAAAATTACTGCCCTGTTGAGGTTATATTTCTCGGAGTTGTGGTCTTTGGATTTGTTGCCTATGGATTTCTATGGTAATGTCTGAAATGAAGAAATTTAGATTTATTACAATATTAAACTCAAAACATAATGCAAGACTTAATGCATGTTTTCTCCAGTCGTCAAAACCAAGCGCTCTGGTATCCGTATTCCGTAGTTACTTGGTCTTTGTGTTTGTACTAGAGGTTAGGTCGTCTTGAAAGTGAAGGCTGTAAAGGAAAGACTTTCTTGACTAAACCGTTGTCGTTCATTCGCCCGACACGGCCGAGCCAATGTAGTCGTCTTTTCTAAGCTTTTTGGACTACATCCACAGCCTTGTATAGCTCGTACAGTTCGCGGTTGAACCTTTGTCTTTCGAGTGAGGAGTTTTGAACCGAAGTAGCAGCGGTTCACTATGGTAATTCTTCCTCGGATCTCCACTAAGGTGTCGTTTGTGGGCTTGATGTTTTTTCAAAGGTAGGTGAACTCCTTAACTACCTCGAAACTGCTGCTTCCAACAGTGAAGTTTTGTCCAAGGCCCTAGGCGGTGGACAGATGTTGTTTTGTCAATTCAAGGTCAACGAATTTCGCCTGTTCTTCAATCGCTTTGAAGGCTTCACACACAGCTCTGTGCGAGCGACCGATGATGTATATGTACCCTAGGAGCTGGGTGTATTTGCTGAAGATAGTATTTTTCGTGCTTACACCTGCCTTGCTCACTATCTGCCCAAGGGCTAAGTTGAAGAAATCACATGACAACACATCTCCTTGTCTTAAACCCTGCGCATGTTTAAAACAACTCAGATGATCTGTTATCCAGTTACATACTGCAACGCGCATGGTTCAAGGTCATGCGGCACAGCTGGCTCAGTAAGTCAGTATGTTTAGGATCTCAAATTCAGACATCACCATCATAAGCTTTTGGCAGTGGATGCTTTCATAAGCAGCTTTAAAGTCGATGAAAAGATGGTGGGTTTCGACTTAAAATTCGTTGGTCTTTGGATTTGCCTCATTGCCAATATTTGTTCTATCGTTGTTCAACCTGGCCTAAAGCTACACTGGTAGGTGCCGATTATTATAATATTGCTGAAAGTTTCAAGACGCTCACACAGTACATTGGATAGGATTTTGTATGCAAGGATATGCCTCGAATGTTTTTGCATGACAAAGGATCGCATATGACTTTGTCTTCATTGACTGGTCTCGCTTCTCTTTCCTCATTGGATATCTCGACATTATACACATTCAGCAGCTTGAATATATCTACAACTTCATGTGCTTCGGTGACCAACTTTCCTTCATTGTTTCGAAGACACTAGTTCTGGAACCAAAAGCTAACTGTCTTTTAAAGAATCGTCGGGTTTCCTTCGTGGCACGTGATCTCTAAGCTGAGAAGCTGCGGGTGCTCTTTTCTTCCTTCGCAGTCTCTTTCTCGTTTCTCCATTTTATTGATAGGTTTTCTTTTGCTGCTCTTGTATTCCGTTGCAGGATCTGCAAACGTGCATTTTTCGTCACATTTAGAATTTTTTCGTATTTTGGATTTCGTATTTAGAGTTTCAAACTCAGGCGATCACCATAGACTCTGGAATCTAGAATAAATACTTAAATTTATATGCTGTAGTAACTATGCA
The DNA here is from genome assembly GCA_943590905.1 of Sphaerophoria taeniata. Classification (NCBI taxonomy): domain Eukaryota; kingdom Metazoa; phylum Arthropoda; class Insecta; order Diptera; family Syrphidae; genus Sphaerophoria; species Sphaerophoria taeniata. Next base: position 250,036,630 of record OX016540.1, on the reverse strand, counting down.
ACTTTTTGAACTCTCTCTTTAATAAAAAAAAAAACCTTTGCGATAACTGGAAGTTAATTTTATTTTTTCCAATATCTTAACAAATCCTCATCAATTTAAAATTAATAAAAAAACAGCAGAAATCAATCAAAACTCTAAACCAAGACGAGATGAAAAGATAAATTGAACATCAAACGAGAAAAGATCCCCAAACAATCAAAATTATTTTGTCATCTCCGTTGTCGCCGTATCGTATCGTTTCGATGGAAAATATACATTTTAACTTCTTTCTATAATATTTCAGCTGATAACTTAATTAGAAGTTGAATCTAAACAATGAACATCCCCGGTAACGATAATCCAGCTTTATGAATGTCGAAAGTCGTACACCCTTTTTCCAATTTCGTCTTTATCAAAGAGTCAAAAAGTTAATTTCCTTAGTTTCCTAATTATAATTCCCACAGATTTCTGTTTTTCGCTTACATATCTGGGGCAAGAAAAAAAAACAACAACAACAAACAAACAAAACCAAAAACTTCAGATACAAGTCAGTCAACAAAACAGAAGAAGAACACCTAACTTAAGGTGAAACGTGCAATGAAGACGAAATGAAATAAAAATAAAAATAAAAATAAGAAAAATAGAAAAATAAAATAAAACAGCATCACCCGAGGTCCCATTAGCTAAATAGGAAAAGTTTTTGCGCCCTTCTCGAAATTTGTTTAGCAATAAGGTAGTTCGGCAAATGATGACAAGAGCCAATGAAAAGAATGGCAATGGTTGTCATTGGGAACGAATACAGAGAGAAACGGATAAAGATACTGACTTGAAGAGAAATAACAAGGGATTATTTAACTACCGGCAATGAATATTTTTCTATCATCTGGGAATCTTTGAAAGTTGTTGAATCGGATAGGGGGAGCAATTTTTGGTTAGATCTGGACTGAAGATTTTTTCTTTCATTTTGTTAGATGTAATAGGTTAGAACTGCAATAGTAAAGAGTCTAAATTGATTTATATATTTATTTCTTTTTTTTTGACAAAAATTTTAAGTCATCATGTAATACAATACTCATAATAATAGCATGTTGCTGTTTTGACTACAAAGACTACAATGCCTCGTGAATTCAATGCCAAAGCTCGATTAGGAACATTTAAATGTATTTTAGTTTTCAGTCCATATTTTAAAAGTCTAGAAGTATCAATCACTGCAATTGCTTGGACTCTTAATATAACATTAGGTAACTAAACTTTCAACCCGCTTTTGCGACTGTTTAAATATGCGGATATTTGTCTTTAATGTAGACTTGCACCAAGTCATATTATTTAATAAATTGAAGTTTTGTATTGAATCACTTTTAGGTATTAGATAACATCTTTTGTTTTCCCAAAGTACTTTCTTTGATTTTGGTCCTTCAAGCTGGATGCAAGTAGCTATGACACGTCTAACACTGTGTATGGGACACTACCTTAGAACAATTTTTTTTTTTTGTTCTTTAATATAAATAAATCTCTTTTACTTAATACCATGCCTTACACGTATGATATGAACACAGCCGCCGATGAATATTCGTTCAATTTATGTATCGATTTTGTGTTATCGATTCATTGTTCCATTGTCACGTCGTACCAACTGACCTACCTCCCAGCGAAATGGCGCTCAAGCTTCCTTTTCGATCAAAACCTCCAACCTGACAAGATCAGAGATTCGCTGCCTTAAAGAGAATTCGCCTTTTAATACAAGTGTTTTAAGTTAATTAAAACAATTTAATCGCCGTGAAGCGACAATTAATTCGAGCTTCGCAAGAAATAAGAATTTCGCCAGAAACCTCAGAAGTAAGTGCTTTTATAAAAGCAAATATGCCAAATTGTGTTTTTTTTTTGTTTTTTTTTATAAGCCCAGCTCATCATTTTTTTTAAATCTTAAATTAGACATTAGCTATAAAAGTGCTGTAAGTGCATTGGCTGTGCAAAAGCCACAATTTATAATCCAAGTCCGAGCCTATAACGAAGGCACGCTGACTAGTGCCAAGGCTCTAAGGAAGCGCGTGAAATAGAAGTTTCTAAAGAAGCCACACCGTGGTGACTGCGGCTCAAAAGAAGTAGGCTTTTTGCACGGGGCCCAAAAGCCCAGATTTTGGGTAGGGTAAGCCATACCCAAAACCACGTGGATTCCACTACCACATCCAGGAAAATTTCTACCTTATTGTCCCGATCCAACATCCCACCTAATTATACACGAACCTTAAGAAGGTCCGACGAGGTCACGTCAAAATCTCGACCAGGTAAATCTAATTCGATTTTTGTTTTTTAGAATTAGTCAAATCATAAGCTGTATTTATACACCTAGGAGAACATATAACAAGAGTGAGTTACACATTTGCTGGCTGGTGGAAGTCTTTCCAAGGCTACGTGTGTCGACGTCGTCGTTGAGGCACAGTGGACCAGCCAGCGTGTCATTCAGGCGCAGAATTGGTTTGACATTCAAGAAGAACAAGTGAAGCTACATATACGCTTCGAGGTTTAGCACACACGCTTTATATACGTATAGGTACCTGCATTGTGGAACGTACCTTTAACGCAAATATATGTATATATTCTTGTGCTGCCCATAGCTGTTCAGTTATTGTGCATACGCACAGAAAATATATGCATATGCTTATATACATTGTGAAGTCGCTTTGCATAATATCAACCTACCCGAGATACTTACCCGCTAAGCCTATACTTACCTGTCAAACAACGCCATCGTCCGTCATCATCATCAGCATCCGTCATCATCGAAATCCAGCATCCCACTAACCTAGTTTTAAGCCAAGCTCTAGTTTTTTTTCTATATGAAATTCGATACTCTCAAGCCATATCGTAATCACTCAAGAGTCAAGATCCACAAAAGATAAGTATTGAAGTTCCAACTCATTCTGAGGATCACCAATATTTGCATAGTATAAATCTCTTTCTCTATTTTATTTAATATAGCGTTTTTAGTATAAGAGTTTAAGAACAATAACTCTATAATTGAATTCATCCTACCCCAACCAAGTCGTGCGCACAACTTCGCTGAGGAGAGAATGATCGGTGAGTCCAAATTTTAATGTTATATATTTGCTATTAGTGATATTTATCATATGTAACAATATTGGTGCAGTAATTGAGACACATAATTGCTCTTAAAGTTTTGGAGTTGACGTAGGTCAGTTAACAAAGATTTAACAGGCATAGTTTTTCTTTTAAATCTCTTAATGGGACAGACTCAAAGAATGAGGAGTGATGTCGATGAGTTTTTTTTTAAGTTTTAATTAAATATATATATTTTTTTTTTCATTAACAATAGTTTTAAGTTCAGCATCTTGGAATTGGTCAATGAACTGAATAGTGTTAGATTGTTTAAGCTGAAAGGATTTTAAGTAATTTTGAAAAAAACTTAAAAACGCTCAAAAGAGAACTTTTTTTGAAAGGTCATTTAACCAGAGACCATACTCAAAGAAAAAGAGTTTATGTTCCGTTTTTTTTTATGAAAAATCTACTTGCGAGTAAAGAGAATGCGCAAGGTCATTGAACCTTTGATTGATCATTTTTTTTAAATTGAATTTCTTGTTATTTGATTAAATCTTAAATTGAATTTAAAAATGATAAAGATTATTTTGAAAGAATTTATGAATTATAGTCTAGTTTTTAACTATTGAATAAAAGCTTATTATGAAAAATAATTCTAAAATATTTCGTTTTAATGACATCTAGAATGTCAAGTGAATAATTTTATGAAGTGAGCTTGGGAAAGGGAAATGAATAAGGGTAGTTTAGACGGTAAAAAGTTAAGCCAGAATTAAAACATTTTGACTTTATTATAGGGGTTATCGTAAATAGAATTTATGTGGACGGTAGCCAAAGGAGAGTTAACTTTAAGAAGTTTACTGTGGGAGGGCCACTGTAAGGAACTGAATCCATCTAAAGTTCCATACTGAAGATTTGATTGAATAAAATTCGTGATATTTGTTAGCTACTTTTAGTTTTTCTTTTAGATTTAATTTTATATAGGCACGTTAAAAGGTACACGGCGGTCCAGTGGCGGTTGCAAGATCCCACCCATCCGACGAGCTAGTTAAATTGGCATTCGCTATCGTGCCTACAGCACCCAGCCGACTGGACACCCTAGTTGCACGTTCATGGGTATCTTTAAGGATCCTGTGGTTTAGGGATATTCAGGGAGTTGCATAAGATCGCACAATTAGTGAACTAGGAATAACACACATCCGTTACACAGGTGGCGCCCAAAGTGGGGCAACAAGAATTGTGTCGCAATTTTGGCGGTTTCAAAACCTCAAACAATCATTTATTTATATTTTCAAGTTTTAGCCATTTCAGTTTTAAAATTTAATGCCAAACCCATTAAAATATTTTTGTTTTTATTAATTGTTCCAAGAACTATATGAAATATTAGTATGAACGAATTAGGAATTTCTCCGGTAGTAAAGTTTATAAAACAGAACTTTGAGATGCAAATTCCGAAAAGGTTTATAAAGAAAATAGAATCTTTATGAGTTCGAATTAATATCCTGAAATTCAAGTACATGTTACAGATTTTTCAGTTAAAGTATTGTTAGACTTATAGAGTTCTGAGTTGGTAGAGCATTGGCTAGGAGATTACATCGGACGACCGGGAGATAACGTTTCATTAAGATTACTTCTCCGTTCGCTGCGCCCGGGATATATTCTACCCAATTTAAAAATTTGGCCTAAAGTTAGAAGAAAACAATCACACAATTGCCCTTAAGCAAAAGAATGATAAAAGTATCACAAAGGTACAAGTACAGCATATTATCTAATAACAGCTTATAGTTTTATTCTTTTAAGATTATTGTTTGTTTTTGATCGACCATAGGAGATACGATTGATATTCGAAGTCTGTATGTATGCGCTCAGAAATATGATTTTTAAAGAAACAAAAACATGACCAATACCTTAAACAACAACCAATCTTCATTTTTATTTTTATTGGTTTTTACTGTCAAGATAACCCAAAGTTCTTTCCCTTTTTCCAAGCTCCAATATTGATGATTATAGTACAAACCTACAGTTTTTTTAGACATTTTATTTTATATCGAGATCCTTTATTAAAACATTCCATTAATTTTTTTTATTCACTTAAAATAGAAATTTACACCCTTAACAAAAAAAAAAAATATTTCGTTTATAAATTGACACAAACATAATAAATCGTTTTTGGTCTTAAAATACAATTACCATTATGGGACCAAAACCACAACAAAATGCTACTCGCGCTACACGAAAAACTACTGCTGAAGATGATGAAGGCGATCAGTCGCGTAATAACCATGCAAATGGGGTCGGTGAACAAGAGAAGGTTGATTCGGGTCCATCTGGATCAAGTCAGAAAAATGTATCTCAGGATGAAAGGCTTACGCGTTATATTCAGAACATAGTTACAGCATCAGTAGGGTTAAGTGTGGCTGAAGAACTTCAGAGGCGTCAGGCGGAAGATGAAGTTGAAAGGGCCAATCTTCGTAAACAAATAGTTTCAGACTTAAGAGAAGAAATGAGAGCTCTTCGCGATGCTGTTAGTTCAGAAGTTCAACCCGTTACAGATAATAACAGATTAAATGCTGACAGATTCCTTAATGAAATCAGATTTCAAAGCGACGAAGATCCAACTCAAAATCAGAATCTGAACGGAAACCAAATAGGAATTCCAAACCAAAACCTAGGGCAAAATCAGAATCTGAACGGAAGCCAAATAGGAATTCCAAACCAAAACCTAGGGCAAAATCAGAATCTGAACGGAAGCCAAATAGGAATTCCAAACGAAAACCTAGGGCAAAATCAGAATCAAGAATCAAACGAGATTAACAACAAAGGTCAAAATAGGCCTCAAAGGGAAGCTCATGAAAGTAGTCGTGAAGAATTAGACTTTCAACCTAGTGAAAATTTCCAGAATTTTATGAACCGACTAGAGGGTTTAAACCTCAATCCAAGTAAAAGTAATCGAGTTTATAATCCAAGCAATAGAGTTTCTAATCCAACGCAACGGATTCCACGAGTAGATTTCAAGAAGTGGGGATTGACATTCGACAATAAAAAAGTGTCCATAGAAGATTTCCTTTTTAGACTTAACTTTCTAAGAATGAGTTATGAAGTTACATGGGATGAGATTTTTCTTTATTTCCACATTTTTGTAGCAGGTGAAGTTGAGACTTGGCTTTGGATGTACTTAAAATCCAATCCTGGTGCAACCTGGAAACATTTAGAGCTCTCTCTGTTAGAGCAATACAAAAGACTAGAAACAGACACTGAAATTTCTCGTCAAATGTTTGACCGACGTCAAGGTCAGACAGAAACCTTCGACAGTTTCTATTTAGACATTATGCAATTGAATTCGCGTTTGCAAATACCTAAACGGTCTCATGAAATAATAGATCTTATCAAACAAAATGTTAAGAGAAGAACGGGGGAACTGCTAATAACATTTACAACGAAGAGTCTTCCGGAAATGGTTTACGTTTGCCGTACCATCGAAAAACGCTTAGGTCAATATGAAAGTTTGAAAACAAGAACATTTGCAGTCACAAACTCTAATACAAGACCAAAAGTCAATGAGTTAGATTTGCAAGACGAAGAGTCCCAAAATTTTGATGCTGTTGAAGCTATCTCACAACAGAAAAATTTAAGTATAATTACTTGTTGGAATTGTAGGGCTAAAGGCCATAAATATAAGCTTTGTGATATTCCACAAAGGAATTTATTTTGCTTTAATTGTGGATTAGAAAATTATACGTCCAATAAATGTCCAAATTGTGCGGAAAACCGGAACCGGGGCAAGCGAACCGGGGAGTTTTGTCCTGCACGAGTGAACCCGGAACAGAAACAAGCATAGAAATTTTTAAAAACTCGGATAATGCAAACACACCTGCCATTTCATACCAAAAATTACCTGATTTCCCAAATATGTTAGATAACTCTAAAAACAATAACCAAACCTTAAATACCAATTCAGATATTAAAATTTTGAAGAGACCAATAAAAAACCCTGAAGTAACATCAAATCAAACTTTTCATAAGCAAAGTCAAAAACATTCACTACACGAAAGGTTAATGAATTATTATGATGTGCGTGAACGTATTTTCAAAACACCATCAAACCGTATAGTAAAACTAAGAGAAAAATTCAAGGAAAAACGTAAGGCACATCAAGCTATTTCGGCTACAACACTTTGTAGCAGCGATGACCCAAGGCCCTACGCAAGTGTGACAATTTTCGGCAAAAAGATGCTAGGTCTGCTAGACAGTGGAGCATGTATAAGCTGTTTAGGTGCCGGTTGTCTCGATTTGGCAAAATCTGAAGGTATTCCTTTTAAGTCTGTTAATAATTCTCGTAAAGTAAAAACAGCAAGTGGTCAGACTCAATCGATAATAGGTGAATTTTGGACAAATGTAACTTACAAAGGACTTTCAAAAGAAATAAAGTTGTATTTAGTACCGTCATTGGAGCAACCATTATATTTAGGGGTAAATTTCTGGCAATCCTTTGGAATTGCAAAGCATATATTTTCGGAAATTTCTTCGCTAGATAATATTCGTGATTCAAACGCACACGAGCTCACTGCAGATCAAACAAAAAACCTTGAAAATGTTATTAGCTTGTTTCCATCCGCAGCCAAACTTGGGCTCGGTAAAACAACGCTTGAAGAACATATAATAAACACAGGTGATGCCGAGCCGGTAAAACAACGTTATTACCCGGTCTCTCCAGCGGTACAAGCCAAAATGTATGAAGAACTAGATAGAATGATATCCTTAGGAGTTATCGAACCTAGTCAGAGTGCCTGGAGTTCGCCAATGGTTTTAGTGCAGAAACCAGGGAAAAATAGATTGTGCCTCGACTCGAGGAAAGTTAATAAAGTCACCAAAAAAGATGCATATCCGCTGCACCATGTTGATGGCCTGCTTAGTCGTCAGACAGATACTCATTATATATCTACCGTGGATTTAAAAGACGCGTTCTGGCAAATACCACTGGAGAGAGAATCAAGGGAAAAGACCGCGTTTACCGTACCCGGCCGACCCTTATATCAGTTCACGGTCATGCCATTTGGCCTCTGCAACGCTGCTCAAAGGCTTTGTAGACTAATGGACAAAGTGGTGCCACATGAACTGAGACAAAATATTTACGTGTATTTGGATGATTTGCTAGTGGTGTCGTCAACATTTGAAGAACACATGAACGTTTTAGCCAAGCTTGCAACCCTTCTCAAAAACGCGGGGTTAACAATTAATTTATCCAAATCTAAGTTTTGTTTTAAAGAACTGAAGTTTTTAGGTTTCATTATTGGGGGTGGTTGTATACGAACAGATCCAGGTAAAGTGTCTGCGATAAAGGAATTTCCCATACCAAAAACATCAAAGCAAGTTAGACGTTTCTTAGGTTTATCTGGGTGGTATAGGAGGTTCGTTAATAACTATTCAGCTCTAGCAACGCCATTGACAGATACACTTAAAAAGGGTAAACCTTTCAATTTCACACCAGAAGCTTTAAAAGCTTTTGAAGAAATAAAACAGGCTTTAACATCAGCTCCTATTCTCGTAAACCCAGACTTTAAAAAACCATTCAAAATATTGTGCGATGCATCTACAACAGGAGTAGGAAGTGTGTTGTGTCAAGATGATGATGAGGGGGTCGAAAGACCGATATATTATTTTTCACATAAACTTACATCAGCACAACGCAATTACAGCATTACTGAGCTTGAGTGCTTAGCAGCAGTACTTGGGGTGGAAAAGTTTCGTTGCTACGTGGAGGGACAGGAATTCACCATAATTACTGACCATGCCAGTCTACGATGGCTTATGAGTAGGGCAACCAAAAATATGCTCGAGCATGTTTTTTTTTGGAACGTCGAATTTTACAATTGACAAGTTAGAAATACGTTTCATGAAAAAATAAACATTTTGGACCCTATTCGTTAGAGCATATTTTAGCATATTTTGTTATAAATGCATATTTTTGCATATTTTGCTTTAAAATGCATATTTTGGCATATTTCATCATTATTTTTGTAATTTTTGTTGCAAATGTAAGAGTAAATATTTTTTTTTAAACTTTTTTTTCGAAAAATTCGCAATGCTATTCAAGTATCTATTTTTTTCCAAAAGTAACGCATGTCACTTGTGAGGCCCACAGGCTCCATAGAACTTGTGAAACACTTCGAGGTCAATTTCCAGAAGTTGATATTTTCATCGCAAACGTGAAAAAAGTATTTAAAAGATCAAGAATAAGGGTATTCAAGGATATTGCAGCGGAAACACCACTTCCTTTGCAAACGATTACGACTAATTGGGTATCTTGGAGGGAAGCAGTTTACTGTGTAGAAATGTTTAAAATAAAAAGGAAAGCCTTTTCGAAACACTACATGAAGAGGAATCAGCTGCAATACGAGTTGTTAAAAAATTGTTTTAATGAAGTGGCATTAAACGTGACTTGATATTTCTATCATCCAATTATACATTTTTATTGAAATGTATTGCACAACTGGAAACAAGTGGTCTTCAGCTAACATTAAATTGTTGATCAATGCCCAAGTTAAAATTAATACCATGGACTCCAATATCGAAAAAATAAAAAAAAATTATCGATATTTCGGAAAAAATAGAGGGCTCAAATTGTTTATTATGGCAGAATTTATTCGAAGAAAAAAAAAACTGCATCTGAAATAATGGCATTAAAGTTTGCACGTATAACTGGCGGATGATATGCACTTACAAAAATGTTTTCAGAGAAAAAATTTTAAGGAAAACTGTTTTCCTTCATTGCAACAAAAAATTTAACAAATATTTTTTTTTTTTAATTTATTCTGGTTTATATTTTCATTTTTGATATTTGGTATTTATTTAGCTTTTTATATTTTTGTTTTTTTTTTTTGTTCTTTTATTTGTCTCTCTAAAGATATTTTGACCTCTGTTTTTTTTCTTGACAAGTCAATAAACTATAAGAAAAACACGAAATTTAAGATTTTCTGCTATTTCAAAATTTTTTAGAGCATATTTTTAGAGCATATAATTGGCTTTTTAGAGCATATTTAAAGCGCTATAAATGGTTTTTATAGAGCATATTTTTGGTTGCCCTACTTATGAGTCAGAAGGACTTAAATGGCCGTTTAGCTCGATGGAGCCTCCGACTTCAACGTTTTATCTTTGATATACAACACAGGAAAGGTTCCCAAAATGTCGTTCCGGATGCGCTTTCGCGCATCCACAGTGTCGATGAGTTAATAATAGATAAAGTTGGGACAAATAGTACAGAAGTTTTACGCGTTGACCTTGGAGATCTAGCTTTCAAGTCAGACGAGTATGAAGATTTAATTAAGACCATAGAGAAAAATCAAAACCAGTTACCTGACCTTCGTGTGTCAGATTGTTATGTTTATAAGAAAGTAAAACCTTGTACAGGTAATCCTATTGAAGATGACTGTACATGGAAGCTCTGGATACCATCTAAGCTGACAACCAGTTTGATTCGTTTAGCACATGAACTAACTCGCGCATCTCATGGTGGAATAGCCAAGACGTTGTATCGTCTTCGCGATCGTTTCTACTGGCCTAATATGGCGGCTCAAGTTAAAACGTTCGTGGGAGATTGCAGCGTCTGCAAGACCACTAAAGCGCCAAATTCAATTCTGAGACCACCAATGGGTCAAGCTTTCTTAGTAGATAGACCTTTTCAACATGTTTATGTGGATTTTTTGGGTCCATACCCAAGATCAAAAAGGGGTAACATTCACATGATTGTGTGCCTAGACCAACTAACGAAGTTTGTTTTAGTTAAAGCTATAAGAAAAGCTACAGGCGAAGCTGCTGTTAGGTTTTTAGAAGAAGAAGTGTTTTCGGTATTCGGAGTACCAGAATCTCTGCTCTCCGATAATGGGAAGCAGTTTACAGGAAAAGAATTTTCTAAATTCCTTACAAGCTATGGTACAAAACATTTGAAAACGGCCTCATATGCGCCTCAATCAAACGCTAGTGAGCGAGTCAACCACTCGATCCTCGGCGCAATTCGGTCATACATAGGTTCAGACCAATCACATTGGGATCAACATCTTCCATCAATATTAAGTGCATTACGTACGACCATACATTCAGCGATTGGTATGTCACCTCACGAAGCTCTCTTCGGACAGAGTAAAGTAGAACATGCCTCTGATTATGAAATCTTACGAAAACTTAAAAGCGTTAACTAGACATGAGTCGTTCCGGACATGTATAGTTCCAGGAACTATGTCCTCTCCCGGAGACATTTCCTTTCGTTCCGAAGTCTGAACCTAAATAGTTCCGGACATGGACATGAAAGAACTAAACATGTTTATAGTTCCGACTGGATATGGTATGAAAGTGGAAAGAGCATGAACTAAACATGTTCGTTCATAGTTCCGACTGGATATGGTATGAAAGTGGAAAGAGAAAGAACAAAACACATGTTTGTTGAGCAGTTCATAGTTCCGACTGGATATGGATATGTATGATATGAAAGTGGAAAGAAAGAATCGCGCTCTTGTGCTTGTAGGTATACACTAACACTATTCACACACAAATGGAACGAATGAATGTGAAATACCAAACCAACCACCATTGTATTAGCATGTGTAGGTAGGTTGAAGATGGATTGAAGCGTGTTTGTATTGTTAATATGATCTAGAACGAAATGAACGTTGATCGGTCTGATGTCTGATATCTCACTCATAGTTCCGAAGGTTCGTAGTTCCTCGCGTATGACATAGTTCCTTTGGATCGGAGTCGGAACTATGATATGAACATTAAAAGACAAAACTGGTTTGGATTCTAGTTTATTTCGTTCATGAAAGTTGAAAATGAAAAATGATGTGCATTTTATTCGTATTGGTATTAGCAATTAAGCATGTGTAGTGTATCTTTGATTGTTTGTTATTGTTTTGTTGGTTTTTGTTTGTGGTTTGTGGATTGAAAGAAACCAACCAAGAAAACAACTCTGCCTTTCGCTTATTAGTTCATGTTACCATGTTCAAGTTCTTATGCATTTACAGAACCTTAAGAGTTCCGCGGAACTAGTTCCAGGAACTAGTTCCAGGAACTAGTTCCAGGAACTAGTTCCGGCTACCAAAAGAACCGTTCCATGTTCGTTCCGGTCATGGAACTGTTTTGCGCAACTCTAGCGTTAACAATCCTGAATTCAACATAATACCCAAATCCGCTAAGATGAATATTATTCATGAAAGAATAAAAAAATCGTTAGCTCAATCACATAAAAATTACGAAAAAACCTACAACCTTAGAAGTAAGGGTAAACTGTATACGGTAGGACAAAACGTATTCAAAAGGAATTTTATTCTAAGTGATGCAACAAAAAACAGAAACGCAAAGTTGTGTCCGAAGTTCGTACCAGCTAAAGTGAAGAAAATAGTTGGAAACAGTCTGTATGAGTTGACTGACTCAAGTGGAAATAGTCTGGGAGTAGTACATGCCAAAGACATACGAGAGTAGAGTTGTGCTGGTCAGTCATTCGAAGTAAAGCCATCTATCTTAATTACAAATAGTAAAAGTGTACCTTTTTCTTTTCCATTTTTGGTATAAGATATCAAAAATTTAAAAGTTGTGTATGGGACACTACCTTAGAACAATTTTTTTTTTGTTCTTTAATATAAATAAATCTCTTTTACTTAATACCATGCCTTACACGTATGATATGAACACAGCCGCCGATGAATATTCGTTCAATTTATGTATCGATTTTGTGTTATCGATTCATTGTTCCATTGTCACGTCGTACCAACTGACCTACCTCCCAGCGAAATGGCGCTCAAGCTTCCTTTTCGATCAAAACCTCCAACCTGACAAGATCAGAGATTCGCTGCCTTAAAGAGAATTCGCCTTTTAATACAAGTGTTTTAAGTTAATTAAAACAATTTAATCGCCGTGAAGCGACAATTAATTCGAGCTTCGCAAGAAATAAGAATTTCGCCAGAAACCTCAGAAGTAAGTGCTTTTATAAAAGCAAATATGCCAAATTGTGTTTTTTTTGTTTTTTTTTTATAAGCCCAGCCCATCATTTTTTTTAAATCTTAAATTAGACATTAGCTATAAAAGTGCTGTAAGTGCATTGGCTGTGCAAAAGCCACAATTTATAATCCAAGTCCGAGCCTATAACGAAGGCACGCTGACTAGTGCCAAGGCTCTAAGGAAGCGCGTGAAATAGAAGTTTCTAAAGAAGCCACACCGTGGTGACTGCGGCTCAAAAGAAGTAGGCTTTTTCACGGGGCCCAAAAGCCCAGATTTTGGGTAGGGAAAGCCATACCCAAAACCACGTGGATTCCACTACCACATCCAGGAAAATTTCTACCTTATTGTCCCGATCCAACATCCCACCTAATTATACACGAACCTTAAGAAGGTCCGACGAGGTCACGTCAAAATCTCGACCAGGTAAATCTAATTCGATTTTTTTTTAGAATTAGTCAAATCATAAGCTGTATTTATACACCTAGGAGAACATATAACAAGAGTGAGTTACACATTTGCTGGCTGGTGGAAGTCTTTCCAAGGCTACGTGTGTCGACGTCGTCGTTGAGGCACAGTGGACCAGCCAGCGTGTCATTCAGGCGCAGAATTGGTTTGACATTCAAGAAGAACAAGTGAAGCTACATATACGCTTCGAGGTTTAGCACACACGCTTTATATACGTATAGGTACCTGCATTGTGGAACGTACCTTTAACGCAAATATATGTATATATTCTTGTGCTGCCCATAGCTGTTCAGTTATTGTGCATACGCACAGAAAATATATGCATATGCTTATATGTTATATATATTGTGAAGTCGCTTTGCATAATATCAACCTACCCGAGATACTTACCCGCTAAGCCTATACTTACCTGTCAAACAACGCCATCGTCCGTCATCATCATCAGCATCCGTCATCATCGAAATCCAGCATCCCACTAACCTAGTTTTAAGCCAAGCTCTAGTTTTTTTTCTATATGAAATTCGATACTCTCAAGCCATATCGTAATCACTCAAGAGTCAAGATCCACAAAAGATAAGTATTGAAGTTCCAACTCATTCTGAGGATCACCAATATTTGCATAGTATAAATCTCTTTCTCTATTTTATTTAATATAGCGTTTTTAGTATAAGAGTTTAAGAACAATAACTCTATAATTGAATTCATCCTACCCCAACCAAGTCGTGCGCACAACTTCGCTGAGGAGAGAATGATCGGTGAGTCCAAATTTTAATGTTATATATTTGCTATTAGTGATATTTATCATATGTAACAATATTGGTGCAGTAATTGAGACACATAATTGCTCTTAAAGTTTTGGAGTTGACGTAGGTCAGTTAACAAAGATTTAACAGGCATAGTGTTTGGGTCACCCTGTATTAATATTAACTCATTTGTCATTTATTACATTTGTCATTGAATTACACTCATCATTGCATTGCTATCATATGTATATAAAGTAACCTTGAATAAATCAAAAAGCACAGTTGTTGAATATAAAGCCGAACGAGTTGGTTGTCTATTTTTTTGTCGTTGAAGAGGAGGATTAAAGAAAGTTGTCTATTTTTTTTGTTGAAGAAGACAGTTGTCTTACGGTGATTCTTCAAAGTACCGAGTACAGTTCTAGTTTATATAGACATATATTGAACAATTAATTAGTTTTCGTTGTCCGTATAAATCAATACGGAACACATAGTTTTTCTTTTAAATCTCTTAATGGGAGAATGAGGAGTGATGTCGATGAGTTTTTTTTTAAGTTTTAATTAAATATATATATTTTTTTTTTCATTAACAATAGTTTTAAGTTCAGCATCTTGGAATTGGTCAATGAACTGAATAGTGTTAGATTGTTTAAGCTGAAAGGATTTTAAGTAATTTTGAAAAAAACTTAAAAACGCTCAAAAGAGAACTTTTTTTGAAAGGTCATTGAACCAGAGACCATACTCAAAGAAAAAGAGTTTATGTTCCGTTTTTTTTTATGAAAAATCTACTTGCGAGTAAAGAGAATGCGCAAGGTCATTGAACCTTTGATTGATCATTTTTTTTAAATTGAATTTCTTGTTATTTGATTAAATCTTAAATTGAATTTAAAAATGATAAAGATTATTTTGAAAGAATTTATGAATTATAGTCTAGTTTTTAACTATTGAATAAAAGCTTATTATGAAAAATAATTCTAAAATATTTCGTTTTAATGACATCTAGAATGTCAAGTGAATAATTTTATGAAGTGAGCTTGGGAAAGGGAAATGAATAAGGGTAGTTTAGACGGTAAAAAGTTAAGCCAGAATTAAAACATTTTGACTTTATTATAGGGGTTATCGTAAATAGAATTTATGTGGACGGTAGCCAAAGGATAGTTAACTTTAAGAAGTTTACTGTGGGAGGGCCACTGTAAGGAACTGAATCCATCTAAAGTTCCATACTGAAGATTTGATTGAATAAAATTCGTGATATTTGTTAGCTACTTTTAGTTTTTCTTTTAGATTTAATTTTATATAGGCACGTTAAAAGGTACACGGCGGTCCAGTGGCGGTTGCAAGATCCCACCCATCCGACAAGCTAGTTAAATTGGCATTCGCTATCGTGCCTACAGCACCCAGCCGACTGGACACCCTAGTTGCACGTTCATGGGTATCTTTAAGGATCCTGTGGTTTAGGGATATTCAGGGAGTTGCATAAGATCGCACAATTAGTGAACTAGGAATAACACACATCCGTTACAACTGATAAGACTCGATGAGTTTTCGTTTTTCTTCTTCAGTGTCAATTTCAGCCGGCTATTCGGTTAGATCGAAACACCACTGATTTTTTTTTTTTATTCTGGGGCGATTCAAGAGGGTTCAAGCGACTGGAGTTGAGATGGAGTAACACCCCTGGATGCAAGATCAACTATGTTATGTAGCGTAGCAACATTAAAAACACTCTTGAGAACACTCATTGTCGTTATGAGGACACCTACAATTTGCGGAGCAGGGATGTTAAGTTTTCGGTTGGTGATATTGTTTTCAAGAGGAATTTTGCACATAGTGATGCAGCAAAGAAGTTTTGTGCGAGACTGAGACCCAAATTTGTCAAAATGAAGGTTTGTAAAGTTCTTGGAAACTGTTGTTACGAACTGGAAGACCTCAACCTCAAAAAGGTGGTGTATTTCAAAAGATAGAGTGGCATTTAAACCCGGCTGCTAGTATGTGTATGAGACCTTGATAAACCCTTACTCGGACATTACATTAACCTTGTCGTTCCTTTTCTTTCTCCTTTTTCTGCAAAATGTTTTTAGAGAAAGGATAAGTTTTGTGGGAACGGGAACGGTATTAATTAACATTACACAACACAACACAACACATTATAAAACTTACCTTTACAAATAATCCATCATAATACTTAACAATACTTAACCCACACTAATTTATTCAAGAAAAAATTAATATCCTTACCATGTACTTATAACACTTACAATAACATACTATACACTACAAAAAAAAAAAACAAGCTTTTTTTTCAATCTAGTATTTAGGAAAAACGTAAACAAACTCGAAAAGAAAAAAATTAGAGTTTCAGTTTTTATAAATAATTCTGTACGTTGCTAGTCGTTTTGGCAATAGTGAAATTATTTCTTCCTGTTTGTTAATTTCCATGTAAATACATAAATATTTTCTCCGCATTGATATTGATTTGAAGTTGAACATAATATTTTTATATTCAATGAATGTAAGTTACTGTTCTATCGTGTATACAAAATGAAAAAAAAACAAGAGAAAAAAAAATATGCAAGAAAAAAAAGTCTTTCAAGAACGGGGAGCATAAAAAAAAAATATATACAATCAAAAGAAATTTCCTAAACAAAAAAAAAGGATATACGACGAAATTTTGAGTGTGTTCTTGTGTAATAAAAAAACTTGCTATTGAATCCCAGTCCCTGAAAAAAAAGAAAAATAATATTCCCTAATTACAAAGGGGAAAAAGTGATATTTACCTGTGTTCCTATGTGCTCCTGTGTAACAAAACTTATTAATGAATCTCAGTCTTGGAAAAAAAAGAGAAAGATAATCTTCAATAATTGACTCCCATAACAGCAGCCAAACACTCACGCTCAGTCACGCTGTAGTTGCGCTGGGCCTTGTTGAGTTTTTGCGAATGGTAGTAAATGGGCCGTTCATTACCGTCGTTATCCATTTGGACAAGCACACAGCCAATACCTGCGTTGGACGCATCACTTAGTATCAAGAAAGCATTTAACGCTTCTTCTGTAAAGCCAAACTTTTTCTGTTTCTTAAGAGTGTCGGTCAGCGGACTTTCAAAAAGTCCTTGACAAACCTTCCGTACCAACCTGCCATTCCGAGAAAACGTCGCACCTGTTTTGTCGAAGTAGATGTTGGAAACTCAGAAATGGCCGTAAACTTCCCCACATCCGTTTTAAGGCAGCCGTCACCAACAACGTACCCCAAATACTTTAACTCTTTGAAGCAGAACTTAGACTTTCGCATATTGATCGTCAATCCACCTCATTCAATCGTCCATCAAGTATCCTCAACAACTCCACAAGCTCTTCAAATGTACTTGATACTACCAGCAAATCATCAAGGTACGGAAAGATCCTTTCCCTCAGTTGATTAGGTACTACTTTGTCGATCAACCTGACCTACGCTGTGGCGCATTACAAAGTCCGAAGGGCATGAGCGTTAATTGAAACAGGGGCATGCCAGGCACAGTAAACGCAGTCTTTTCCCTTGACGACTTCTCCAAAGGGATCTACCAAAAAGCGGCTTTCAGATCTATGCTCGAAATGAAACTTGTATCTGAAAGTCGAGATAGCAATCCTTCTATATGGGCAAGTGGATACGCATCTTTTTTTCGTTTTGGCGTTAACTTTGAAAATCTCGCTAGTGCCTTGATGCCTATCATATATCATTCTAGAAATCTCAGAGTCTGTTTCAAGACTCATAAACTGTTCAAGGAGTGAATGTTTCAAATCCGGCCATGTGACTTCTGGTTTCGATTTTAAGAACACCCAAAACCAAGTTTCGGCGGAACCTGAGACGAAGTGGTGGAAGTTGATCACAACAACTCCGTAACTGGTTCTAAGGCGTTGCAATCGAAGCAAAAAGTCATCTACCGAAAGCCTTTCGTTATCGAATTTAAAGCCCCATTTTTCAAAATCGATTACCCTGGATCGAGATTCTGAATATCGGGAATTGTGTGGAAGCGGAACATCGTCAGAGCCGTGGAAGCGTCATGAAGAGAATGCTGAAGACAGGGTTCCCTTCAGCAACACACCAGTTTAACACAGAAAAATTCCAAACTGTATCGTCAATATTGCATCTTGGCAAATGAATCACGTACTTAGAATTGAGGCCTGCATGTTTTCAAAAGCTTTATTAGCCAAACTGAAAGTCAAGCTCTAACAATTCTAAAAAAAAAAACGAATAATAAATATATGTATCATTTATGATGTGTTGTATTGACCAATTTTAGTTTTATATCGAGGGTGGAAAATTTAGTTTTCCGTCGGCTATTTGGTCACTTTGTTTTCAGTAAAGAAAACAAATTCTTTAACTTGTCCCGACGTTTCGGCAAGGATTGTTGCCTTCTTCAGGGGAACTTTATTATATGAAAACAGAAATAAATAAACATATAAGTATGCACAACAATTATAACAAACAGTAATTTGAACTTACATTTAAGTTTGAAGTTATGACATTAGACAAAAACTCTGATATGAATACAATTATTATAAAACGTAAGCAACTTCTTCGTATGAAGATTTGTCTTAATTTGCAAAAAAAAAAAAAAGATTTGTTCGTTAAGGTTTAGTGGAAATGAGATAGCAATATATGGATGAAATATCTTGTGTGTCTTGTTTTCTATTCATGTTATTTTTGTTGTTAAGGATGTGTAAAGTTTCGAGCGTGTATCTCTTGGAGATGTGTTTTTCAGTTTGAAGAACCTCGGCACCTTCAAAGTCTGGATGATGTCCATTTTCAATCGCGTGTAATGCAAGAGCTGTTTTGGCAGGGTTATTGCTTTTTATGTCCGATTTGTGATTTGAAAGGCGTTGTCGTAGAAGTTGTTTCGTAGTTCCAATGTAGCATAAGTTGCATGGTTCTTGAGGTTTTCCTTTGCAGTTTATTTAAAAAAAAAAGACCAACAATCGGACGTCATCTATAAAATAAACTGCAAAGGAAAACCTCAAGAACCATGCAACTTATGCTACATTGGAACTACGAAACAACTTCTACCACAACGCCTTTCAAATCACAAATCGGACATAAAAAGCAATAACCCTGCCATCAGAGATCGCTGAGTCGGCAATTGTTACATCCACTTCAAACAAAACCCAACAAGTCTCTTGCGAGAGCAAATAAAGGCGCAAAGGGAATGTTATGATCTGTCAGCAGTGTTTTGGGGAAAACAAAATAAAATAGCGTAAGAGATCTCAACTAGTTTGTACCGAATCAATAGCGGATTAGGAGAAATTCGCGAATATAACAAAAAAAAAAACTTGAAGAATCGAAGAGGCATAATAAAATAATAGAAGAATTGCTAAAGCGAAAAATTGAGCTTAAATTGAAAATGGTTCAAATGAAGGAGTCGAAATGCAGTAAGTGATGTGTTAACTTTTGTTTTTAATTCCTTGTTTTGTTTTCATATCTAAATACAAAAATATATGCACAAATTTAATGTAACCGTAACTGAATGTAATGTAACTGAAACCATGTTCCTCCCTCTTCAACTTTTCGCCTTCTTTCACTTTCTTAGGTCTACAGGACCCTAAGAAAGATCCAGGTTGCAAGCTAAAGAGGGTGTCCAGTGCTGCAACTACAAGAATCCCCCCAGGAAAAGCTTGAATCAAGGCTTACGCTATAAACGAATCAGTCCAGCGGAGATGTTGGCATCTTTGGTGTATTTTAAAAGCTGTGACAGAATTAAAGCACCACAAAGCTTGAGGCGAGGCAACGTAATAGTTCGCTCGCCTTGTGCTACTTTTGTTTTGGGCAAACGTAGTCCATTGTGGATTCGACCTTCCATGTATTAAACTTGAATGTAGACCGTCAAAGAAGCCATGTAGTGTAGTAGATGAGCATATGTGTATTTTTCTCAACATAGTTTCCTCAAAATAGGTACATGAATTTACTTTAATCAATAAGACACAACAGTGTCATAATTTCTTCAGCATGTATGTATACTTACTAACTTACTTATGGTGGCACTACACTCCAGGTCGGACCAGGGTCTCATCCAACAAACGTCTCCAGCCAGCTCGGTCCATAGCTAGCTGTCTCCAGTTTCTCACGCCAAGTTGGTTCAAATCCTCTACCACCTGTGTGCTCCACCTGAGTCACGGTCTTCCTCATCTGCAACGTTCTTCTGGTTTGGATTCGAAACTCAAACGGTCACACAGCACGGCAGACAAGATCTTGTAGGCGATGTTAAGGAGACTTTTATTCAAACTTATTAACTATTTAATAATAGTTAATGGTGCAGTTCAGGGGTTCTCCTTTCTTGAGAATCGGGCATACGATGCTGAGGTTCCATTCGTCGGGCATGCTTTCCTCCGACCAAATTTTCCAGTTGAACTGGTGCATGCTCCTGTCATCTCCAGCTGCTTTTTACAGTTCAGCGGCAAGCCCTTCTGCTCCAGCGGCGTTGTTCGACTTAAGTTTAGATATCGCTATATTCACTTCGTCAATATTGGGTGGGAAGAATTATTGTTGGCCTGCCTCACCCAAATTGAATGGTTCTATATACATAGCCTTCGAAATTTTGCTCATTATCGCCATTATACAGCTTGGAAAAGTGGTATTTCCTTATCCTCAGCACTGACTTGAGTTGTACATACTCGTTCATGCACTTTATGTTTGCCATATCTTTTAACTATCTGGGCGATAAACAGTGCCACCAATTTTTTGTTTAAATAAATAAATCAAGCAAGTCTGACGTTCTACAATCCTATTCTATTTATTATCATTATCGTCTGGTACCTTTGAGCCACTGTCTAGTCCGTGATCTCATCCGCTGCCCTATTCACCCAACTATCCTTTTTGTGTAAATAAATATCATTGGAGTAAGCAACAGCTCAGCCTGACAAGCACTAAGGAATATTTATATGTTACACCTGCACTACAGAGAACTACATATTTTGTACCTTGACCAACAGGAACAGATTTTGTCCTTAATGTAACATGTTCTGTCCGAAAAAGCAAAAGCACAAGCAATCCCTTCCATGGATCAAGAAAGTCCTTCTGGAAACTGTCCTTTCTGTGGATGTTTACATTAAAAAAACAAAACAAAAAACAGAGGAACTATCTGAGTCTCCAGTAAGAAGAAGGTAGGCCAGCTGGACTTACCTCATTTAATTTTTGAATTATGTCAAAGGAAACATGAAACATTCCTGAATTTTGTATCAAGTGACTGAAGTCACAAGTACCAACAAAATCACTTTTGCTCTTTTTATAGATATGACTAAGGCTTTCGATATGGTCGACCACGATTTGCTTCTTAGTAAATTATACAACATAGGATTTAGAGGTATTATTTTCGATTGGCTTAAGTCATATTTGAAAGGTAGTGTTCAAAGGGTAAGTGTAAACGGGATAATGAGCGAAGCTTGCACTATCAAAACAAGGGTACCACAAGGTTCCGTTCTTGGGCCCTTGTTTTTCCTAGTTTACATCAACTCACTCTTCAAACTTCCATTAAACGGTGCATCAACTGCTTTTGCAGATGATATTTCTTTAACATATCAATCGAATTGTGAATTAGACTGCATCATATACATTGAACATGATCTTGAACTCTTAAGGAACTGGTTCTTTGTTCATAAGCTGATCATTAGTGAGAAAACTAAGCTAATGTCATTTAAAACCTCAGGGGTGAACCCCTGTTATTATGATTTTTTCTTCCATGGTTCTAATTGTAATAAATTCAGTTTACCCGTTCATGTTTGTGGCAAGCGAAATTTTGTGCATAGTGACTTGTGTTCCGATTCTTGTTTTAAAATTGATATGTTTAAAAACTAAAAGTACCTAGGTGTAACAATTGATACAAACCTTAATTGGAAAGATCATATCAAAAACTAAAGAAATTATCTTCTAGGTGTTACTAGGAAAATGTATCCATTCTGTTCCAAAAAACTATTAACTTCAATCTATTACGGTCTTGCTCATTCTAAATTACAATATGGTTTGTCGAGTTGGGGAGGTTCATATGCAAATACCCTAAGACCATTGTTGACCGCTCAAAAACATTTGATTAGAATAATTTGCAAAAAAAACTCGCATTACTGGTAGTTGGCCCTTATATAAGGAACTACGAATTTTACCTATAAGACACCTTTACATTTTCAAAGTGCTAAAAGAATTTTTTCTACGGAGTGGTAATATTCCTAGCAGAAATTCCCAAATTTATAATTTGCGCGTTAATAACTTAAATCTTGTTTCCGTTCCCGCAGCTAACAAGACTCAATTTTAGAACTTTTATACCGTAACAGCACCTAAATCTTTTAATAAGTTTGTGATGCTTGCTTTCTAAGGCTGAGGTATGCTCAGTCTGCCCAGGGTGTTCTCGACTAAGCACCAAACGTCGAGTTAAGGATCCAAACCAAATAACATAACCAACCTTCACTATTCGTTTAACGGCCTTTTATTTAGTAATATCTTAAGTCTAACAGGTTTCTTATACTAGTTTATTGCATAGGCAATTTGCTTATAATACTTATAATACCTAATAATACCACAGCGACGATGAGTTACTCCTTGCCTCTCGGTTCTCGGATAGTCGTGGCTCCTCGTAGACAAATAGTCGGATTATATGGCTGTCAGTGTCGCCACTGAATAAACTGAGTCTAGTCAAAATCAGACCCCTGTTCACAACAAAAGGTTATGAAATAAACGTTTGAGCTATCGCCCCTGTTCGTTTACTTTCCAGAAGGGAAGAGTAAACGAAATAAACTTCTGTCAGCGAGCGGCAAATCTCCACTGAATAAACGTTTGGCCGAAGCCCTGTCCTTGATACACTCAGAAGGAGTGGATCAAAGAATAAACTGAGAAAAACGGTTGAGTAATAATTATTACTCTTGTTTGTATATTTTCCAGAAGGGAAAATACACAAAATTATCGGTCGGCAAAATATCGGATCGGAGAGAAGCCCCGGTCGGTTGAGAATATATTTTGAAGAAATATATTCCCAATACAAAATACAGGTGGGTAGGGTAGCTCTAAATTTATAGTGCTTCCCGGCAAAAATGTATAATAGGATGCTGGTGTAGCAAACTTCTCAAACGTTCACTCTACCGAAGCGGAGTCGGAACTGATTTGGGTCGACGACAACACTTCCCCTTATACATATTTCTGTTGATCTTGGGTGTGAATCGTATCACACCCAAGTCGTTATCATGTGTTGTCGTCTGTCGCACGTCGTCGCTTCGGTAATTTCTTGTTGTTGCATCGGTTTTTGCTTTGTTTTCTTTTCTTGTGTTCGGTGTTTGCGTGTTGTTGCTTTTCATCATTATGTGCGGTGGTGTTGCTTCGGTGCTCTCTTTGTTTTGTTTTTCTCTTTTTTCCAGGGGCGGATCTCCTTAGGTTGTTTTGTAAGCGGGCTGTTGGATTTTTTATGCTTTTTCGGGTTTTGTGGTGGGTCCGCACCTGAATTTTGTTGAACAAAACAAAATAGCTGTAACGCTTCGTTACAAGTTGCCAATGTCAATTAGATCAACAGTAAATTTCAACTCTTATCTAAACAAAGTTAAGAACTAGCTTTTCACAATTAACTTAGAAAATATTGAAAATTGTTACTAAATTGTTGATTTTATTTTATTTATATTGTAATATATTATATTGTTAATCTAAAGCTCATTAAATCTCATCTCATTCTCACTTGTGTTATATTTATTCTCTTTTGTATTAATAAGTACCTAAATATTTCTAACTGTTGTCACCCCACACACCAGTTTCTATTTATTTTGTTATTTGTTAAGTAAGTTTCATTCAACTCTAACTATGTATGTATAAACTATAAGTTAATGAATGATAACTATTATTTATTCTTTGTTAATTGTTAATTATTATGTTTTACCCTAAATATGTATAAATAAATATATCTTAATCTAAAAATCTAAATCTAAGTTTTGCGGTTGAAAGTGATAAATTGATGGAATGGAAAACAGAACTGGCAAGTATGTGGATTTTATTTGTACTGGAGCCGAGTCCAAATTGCTGATAAGTCAATTAACACTAACTCTTAGAAGTAACTGGTTGTTGCAGCAGTAGATTTTTTCCGTGATCACATTTTGTTTTCCAAAAACTAAAACATAAAAATGCCCAAACGACTTGAAGACATCTCCTTAATTTACTTTCAACAGTCCTAGAGAACTGCAAACGAATCATCCAAGTAAATCCTTCAAGATGTCTGGATTGTATCTGAAATTATTATGCCCGTTAAATTAATATACTCTGCACTCTGTTGCCCAAACCAACGAACTTTTCCCATAACAAAGTCAGTCTCAGTGGATACTGTGAAGAATATATTTATGGTAACACAACTAAATGAGACTTTATGGCAAAAACTAATGTAGTCGAGTGAGAAGTTATAAGTCCGGAAAGGAGACACTGCAGTAAGTTTGAAGTAATACATGACTCAAGAGAAAAACTCCAACTACTGATGAATATTTTGAGGTTTGTTTTCTTATAGTCATATCCTTTGGCGGCGATATTCCATTTGTTAATCACTGTTTATGTTTTGCTTTTTGTTAAAAAGCTAAAACATTTCTTGTGGTTACTTTCAATCCACTTTAAGATGGATATATTGAGAAGGGAGTTTGGTGACGTAGGTTTCATACAGAAGTATGTTTAGCCTTTTAACAAAAAATAAATAAATAAGGGAAACCTCTTTGCAAGCAAATTGAAATAAACGAAACAAACGTATCAAAAATCTGTTGATCCGTCTGCTTACTTCTGCCCTTAATAACTACTAAAATTCAAATCAATAAATTTTCGCTGAATGCTTTAAATACGTGGAAAACCACAGCTATCAACCAGTGCCTTACTGCAATCTGAATTAAGGCCAATCTCGGCAACAAAAGCCTTACATGTGAAGAGAAAGATGACGACTCCAAAGACAAGTTCGACGAGCTCCTGGCCAAGTTTCAACTTTAAAACTGTCCTTGGAGATTTTAACGCCAAACAAGAAAGAGAAGATATATTTGGTTGAGAAGTCGGAAAATAAAGACTGCACGAAAAAGTCTCCAGTAATAGATTCAGGTTTATCCGTTTTGCAACGGAGCGAAACAAAGCAGTATAAAGTACGCGTTTCCCAAATCTAAACATCCACAAGGGGACCTGGAAGTCTCCAGAACAACCAACTGTCAAACAGACTGATCATATTGAGATCGATAAATAAAACCAAATGCTTAGTTGTACACCGAACTCCTATTGATACGTCATACCTTCCGCGAATTTTACTAAAAGAAAATCCTATTGAGATCGTTGAATCGGCAAAAAACTTAGGTATTGTGTTTAATAAAAGACTAAATTGGGACAGTCATATCAGATCCATTCTCGGCATTACATATGGATGCCTTCGATCACTCTATGCCACACAAAAGATAACTCCAGTACCAACCAGAATGATCTTGGCCAAAACTCTAATATTACCAAATATACTGTATGGATGTGAACTTTTTTCAAATTGTAGTTATGTATATGCCCAAAAACTAAACGTTGCCTTCAACTCTATTGCGCGTTATATATATGGTCTTAAAAGAAGAGAACATGTTTCGTCATATGCTAAAAGTATTTTTGGTTTGACTTTGAAAAATTATTTTATTTTTAGGACTCTAATTCTACTACAAAACATCTTACAAACTCATCAACCTTCGTAAGACTTCGATTTACGCGATCCACTAGAACCTGTGATATTATACCTGAACGTTATACTTATCTCATATCTGAACGACAATTTTTCATTAATGCTATACCTACGACAGTGGAACTCCTTGCCCCAAACCATTTAACTGACAAGCTGCCCAGCCCGATTTAAAAATGCATTACTGCAGTATTTGCAAACACTGGATTAAAATGGTTACCTGTATCTTCTCTCTCTCTCTCTCTTTCTCTCTCTCTCTCTCTCTCTCTTTCTCTCTCTCCCTCTCTCTCTCTCCCTCTCTCTCTCTCTCCCTCTCTCTCTCTCTCTCTCTTCTTTTTTTTTAATATTAATTTTTAAATTTTTAAAATTGTTCAAAATAATTAATAATTATTATATCAAATTATTTATGTAAACTATGAAACTAATTAATTGTTAAGAACGCTATGAAGCTTGCACTACAAAAAAGATATTGTATCTTACTGTGTATATGCTATACTGAATAAAGAAACTGAAAGAAAGAAACCGAAACTGAAAGATCGACGCAAGACACTCTTCAAGCTTCATTGATGTCTAAACTTTCCGAATGGCCAACATTAACTCGGACCATCAAGGTACTACTCCGTATATCTTGACCAAAGCCAAAAATAGGAAGTGCTGGAAGACAACTTGTGTCTTTCAGACAACATTGCGTTTAATTTGTTGAAGGGTAATACCACTCGTCACTGAAGTGCAAAAATCAAAGAAAATCTGAATTAAACTAATCCAACACCCAAAACCCCATAAATGAATTAATAAAAGCAGCAAATTAAAAACTCAAAACTACTTCCACATGAATCAACCTGAATAAATAAATTTGGACACGACACACCAATGTAATCTAACATATCCCAAGCCCTAACAATGAATCCAAAAGATAGTTTTAATACAATAAACACCATAAACAGCAAATTTCAATGTTAATCTTTTTTGAATGTTCCTCAAGTTGACCCTTTAGGTCAACGCATTATCAAAATTGAATACAAACCAAAAACATTGCACGTAAGGCCTGAGGCCGTTCGTCATGTATCTACTTCTACGTTATGGCAATGGCCATACCATAATAATTGCTCGTACAATCATTAAGTTAAGTGAACTTTGCAATTTTGATAAGCAATTTAATTATGGTTAAAGCCTGAGAGGTTCTGAGCTTTCAGTTGAATCACTTTGGCAAATAGTTTCACAAAAGATAGGACCTCATGCATCTTTCTATTGTACCTATCCAAACGAGTGAGTAGTTTGTTTTAGGACATAAAAGAATGCTGTTCGTGGTAGATCCTGTTGAGGTTTAAATTAGGAAGAATAATTTTATTTATAACCAGGAATTAAAAACACAACATAAAATCATCAAATAAACACAAAATTCAACGAATTGTTTTCCTTCAACATAAATTCAACCGAGAGTAGACTTTGTCCTTGTTGAAGAGCAAGAGTAACATGCCGCCACTGCGGCTGTCTCGTTTATACCTTAACTCAGGAGAAAACAATAAAATATATAAATACCTAAAAGGAAATAAAAAATCACTCAACACTAACATTGTGTAGGTACTTGCCGGTATGTAGGTATTGTCAAACCTCTGCCCATAACGGAAATCGTGAACATAAATAAGACCCTAATGTCACTTAAGTACCTTCATTACTTCACATTTAGCGCAATTACATTTTAAATCGGAATTTACGACCATAAAACGAGAGAAAAATGATACCCCAAACAAAAGCCACCAACACAAAAAAAAGCAAAAAAAATAATCTTTCGCAGGCAGGCAGGACTTCTAAACTTGGTATAGGAGAGAAGTGGAAATGAGTCTAGACAATAGAAAAATCTGGTCATTGCGAGCGGGCGAATGGGGAGCAAACGTAAAACAATGAGCCAAATAAGGAGGAAGTGTATGAGTAAGGGAAAGGATGCGATCCGCATAAATATAAAGGATGCTTGCTTGCTTCCCTCAAAGCATGAGACAAATTGGAAAGTTATGCGTATAGGAGGGAAGGAATGGATGGTGAGGTTGAGGAGAAGGTTGAGTGAGTACCGAAGAAGGTTCACAACTGATGGACGTTTTTGCTGAAGCCATGTCGTAAAATTGTTTTCGTTTTCACTTACAGGGTTTACTTGGGAATTTGATTTTTTTTATATGCATTTTGATGAGGACACATGTTGGCATAAATTTTTGTTAAAAATGGAGGCATTCCATACGGATAGTTGAAGTTCTGTTACTTTTTAAGACAATTTATTGTCCTAAGGTTAGACTATACTTTATGGTCAGCAGTAACAGAAGCGTTGTATATTACTATGATATGAGCTTAAAATACTCGCCAATGAACTTGGTAAGCGTCACGTCACACGTTAATTCCTCTAGGATTTAGCAATGACTTTTGCACATTTACATCCGCCTTTATCATAATATCTCTGGCAAAGAGAAGGTCGTTAACTGCTTAAGAACTTATACTTATTTAGAAAAGTATCCTCAACGTTAAAATACAATCTTTCATCGGTAGCTTTCCCGACGAAGTACTTGGTACTTAACAACAGGAATCTGCTTTAGGCCTCCTTCAACAAGTTCCTCAACTTATCCCAATCGTTTGCCAACAACATCCAATTTCACACCGCTTGGCTTGTAGGGTCCTAGTCTACACCATCCTTTCAGTGTTCCGGACCGCAAAGGACATTGCAGACCGGTTCCACTTCTTTCATATGAGCTATGTATCCAGACCGCCAGACTCTAGCAGACTTATTTTTTGTCATAAAATCTGCTTACTTCCTCAAAAAAGGGAGCCAAATGTTTTCCGTCTTGTGGGTTCCTTCTAAAAATGGGAATTCTTTATTGACTTTGTTAGTTGTACAAAGACTATGCTGCCGGAGGAGGCCCTAAAGTCTATTTTAGTAAGTTGTGATGTCAAATTCAAAGACACTTTCTCATCACCTTAATAAATATCTGATCAGCTGTTGAAGATTGCCTTTCTGTAACTACTTTAAAATCTTAAATAATATTATACACCATTTATGGGTTTTGAGTACATATATGAATGTGTGACTAGGACACGGATGGCAACACTGGTCAAACTGACATTATCAACAGCACTAATCCTACATTATAACAATTCAAATGACGAACGATGTGGGAAAAGAAAAAACCGTCCCTTCCTTCAGCCAGTATCGCAGGCGCAGCAACGTTAAATAAGTTTGAGTGATTTACGCCCAATTTATTCACAAAGTTCTAAATTCCCTTTAAAACTCGATCTAGTGAATCTCGGTCTTTAGAACTAAGTTTTTAGAATATTTGGAACTCGGGTATTTCTTCACTTCTCTAGAACTCGATCTAAAATCATCACTGAGTTCTAAGCGCTTTTAGTTATTATTAGAACCTAGTTCTAGCATTTTTTTAAACTTTTGAGTCACCCGGCAGTATTTTTTGAAAGACGTTTCCTTCAATTCGATACGAAATACATTAGGTGTATTCACGATTCGGTGCAAAAGGTCTTGCAACGTTGCAAAAGTGTAACATTTTCTTGCACCAAAACAACAAAATATACAGACCAAATTTTTGCTACACTTTTGCACTTTTGCTACACCCTTACCCTATTGCAACAGAAAAATACAATGGTGCAAATTTTGTCTGATCTAGTTGACAGTGTGGCAGTTGTCAATTCAAAATTCGAAAATTCATGTATTCAATTTTCAAACAAATTTTAAATTATTGATATGATAACTTTTTGATCGATAAACTCGGAATAAAAATGGATACATATGTATCAATATTAACTAATTTCTTTTTGTGTAGAATAAGACTCACAAATGTGATTTAAATTTGAAAATAAAACGCAATGAACTTGAATTTAAATGTTTATTTTCAACTTTTTTTTCGACAAAAATAAACCTTAAAATAGAGTAGGTTAGTACTTTTTATTCAAACATGAGATAATACAGTCCTTGCCTTTTTATCACAAAATGTTTTTTGTTTGTATTATTTTCATAAGGACAATCTTCGTCATCCCCAAGTTCCTCATTGTGAAAAGATCTAACCAACTCCAAATCAGAGTCACTTAACAAGATGTTATGTATGATACAGCATACAATTATCCACTTGCAACACATTTTGTGGCTGCTTTTATCATGAACGCGCATCCTCAGCTCTTTTAGGCTACCGAATTTCTCTTTGAGAAGACCAAAGCAATGTTCCACTCTTACTCTATACCTGCTGTGCCGTAAATTCAATGCTTTTCGTTTTGAACTGTCAAGTTGCTCTGAGTTACTTCTAAATGGAGTTATAAGGAAGTCATTGAGAGGATGAGCAGAGTCCCCAGCGATCTATTGATGAGCCGACACATAATTTTCTTTGTTTTTGAAAATTGAGCAGTTTTTAAAAATTTTGGCATCGTGACTACTGCCAGGGCTTCCTACTACCACATCACGAATCCTCAACTTGCAGTCACATACTACTTGAGCTTTCACTGAGTAGATGCGATTTCTTGAAAAATATGCTTCGTGATCTACTATTGGTGCCTCTGCCAACTTTATTTCCGTACCGTCAATATAGCCTATGCACAATGGTAGCTCATGATACGTTTCCGCGACGAATTTTTCTTCTTTCTTCATTGTTTGGCCAAAATATATATTTGGGTAGTAGTCTTAAAAGAGCTCGAAATATTCGGTTCGTTATTTTGCTTAATGTACCTCCATCTCCAACTCCAAAAGTTGTTGCAATTTTTCGAACAGCAGCGTTTTCACCTGATGAACCTAAACGGTAGAGCACAATGGCCAGTTGAAGTTCAATTGAAAATTGTTTGCACGCATGTGGTTTTTGGAATTCAACATCATCACAAAATAAGGAAAGTAAAAATGAAAATTGACTTCTTTCCATTCTCAGCATTTGGCGGAAGCGATCGCTGTCCATTGTTGATAAAATGTGCTCACGCCAGACAATGGATTTAGGCACAGTGCTCGTTAATCCACGACGAGTAGCCAGGACGAAAAACATGTTTTCGTTTAGTTCATTTAGGATTTCATTGACGTCGTCCTCGTTTTCACTTTCTTCGCTATCTATAAAAATAAAAGTTTGGTATTATTTTTATCTTTCCATTTTCATATTTGTTCATACTTTCAATTTGCATTATTTCATCGGCAGCATCTTCTAATAAAAATTCAATTAAATTTTCTTTTTCCATTTTTTTGTCATCTTTTTCGAATTTCAATAAAACGAATTTAAATCAAAAATATTTTTTGTTTGTCATGACAAAATGTCAGTTTCAAACTAATTTTGACATATTTACTCCGGTTTTGCTATAGACTAGAAAAGGTGTGTTCACGATTTACAAAAAAAAATAAAATTTCGCAATTTTACACTTTTTGGTTGCACCGGATCGTGAATACCCCTATTTATTTTTTGACTTTGCCCTTACTTTTTTTTGTGTATGTTTGTTTTTGTGATGCCTGTGGCGTGGTGGTTAGGTGTTTTTGCTGTTCCGCAGAACGTGGGGTTCGAACCCTACTCGTGCCCATAAACTGTCAAGAAAAAGTGCTTCTCAACTCAGCAGTTCGGAATCGTCGGTAAATTGTAGGTCCCCTCGATCCTTCACACGTACTCAGAGAAGTGATGATGAGTTGCTTACACTTAGGTTTTGACTTTCTTTTAGCTGACACCACCGGCGCGGCGAAGTATACTTCAATTAAAACAATTGAATGGCCATTTGCTACTAAGATTAGAATCATTTGATTCCCATGAAATCCAAAACGCCTCCATTGTTGCTGAGAGCATAATTTTTCTCTCGCAACCTATAACGATTCCAATATTCTCTGGTTGAAAAAACCACAATAACCAAAATTCTAATCACTCCGTCTCAAACCGCCAATTTTCTACCGATAACTGCATATGTACAGCTATTACACCGAAACAACGGTGCCGCGTTCGTCTGACAACACCAACAATAATTCATTACCAGCAATAGCAAATGCTACATTGCAAGGGCAAGTAAAATCTGATTTTTTCCCAACGAACGGTCAACGCTGTCGTCCGATATCAAATTAACAAAGTCATTACGCTCGTTGAAAAAAACAAAATTCTAATAAAACCAAGTTCTAAATCACTAGACCCCCGAATTTAAGGATTTAATTTTATCGAAGTTTTTACTATAAAAAAGTTCTAAATCGAAGTTCTAATGCGTTAGAACTTGGTGAAGAATTGACTTGGCGTTGAAACTCAAGTTTTTCATTCTGATTAAAATAGACGACTCTGATTTTGTTTTTAGAAGCACTCGGTTACATCGGCCTTTAGCAATCCTTGGTGATCACGAGGTCTGGTGTAAACATATGTCATATAGTCTCTTTTGCTTCAAAATTTGTCTCAGCTTAAGGTTTTCTTATGAAAGATCTACAAATTAACCCTTAGCACTACTCGTACTCTTCTTTTTGTCAATTTTAAGGACTCACACTGATATTTTCTGTCTGATTCAAAATTCTCTAACAGGAATGAGCAAAAACACAGTGACACTATGTTCATTTTATTCTAGCATTGCTAAAATTATCACCTAGAAACACCATTACTTAATTCAGGTCTCCTAAAACACATTCGAGTAATAAATAAATTTATACAGACATATGTATGGGAGTAATAGGCTGACTTGAACCTACTTAATCCCTGTTCGACGATGAATTTCCTCAGACGAGGATAAACAGAAAAATCATTTCTTTTTTTTTCACTTTTGCATCCAATGAAGCGGTGGGCATCAAGTGAAGCAAATTAATTGAGTTTGACTGACGGATTGGATTTCGGATGTTGTACGTCAACCAACATCCAACCACCTACCAGTCCCCTTCCTTAAGTCAAACTCTTCCAAAGGTAGGCAAAGATAGAAGTATTACGGAGCCACCATACCGCCTCCTTAGCCTCACCTAGGCCGAGGATTTCCGACGAACTTAAGCTGCCGATCGGTAATGTTGCCAATCAATTACATTGCCGGATGAAGTTAAGACTTAAGCGAGCCTGGATGTTTGCTGAAGTGGTAAGCGCACTACCTTGACGGCGGCGGCGATGCCAATGCATGCGAAAAGCTGTGTGGTTCAGTGTTCCAGGGACTCGACAAAATATAGACATACAAACATATAAGTCAAGGAGGGAAAAACTTGCAATCAAAAACAAACAAAATCGATCAAATGGAAGTGAACACTTCTGATTCTGTCTGATTGCTTATTTGACACACACAAATATACAACCGAGAAGAATAAGCGACTGATGTATACCAACGGGAGCATGTGTCGCTGCTGAAGGATCATCTACTTTCTCAACTTTATTCTTTGGCTCCTCTCGATGGTGTATGGCTGGTGAGTTGCTGGCTATAAACATTTGGAGCGCATCGAATCGATGAAAAGCCAATTTTTTTCATTTCCAAAAGCGTTAAACCTTCTCGCTTCATAGACGATGATGACGATGGCTGTGACGATGACTGTGTGGATGACGATGACTCTGCTTCTGCCGAAAACTGCGCTAGTGACAGCAAACGACGAACCCTTAGCAGATGCGATTCCATTGAAAAATGGTTATATTTGACTTTTTGCCACCTATACCCATCCACTTGTGGGATGCTATTGCTTCCTCCCTTTTTCACTTTGTTTTTGATGTTTACCAGTGTTGACATATTGATGGTGCTATGAAATTAAGTTGCCTTTGATGAAATTCCATGAGAGTAGTTATAGAGCTCCTTTGCGCGCGATGATGTCTGTCTCTGTGAACACTGCACACACCGGAAGATATTTGCTTAAGGACTCTATGATTGGATCGAATTGCCAAAGCTGGAGCGGAGCTATACAGTCATCTTCCCGTCCCTAATCCATTAACCAGTTTACACGGAAAGCCATCACCTGTTTCTGTCCTTGTTGTCGTCAACGTCGCGTCGTCGTGGTGTTGGTTAAAATTCTCTAAAGGATG
Source organism: Sphaerophoria taeniata (assembly GCA_943590905.1). Taxonomy (NCBI): domain Eukaryota; kingdom Metazoa; phylum Arthropoda; class Insecta; order Diptera; family Syrphidae; genus Sphaerophoria; species Sphaerophoria taeniata. The sequence continues at coordinate 250,002,791 of OX016540.1, read as the reverse complement.
CGCACTTTATTTGCATTTGTCAACCGATGATTGGCAATATTTTGTTGTACCATTTTTCATGTTTTATTATGTTTGTCAAATGTACATAAATGAATGTCTTAAAGGATTCCTCGTTGAAGATGAAGTGAAATCAAATTTGTGTAAACAATTTGTTAGGTGTTGGTTGTTAGACTGGAAACGTGTAAACAGTTTCGTATTTTAGAAGGTTCTGTTGTCGGCAAAATGACAAAATTGCACACATATGAATCCATTTGTTGGTCGAAAATACGATAGCTTTATGAAAGAGAAAGGAGACTTCCCCAAAAACGTTGTACTTGATGTTGTAGACAATGAGGCATATGCATAAAAATCTAGTATTTACTAGTAATAAATACTTCAAGTAAATACTAGATCAACAAGTAAAAGCTCAGATTCGTAGTATTTACTTCATTTGGTATGCATAAAAAAAAGTAAATGCTAGCCAGCATTTAATAGTGGTAAATACTAGATTCATCCAAGTAAAAACTACATATTCATCGGAAGACTGAAGCATTTACTTACAGCAATTGAAAAATAAAGTTAAATGGAAAACTACACTAAAAAAGTAAGTAAATTTCATCACTTTGAGCTGAAGTATTTGTTATTGATTTTTTAATTATAAATTTTCAAACGGCGGTTGTTTCATAATCTTGACAAAAAGCGAAAATCATTGTACGTTAGATTTTGTCAAAATGCTTGAGGTGTATTCGGTTCTTTTGATCAAACCTATTTCATTTCTCCGCAGCTGCCCCTACCTCCTGATTTCAGGTGCACCAGAACTGCGTCTGTGGTTGTTGGTAGTTTTTCTTTTAACTCCTCTGTCCTCTTCTTCAAAGTTGTCGGGTTTCATTTAAATACTTTGCAACATTATACAAAACAAAACATGCCATTATTAGAGTTGCCACGTTTTTTAATTGCACCCGTATACAGTTTTGTAATAATCGACTTTTAAACTGACCAAAACAACGTTCTATGTTGACCCTCCCTTTTGTATGTAATTTGTTGTATGATTTCTCCTTGCTCGTGATTGGGTTTCTATAAATGGTGTTATTAACCAAGTGGTGATTCCATATCCCTCATCTGCCAAAAGAACTGTGTTAACTGAATTTCTTAAAATTGGTTCAAGAAAACTGTTTTTTCAAATCCTGGAGTCATGAACTGAACCTGGCCATTCACAAATAACACTTGTAAAACATTCTTTTACATCACAGGTGGCTGGAATGTTGATGGATGCAAATCCCTTTCGATATATTATTTTCTCAGAATGCAAGTGAGGTTTTTTAATCTCTTCATGTGTGCAATCCAAGGCTCCAATACAAGGAGGAAAGCTGTATTTAGAAAGCCAACGAACATTTACTTTTTCAAAGCGGTAAAGCGTTTTGAAATTATTTGTCGCTGGAGATCTTCGTTCCTTGTTAACTTGTTCAGTATTAATGTGCAAAAACGCGGTCATTTGACAGGAATATTGAACCGATCGATTGAATCAAAATTGACTAGTAAAAGCATTTACTACCGTTTATGCATATGGCTCAATGTATACAGGATTTTGTCGATGGATCTCCGTGTGTCCAATGCTGACGTTCTATTCATCGGTTCATACCCCACAGCAAGTAATATATACTACTGCTGAGAACAGATCGAAGGTGTTACACATCTGCTAGAGTCGCTTTGCTGGAATTAAGTTCCGAGATAACAGCTTATAATACGAGGAATTCCACCAATCCGTCCGAAACATGATGCAGTACACAACGCGTAACATCTTCTGTAAGCAAGAAGAGGGAAATTCAAAAACTCTGGACGGAAAGGATTTCTTGAATGAATTCCTTACCGAAGAAATGACGGCTCCAAAGGCCCATCAGGCGGCTCAAGGACATAATACCCGTAGATATTGATACGATAGCGCTTCAAGAAGAAGAACAGGTATTAAAGTGAAGGAATTCGTCACTTGGGTCAGTAGAAGCCTCAGAAAACTATATGGAAGAAGAAATACGCAGTCAAATAAAACAGAACCTACTTTTGTCTTTCAAGGCTCAGTCATTACATTCATACCTAGCCAAAGGCACTCTGAACTATTTGCTATTTTGAAGTTTTATGAAAGTATAATGAAGCCATATCAAATCTAACACAAATTACTTTGTGGTACCCTTCATGGCATGATAGCGCGGCAGACCTAGTAAGATGGCTTAAACCTCGGCGATGACGGCCAACGATCAGGATAGGTTGAGGAACTTGTTAAAGGAAGCCCGAACCGGATGTCTATTGTCTCGTAGATGAAGCAAATATGTACCTCATAGTGTAAACCTATGAGGAAGAATATAGTTGTTCTGCTACTAAGGTTGATTTCTTCAGTGCTGATGTATTGAGAATATCATTTGATCACAATAATGTAAATTATGTTATTATGTGTTTTTATAGATTACATAATTATAATTCATTCATATTTGTGGAGGAATTTTCAAATTTAGGGGCCAGTTATAGCTATCATTAAAAACTATCATTAAAAGTTGGAACACATGAAAATTGGATTTTTTTACTTACGTGTGTTTATAGCGATCATTAAATTATTTAAATGTCATTCAAATATTTATTTAATAAACTGACACCAAATATTTTTTTAATGATTGAAAATCCTTCATTAATTTTTTTTAATGAAAGATGGAACATTAAAAAAGGGGAACACAAACACTGGAAAAAAGTGTTTCATTTTTTGAAATTTAATTATTAGCTTGTCATTAAAACGAATTTTCATCATTAAAGTAAATAAATGCATTTTTCACCAAAAATATTCTTTTGTAGGATTATTTTTCGCCAGAAAAAAATATTTCAATGGATTTGCCATCGATTGGTATGAGATTGATATATAAAATCAAAGTACAACACACCACATTATCCGAATGAAAATTTTTAATGATAGTTTTTAATGATCGCTATAACTGGCCCCTTACTTGACTCAGAAAAAAATAAAAATCTTATTATTCTTGGCGATTTCAATATTAATACTTTAGAAAATAATACCATTGCTTGCAAGTACTTGGATTTTTTGTCTTCGCATGGGTTAGTATCCTTCATAAACGAACCAACATTCAGGTACATGTTTAGATCATATTCATGGGAGATTTTCCAATATTTCTATGGATTTGTGTGAAAAATGTGTGTTTGATCTTAAAATAACCGATCATTCTATGACTGGTCTGCTAATTAACTTACAAAAAACTAAATTAAAGAAAAATTATGAAACAAATAGCTTTAGAAGTAGAATTGACTTTGTTAAACTAAAGTCTCTGCTATGCATAGAATTATGGAATGATGTCTATGAAGTAGAAGATGCATCTAGGTCTTACGATAACTTTATCAAAATATTTACAAATTACGTTCAACAATGTACATATACAGTTCGTTTAAGAAACACCAACAAAAAACTTAAACCCTGGATTACTGATTTTTTAGTAAAAAAATAAAATCTAAAAACAAGCTTAGAATTAAATGTACTAAACACCCACAAAATGTACATATTTGATATTAGGAACAAATATAAAGCTTTATGTCGCCACATTAAGAAAGAAATTACTTTGTGTAAAAATAATTATTATAAAAATCAATTTTTCAATAGTCAATAGTATTTTAAATAAGTCTCCAAACTCAAAAAAACACATTCAACTTCGGAATGATAGCTTGGTTATTTCTAATAATGTCAATTTAGCTGAAAAATTCAACTCTTACTTTGCCTCAATAGCAGATGCACTCAAACCTCAGACTAGTTCTCATGCATGTAACTTATGTAATATTAGTAACAATGAACCTTTTCAAACCAACAGTTTTGTCTACGAGGACATAACTGCCTTCGAACTTTTAAAGGCAATTGGGTCTTTGAAAAATTCTAGTTCTTGCAGTTTTGATGGCATTTCAAATGACTTATTGAAAAATATTGCATGCTTTATTATTGGCGTTCTTGCTTTTATTTTTAACAAAAGCATTTATTCTGGTTGTTTTCCGGAAGGAATTAAATGCGCCGACGTAATTCCTCTTTTTAAAAAAGGTGAACCGGATAACGTCCAAAATTACAGACCTATTTCGCTTCTCCCGTCAATAAGCAAAATCTTTGAAAAAGTTGTAAAAAGTAGGATAATGAAATTCTTGAATAAATTAAATTTTTTTACCTATGTGCAATTTGGATTTCGAAAAGATAATTCCTCTGAAAATGCTCTGTAAGAATTTTGTTCTCAATTATTTACTAATTTGGATAAAAAATTAAATACAGCTGGATTATTCGTTGACATAACCAAAGGTTTTGATATGGTTAATCATAATATTTTGCTAAACAAACTTTATAAAGCGGGATTTCGGGGATTTATGCTTGAATGGTTTAAATCCTACTTGACTAATAGAAGTCAAAGAGTTAAAATAGATGAAATTCGAAGTGGGCTCAAATATATGAACATAGGCGTTCCACAAGGATCAGTTTCGGGACCCATACTGTTCCTTATTAACATAAATTCTCTTTTTAGTCTTAAGTTTAAAGGTGTTCTTAAGGCATTTGCAAACGATATAGGTTGTGTATATGGTTCGGTCAGCTTTTTAGAACTAGTTTCAAATATAAATTGGGATCTGAACCTATTCAGATTATGGTTTTCTGAACATAAACTTGTTATCAGCTCTAAAACTAAAATGATGTTCTTTAGCTTGTCCGAACAAAATTTGTCACCCATAGATATTTTTTATCATGCACCGGAGTGCCAGAAATTCAAACTTACTTGTGCTTGTGACTCTGGTTCTACTTTTTCTAGCAGTGTTAATTGTAGTAGTTCTTGCTTTTTAATTGAAAAAGTTAATGATTTCAAGTACTTGGGCGTAATTTTTGACTCTAATTTATCTTTTTCTAAACATATTGATACACTCAGAAAATATTTCTGATGTACATTAAGATATTTTTTTTATTTGAGAAGAGTGTGCTCTACAAAGTTATTAACCACAATATAAATGTTTAAACTCCTTGCTTGATGAGGGAATTAAGTGCGGTTTATTTTGTGGAAGGTCATTTCATAGAATATGTACCGGACTTTCGGATGACTTGTTTAAAGAAATTGGAAAAGTTAACCCTAATCTTTCTTACCATTGTTCTGAGTGCGCCAAATATCCAGTTAGAGAACTATTTACTAAAGTTAATGACTTAGTCTCTGTGGTGGATGTTCTCACAAAAAAAATATGTGAGTTTGACTCTCTTCATGTAAAATTGAGTGAGTTATTGGGCAGCAAGTTGGCAATTCCCAACAATAAATCCATTTCTGATGAAAGTGAATCGTGCAACAACACCTCTAATAAACACCATGATTCCCCTCTGTCCTGTGCTCTGCCTAACTTAACAAACTTTGGTGGTTCTGTGATAACTCAAAATAATAATTTAACTAAAAATGGAAACATGAATGTGTCTACCAATCGTGCTGGTCATCCAGTAAGCGTCGCGTCGTCGTCGTCGGTGTTGACAACTTGCCTGATGATATGAGTGTTGTACCACCAATAAAATGGTTTCATGTTTCCAAATTTCGCATTTCAACTTCAGAACAAACGATTAAAAATTATGTGTCCAAGAAACTGAACATTCCTTTTGAAGAAGTTCAATGCTATAAACTTATAAAGAAGGATTCTGATATAACCAAACTTAATTTCATTAATTTCAAAGTCGGTATACCTGCGAACAAACAAACTGATGCAACAAATGTAAACAATTGGCCAGTAAATGTGTGTGTAAAACGCTTTGAGTTTTTTTTCAAAAAAACAAAAAACCCGAAACAACAATATAATATCCACCTTGTCGTCAATAACTAATGCTCAAATTAACAATGCATTGCAACAGCATTCTCAAAGACATTGCACTAACAATAACAACTCAGAGATTTGTATGTATTACCAAAACATGAACGGGTTTTCTTCTAAATTGAAAGAACTATTTTTTGCAATTGATGCTTGCCACAGTCAGTATGATATTTTTCTATTTACTGAAACTTGGCTTTATGAAGGAATATATGCTGAAGAGTTTATTGACACATCTTTGTTCTCCGTTTTTCGTCATGATCGCATTGATCTCAATAAATCAAGAGGAGGGGGTGTTTTGATTGCTGTGAAGCGTATTCTGGGAGCTGTTGCTGTTGACATTGATGTTGTTGTTGCTGATAATTTACAAATAGATCAACTTTGTGTGCGTGTGGATTGTACTGTCGGCGGTTTCTTGATTTTTTTTAAGTTATGTACCACCTAAGAGTTCTCTTCTTATTTATGAAAAACATTTGTCAAATATTGATAGGGTTGCCTCCAGTCCAGAATATACAAATCATAAAATTTGTGTACTTGGTGATTTCAATTGTGGTGATATAATTTGGTCATCAACAAATAATCATAGTTTCATTCCATTTTCTCTTCCTACGGATGTTGAAGTTTTATTAATTGATTCCTTGTTCTTATAATAATCTTATTCAAATTAATAATGTTGCTAATTCAATTGGAAGATTTTTAGATTTAGTGTTTATTTCGGAGGATTTGCAATCTTCTGTCATGGAAAATACCCCTTTGCTTGCGAATTATATTCACCATAAATCTATTGATATTTATTTTAAGAATTATAGTTTTGATAATTATTGCAAATTTAATAATAACAAAATTTCTTACAAATTTAATTCTCATAATTTATCTTTAATGAATAATTGTTTTAATGATATTAATTGGTCGAATGAGTTTCTAAATAAAAATATATCTGAGAAGTTTCGTAACTTTCAATGTTTATTTAGCAATGTTTTAAATGATTGCATACCTAAACATAGCGGGAAAGTAAGCTCTCATCCAATATAGTATAGTAAAAGAATACTTTCTTTAAAAAATGCTAAAAATATGGCGTTCAAAAAACATAAGCAAATGCCTTCAAATGATTCTTACACAGTTTTTTCTCGTCTCAGAAAAGAGTTTGTTTTCTTGTCAAAATTTCTATATTCTAATTATATTAGTTGAGTCGAAAGTAATCTTAAACATAATCCAACATCTTTTTGGAAATTTATAAATGCTAAACGCAATAGTTCCGGATTTCCAGCAACTATGTGTTTTGAAAACAATAATACTACTGATCCGAATTTGATTGTGGATTATTTTGGAAAGTTTTTTGAAAGTATTTATAATTCTTCTTCATCATCAACAATAAACTATCAATACATTAATTCGTTGGCATCTGTGCTTGATTGTTCTAGCATTTTCTTTGATTTGAGTGAGGTTGAAGGTGCTTTAATAAAACTGAAACCAAAAAGAACTGCAGATATATTGGGTTTCTTCCCCATCGTCTTTCGTCATTGTGCCAGTTCTCTTGCTCTTCCACTACAACATCTTTTTAATGAATCCATTTCTTCTGGAAAGTATCTTGATGAATGGAAAGTTTCCATCATTGATCCGATTTTTAAATCTGGTTCGAAAAATTTGGTATCGAACTATAGACCCATAACTAAACTATCAGTTGTTCTAAAGCTTTAAGACAGTCTTGTTCAAGATAAATTTAAAGGTGTTATAAAACAGTATGTAAGTAAATATCAACACGGATTTTGGAAAGGTAGGTCTACTAATTCTAATCTAGTAGAATTAACAAACTTTTGCATAAATACTCTTGAGAATCGGGGACAAGTTCATGTAATTTACACTGACTTTGTGAAAGCCTTCAGCAGAGTTAATTTGTATATTCTTTTAGAAAAACTTCGAGCCTATGGGATCCATGGATCGTTGTTACAATGGTTTTCATCATATTTATTTGGACGGAAACAATATGTAAGGATTGGTAACTTTTTCTCGAAGGAAATTAAAGTAACATCTGGGGTTCCAGAGGGAAGTCACCTTGGCCCGTTACTGTTCTTACTTTTTGTTAATGATCTTCCTAGTGTTCTGAAAAATTCCCATTGCCTAATGTATGCTGATGATATTAAATTCTTTTCTCGAATTTCAAATCTAAACGATTGTATAATGCTTCAAAATGATATCAATGATTTTGTCGAATGGTGCAATTTAAATGGCTTACTATTAAACGTTGAAAAGTGTGCGTGTATGTCGTTCAACAGGGCTTTGTTGCACATTTCTCCATGTTATTCATTAAATAATATACAGTTAAAAGTAGTTGAAGAATTCAAGGATCTGGGTGTTATTTTCGATTCGAAATTAAAATTTAATTTACATATTAATTCAATTGTATCCAAAGCAAATTCCTTGCTTGGATTCATAAAAAGACATTCATTAGACTTCAAAGATCCATATACAATTAAATCGGTATATTGCAGTATTGTGCGTCCTGTTCTTGAATATAATTTTGTTGTTTGGAGCTCTACAACTGAGTTTAATAAAAAGAGAATTGAGAATGTCCAGAAAAAATTTCTTAGGTTTGCTCTTCGAAATGTTTTTAATGATGACGTAGAAGGGTCTCATCATTCTTATAATTCAAAATGCCTTTTGCTTGGAATGCAGACTCTTGATATGAGAAGAAAAATGTATAGTGTTATGTTTGTTCGGGATATTTTGACATCAACTATTGATTGTGAGAGTTTGCTTAACTGCTTGAATCTGTATGCCCCTTCTACTTCCTTAAGAGCCAGACCACTCATGGTAATTGATTCTCATCATACACTTTATGGACAGCGTGAACCGATTTCTGCATGTTGTAATTTATTTAACCAGTTTTCATGTTTGGATATATTTTTGTCTAGAAACTTATTCAAAAGTCGATTATTAACCTTACTTAAATAGTTTATATAAATTATTTTTTTTTCTTAATGTATTAAAGATGTGTATCTATGTATAAATATATTGTCATTAACTTTTTAATTTACAATCTGTTGAATGTATATTCGTAGATAAATTACAAATAAACAAATAAATAAACAAATATACTATGGTATTTTTCACTCCAGATTACAGTATGGCATCTGTTGTTGGGGTGGTACATACTATAATAAAATTCAACCGATTTTGATTCTTCAAAAATATATTGTGAGAATAATATGTAATAAACGTCGCGTCGTCTTCATCATAGTTTTCCCCTGTTTCTTGACTTGAAAATTCTTCCAATTCGTCATCTATATTGTTTTAAAGTTCTTAAGTCTTTTTTTGCTAGATCTGGTAATCTCAACGTTCTGGACAATTATAATCTTCGAGTAAACCGATTAAATATAGTAAATGTCAAGTCATTTAAAGGGGTCACCCCACCCATTTTTTATTTGTTAATTTTGTATTACAATTGTAAGGGGCATTTAACACTATTTTACTTTAAAATATAAAATGTTCATTTATGTTTCTCATCTTAATTAAATATGTTATATATATTATTATGATAAGTGAATTAATGTAATGTGAGAAAATAAACAAAAAAAAAAAAAAACCTATTTTGACCATAGTGATGCTACCATATTTTACGAATGGCATCATATTATATCGTGCACGCATGAGGACACAAGAATCCCTAATAATCACTGTCTATGTCCTATGAAGTTTTGATCTCACCTCACCACCGGGTGTCCAGTATCTCAACTCAGGATAGGGTGTTGGTGACAACTAACGAGAGAGGGTAGAGAGAGTATTTTCAACTGAGGCACTTTTCCTTTTTTGAGTCGGCAACGAAAGAATTTCCTTGATAATATCAACGATGGCGTCTACAGTTCCAGTTAGTTTGAATTTGAACTACTCAGTGAACATCCAATACGGGCTTTTTCGACAAATTTGGAGCTCAGGCCGTGCTTGAGTGGGACTTCACGTTAAAAAAGTTATCGGAGCCCCTTGTCCGTTATATGGCGGATATAACACCATCCAGGAAATGCGGAAATGTAGAAACCATAATGATGAATGTTTTTCTATCTATATAACCGGGATTGGAAACGCCTTCCCAGTTACCGAGAATGAATTTCTCTGCCACTCTGAAACTCCCACAAGGGGGCCTACCGCGACTGTAGTTGAAATCCATGGGTTCTTATGGATGGGGCTCGCAACTACCCCAGAGCACCAGTTTATTCAATAGGCCTAGTAGTCTTTCTATTGATTTATTGTACTCCTGTGAATAAAATCACGTTCACTTCTTTCAATAGGAAATTTTCCAGCTTTCGTTCTTAACATGGATTAACAAGGATTCACTGGTGTCCTTTCTATGCAGCCTCTTGTCAGTTGTCAGACAGGTAGAACAATTCTGGAAAGCTACATGACTTTTAGCGTAAGCCATTCGCCTAGACCGAAGTCTAGTTTCCTCCCTGCACCAGCGCGGAATTTGGTATTTTCGCACTTGAGCTTGGAGAAATATTTACTCGATATTGCAAAGCAACACTATCTAAATAACTCACCCACTCTTCGCAGGGCCCTTACAGACAGACAGACATGACAGACGGACGGAATCACCGGACCCACTTTTTTCAACTTCTCTATCATCGTAATGTCATATTTGATCAAATTCAATACTTGCCATACATTCTATGTGTAGCAAGTAAAAACGGTTACCAATATACTTTAGGTTCATTATGTAAAACGTATAGTCACCATTTGAGCTGTTTGGTTAAGTGTTCTTAGTTTGAAAACCTTTTCAGAACAATTTTCAATTTCGTAAATGATAATGACGTTGATAATAATCCGATAAATTAAACGGAAATCTAATTTTCTCAATCTGCTCCTAAAAGTAACACTCACCTTCAATTATTTAAAGAGCGATAACATTCAAAAACATTCAAATATCAGTTGGTGGTTACGTTAACATTCACATTAATTAGCAATAAAATTTTGCACACCCATTGGTGTAAGAATGACACATAAAATCATTTGAAATCCCTTTTGAGCACCCAGACTCTTATATTGACAAACCAATTTAATAAAGTTTTATCACGCATTGTCACAAGAGCAAGAAAAAACTGAAAAGGATAAGAAGCAGAAAGAAGAGGCACAAACAATTTGGCTGAAGTGGTTTGACTTGAGATGTTAGTAGAATGCGAAAGAGTATGGTTTTCATAAAAAAATAACAAGCCCTTAGTTGTTTAGTCAATAGAAAATAGAGCACTTACCGCAAATATGATCCTTGAATCCACTGACAAAGCGACAATGAAGGTATTGCTTGTTTTTGAAAAAATAGTGCTTAAGGCTTATCTTCACTATAAAATTGGGAAGAGTTAAAATGCATTTTCCTACGACACGGCTCTTTCCTTTTTCAATCTCCCACGGATGAAAAAAGAGAATGTGGATATTATGGTATAAAGGATATTTTTTTATTGAAAACTACCATCAGGAACGAATTATCAAACACCACAATCGCTTTGTTGGAGAACGTACTTGTCTTTTACCTAAGATGAAAAAACAGACTTAAGACATATCCAAACGTATCCTACCTTAAATATTTTCAAGCACTACACATGCAGAAGCTAGTCCAATGGTAGAGAGTACGAAGTTCAAATATGTGCATTAAAAAGTTATGTTAAATGCCGGTAGCACAATAATGATGATGACTGGATTGAATCACCATCATCTATCCCATCTTCAGTTCAGATCTGGCACACTTTTGTTAATAATAATTTATTGTGGAATGTTCAATTTTCATTATAATATTACTTTGAGACAGTTATTGCTACATTCTTGGAAATCAAGCATAAGCATGAAATGAACGCGTTCTATTCACAGGTATACACAGGTATATGTATATAAACTAAATTAAGTAGAATCAACATCCACCAAACTGCATTGAAGTCACAATCCATCGAATCGGAGTGTATACCGAAAACCATCCAACGAGTTATAAGAAACCAAATGTGATATGCTTTCAGGTCTATAATGCGTTTACATTAACCATTATTTGTTTTAGTAAGAACAATAATTAATAATTATAATGACTGATACCTACTCGAATTTGCAATTGATATTGTCAATAGCGGTTTTTGAAGGTCGGTTATACCTACAGTAAATAGCATGAAAAACATTTCTCATTTCCGTCTTCGTAATGACGACTTGCCAAACGATACTGAAAAAATAGAACAAAGGTCTGCTAGGAGTCACGAGTAAAAAAAAATATATATATATATAAATAGAGTGGCACGCGCGACAGCTTACTCTCATTAACAATTCTCTGGGTGGTGTGGAATTGAATTGAATTGAGAGGACCTACAATTTAACGCCGATTCCGAACAGCAAAGTTGAGTAGCACTTTTTCATGACAGATTGATACTCTTGGAAGTTTTGTCAGTTCTTCGCAAGAGGCAGTGCCCGTAAAAGATTAAATAAAAACTATGGGCACGAGTAGGACTCGAACCCACCACGTTCTGCTTAGCAGCCAACGCACCTAACCACTAAGCTACGGGCAACTCTGAGTCACGAGTAATCTATCAAAAAAGGCCTTCATCAATACCAAGAATTGGTTTTGTGAAATTTTGATGATCTACTAAATTTGTATCTTACAGTAAACTGTATTTGATGCCAATTAAAAACTCATGCTTCATTTAAATATCTCGAGTATCGTTGAAGGAACCCCTGAAGTTCCAGAATCCAGATTTTGAATTGTAGCTCGTCAAAATACAAAGCATACCTCAGTATATCTCAGTAAAGATTAAGAAAGAAAAAAATGACAGTTTCAAGCCAGTTAGTAGATTTAATAAATGTATGTTATGTTACAAGCATTGCTTGCTAATATATTTTTATTTTAAGGAGACATCCTGAAACCTGAACACACGTCTGTTCTAACTTCTAAGTGTTGACGCCTGCCTGATGGATTTGTTCTAACTTTTTTTTTTGTGGATTTAGAGCTCAGCTAGTCTAGTCGTTGTTGCTCGCTTTCTGTCCAGATGACAACTGTTGGAAGACAAGACTCGAATGGCCGAATTTTGCATTTAAAAAAGTGCATCACGTCCTGTAACTGTGATCGGTCACGGTTTCCTGCTAGATACTCCAGCTGTTACGTTTTCCTTTGAGCGTAGACTGGTGATCTCTACGTTGTCCTTGGTCTTCCAAAGTGCCGTGCACCCTGAGGATTCTATTCGCAGGACTGTTTAGCTATCGTTATCGTTAGCTTTCCTCATTGCATGAAAAATCCATAGCCATATTGTTTCTTTATGTGAACATTTTATTGCTCCTGATTCGTCCTAAGCCACAATTCCTGATTTGACATGATTTGTGGCCACTAAATCTTTAGAATATAAAGTAGACAGCGATTTACAAAAGACCGCAACTTTCTTGAGTGTTAATCTTTCTAGGTTTCGCAGGTATACTGTAGCAAGGATTTCCCATTGGATTTGAAAAAATTCAACTCAGTGCGTAAGGAAATTTTATTGGATTTCCTACTAGGAGATAAGCTATCGAAAGCAACGTAAGCTTGATTGATTCTGCTTTTGACGCCCACATCTGTTACACCATCAGCTTAAATGATACTGCCAACGTAATTGAACTGTTCTCCCTCTTCGATTGGCGTCTCATGCAGAATAATACTTTGATTGTTGAACAACTGTCATTACTTTTGTCTTGTAGTGATTGGTGCATCCCGTTGAGCCCACTGATGTTACTTGCCAGGAAAAATTAAATCCTCGGCATTGTCTTAATGACAAGGATCTTTACGGAATACCCTGTCTCCAATCTCTACCTACGGTGGCGGTCAGTACATCATCTATCACCAATAGAAAATGGATTGGCGAAAAAAGATCTCTTTGTCTCACTCCATGCTACACTTCGAAAGAGTCGAATAGCTGTCCACTGTGCAAAACAAAACACCGTGCGCTATTGTATGACTCTTTTATAAATGTTTACTATTTTTCGTTAACTCCTCTAACCGAGGTAAACCCGATCAAAGGTCTTCTCAAAATCTACAAACATGGTGAATTGGTAGTTGAAATTCAGCTGACTGCTATAGAATGATACGCATGGTGTTGATATGATCGAGATGGATAAACGATCGACTTACAAGAAAATCCGCTTGATGCATATTGAGTGTAGACTCGATTCTAGCCTTAATCCGCTAAAGAATGATCAGAACAAAAACATAAAATGTAAAAAAAGAGCCAAGTTCTTTTATGTGCGAACAACACTGTGTAAAAAGTCAGCCACCAAAAGTAGTGAGATCTAAAAGAACGCCAAGTTCTTACATGCAATAAAAGTGTTATATTGAATATTTTAAATCGTAGAAGATAATACAACAATATTAAAAGAAAATAGAAAATAGTTTGGATGAAAATTTACAAGTTCACTGTTCAAGTTTTAAAATGTTACTAATCACGCTTCAAACGAATACTTGCCAAGTGAACTTGTAAATTTTCATCCAAACTATTTTCTATTTTCTTTTAATATTGTTGTATTATCTTTTACGATTTAAAATATTCAATATAACACTTTTATTGCATGTAAGAACTTGGCGTTCTTTTAGATCTCATTACTTTTGGTGTCTGACTTTTTACACAGTGTTGTTCGCACATAAGAGAACAAAAACAAAACAAAGGTCGCCTTTCCTTGGCAACTTAACAATAACTATGTCCGTCCAGTCCCTGGGATGTGTTATTAGCCGATTTGACGGGATCTGCTTTCAATACTAGCCATTGTGAAGGGATCACACCTGGAATATCATATTGTCCCGCTGCTTTGTTTTTTAAGGGGTTTGGTCGTAGCTTGGATTTCATATGCTGCTGGAGGTTTGATATCAATACCTCTAAAGGATCTGCGCATTTCGTTTACTTCGGAGGCCACTTCAGCACTCTGCTCCAAGGAATCTAAAGGAGTGCCTACATGTATTGGAATGAACGCCCCAGAGACCATATTATTGGTCGAAGTCATAGTTTTCGCAATGCGGCCAAAATATGTTTTATCACGAAATTGTCAATTCGTTTATCCGTATCTAATTATAATGTAAGTTTTTCCCAAAAAGGCTTTATTAAATCACAGATCGCTAATGTATAATGATGTTCCGAAGAAAGAACTGACGAAGTAAGGCACTGTTTACCAAATCTCTCCTCACTTGCTGGAAAGCTGTTCCCATTGTGGAAATTTTGTTTTGAATTAATGACCTAAATTTGATGTCCCAAAACAAATTGATAATTAGTCTGTAATTTTGTTTGATTTACAGCTGCTCATATATTAACAGGTTCCTTAGAGTTAATTTTTTTAAACTAACTGCTTCTTCCACATTTAGAATTTTCGTAGTTTTTGCAGCATTTTTGTTTAGAATACTTTGAGAACATATTTACTGAGAAGAAACTTCTACCCGCTGACATGAGATCCAACGAGATGCAGCGCCAAAGTTTCTAAGTCATTAATAAATTAAGACTGACGCCAAAGAGTAAGCCATGACGACAACGACGATGACAACTCCGATATAAGGTACTCAAAAAAGCCTTTTCTTCTTCGGATTTAGCAGTTTGCGATAAACTAAAAGCATTCCGTTGTAAGGCAACGTCTCGAATATCAGTCGAAAAGGATATGGAGCAGGTCTTATCATGGAGAACATTCAACAACCTCACATCCCGGTATTATCGGAGACCCCAAATAAAAAATAAACTTAATTTCCCCATCCCCCCTCATAATGTCTTCATCATAACCATAGCTCCAGACGCACCCAACTCCACTTTTGCCTTATTCAAAACTGGCTGTTTTGTTGATTCCAGTGTCCCTGTTCCGAAGAACTAAGTTTATAAATAAAATATGACGCAGCGGAAATATTCTTCAACTTACTTGCGCTTTATAATTTAATTCAATTCGGTGTAAGGATAATGCAATAGAAGTGTTGTGATGGGAAAATATCCCATTTGAGATATTCGCTGTTTTGGGAGTAAAAATCTCATCTATTTTCATGGTGCTTCTAGTCACTCACTGCTCTGGAAACTACACAAGTCCCTTTACCCTTGCTTACTTTCATCTTTTTGATTATGAAGGAGTTGTTTAGGTTCTTGGTGTCTCTAGGTAAGTGAGGAAGATGCGCCTTTTGAAGTAAACAGACTTCATCAATTGGTCGCCTTTAGTCTTTTTGCCATTCGAAAAGGATCAACTTTCCACGATAAGGATGGGAAATTTATCAAGATGATGGTTGTCATATTTAGAAGACACAACAAAGTCATTAAATATGAAAAAGTTGTGATGTTGTGATCCCTTTTTTTACTGCCGTATTTTAATTCAACAATTTTTACACTTTATTCCTTTCCACTCTCCCTGGTCCGGGTCCCTTCACCATTCCAATTGAATGTCAAAGATATTCTTTGAGAGCTTAAAACTCATTAAACGACGAGTAAAACTTATCTCATTAATATCATAAATAAAAGTATAAAATTAAGCAAGACAAAAAGATGGAAATGGCCGGGATGGTAAAAAAACACTTTATTTTTAATTTCTTTAGCAGAGTTGCAATTTTTTGAGCTCTGGGTTTTTTTGTGTTTGAAAATGTGACAGGAATAAAAGAGTAGTTTGGTCTTGGATTGATAGCTTTAAAGCTTGAATGACTTTTGTCCATTAAGGATGATATATTTCATAAATTGTTGCTTTTCTAACAACAACTTTGATGAAATAGTTTTCAAGAAAATTAATATAAGCAGAAAATAGAGAAAATTCCTTGCATTATAGCTTTTGAAAGGCGATCAGGTGCTAGTCGAATAGTGTGGGTTAAAACACAGTCTCTATCCCCGACTGCTTAAAATATCGCATAAGCGTCCTTGAAACTAATAGTTATGTACGCAACGATGAAATTCAGTAGACAACCATAAATAATCATTGGCCATATGAGGCCAATGCAGCGAATAAGCTTCAATCTGTGGGCAATCTGACTGCTGCATAACAGCCGTTGTGTCAAGGCGAAGGCTCCTTTGTATTCATATGTGTGTCGAAATAAAAATACAGATCCAACCATTATACCGAAGTCATTCACTTTACTACCCTAGGACTCTTGCATCCTTCGACATTAGAAGCTGTTCTGTACTTACATACTTACTTAACTGGCTCCTAATGCATACAGGATCTCAGCCTGAGAGACAGTACTTATTCAGCCAATGCACCAGCTGCTCCAGGACTATGTGGTAAAAATCACAAGCCAGCGTTTTTCTTTGTCTAAAACCTTAACTACCTCGAAGTTAAATCTGTCTTTGCTGACTCTAAGATGTCTATGTTAGTTGTCCTTTTTGTTGACAGCATTAACTTGGAATTGCCCTCGTCAACCGCTAGACCCATCTTCCTGGCTTCCGTCTCTCCGACTCACGGAAGCTCCACTGACATCACGTTGTGTTCTTCCAATTATGTCAATGTCGTCTGCGTATCCTGGTAGGAGTCTGGTGTTGACGTTGGACTGTGCAAAACAGTCTTTTCAAGAATGATGTTGAAGAAATCGCTTGACAGCGCATCGCCTTCTCTAGAACCTTCTTTGACATAAAACCCATCCTATAGGTTTTTTCTGACCATAATGGAACAGTGTGAGTTTTCTACTGTCATCTTACACAGACGGACGAATTTTTCTGGGATTCCAAAACTAGATATTGCCCTATATAACTGGTCTCTATAGACGCTGTTAAACACGACTTTGAAATCGATGAAAAAGTGGTAGGTATCGATTTAAGGTTCCTGGGTCTTCTCCAAGATCTGCCGTAGAGTGAATATTTGATCGATGTTAGAATTTCCGGATCTGAAGTCTGAAGTCTGACGAAAGGCTTCAAACGTTCACACAGCACGACAGACAAGATCTTGTAGGCGATGTGTAGGAGACTAATTCCTCTGCAATTTGTGCAATTCAGGGGATCTCCTTTTTTGAGGATCGGATGCTGTGGTTCCATTCGTCGGGCATGCTTTCCTCCGACCAAATTTTGCAGATTTGCTGGTACATCTTCATACTCCTAACCAAATAATTTCCAGCCGTTTTGTACATTTCGGCGGCTAAGCCGTCTGCTCCAGCGTCTTTGTTCGACTTCAGCTTAGATATCGCTATCTTAACTTCGTCAATGTCGGGTGGGTGTAGTTGGTGGTCTGCTCCACCCAGATTGAATAGTTCTATATAGCTTGCGGAATTTTGCTCGTCGTCGCCTTTATACAACTTCGAAAAGTGGTCTTTCCATATCCTCAGCACTGACTGTGGTTCCACTACGATGTTCCCATGATGGTCTCTACAGGCTTCGGTTTGGGGTGTAAGATCCCCTGGTGGTTTGTTTTACCTTTTTGTAAGACTTCCGAACCTTGTTCCTATTGTGACATCCTTCTATCTCCTCGATCGTGCGCATCTCATGCCCCCTTGATTTCTTTCTGAGAAGTTTGTGCTGCTCTCTCCTTTTCTGCTCGTAGAGGTCACGAGCTGCTCGTGTCCTTCTTTGCAGCGCCGCCCCTATATATGCCTCTTGTTTAGCTGCATGTACTCGCCGGCACTCAACATCAAACCAGGGCTTTCGTTGTGAGGCGGCATCTCTAATTGCTGCTTGGCAGTGTTGCCACTGGTTCTCTACATTTCATGGTGGCATCAAATGTTTTCTAAGGAGGTTTTTGGAGACACGATCGGAAAAGGATAAAGCAATCTCTTGCGATTGAAGCCATTAAAACACCTCCTCCATATTTAAAGGGTTCCGAAGGTATGCCATCTGACCCGGTGAACTTGTTATTTGTATCTTTTGAAGGGCTCTTCTATACCCCTTCTGTGCTGAAGATTGGGCTCTTTCATTATCGCGCATTCATCATCATACCATGCGTTCTTTTTCTGGGTGGTTGGTAATCTATGGCGGTCTCGGCTATTTCGCGATACTCATTTCACAGGGTGTAGACGTCTGTCTCTTTGGTATTTAGGAGAAAGCGGAGAGTCTCTCATTCAGGCGATCGCTCTATTCTCTGGTGTTCTCTGGGGTTTGGGGTAATAGAGCAACCGATGCAGTTCTGTACACAATTAGATAATAGAATTTACGCTTTGTTGAACAAAGTGGTGCGGACATCTATATATATGAAATACTGGAAAAGGAACATTAACTACTACCGAATTCAGCCGTAGCTATCTAACGGGCATATATCCATCACGATCCAAGTCAAGGCTTGTCAAATCGTAAAATTATATCATCACTTCGAAGATTAGATCTCGTAGGTAGATTCGGCAAAGAACTACTTCATCGGACAAGGACAAGCTGACAATGTATATGACGTAATGAAAAATACTTTTAGTGATTATCTCTACGGAGGGTTTGGTTTAGTCCACGATGCTTAATTATACTTCTTGAAAAAGCAAACCACATGCTCTCCAATACATAATTAAGAAAGGAGAAGAATGATACCATTCGTCTATTAAATCAGCATATCAATCATTTTCAATATCAGAAGTCAAACACACTATTTGTTTGCATTTGATTAAACGACTAATGAGAATCAACACGAATTGTGTCGTAATCAAATCCATGCCAATGTTCGCTTGATATCCCAACAAACGGTTTCCAAAATAGTCCTTTCACCCCGCATACAATCGAGCATTTGTTAATTTGTTCGTTCGTCTTCGTTTGTTGTGAATTCATCTTGCATGATTAATGAATCTTGAGAAATCGTTCACTCAACTGGAACATTATGAATACATGACGATTCCACTTGTACTGCTAACGAGTCACACACTCACAAGCATTTTCCTTCAAGGATGATGAGACAACCAACCATACGCTCCAAAAACAGAAATTTCATACCAAATTAAAGATGATCACCTTAAAGAACGATTTTATTAAGAAAACACCCCACGAATTATGTCAATGGCACGCATAGTTGGAGGACCCCAGAGCGTTCATACAGAATTTTGAAGGTCTGAGGGAGTGAACAATAGGAGACCTTCTGCTTTCAACCCGGACTCCCTCCAATTAAGACAAATCAACCATTCAGGTTCACACATACTCGTGTATAAGGGCACCATACAACATGCAAAGAAATAGATAGGAGAATCCTTACGAGGACATTGAATGGCGCCCAACTCAAACCCTTACGTCAAATGCACCACACAGACGCAATTTATCATCGAAAGTGACAGACCTTCGAAAGCAGAAATGACTAAGGGGTTGCTTTTGTAGAGTTAACGCACTTGCCTGTGTGTCCCCCGCATATCCCTCAAATCTTCTTACACCTTTTGGGTTACAGAGTCACTCTCTCGCTGATAAAGAACAGATTTGTGATACGAATTTAACTCGACTAACAAGCATACGAGTTTTGCGGAAGGTGAGCGGGAATATTTCTAATTTTATTTAATAATTCTTAATGTTACTAACGAGGGGTTGGGCTTAACATGTATGGAAGATGCGTGCTTCGAGAATGGTTCGGTACAACCTTGCGAGTGGGAGGAATAAAGCTCATAAAGATTTTTTGTAATGGCAACGCTTTGAGATAAATAACAAAGATTAATGTGTGATATGACGGGAAGATTAATTAAAGAGTGCAAACGAGGGACATTAACCAGAGCAACAGTGTTGAAAGTGTGCAAAATAAGAGCATAAAAATGAATGACCGAAACCTTTTGGCAGTAGTCCGGGGGTTTTAACAAATGATGTTGTCGTCGCGTCGGAGCGGAGTGTATGCTGTTCAAAAGGTTTTGGTAAAGCTCACCTGGTCTGGTGCCAAATTTGATAAGAATAAAAAATTAAAATAAATGAATAAATTAAAAAAGGAGTTAGGAGATCCTTACAATAACGTTTTTTAAACCAAACAACGCTATAATCATGACCTTGTAGTTGCAGGGTCCGTATTATGGGTCAGTCGTATTCAAATAAAGTTAAGGTGTAATGTGTTTTCTCCTTTCAAACCGAGTTTTTGATCGTTGGTCTCACTAGCTAGCTGTCTCCAGTTTCAGGTTCTATACCACCTGTGTGCTCGAGAGAGGACTTTAATTCAATTGCCTTCTAAGTCCAATGGACCAGCGATTGGCAAGAGTGATTCTTTGTTTGATTTCAGCGCTGGTGTTTTTTTTATGAGTTTATAGTGGATCCTGTCTATGCTGACGTTGGCTCCAAGGCGTTGAAGTTGGTTGTCCTTATTGACTTGGTCTTGTCCTCGTTTAAAGCTACACCCATCTTCCTGGCCTCCGTCTCAAGGCTCACGAACGCTCCACTGACATCACGCTGTGTTCTTCCAACTATGTCAATGTCGTCTGCTTATCCTAGTAGCTGGACGGACTTTTTAAAAATTGTGCCCCTGGTATTGACGTTGGAGTCTTGCAAAATCTTTTCAAGAATGATGTTGAAGAAATCGCTTGACAGCGCATCACCTTGTCTAATCAAATGCATCCGTTAGGTTTATTCCACCATGACCATGACCATGACCATGATGGAACAGCGTGAGTTTCCATTGTCATCTTACATAGACGGCTGAGTTTTTCTGGGATACCAAAGCTAGATATTGCTCTATATGGCTGGTCTCTATAGACGCTGTCATAAGCGGCCTTGAAATCGATCAAAAGGTGGTAGTAATCGATTTGAAGTTCCTGGGTCTTCTCCAAGATCTGCCGTAGATTGAATATTTGATCGATGGTTGACTTTCCGGGGCTGAAGCCACACTGATAAGGACGTAATCTGTTGGCGGTGAATCGAAATTCTTCACAATTTTGTGTCCTGTTTTCAATCATTAGCCTTTCTAGCCTTTCAATTTATAAAAATGATTACCTACTTACGATTTTTACTTGCGACGAATATATGGCAAGTTTTAGCTTCGTAAAAAAATAGAGTTGAGATATTGATCAAATATGACATTACGATGGTAAAGAAGTCGAAGAAAATGGTTTGGGTGTATTTAATCGCACCTACAGTAGACATGAGTCGTTCCGGACATGTATAGTTCCAGGAACTATGTCCTCTCCCGGAGACATTTCCTTTCGTTCCTATTTCTGAACCTAAATAGTTCCGGACATGGACATGAAAGAACTAAACATGTTCATAGTTCCGACTGGATATGGTATGAAAATGGAAAGAGAACGAACTAAACATGTTCGTTCATAGTTCGGACTGGATATGGTATGAAAGTGGAAAGAGAAAGAACAAAACACATGTTTGTTGAGCAGTTCATAGTTCCGACTGGATATGGATATGTATGATATGAAAGTGGAAAGAATCGCGCTCTTGTGCTTGTAGGTATACACTAACACTATTCACACACAAATGGAACGAATGAATGTGAAATACCAAACCAACCACCATTGTATTAGCATGTGTAGGTAGGTTGAAGATGGATTGAAGCGTGTTTGTATTGTTAATATGATCTAGAACGAAATGAACGTTGATCGGTCTGATGTCTGATATCTCTGTTAATACTCATAGTTCCGAAGGTTCGTAGTTCCTCGCGTATGACATAGTTCTTTGGATCGGAGTCGGAACTATGAACATTAAAAGACAAAACTGGTTTGGATTCTAGTTTATTTCGTTCATGAAAGATGAAAATGAAAAATGATGTGCATTTTATTCGTATTGGTATTAGCAATTAAGCATGTGTAGTGTATCTTTGATTGTTTGTTATTGTTTTGTTGCTTTTTGTTTGTGGTTTGTGGATTGAAAGAAACCAACCAAGAAAACAACTCTGCCTTTCGCTTATTAGTTCATGTTACCATGTTCAAGTTTTTATGCATTTACAGAACCTTAACAGTTCCGCGGAACTAGTTCCAGGAACTAGTTCCGACTACCAAAAGAACCGTTCCATGTTCGTTCCGGTCATGGAACTGTTTTGCGCAACTCTAACCTACAGCCTTAACCGCTGCGCTGGTCCGATTGACTTTAATCTTGAAAATTAGAGGTTTAAGCGAATTCGCGTGAGTGTTTTTTTTTTTAAAATCAAAACGTTGTTTTATGTGAGTTAAGTTTTGGAACACAGGAGCAAGTTCTTACGACCCAGTCGTGCACACTTTTTCAATTGCTTTCTTCTTGAGTACATTTTTTTAATAAATCATTCCTCATTTATCACTTTACCGCTTTTTTTGAATGGAGAGTCAATACCAAATCCTCTTAAAAAGCAATAGGTACCATGTAACATAATAATTTTCAATTGTATCCCTAATCCAGGGTCTTAGTAAGTTATTGTTCTACCTTGCATAATGGACAGTACCTTTAAACTTCCACTTAATTTGTTTCATGTTTCCACTCTATCTTTCTTTTATTGAAAGATTAATTTCCTTAATTATTATTGATATACACAAAAGATACATACACATTCCCAAATTATGTTCTATCGCTCTTTTTAGAAGATTATAAAGTCTTTTCAATCAGGAAACGAACAAAATTAAGTCGAACAAATGAATCTTGTTAAGTGTCCATTGTAATAATTCTTCAGCGGTGGCTAGGACCAACTTCAAATACATTCTACACAAAAGCCAAACAAAGTTTCATTTTCAAAAAGCGGTAAACAACAAGTGCAAATACCCTTCAATTAAATACATAACAAGTTTTATAAGAACAAAAGAATGGCCAATTAAATTAACTGCTATGACGGGAAGCAAAGAAGAGGAGAAGCCATTCAACTTCCGAGAATTTCAAAACAAAGCATAGCGATATTATTTGGCAGTTCATTTAATGTGCGACTGTTAAAGGTGGGTTCCGGGCACTAATTTCATTTTCTTTGAGTTGTGAAACTTGTTACAAAATATAATAATACATTTTCGAACAAGAAGAAATCTTTCAAGTACGTACTCGTAGTCGGTCGGTACTGGCTAAAGAAATTATTCTTCCAGTGGTGGACAAAACACTTGTAGAAATCAATTAAGGTACGATGTAACTTAATTTCAGGACAACAATAGCGACACGATGAAAACAATACAGAGAGACCACCTAGCTTTGCAAAGTTACAAAGTCCTTCTTTAAATGTTTTAAGTTTTTTATTTTTCATTTCATTCATTTCTATGTTTTGGAACAATAAGAAATGAGGGTTATATGAATAACACCAATAATCGGCAAATATCAAATTGGTTTCAGACTAGGTCAATTTACTTTTGATCAGGGATTCAAGCAATGGAAAAATGTCTTGAATTTAATATCATATTTATTTATTTATCATACCATTTGTTTATACAGATACACTTTTAGTCTGTCTACAAGAGACAGAGCGGCAGACCAAATTTACACTGGAAGGATCGTGTAAGTTGTAACGATTTGTCCAATTTTAAGATTCTTACTTGGTTTACAATGTAATGAACAACAAAAGCATGCACTAGAGTGAGCGATCGATCTTCATAAGACCAGGGTTTCAAAGTAAATTCTTAGAAGGCTATATTTGAGTCTAACCACCACCAGTACACGGCCCTCTTGATTCTTTTTGGCTTCGAGGATCGCCACGGCTACAGATCCTTAAGACCGTCTAGGCGAGGTTCTTGTTGCTGGAAAGGGACGTGTTACGTTTTTCAGACCTGTTATCAACGTGTTAGTAGATTAAAATTTTAGAGAATTGTTGAGCCCGAATTTAGTTCCACATGAGTTGATTCCTTTTCACCGTAATTTTATTGAGGAACTTAGATGGACGAGTTCCCGAGGTAGTTTTCCCACCCCTTGCACCAAGAAAAGAGAAAAAATAAACCCCTTGCCCTTGGTTGCCGGTTTCACCTCTTTATTTGATAGACAACATCTGCATATCTCCTTTAACACAACACATCATTTCAAGAAAAGTTAAAAAAAAAAAAATACTCTTTAACTACACTTAGAGCCGACACAAAAATTCCGAAAATAACCAAAGAAGTGAATCAAATCTTATTTGAAAAACATATTCCATTAAAAACAGTTCAAATTCAAAACAAAAAAAGTCCATGGTTCAATAGTGAGGTAAGGAACGCAATAAAAAATCGCAGAAAATATTATCATAAGTGGAGGAAA
The DNA here is from genome assembly GCA_943590905.1 of Sphaerophoria taeniata. Classification (NCBI taxonomy): domain Eukaryota; kingdom Metazoa; phylum Arthropoda; class Insecta; order Diptera; family Syrphidae; genus Sphaerophoria; species Sphaerophoria taeniata. Next base: position 249,978,012 of record OX016540.1, on the reverse strand, counting down.
TCACCAAATGCCGTAACTTGGCAAATATACTGTACATATCGGAACGAGGCCACTTTCATCACCCGATTAGCAAAACGCAATTAAGCCACCTAAGCAACTTTGGAGAAATTTGCGTGAAATTGGTGTTGGTAAACAGCAAATACCGAAATGTGAAATCAATCCTGACGTACTTAACAACCAATTTTACTTATACTACCCATTTACCTACTTCTTTCATCCCTAAGTCTGCTCTACTTTGTGATCTTGTGAAAATGTTTGCTTTCATTTATATGCGGATGATGTCCAAATTTATTTATCACGTAGAATTGGTCTGATAGATGATCTTGTTTTTCGCATAAACGAAGATCTCGTCAGAATATGCAAATGGTCTGAAGATAATGATCTCATGCTAAATCCTGGGAAAACTCAAGCGCTCATAGTTTCTTAGGCAAACATTATTGAAAGTACTCCGTCAATCACCTTAAACAATCTAAGTGTCCCATTTGTTAACTCAGTGATAGCCTTGGTTTCAAAATCACAACTGATTTATCTTGCAGAGATCACATTAACTCTGTTGTTGGTCGGATTTATGGAACTCTAAGGAAACTGTGGATAGCTGCAAATTTTACTCCTCGAGAAACTAAACTCCGTATGATGAAAACTTTACTTCTTCCAATCATTTCTTACTCTGAAGTTGTGTACCCCAAACTAGATTCATTGTCTGAACACAAACTGCGTGTGGTGTTTAATGATATGACGCGATATGTCTACGGCCTTAGAAGGTATGATCATATATCTCCGTATAATACAAAAATTCTTAATTGCACCCTTCCCGAATATACGAATTACCGAAATTGTATTTTTCTGCATAAAATAATCTACACCAGAAAGCCTCAATCAGGGCCGGCCTTAGCCATCTTGGCGCCCCAGGCGAGTCAAATATTTGGCGCCCTTTTTTAAATACAAATTATATAACCTCCTTCTCCAGAATTAAAAAGGATGAAACTTGTACTTCACTTATAAAATTGATGAGAAATTAGAATTTATGCTTTAAAGAATAACTGTGTATAATTCTACTACGCAAATATAAACATTTCAAGTCACTATGTTACACGTTTGCCATTCATATTTACCTGCATTTTTCATTAATTTTTTTTAATAATTTAGTAATAATAATTAATTTTATCCTGTTAACATTGATTTCTTTTGAATTTGAAAATGTCAAACATAAATACACTTACGTCTAATTTCTTGACAAAGTTCTAGCTTTTAAAACTCGGTTAAGTGAAATTTTAGCAGGGTTCGTAAAATATCGATCGCAATCCGAAAAATACCGATACTTCTCACTTTTTTCCGATCTTCTCACGATCCGAAAAAAATAAAATTCTCATACAGATACTTTTCTCGGGATCCGAAAATTTCCGATCTCTCTCGGCACGAATTGAATTTTTTTTCTCTTTTTATCATTCGTGAGAAATCGGAAAAATAAAATTCCCCTCAAATTTTGTTCTCTCACGAAGAGAAATTAAAAGGATCCGAAAAGTGAAAATATCGAAAAAAAAATATTCTTTGAATGTGTTTTGCGGTGTATGGTTGTTTCTTGTTTTGTTTGATCTCGGTTGTTTAAAATGGACGAAAAAAAGAATTCGAAGTGATGTTTTTATGAACAAGAAAATAATATGGTATCATGTTTAATATGTGATAAGAAATTAAAAGGACTAGTGACTGGCAATATAAAAAGACATTTTACAAAAGTACCGGCCTGCATGGCCCATGGCTCTACATGATATACAACATGCTATGTCGCGACATGCGTTGTCGTCACAACAATGGTAAAATATCTTTCGCGATCTGAAAATATCGAATATCGATACTTATCTTTGTCCGATCTGCTCGCGATCCGAAAAAAGTAAAATTCTCATTTCTCATGCATATATTTTTCGCGTACCTGATGCATGGCTCTACACTACATGATGCACATTGCCCATCGCACATGCTCACGTCGCAACACGCGTCGCCGTCGATCGTCGCCACAACAAGTCAAACTAAACAGCGAACTAATTGAGTTGTTAAAAATATAAAAACATTAAACTTTTCATATTGTATGTTAAGTATGTTAATTTGAGTATATTTCAATTAAATACATATGCACACAAACAACAACCGACATTTTTTTATATTTTATTTAACGATCGGTTCGTGAATGGATCTTTTTTGGGTCTTCTGTGATAAATTCGTGATCGAATTTAATTTTTAAGTTCCCGAAAAATTTAATTCGATCGTGAACACAAATTTTATTCTCAAAGAACCGAAAAATAAAATTCACGATCGAATTAAAAATTAAATTCCCGGTTGAATTTATCGATCGCGATCGAATTAAATTTTATCGTTTTACGAACCCTGAATTTTAGAACTCATTTGAGTTCTAAATCAAGTTCTAATGTGTTCGAACTTCGATTTAGAATTTTTCATAGCTAGAACTTCGATAAAATTACGCCCAATTTATTCACCAAGTTCTGAATTCCCTTTATAACACGACCCAGTGTTTTTCGGTCTAACGTTAGAACTTAGTTTTTAGAATATTTTAGAATATTTGGAACTCGACATTTCTTCACTTCTCAAGAACTCGATTAAAATCATCACTGAGCGCTTAGAAACTTGTTATTTTTAGAACCTAGTTCAAGCATGTTTTTGAAACTTTTGAGTCACCCGGCATTTTTTTTTTACAGACATTTCCTTCAATTCGGAACAAAATACAAATAATTTTTGACTTTGCCCTTACTTTTGATTTTTTCCTATTTTTATTTTTGTGTGGGATTCGAATCCTACTCGTACCCATTGAGACAGTTGCTGTGTGATAGCATATCGTCGTAATATATTCTTGTGCGTTTCTTCAATTCGCTCTCCAAATAAATGCTTTAAAGGCCTCCCGCAAATAAAATGTCCGGGGGACAAGAAATCTAAATCATTTGGATCATCAGATATAGCTGTTAGTGGTCGGGAATTCAATATTGCACTTATTTGTGCTAATAGTGTTTGAAATTCACTAAAACTGTCAAGAAAAAAAGTGCATAGTAAATCCCTTCCAATTTTTACCGTAGTTGTGGATGTCGAAGGTCTTCTGCCACCAGTTTAAGGACTGCTTAAAACATTTGCTTTGTTAAACGGAAGCGCCGAAAAAGTCAGTATCGTCTCACCTATCTATTATCTTTTAATTAAAACGATGAAAAAACGAAATTATAAATAAACCGACTTTTAAGGCACTAGACCCCAGAATGCGAGGGTCTAATTTTGTCAAAGCTCTAACTATTAACAAAGTTCTAAATCGAAGTTTGAACGCGTTAGAACTTAGAGAATAATTGACTTAGAACTCAAATGAGCTCTAAAATTTCACTTAAGGGCTAGAACTTGCAACGGTATTTAAGCCGTTCCTATTTAACTCTTGCAATCGTATGCAAATACACCATTATACCGTGATCCACAGGATCTCAAGGATTTTGATCTATTTTGAGCAGGTTGTCCTGGGGGCGAGCTGCCGGCAGGCACGCTGGCATGGCTAAAAGGGCTTGTTCATCGGAGGGGTTGAATTTTGATGCTCCCATTGGACTATACCATGCCTTGAGCCGAAAATCAACCATACCATACAAATAATCTTCTCGATATCGTTTCATAACTTCTAGTTTACCTCATGTTATGATATGATATGATTGTTTTGAGCTATACTTTAGCAACTTCACAACTTGTTGATTTGTTTATTGCCTATGTTGAAGTTATGCTGGCTGACGTGGCGCCCCCTGGATCACGGCGCCCCAGGCGACCGCCTGGGTCGCCATACCCTAAAGCCGGCACTGGCCTCAATATCTTTATGAGAAGCTACAATTTTGTATTTCGTCAAGAACGGAAAACATAATTGTTCCTTCATCCAGATACCTGAACTCATCACGATTGTTTTTTGTAAACAGCATTCGCCTCTGGAATTCTCTGCCAATTGGAATCAAACGAATTCGAGAGGCAGTGGCATTCAAATCTGAGGTTTTTAAGCACTTTTCGAACAATTTTTAACACCAAGTTTTGAAATGTGAAGGGCAATGATCAGGGAAAAGAGGAAAGGCACAAAAAAAATGTATTGTTAAATTTGTTAATTTTGTTTTTTATATATATATGTAATTTATTATACGTTACCCAGCATGTGAAAATGCTAGAAAAGACTTTGTCTTACTGTATTTGGCCAATAAATTTGAATTGAATTGAATTGAAAAAATCTCCACACTTCCGACCACAACAGGGGTGCTCTAACACCCCAGGCATTTTTAGTTTAACTGTAATTTAAATTTTGCTTAATATACCTTTCTGCCGTTCTATGTATTTGTCGTTTAATATCTCAAGTGTCAGTTGCTGATGAATAGTCGCCGCGATAGATAATATTTTTTGGGTACGAGGGCAAAAGGTGTGCATTGGGGTTGTATATCACCCCATGTTGTGGTCCATGTATATGAAAATTTGTAGGACCTTCTTTTTTCTCTATATAAAATGGAGTGTAAAATGTAATGTTAACGCGCTAATCAGTCACCGAATAAGTATACAGACGAATATATCTCAAAGAATAAGGATTACAACTGGCCAAACTTCATATGAACCGACGTCATGATAAACATTTTCTTCAAGAATTAGCTGAAGGATGAAAGGGGGTTGCATGACACCCCATGGAGTCCAATGAAGGAGAGCCCCCTCTAAATAGGCAACAGGAATCACGACGTGCAGTATGTAGACGGATACAAGACCGCAAAAGCCAGGATTGCATGTCTTAAATGCCAATGTCCTGTATACCCTGAACACAGGAAAGAGATATGTTTAAAGTTAATTTTTTTTGTAAATATATTCATTTTTTCATGAGTTTAGTTTTTTTTTTTTTAAATATAATAAAAATAATAAAATTGTTAGGTCTGAATAAAAATTGTATGTTGTCCTTGAAAGTATTTTTGTTTAATTTATTCCTGGCTGGGGTGCTGTGCAACCCCTGTTGTGGTGCATTTAAATGTGTTGTGGTCGGAAGGTTAAGGGCCACCTATAATGAACGGAACGGAGCGGACGGAGCCGTCCGTAACTGAGCGAATACAAGGAATTCGTATATTGTGCCCTTAAAGCCCAAAACACATATGTACACGCTTCAGCTTCGGCTTCGTCTGCGTTACGATGCACCCGCTTCACGTTTGCTTTGAATGACAGTTCTCCCTCCATCATCATCAAACAGATTTGCCACTTTACTCCTTTCGAAGTAGTCTACTTCGATTTTTGAAAAACTTTGAATATCTATTCCCACTTCACACCATCAATAATGTTTTGAAATCTACTTCACTCGATTTTACTTGATATTTCCAAAATCTGCTTCGATTAACTCATTGAGTAATTAGGCCAGTTCCACAAACAGAGATCTCTGAGCCCTCTGAGATTTTTTTTATGGAATATAAAATCTCAGCTGAGCGCTCACTTTTCTGTCAGAGATTTCTGAGACGAAAAAATTTAGGATTCGATTCTCACTCAGCTATTTTGACGTGACTGACAGATGTGCAACAACAATTTGTAAGGTAACCATTTTATCTCAATGAAAACTGAGAATTATGTTCCACCAAATGATTTTGCCTCAGTCAATGTGACATTGAGCGCTCAGTGAGATTTTTCTTTGTGGAACTGTCCTATTTTATGCCTACAGTTCTCTTATTTTCATCAGGAAAATATATATATAATCGATAAGTTTCTATCCTTATACACCAGCGATGGCGAACCTTTGGCACGAATTATATTTATCCGTCGGAAATAAAAAGGTTAATTCAAAAAAATATATTTTTAAATATTAACTTTATTTTCTATTCAACAAGATGGAATATTTAAATAGTTTTACATGCATAGTTCTTACGTACTACTCTGTAACTACTGGAAACTCCTTCCGTGTTGCATCTATTTATATCGTTTTGTTTCCTTTATGTTTGTGTTGGTTAATTACTTTTTGTATCTTTATCTTATTTTGTTATTTGGTTGGTCATAAAATATCTGTTATGTTCTATTTTTATTGTTATCTTGTTTTGTTATTATTATCTTTATTATTTTATTATTATTATTATTTCCTCTTATTTCCTGCTTGAGGTACAGTTGAGTGTTTATAACTCACGCGTGCCCAAAATGGCACGCAGTTAATTTTTCGCTGGCACGTATAATATTTTTCATTTTCATACATATGTACTGACTAATCCAAATGCATTTTTGATATTGAAAATTGTGAACTCAAGCTCAAAAATTGTAAATCAATTCAAATTTTATGTATAAATTTTGATATTTAAAAACAGACATCCAGATTTCTGGCGCCTTTATTCAAACGTTAAAATATAATTATATTAAACTAGTCAAAAAATTAAAGGAACACTTGGAAAAACTCAAAAATGGAGTGGTTTTTAATAGGGCTGTATCTCAGTAGAAAAAAGTCGGATTGAAGTAAAATAAAAAAAAATTCAAAGGTCATAACTTTTTCTTTTCAAATTATTTTGAGTTAAGAAAATACCGTTAGTCGTTTTCGCTTGAGCGTAAAAAATGTTCACTCAATTTCAAAAGTAAAAAAAAAAATTAAGTTTGGTTTGTCATAAAGTGAGCGGAAATTTTGTTTCCATCCAAACGATGTTAGATTCAATTTGAGAATTTTGTTGGCATCAATTCCTTGTGTGTTTTAGATCGCTACGATTTTTTTTCTAATCAAAAAATACGTTTAACTGCAAAAACACAATTTTGATTTTGGACCCTTATATCTCTGACTTACAAAAAAATAAAAGCCGATTTGAAAAATTTATTAAATTTTCTACACAAAAAAATTTTGAAAAAAAAAGTGTTTTTCAATCTTTTCTATCAATTTTAAATAAGGTCAAAAATATGCATTTTTCAACTCTTCATAAAAACTGCCGTTATTTTGTGGCTTTTAGTGATACATCTAGTCTGAGGCTTAGTTATTAAAGCTCATAAAATTTCGCATCAATACAATTATTACCAAACATTTTTTTCCCATGTTAATCCACCTGACAATATCACGTTGGGATGGTATTCCATATTTGTTGGGGAGCACATTGGACCGATGGCAATTTTCTTAAATCTGGGTACTCTCGTCTTCCTTCCTTCTTTCTACGATGGCTCGATGTGTGGGACATCGTAAAAATAAAAAATGGAATACCATCCCCAACGTGATATTTTCAGGTGGATTAACATGCGAAAAAAATGTTTGGTAAGTTTGATTGATCGAAACAATTTTTTTTACTAAAATCAAGGAAATTTTATGAGCTTTAATAATTATGAGCTTTAATAATTAAGCCTCAGATTAGTTGTATCATTAAAAGCCAAAAAAAAAACGGCAGATTTTATGAAATTGTTGGAAAATGTATATTTTGGACCTTTTTTAAAATTGATAGAAGAGATTGAAAAATGTAGAAAATTTAATCTAATCTACCTTTATTTTTTTTGTAGGTAAATCAATTTTTAGCAGAGATATTAGGGTCCAAAATCGAAATTGTGTTTTTGCATATTAACCAATTTTTTAACTAGAAAAAAAAATCGCAGCGATCTCAAACAAACAGGGAATTAATACCAACAAAATTCTCAAATTGAATCTTAGATTGGTTGGATCGCTCAAGCGAAAACGACTTACGGTATTTTCTAAACTCAAAATAATTTGAAAATAAAAAGTTATAATAACCTTTGAAAAACTTTTTATTTCACTTCAATCCAACTTTTTTCTACTGAGATACAGCCCTATTAAAAACCACTCCATTTTTTAGTTTTTCCAAGTGTTCCTTTAATTTTTTTTGACTAGTGTATAATTTTTAAAATGCATGTACTTACATATTTTCATTTAATAAAAATAATTTTTATTGGCACGCATGTATTTTCATTTTATAAAAATAATATTAATTGGCACGCAGTCAAAAAAAGGTTCGCCATTCCTGTTATACACGAACAATAAACGGACACACTTTACAAACACGAAATGTCAACCCATACATATACGCAAAGTATGAGTTACGTGATTGTATTAAAGTGTTTAATATTTTACGCCGTGTGCAACTTGGGTTAAAATGTTGGTTAAATTTTAATCACTAGTGTCATATTTTAGCTTGCTAGTTAAATTTTAACATCATATCCGCCATGTAGTGTCAAAATTAAATCGAAAGTCAAGTTTGTATACACATTTTAACACAATTCACACACGGCTCTAATTGTAGATCTGTCTATGTATTCATGGTCAATATAAAATACACTATTTTAAAATCTTTTTCGCTTTTTCTCAATCTACTTCGCTTTATTCCCAAATTTACTTCGCTTCCTTTTTTTTCAAGTGGTAACGCTGTTCACATTGGATTCTTTCTTCCGACTTATCTTGACGTCTATATGTTTTTTCTCTTTCGCACTTGCTAGTAAGAAAAGGTCAACAAAGTGAGGCAGGATTTTCCAACCAAACTAAAAATTTATCTATTTTTTTTTGACATATGCCGTCAAATTAATTAGGCCAGTTCCACCTAACAACATCTCACTGAGATCTTCAGAGATTTAAAAAGTGGAACAAAACTGAGAAATGAGATTTTTTTCTGAGATCTCTGAGATGAAAATATTTTGGATTCGATTTCTCACTCAGCTATTTCGACGTGACTAACATATGTACAACAACAATTTGTAAGGTATCCATTATATCTCAATGAGAATTGAGAATTATGTTCCACCAAATGATTTTGCCTCAGTCAAAGTGACATTGAGATCTCATGTGGCTTTTTTTGTTTCCTTAAACGCATTTCTTTCACAAAGAAATTTATTTTTTTCTCGAAGGATTGATTTCTCTTGAATCTCTTTTTGGAGACATATTAACACATAATTGTACATTGATTCGTTTTTGCACATTTCTTACACGCCAAAAGAAAATTGAATTTCAGTAGCAATTCTTCTTGGTTCTAAGAAAAGCCACATCAGTGAGATATTGTTAGGTGGAACTGGCCTATTGTCAATTTATGACAACTATTAGACGTCAAAGTGAGTCTGGAGCGTTCACACTACTTTTGTGCTTGAACACGACAGATTGGCCTTACTTCAAAATAAGTCGGCGGAAATAGTCCAATGTGAACATCGTCTAATACCGACACAAAAACGCCTTAAAAGTAACTCGACTCAAAAAGTGAGAATTGTCGTTTAAGAAAAACGCCTATCATAATAAGGGTGAATAATTCTATGTAATTATTGGTTTCTTTTTTCGGATTAAAATAGTTTCAGTGTTTCGAGGTGTGTTGGGCGTGCAGTGGTGAATTTTAGTTTTGTTGTTTATTTTTCTTTTGTTTTGGTGTAAAAAAAACGAATAAAATAATACCATAAAAAAAATAGTACGCATACGCCTGAGTGTACTCGAAACTCGAAATTATTTTAAATTAAATCAAAACTGATTCTTACAAAAAGATCAGAACGCCTGAAGCTTTGGTGTGCGGTGGCTGGATCGGGAACCATGGAAGACAACAACAGAGTGAAAAACGACTTTAAAGGGGTGCCAAGAACCGGCCTTAAAAATATTTAAGAACAAATACAAGACACTGTGAAAAAAAAACAAAGGTATCGTGTGACTTGCCCAGATTTCTAAAAGAAACACTAGTTAAGAATGGTATAAGAAAATGAAGTTAAAAAAGCTAACAGAAAAAAAAATACTGCCAGAGTCGATTTGCCAATTTTACCGCATCATACAGATGAGTTTCGGGTACCTAGAAACCGACTGCAAATAAAAGTACACCGAAGCTTCAAAAAATCAAAGACAAAAAGTAGTTTATTTTGTTTCTTTTTTGTGTTGTCGCAAAATAGAAAAATCAAAAATTTGGAGTCCCTCAAATAATGTTCTCATCGTTGCTTTGCGAAGTGATGTCATCCGAACAATCATCGTCTTCATCACCATCGTTACTATCATTCTGTTCAGGCATATTTAAGTTTTTCTTCAAAAGTTGTCCGTTTCTCTCGTTCTTGTCTGTATTGTGTTGCTCATAGAACCTCTTCAACTGCTCCAGCAACTCCTTGACCTCGCGAATACCCATATCTGATGATTTAGAATTGATACTTAGCTTTGATCGCTGTGCGTTGTCGAAATCCATTAAACCAGAATTATCAATGCATTTGCATTCCATTTTAAGGGTAGAGCTTTTGATGTGTTGGTGTGCGGCCGCTGGATTTGGAGTGGGTTCATTATGACTGGGTACGGGTTGTGTATATGGCAGCATGGTTTGATGCTGATAGAACATCTTGTCGTATTCTGACTTCATGCATAGATAACGGAAATGTCTAGAGTTTTCCTCTCCGTAATGTACGATTTCTAATGGAAAAAAATGTAGAGTTAAATTGTTAAGAAATCGTTAAGGCAGATGTACGCACTGTTCATAAGATCTGTTTGAATTTTTTCTAAGGCATTCTCGTGAGAGTTTACTAGGTCACGAACTGAATCTATTTTCATGATCATGTCCTTTAAACTCCAACTGATGATGTCTTTGAGTGATTTCTGAAAAATTAAAAAAGAGAGTAAATTATAAATGAACAAAGCCAGGTCCATTAACATACTTCCACGGCCCGTTCCACGACTTCTTTGATGATTTCGAAGAACTCCTCCGAGTCATCGTCTTTTTCATTTTCCGCACACAACATTTGTTTGTTTCTTTGAAGCTGGTTATCAATAGCATTCATCTTGATTTGAGTTTTTTCTTCATTGACCAATGTTTTCTCATCTTTTCGATTAAAAAAACTTCTTCCCTTTGATTTTTTGCGGCCCACTTCTGTTTTTTCTTTATTTTTCTTTGAATTTTGAACTAGTTGATAGTCATCTTCGTATCGCGTGTTGGCTGTAGGGGGTGGAGCACTAGTGTAAAGATCTTCAACAGTTTTCTTAGATTTCATCCGGATCATTTTTAAGAGGAAATACAAAATATATTATTGATTTTCGCTACACAAAAATTAAATGTCTGCTTTGAATTTTCGAACATTAATAAGCAGGTTATCGGTTGTAGGTATATTTAAACAAGTTTTTTTTTTCTATTTTCTCTTATAATGGGTACGCACTCAAAGGTATTTAGTATTCCCTTTATTCTGTTAGAGCACAATGGAAGCTTGAGGAAATGGGGAGAAGGATCAGGAGGCTTTGGCGTTAATTGGTTTCGAATTGTCATGGCTGGGAAAGACTAATAAATAAACAGATTAGCGCGACAGCTCTGGACGCGCCAAGGCTAAGTGGCTTACACTTATCAACAATTTTCTGAGTGCATGTGAAGAATTGAGTGGACCTACATTTTAACGCTGATTCACAAAGTTGAGTAACACTTCTTTGATGACAGATTGATACTCTTGGAAGTTTTGTCGTTCTTTGCAAGAGGTAGTACCCACGATTGAGAAATAAAAACTTTATGGGCACCTATGGGACTCGAACAAACGCGTTCTGCGTATCAATCAACGAATATAACCACTACGCCATGGGCTGGGAAAGATAGAGTGTGATGAAACGAATCTCTGTACTAAGGAGTTACACAGAGGACAAATTGGTGGCCCATTTTTTTACCAGTATCTAATATAAAACTGCTAGTTGAGGAAAGAGTTCATCTTCATGATCATATCACCAACAACAATTGCAGGTTATAATTAATGACGGTATTTACAATATTGTGATGTACTTTGGGTCAATGGCTGAAGTCTAGCTCGCATATACATATATCCAGGATTTTACTAAAGAAAGTAAAGGGTCGCCAAATAACTTTTTTTTTTGAAAATGCTATAAGAAAAATACTGAATATTTGCTCAAATATTTTTTTTTTATTTGAAAGTTCAATCCTTCCGTTTAGTTATGGAAATTTATTTCATTCAAATGGCTGCCTCGGCTGGCCATGCAGTACCTAGCCTACACGATCGGTCCAATTTTTAAGCACATTATCGATTGTGTGCAGCTTTATTTCACCAATGGCTTCACGAATATTGTCCTTTAAGCGTCAATTGTCTCTTGTAGCGCCGCGGCGCGCCGTCCTGTTGAAACCAAATGTTGCCAATATCCTTCACTTCAATTTTTGTCAACAAAAATTCGTTCAACATGGCCATTGACTGTAACGGCCACTCCTTGCTCATTTTCGAAGAATAATGGCCCAATTATGCCTCTGCACCAAAATCCGCACCAAACAGCGACTCGTTTTGGGTGTATCGGCTTTCCATTGTATGCGTACGAGTTTTCTGTGCCTCAAATGCTACAATTTTGCTTGTTTACATACCCGCCAAGATCAAAATGAGCTACATCTGAAAAGATGATTTTTTTGGCAAAATCGGCATTTTCTAAAAGTCGATCGCAGGCCCACTTAGCGAAAACGCATTGGATGGTCAGTTGGCTTCAACTCCTGAACTAATTGGACATTGTATTGCGTCATACCAAGATCCTTATGCAAAATTCGTCTCAATGATTTCTCCGAAATGTTCAATTGTTGAGAACGACGGTGAATTGATGTTCATTGCGCTCCACGCACACTTTCTGCCACAGCAGCAATATTCTCGGGTGTACGCACTGTTTTTGGCTTTTCACGCTTTGGTTTATCGATGAGGATGCCAGTTTCTTTCACTTTTTTCACAAGATAACGAACATACGGAGCTGACGGTGCTTCTCTTCATCGAAAATCCGTACGCAATTTTTGCACACATTCTGCAACATTACCATGATTTTCAAAGCAATGTCGCAATATTTCCCAGCGTTGCTCAAGCGTATACACAACCATATTCGTTCAGCGGAAGGATAAAACTAATTACTGTCAAATCAGACATGAGCTAAGTGTTACGTTAGATGGCGGACCCTTTATTTCCTTATTAATTTTTAATTCCTTTTTTTGAAGTAGTAAAAAGGTATTTTCTTTATTTTACTTCAGAATATCTTAAATTAGGTCACAAATATATTATGGTTTAATGGATGTTGCAAGGTACTCGTTCATCCTGCGTCCTTGCTTGGTAGTCCTCTTCTTTATTGATCCCGGTGTACAATGCGCCTCCTCGTTATCTTGGAAACGGTGGTCGTTATTCAAGCCTCAGCTAGACTTAGAATACGTTCCCACCAATTCAAAGGTGAACCTTGCAAATCAACGGGCGAGCCCAACAAATCGACGGAAAAATCCAGCAAAGGTTAGTTCTTCATAAGATCCCTTAACACTAATGGGGGAAGTCTTATGGTTAGTGTTAGTATTTCCTCGATCGTGACTTGCCTCGGATGGAAGTCGACAGACTGATCTCTAGTCGATCATATCAGGTCTATTTATTATTATGGAGTGTAGTGTCCTATGTTAATTACGCGACCTTTTCGTGCTGGAAGTTTGTGACTAAGACCAAATGGCGCAGGGACGTAAGTCCCAGGAACATACCGCCCAACTATTTTTTTGGGCCTTATGTCCCACCCAAGTGGGACATAAGACCCAAATTGAGTTTGGGATTTAAGTCCCACCCAAGTGGGTCATGATGTACCTACATGTATGTATTGCTTAATGATAAAACTAGAAGTATTTCAATACCAGAAAATATGTTTTTTATAGCGCCCTTACTTAAAAGCTTAGGAAAATGTGCACTTGGTTCAAACCGGTTTTTTTAATATCTTCCAATGCACCCTTTGTTTTCGAAATTAATGGCACTGTTACTTCAAATTTTGAGAAAAATTCTGCATATATTCAAACCTTTCAATAACATAAATCAAAGTTATAAGATTTTAGACAAGTCTACAAATTTTGATAACACAAATATATATGTAGATATGTATCAAACTTATTTTTTGAAAATATGAGAACAGAGACTTGCATATAAAATTTAAGTTTCAGAGACTTAATAAAATTAAAGCCCAAAAATCGCTTGTCTAAAATCTTATAACTTACGTTTCACAGGATACCTCGTATCTTGTAAGATTATTCAAATTGAAAAGTTAGAACTTGTGATGTGCTTTTTGCTTTCCAGCCGAGGTTATTCTCGTCGGATTGCCAAGGTTCCGTCTGAAGAAAAACACTAAACTTCAGCAACAAGGTCTACAATTTCTTTATTATTTTTTTTATACTCTTAAATAATAAATCTCTTTGTTAATACTTCTTTAATACCAACTGATATGAAACTCTTTGGTTATGTTTATTATAAATACGGTACCTACTGCTGGGTCTTATACCTCTCTGGCTATAGGGTAAAACCGGTACGGCGGGTTTATGCTCCTCGGATACGTGGTAGAGTTTTCGTGTCGGCGGCCTGGTATGACTCTTTGAGTATTTAGTAAAAGTATTCGGTAACACTGGTGAAACAACAGGTACTCGTACGACCCTGATGGCACGCAAAACAGCAGGATTAATGGCCCCTGATAGCACTAAAACAGCAGGATTAGTGGTCCCTGGTAGCACTTAAACAGCAGGATTAATGGCCCCTGGTAGCACTAAAACAGCAGGCAATAGCTCTGGTGGATCAGCAGGCACTAGTACGGCCACTGGTGGCATGCAAAACAGCAGGATTGGGCCATTAATACTGGTAGCACTAAAACAGCAGGATTAATGGCCCCTATTAGCACTAAAACAGCAGGGCATTAGCTCTGGTGGATCGGCAGGAGGATTAATGGCCCCTGGTAGCACTAAAACAGCAGGATTAATGACCCCTGGTAGCACTTAAACAGCAGGATTAATGGCCACTGGTAGCACTAAAACAGCAGGCAATAGCTCTGGTGGATCAGCAGGGGCTAGTACGGCCCCTGGTGGCACGCAAAACAGCGGGATTGGGCCATTAATCCTGGTAGCACTAAAACAGCAGGATAAATGACCACTATTAGCACTAAAACAGCAGGCAATAGCTCTGGTGGATCAACAGGTACTAGTACGGCCCCTGGTGGCACGCAAAACAGCAGGATTAAGGGCCCCTGGTAACACTAAACAGCAGGCAATAGCTCTGGAAGATCAGCAGGTACTAATACGGCCCCTGGTGGCACGAAAAACAGCCTAATACTCTTGAAAGTTGAAACCCCTTACCACTGGTGGGGGGGGGGGGAAGTTCCAAGGAAATAAATATTTATCCAATTTATCCGAATAGGGTTAAAAGCATCACTCCCAAAGTGAACGCATGGTTTGATATGAGCTGTAAAGAGGTTATCAGGGTTAAAGAGGTAAGTTTCCGTTGTTACAAAGCCAACCCTACTGAGGAAAACCGGAATAAGTTTAAACAAGCCAGGAAGGCCTGCAATGTCCATATTCGACGGACCAAATTTTTACATGACCAAAAATTAAGGCAAAAAATACTGCAATGTCCCAAAGGCAGTAAAAATTTTTGGTCATTTGTGAAAAACATGAAGAATTCTTCTTCTTCCTCGGTCCCAACGCTCGTTGTTGATGATACTCCAGTCGTTAGCTCTCTTGCAAAAGCTAACCTTTTTGCTAGACAGTTCGCCGCCAACTCTTCGCTGCCAGAGAGTACCATGACTCCCCCAGCTCTTGAGCGCGTCAATGATTCAATGGGACAAATCTTCTTTCGCACTCGTGCTGTAGCGAAGGTCCTAAAAGAACTCAACATACACAAATCCGCTGGCCCGGATGGTATCCCCGCTATTGTTCTGAAGAGGTGTTCTTCCACGTTGGCAAAACCCTTGCGTAAGCTTTTCCATCTATCCTATTCTTCTGGGCTCGTTCCGAGTAGTTGGAAAACAGCATTTGTCCAGCCTATACCCAAAAATGGCGAATCCTCCTCTCCCTCAAATTACCGTCCGATTGCACTAACGTCCCTTCTTTCTAAGGTCATGGAAACTCTGATAAATTATCAGCTTAAGATATATCTTGAAGAACGCAAGCTTCTTAATGACCGGCAGTACGGCTTTCGCAGCAACAGGTCCACTGGTGATTTGATGGCATATCTCACCGAACAGTGGAACAAATCTTTACATCGTTTTGGTGAAAGTAAGATTGTTGCACTTGATATTTCAAAGGCATTTGATAGAGTTTGGCACCAGGCTCTTTTATCGAAAATGTGTGCTTTCGGTATTGACGAATCCCTTCTTCGTTGGATTAGAAATTTTCTTTCGAACCGTTCTATACAAGTTGTGTTGGACGGGTTCAAGTCTGAAACCCACAAAATAAATGCTGGTGTGCCCCAGGGCTCCGTTTTGTCTCCGACCCTCTTTCTCATTTTCATAAATGATCTCTTGTCTGTAACTTCTAATCCAATTCATTGTTTCGCTGACGACAGTACCCTTAGCTTTTCATATTCGTTCCCAGACTCACATCCCTCCCTTTCGGGTGTGGAACTGCAACGGCAAAATATGATAAGCTCATTAAACTCTGACTTAAACAGCATTGTACAATGGGGAATAAAAAACCGCGTAGAGTTTAATGCTTCGAAAACTCAATGCTGTCTTGTATCGTCGAAGCGAGATATACCCCCCTTGCCACTATCCATGAGTGGCACTTGCATCAGTGAAACCGAACATCTCCAGATTCTCGGTATGTGTATCACTGACCACCTCTTGTGGAATGATCACATATGGGATGTCGCCAAAAATGCCGCAAGATGCTTAGGTTTTTTAAGACGATGCAAGAACTTCTTTTCCCCTTCTTATCTGGCTACCATGTACAAAACTTACATACGTCCAAAGCTTGAGTACAACTCCCACGTTTGGGCTGGTGCTCCAGTAACGTACTTAAGTCTTTTGGACAGTATCCAAAGAAGAGCATTTAAGATGATTGGTGACCGTACCATCGTTGAGACTTTTACGTCACTTGAACATCGACGTAATGTCTCATGCCTCACCCTCTTTTACCGTTACTTCAATGGTTTATGCTCTAGTGAAATAGCCAGTTGCATTCCGCCCCTTAAGATATTCCACCGTAATACCCGCGCCTCCAGGAATGCCCATCAGTTCACCCTTGAGCCCAACTTCGGACGTACGGTCATGTTCAGAGAATCGTTCTTTAGCCGTACTACGCGAATGTGGAACTCTCTTCCACACTCTGTCTTCCCCAGTCATTGCAGTGTCCAGGAATTCAAGACTAATGTTAACCGACACCTCATCCTTAACCCTCTCCGTCTATCCCATTTTCCCTAACACTCGCTTTGGCATAAAAAGGGAACAAAAACCCCTTGAGTGCGTGTTTATTATAAAAAAAAAAAAATACCTGCTACGTTCTGCTGCTGGACACCGACTGACTCGACAATAATATTTTGCCGAATGTGGTTAATAATAATAATATCAGTGAAGCCCCTTACCACTGGTGGGGAAAAGTTCCAATGAATAAATAATTATTAAACCGCTTACCTCCGAAGACGATCTGCACTGCTCTGTGGCCAGACACTGACTGAACTGACTCGAAAATGTATTTCTTCCCGAGGTGGCTTATTGTTCCACCAAACAAGCGATTAACCTTTGGTGAATATTCTTACCACGGTGGTGCGGTGGACTGGTTTATAAAAATAAAATGAACTACGGCGGCGGAAATGCGGAATGTTGATGAATATTTACACCACGGCGGACTATATCACTTCGGCGGCGGTGGACTGTGTACTTTTACACCATGGTGGACTGTATTTTGGTAGCTTCGTGCAGGCTGCCTTATGCTTTTTCGTGGGATGACTAAATGTGAATTGTATTTTTGCGAATAGCAAAATTGTGTGTGAATGATCGTGGCAGCTATTGTTGTTGATGGCAAACATAGGCAATGATGCTGGTGGCCACATGTTTGTTTAAACAAAAAAAATAGATGAGCATGTAACGCTTCGTTACAAACTTAGAACCTGTTCAACGAAACTTAACTTGTTTGAACGAAATATTGTCATAAAGACGTACCTTGATATCTTTCCATAAATCTTCGGACAGAGAGATGCCGGCGCGGCGGTTCTAGTAGAAGCCTAGCGTATCAACGTTCAGTTTACAGTACGCATATATAAGTTAGAGCAAACATGAAATGTCTCCACTGGTGCATAAACAAAACATTAATCATCAAATTGTACTTTTTTTTTGCCACGCCCGACCTTCTTTTTTCCTCATGACGCGACAACTAAAAATATTGACAGGCGAACAAAAACAAAAAACGTCATAAGGTTCAGGAGAAAAAATCAATCTCATATACCATTCAATTATCAACAACGTGTGGCAATCACTTAAAGGCAAAAACAGGATTCGCCCAATCATCCGTACATAACCTGAATTCCAAATCACCTTTTTGTAGTTCGCAAAATAACAACACAAAACATCCAAGAGAGAAAAAAAAGAAACCTCCCATCATTTCATTTCATTGATGGTTAAATTATATTAAAACACATTACCTCGAATATCCTGTTCAATATGGCACATCGTACACCTCAAACTCTCCATTTTCAGCGCCGCA
The DNA here is from genome assembly GCA_943590905.1 of Sphaerophoria taeniata. Classification (NCBI taxonomy): domain Eukaryota; kingdom Metazoa; phylum Arthropoda; class Insecta; order Diptera; family Syrphidae; genus Sphaerophoria; species Sphaerophoria taeniata. Next base: position 249,959,647 of record OX016540.1, on the reverse strand, counting down.
CACAGGAGGGCACTCTGTTTCGTTCAATCAGTTTGATGGCATATAAATGTTTTGCTATTTTATGTGAGACGACGTCACTTTCTACTGCCGCCACTTTCGTCAACGCGCCACAGTATTGTAAGAATGACTAGAACAACGAGTGATGCCAGGCCAGGACCTGAATGTAATATACAGGATTCTTTCGTTTTGGTAAATGTTATACGATACTGTGTCTTGTTCTTGTGTGCCATCGCCTGAAATCCCCTTTTAACCTTTGTAAATACTTTAATAAATATTAATTTTATTTTGGCATTGTGCCGGTATTCTTCTTCGGTTTGTTACAGTCCCTCGGCAGCGAGGTCACCTCCTTTTGAATCACATCAAATCGATGTGAAAACGCAATTTTGTTTCTCCGTGTTCTTTTTTTATGTATTTTTGTTTTAATTCAGAATTTGTTTTGGAAGACTTTTCGATACTCTACTCCCACCTTATATGTGAGTCCTTTTTTGTGCCACTTAACCTCGAAGAACATGGGTTTTGGCTTAATGAAATCTTAGGACTGAGTTTGATTTATTCGCATGAGGCTTATAGCTGACATTGCACGACAGTGTTTACTTATCCCATCAGAATTATTTAATACAGAATACCATATATAGGCTTATGCAGCCCTGTTTCCTGTATGCTTGACAGGATTACAGATTTCAAAAGGTCTCAAAAACGATTGTTTGCCGTTGGCTGACGAAATGGATACGTTATGTTTCTGCACACATGTTGAAAATCTTACTTTAACTGAGTGAGTTGGATATTCCAATCGTTATGGGTTTTATTTTATTTTCTTGTTCCTCTATTCGTTTTATCGTCGTTTGGTTCGAAAGGAGGAGACAATCGTGTGAGTTATTCATATTGTGATTTCATTGTGCTTCCTTCCGTAAAAGTTATATCGTATAACTTAGGGTGGCTCAAAAAGTGGTTAGAGGAATCTATTATTTGATAGCTGTAAGTTAGATGCATTGTTCAAGGATCAAATTGAGGACTCTTAAGTTAATTGTTTATAAAAATTGTTAGACACTATTATTCGAGATTTAATTTTCTGGAAGTTCAAATAAATATTCTAAAACTGTTGATTTGGAGAAGGAATCCCGTACATCTCACTACAAAACGCGGCATGTTGGTTCAGTTCAATAAAATTTCCTTCTTTTCTCATATCTGGACAAAGTGAACACATTTTTTCATTATTTACCCCCGACCTTCTCACGAATGATCAACCTTAATAAGATCCAACACACTATGGTTGCCAGGTTATATAGAAAAACAAAATTAAACTTGATTCAATTTTAGATATACATGTAGGATTGGCCTAATCTTTTGGGGACACCCTATTGGCAAGACGAACGAACGACACAAGCGAACAAGCATACAAAAGAAAATTCACGTCCCCTCCCACTCATTTTAACTCTTCTTTTCCTTCTTTTCAATTTACATTTTGAGTTCAAGATCAGTTGAATCTCAGACGTGATAACAAGCGGACGTACATTTAAAGTCGGTTAAGCAACAGCTAATTTCTTCGCCCAAAATATAATTATATTGTAAATAGTTAAGAATCAAATAAATAATTATAACGTTGTAATAGTGCGCCGTCTAATTATATAAAACATTAAGAACCACTGTAGGAAAGTGAGACATAAACATTTTTCGGCACAAAATTAAAAATGTTAATTTTCACAAAAATGTCGCCTTCAATTTTTAAAAACTTAGCAACCGCGGGGAAACGGTTTTAGACAACCCGGCTCATATGGTGAACCTAGTCTCTTCCAAGTAAGGTTAGGCCTGAGGCTGGTAGCCTCCCTCTTTTAAAAACCACGAACCCGACAGCAAGCCTGGGAAATGAAAGATTTAACCAACGACGACCCCAGCAACGAAAAAGGGACAACGATTTAAGAGTTCTCAAATGTTCTACAGAGCCAGAGCTGTGCAGCAGCTAGCCGATGTTTTGCTGATATAACATCTCAGTCTTGATAAAATCTGACTATGATATTTATTACAGCGGTCAACCAAGACACCATGTGCTCGGGGTAAAACGTAAAAGTAAAGTGCACTTCAGTGAATTGCTCAACGGTCAGCTTAACGAAGAAATGACGGCCCCACCATTTGAAAGTTTCAATATCATGCTGCACCAAGCATGAAGTCAAAAAAGCTATCAGCCAGCTGAAGGACAACAAAGCCGCATATGATGATGGTATAGCAGCCGAGCTGCTCAAACGTCAACACTTTACTAACTATTACATGAAATTACACTGCATATTTGGGAATAGGAAGAAATGCCGGAAGACTGATGAAAAAGCATTTTAGTCTTTGAAGGCTATTTAAATCCAAAAACCTTACCATTACTTCGAAAATGCTGCTGTAAAAGACGATAGTCTTACAACTTACAAGTACTCACTAACGGACCCAAGACCTGGGTGCTTAGCCAAAGGCACTCTGAACTCTTAGCCGCGTTCAAGAGAAAAGTCTTACGGAGAAAAGTTGGACTTGTTTGTTAGGAAGGACGATTCCGGAGACAATATTACTACGAGCTATATGATATCTACTGCGAAGCAGACTTTATGACGGAAGTTAAGCTCGGTAGACTCCGGTGGGCCATGCCAGTTTTATCACGAAATTGACAATTCTGTTGATCCGAGCCTCGTTAGAATAATAATGTAGACACTGGCTCTCGAACACTCGAATCTTTTCCATTTGAGATGGTGCAACATTAAGGCTAGGTTTCCCATTGAAAATTTAGTTGGTGTTTTGCGTAAAACTGTGTAGCTCCCAAAATATTCCGAATATTTAAATGAAATAAACAAGTATAGATTATAGATTTAATAAGCTAAGAAGTTATTTAGCTAAAAAAAATATTAAAAATGTATTTCATCACAAAAGGGTCATGCATAATGAAAAATTATGAAATTTTTGGAGACGTTTGCGGTGGAAAAGTTTTGTTGCCTTAAAAATTCATTTTTTATTCTTTTTATATTTTTATCTATTCTTAAAATGTCTCACAACTCAGTGACGTGGCTTTTTTTTTAATATTTTGTCCAGTTTCGTCAAAAAAAATTAACAAAAACACGAAAAATGGGGAAAATTTAACAAAAGTAGGTGTGATTTATTTGGAATAATTTCTAAAGTAGAAAAGATAAAAAATTGAAAATATTTTTTTTTTATTGTCGAAATGTACATAATATCACATTAATTTTTTATTTTTTTTATATATTAATTTACTAAATTTTTTTGGAGTGCAAAGTAAAAAAATGCATGTTTTTCTTAGAATATTCTGCGGTGAACAAGATTCCAGCCCCATTTAGTTTGATTCAACAACAAAAGTATTTTTTTATGAAAATTGAATATTTCTTTGACTCAGTAACGTTTTTAGAAAAAAAAGAAAAAAATTAAAACATATTTAAAAATGCATTTAAAAAAGTCAATATTTGTGTATCAATTATGAGGAGAATACAGCAAAAAATATTTTCAAATATTTTTTTTAATTTTTTTTTAATTTTTTATACAGCAATCAGAAACTAAAATCATTTTACGATTACCCGTTTATTTTACATTAATATTCGAAAATGGGTAATTTTTTTAGATTTTTACAAGAAAAATCGCGTTTCCTCACACACACTAAGGCACTCAGTTCAAACGAATTGAACTAGGTGGTGTTGTTTTATATTTCATTCTCTTCTCTTTCTTTTTTTTCATAGGATAGAGAGACAAAATTCTTCATACCAAACGTTCTCATAGAATTCGTTTGAGAATGAAAATTCATTTTTTTTTATACTATCGTTTATGATATGCAGACATATAGATAGGCAATAATTGTGATCACTTATTATGTACCTTGTAGGTATTTGATGAAAACGTTGTTTTGAATTCCTGCCTACATTTGTCATATTTGCATGCATTCATTTCGAATATGGGAATGCGCGTATTTTTTGAAAATGGGTCAAGTGCAATGGCTTGAGAAGTAAAATACCTGTTACGCAATGAGGAAACGATCTTTTTTTTCGGGGTGGTTTTTGCCATTTCTTATTATTATGTAAAGGGTTTTGTTTCTTTTTTGTTTTTTGTTTTGATTCTGTTTTTTTGTAGCAATAACATTTTTTCCTCTCGTTTCTCTATGCTGGTGGGATCGTAATATCGTTTTAGAAGAAGAACAAACCTGTTACGCAATGAGGAAAGGATTGTTTTTCGTGGTGGTGTGTGCCATTTCTTAGGATTATGTAAAGGGTTTTGTTTTTTGCCGATGATTTGAATTATGGTTCTTTCTTTGAGATCTTTGTTTTAGAATTATAAGAATTATAAAATTCAATCTAATGTCTAATCTTGACCTAATCTTGTTTTGTTTTTGTATAACAAAAGATTTTATTTTGCAGTAGTACATAAAGGTAAAGGTACAAAAAAATAATTTTTGATTTTGGAATCATTTTTCTTCATAATATTATTGAGGCAATCACTTTTTTGATTTTTCCATCATCGTAAAATCATGTTTGATCAAAATGTCGTCTTAAACTTTTTTAATTTTTCATAGCTTGTCAAAAAGTACCTACGTCTCTTTATAGATAAATATAAAGATGAAACCAAAGAAAAATTAAAATCGTTCATCAGGAACCCAAAAAAAGAAACAATTCGAACACAAATGTCATCAAACCTCAAAACCATCATAATCCCAAATTACAAAATTTGCGAAGAAAAAAGAAAAACAAGAATTCATGAATGCTACTCCTACTCTAAGTGCACATAACATAATACGTATGTAGAATGAAGATGCATTTTTGTGTATGTTCACACCACTGTTTACAATTCCACATAGTAAATAGATACATGCGAAAATACCTCTTTTTTCATCCCTATTTTGTGGACCTTCGTAAGCGAATCTCATATCGCTAACTGAATTCTGAGTGAGCAGAGAAAAAAACAAAAACTAGAAAACTAGAAATTTCAATTCAAGTGGCTATGTGAGACGGAAATAAAAAAAAAAAGAAAGGGAAATATTCACTAACACTCGTGCATGCTTTTACACGAGCTCGGAGTTCAAGAAAAAAGGAAACCCAGTCTTAAACCACAATGGACAATCATAAACTATCATCGGCAGCATGAGGGCCATGTACCAAATAACCTTCACTGTTGGGTCAAACCGACTGCTGTGAAACTGAAGTTTCTTCAGAGCGAAGGCTCCTCCGGCACTGCAGGATATACAACAATCGTTTACTTATGCCAAATTCAACTTTAGATAAGGCCTCTAACCATAGGGCGTCGAAAGCCTTTTCCAACTCAACCAGAACTGTATGCGTGCATTGTTTCTTTGATTTATATACAACATCAGAAACGAGCTTAGACGCTAGAATGGTGTCATGTCCCGCTTTGAACCCGAACTGGTTATCTTGCTGATAATCGGTAGACGACTTTTCGACCGAAGATTTGACGGATTGGTGAGGATATTCGAACGCGAGAACCTGTTACTCTCGACGACAATGTCCTTCAATGCAGCCACTTGTTGGTATTTGTTTAATGGAAAATTATAATTGAATCAAGGTTCATAAAATAACCTTCGTTGGTAACCACGTTTCTTTTTCCCTAACAAATATTCTACTTGTTAAATTAAGCTCCTTATCTTTTTGTGGCCATGAGATAATCGTCTTAGTTTACAATTCAAGACAAAGCAAGTTAAAAAAAAAAAAATTTAAAATACAAATACCTACTTGTATGACTCAGACTAGGCTGAGTTAAATGTCGGCTGTATAATGAGGTAAGCTTCTATAATGATATTCTTCTGCCAAATACCCCTCGCCGTGGTCGAAGCTGCCCAGTGCCCCAACGTCATGTCAATCGGTTGAATGTTTTTGTTGAATTAATTTTTTTTACCAACCGTCCGTCCGAAAGCCCATTGGTTTACAAAAGGCCAACTGAGCGCGTCAATGCCACTTGAATGCTTTTCTTCCTCAAGTACTCCTCCTGCTACTCGTGAAACGTGAAAATATGAAATTTCTAACTGAAAAATGTCCCAGAAAAAGTTGATGGTTCAAAAGCGTTTTCTAAGTGAAAAGTTTTTTTTTTTTTCTTTTGTCCGTGTCTCTTTTTCCATTTTATTTTTGCCGGCCACATTTATGCAAATGAAATTGTCTCTGGGTACTTGAAGTTTCTTCCATCACTCCATCGCCGCCGCCATTGCCAGTCGCTGCGCTGCTGTCGTCGACTTGGTGGTGACCCTGGCCGCTCAATGCCGCTGCCTAAAATACTTGCTCCTCAGGTGGGATAAAGTTTTGTAATTTTCCTGCTATACAAAAATCGCAGAATTATGTTTGTTTTTTTTGATAGAATTTAAATTTTAGACTTAATTTTATTCAGAGTATGGTTGAGGGGATTTTTTGTTTGTTTCGACTGCTTGTTGAACTGAATGGTGTTGAATACTTGAACTCAACCGTGGCAAACACTGGACACATCTGAAGTTCTTTTTTGTTTTTGTTTTGTTTGCTTGTTGTTTTAGGTAATTTAAAGCTCAATTGCTAGAGGTTAAGAGGGTCTCCGGTGGCTTGTAGTGTTTTTGGCAATTTTTTTGAGATAGATTGTTTTAAATAATACGAATTCATTTCGAAATAAGAAGCCGAAATTCTAAATGGTGCAATTTTATGGGAAAAATTATTTGAAAATTTTGCAAATTCAAAAAGTACAAAATAACTGACCTCACTTATTTATTAAAACGAATAACTGAAAAGTGTAATAAAATTAATTTAAAAAAGGTGGTTCTTAAGGGGTAGCCTAACTTTGTGGTTTAAGAGAAGCAGAATTAAGAAAAAGTAAAGAGTTGAAAAATGAAATAGATAACAGTTTTAATTGGTGCGTTCTCGCTTCTTTGAATCTTAGTAAAAAAGATTTATTTGCAATTTAAGAAAAAAAAAAACAATGTAGATATTGTTTGAAAACAGACATTTTCTGTTTACCACCTGATCTTTGCAGTAAGTAAGTAATTCATTGGTTTTAAATTTGTAAATACGGCTTTGCCGTCAGCTCGGTTAGCAAATTTAATCAACAAACAGAAAATTCAGGAAATGTATTACATAAATTCTGTTATAAGTAGCATTCATTTAAAAAGTTGAAGAGTCGCTTCCAGTTGCACTCATTTAAAATTTTAATTGTTTCCTGCATCGTTAATGTAAGTAAGTAAGTCGTTGCGGTGAAAATATTGGACATACGCTTAAAAACATGAAAACAGTCTTCTTCAGATTTGAGGTTGCACAAAAACAAAATTGATTAAAGCTTCCATTGTAAGGAGTCCCATTGAGACCAAGAAGTTCACAATTAGTTTTAAAAATGAGAGAAATTTCTCGGTATGTATATTGGTCATGAAAGTAGTTCTTTTCAGTTAAGTTGGTATTTAGCTGTGAGTATATAATTCTACTCTCAGATTTACTAGCTTTCATTATAAAGGTGTCTCGCACAGAGTTATCATGCTTCTGAAAAATACGGTAGAAATTTGCTTTAACTAAGTTAATGTTTTCTGTGTCTATCGAGAAGTCTTCTCCACAGGCATTGCCTATACTTTTCCACTTTGACATTCACCAATCCTTTTTCCTTAACTCATACAGATCCATTTTCTTGGAAAGTCTTTCATCTTAGAAAGAAAGTACCTTTGAAATGTAATTCGCTTGAGACTTCAAAGTATAAGTAATTAGCTTAGAGGGTCCTGTTTCTAGGTAGATCACATAATTTGGCGTTTTGAGCGGTAAGTTAAAGAGTTTTTTAAGAAAATTTCTTTGAAACTGTTCGATGACCTCGAATTCTTCACCTCTCCACACTTGCGAAGCGTTACACAGAGTTGATTTAACCACAGCATCAAATCTATATATATAAAAGACTAATTCGTTAAATTCATGTTATCTTTTCAGTTGATAACCGGTTGACCGATTTTCTTAATTTTTGTTTTAAACTAAAGACAAATAATTGTAGAAGGTTTATGACAAACAAAATTTATACTTTTCAAATCACAAACGGTGCAAATGTTAAGAAATAATGCTTTTCTCACTATAGCTAAATATATCAATATACCTACGAATACTCAAATTTCGTCAAATATTTTAATTTTCGTCAAAAAAAAAATAAAATAAAAAATGTCAGAGAAGAAAAAATAAAAGTTGCTGCGAAGGTTTATTTCGATTGCTCATATGACTGCGTCAAAAGTGGACATGGTTTTCTAATCAATACATATTTGGGTGTAAGCCGTATCTACATATCTGGAAAAAAGTTGGCGTAGCTGCATGTGGTTGAAATTGAGACTAACTAACAGTGCAGCTTGAGAGTATTTTAAAAGGGGAACACCAAAGTTTTCTGACAAATCACGTGGAATACGGAATCAAGCTGACGAATCAATTCATACTCTAGCTGAGAAGCTTGGATTAATGCCTACAACTTGGCCAATTCTAGGTGTTGTATCGTCCTAAAAGGTTAGAAAATTCAAACTGTGCAAGGATTGTTGCCAGGCGACCTCAGTTTGTATCGTTGTTTATGGAATGGGCTCCGGAAAACTCAATGCATATCTGATATCTTATATGTGGGGCATTTAATTTTCATATTTTTGCTGATAAGCAATCCGGGACTCTTCGGCTGCCATTTTATTCATTATATGAAATGCTATGGGCTAAATCATGGGCGTGTGGAACCATTGATTTTCTTGAAGTCACCCAGAAGCATCTTCGCCTGTCTCAATCCAGTAGATTGGATTTCCTCATCTTTTTTTCTGGCCCTAATAGAGGAGTCATCGCACCTGTCTCTGCCTCCTCATTTCCCTGAACCCCTTTATGCCAAATGAAGAGTCACTTTGTTGTTCTTGCCTGGTTCATTTAATCTACCTATGCACTCCATAACGAGTTTTGAGTTAAACCTTTAAGAGCTTAACACTTTAAGGATTGCCTGACAATCTGACATAATGGCAATATTTTTGTCACGGTGATTGATTTCGAGATTGAGTTCTGCACATTTATTAATTACGTTGACTTCTTCTTGAAAAACACTGGGAGATCAACCTTATGTGTTAAGCGAGTGAAACGAATGTCTTATAATCTCACATCTATATATATAAATTCGTTAAATTCATGTTATCTTTTCAGTTGATAACCGGTTGACCGGTTGAATTAAGAAATTTTTGTTTTAAACTAAAGAAGGTCCCGCCGCCGCCGCCTCACATCTGTTGTGAAGAACTGTATATCAAAAAGTGTAAATCACAGTCGTCACCCGTCATTCATTAGGAGCGCAAGAACGCGCCACATGCAACTGAAGCAAAATTCGGCAAATATGTAGTTTTCAAATTTATGGGCGGTTGTGGGAATAAAAACAAAACTGCGAAGGAGTTTCTGTTCGATATGCTGCCTGCCAGCTGGGTACCCGTCTGTTATATTATTTATTTTTTGTTGAAGTAGGCAAAGGACCTCCTAAAGCTGGTCCTTAATAGTATCGTTATGCATGGCTTTATGAGTTGCCACAAGAGGTGCTCTAATGAATTCCATTCGACCTGCCTGGGCCTGTTTCTGACTACCTTGTGAAGGCTTTGGTCGGAAGCTGATTTTTGTTTTGTGAGAATGTTGTTGCGAATATTATTTAAATAATTGTAACATGCAACCAATCGACATATGTATGTATGTACATCATAAGTGTCTGAAGGGTAAATTTCCTTTTTCTTTTCTTCTCCACTTTCGATGACAGTCATGATCTAGGATTCACAAGGTTGACCTCTGGAAACGTCGCGTCGGCAAGCCTCCCGGTTTTGAATTGTCACATGTATTAGGGCAACTGAATGAACAGTCGTTGCATTTGTTTTCTTCATTATATTGAGGCCTACGTCTTCTTCGCGATTTTGTTCGAACTTATGCTTTCACCAAAAAAAAAAATGGAAAAAGTTAAGAACACCGCATCCATTGTGTGTTTTGCTGACTAGATGACAGCCACTCAGTTCAAATATTTGTTGGTGAAAATTGAACTGAATGCAACAGGGTTTTTTTTTATCTTTAGAGATGAACAAAAACTAATATAAAAATGTATTTTTTTCTTAAGCCATGAGTGAAATTTTAAAGAAGATACGTGCTGATACAGCGCATTTCAGTTCTGAACGTCACACTATTTGCGATGTCTGTACACCGTTACCCGAAACCATTTTTCTTTGTTTTTGTTCTTCTATCCGATTTGCCTCAAAATTTGTGGAGAGGTAGTTAGAATCAGGAATCGGCTTACGATATTTTTTATCCTTCATACTGACTCAGTAACCTGAGTTTTGCCATAAAAGTATTCATCTGCCGATGACAGTGTCGTTGATAACAGAAGCAGCAAAGATATTTTTTCTTAATTTTTTCTTTTGGATTCTACAAGAGAAGGTAACTGGGATAATATTCATTTGTGGAAATTGTACTAAGCGTTACTTCTTCTAGAATTCTGTCAACACTGTTAAGTGACGGGAAAGCTACACACTCAGCCTTTAAGTTACCAACAACCATTTCTTAAGAGCGGGTACAACGCCCCGCGGGTTAGCTAGTATTTTATATTTCTTCGAAAGTATGATCCGATTATTTACAAAGATACTTCTCCACGTGAGATTGATCAGGCCTTGTGAAGTATCTGATTTTTCAGTGAGATGGTTGCTGAAATCAAATGTTCTAACAACTTCCAATTATGCACTATTGAAGTTCCAATTGTATGCATTCCAGCTTCTTGTTGATCTAGAGAAAACCATGACTTTTGATTTGTCTGTGTTGATTACTAGGTCCCATTTATGACAATATTCGGCTAGCCTTTTAATCATTAGTTGCAGGCTTTCTGGTGATTCTGCAAGTAGTACTAAGTCATCAGCATACAATGAGACATTGATGTTCGAATCTGCTATTTGGATTCCTCCAGGAAGGCAGGCTACGACATCGATTATAAAAAGTGCAAACAGTCAGTCCTGAACCATTCAGAATACGACGTGCCATCCCAAACACCTGCATTTGTCTCAGTATACAATTCCTTTATGACATGAATAAACTTCGTAGAAATGCCAAGCTGGGATAGTTTGTAAAACAGAGCATTTCGATTTTTAAGATAGAGGGCTTGAAACGGTTTTTCTAAATCTAGCTTAAAAGTCTAAGAGTTTGTCCATATTTGTCTTTGCACAAGAAGGATCCCACAAAATAGTTTTGCTAGAACATTCATGAAGGAGATTCCGCGATAGTTTTCAACCTGGTTCGAATCTCCTATTTTGTGAATGGGAAAGATGACTGACCTTTTGAATGATAATGGGATATTTTCTTTTATGAACACTTTATTAAAAAATGTTTGGAGTTGCGACAAAAAAGATACAGTAGCGTTCTTGAAAAATTCATATGGAATCCCATCATCACCAGGAGCTTTTCCATTTTTTGCATTTATAATTACAGCATTTAGCTCTGCGAAAGTGATTTCAGCTTCTAAAATCTCATCCATAATCATCGGTTCAGCATACGAAAATTTTGTTTCTGATTTGTTAAATAACAGACTTTGGAAGTATAAAGACAAGGCATCAGCGGATATGCTTGTTTCAATGGTTTGATTTGTGCCATTTATCTCTCTAGCCGTATTCCAAATCTTTTGAATTTTTAATATGGCCAAGTTTAAAAGCTTGATTGTTTTCATAATTTTTTTTTTCTTATACACAGATTTTTGTAACTTGCATTTGCAGCACAATGCCACTTTTTAATATTTTGGCAATTTGAGTTTCGCTGTGATTTTTTCCGGGCTAGCATACATTCGTTATCGAACCATTTGCGTTTAAATTGCAGTATTCGAATATAATTTGGAGCATTATTTAAGGTAACCTAGTTATCCTTAGTCTAACAAAATATAAATATATCTCTCACTGTCGTTAACGGAAAAAACAATTATCAAAGTACAGAAGCACGAGAAGAATCATTTAATACAAAAAACATTAAATGGGAGTCTGCTCAATAAATTCTCTTAAAAACGTATTTTGTTTGGGTTTTGATAACTGCTGTTTGAAGCAATTTTAGAGAAACTTATATTTTTGCCTCATTTTATGCCTTTTTTGATACGATTTTGTACCTTTGGTTCAGGATTCCTCCTCCGTTTTAAGTAGTGCATACAAAATTTAAATGGGAGCGTTTGAGCTGGAGCCCTGCAAAGCAGGCTGTTATAATTATGATTAAAGAATTGATTAAGGTTAAAAAACGAAGAATAAATAAATTGGAAAAGATACATTAAACGATTTTGATTGTTTAAAGTTGTTCTATTCGCTCCGATATATTTGAGATTTGTGCTTGAAATGAATCCTAACTATCCGGCGAGCTCACCTCAGCCCTAGTTTAAAGAAAGATCAAAAATAATTTTTTTTTTTTAGATTGATGAGCGTTCACTACTCTGTTTATAAGTTTTGTAATCAACTATTCGAATAAATTAGATGTAATGGTTCACTATGGCGTATACTTACTTATTATTCATTAACATTAAATTCAACTAAAATGCCTTATTGGTTGTTCAATTTCGTGTATTGAAGAATAACAAGTAGACCGTAGAATTCCTCTAACAAAGGATTGTTGCCACCAAGGCACTTCCAACGAACGACGGCAGCGTAAGAATTTATTTTTTTGGAATCAATGGTTGCGTCTTCAGTTCCAGTTAGGCCGAGCCGAGCTACTTGGTGAACACCTTTACGGGCTACTTCGACATATTAAGCCCAGGCCGTAAAAGGAGCGGTTTTTCCGGCTCTTGCACTTGGAGTCACATCAAGTGCCTGCTACTCCACGTTGGGGGTTGAACGTCAGGATGACTTTCCGACTACGTAGAAAAGCATTTAGTTGCGAAGCTAAAACAGGCCTCGGAAATGGACGGATACACTGATGACGACCCTAGCAAATGTTTTAAGGACAACGAATATTGGATATGCACGTGGAATATTAGGTCCCTTAATAGAAAAAAAAAGTCTTGAGCTTCGAATGTGTAAGCGAACGCATCAGGACGATCTGACTCAAGGCTCAATTTGGCAACATTAGCCACAGAAGAGAAAAAAACGACACCAAAGACGAGTTCTATGAGCTCCTCAACAAAACAGATGAGAAATGTCCTAGCTATGACATTAAAATTGTCCTCGGCGATTTTAACGTAAATCTGGAAAAGAGGACATCTTTGGTAGAACAGTCGGAAAGCACAGCCTGCACGAGAACACTTCCCACAACGGATTCAGGCTAATCGATTTTGCCATCCATAAAAGAACATCTTCCGATCAATCAACCGTCAACCAGATTGATCAAATTACGATGGACGGAAGGCACTTGTCCAGCATTCTAGATGTTCAAACTTTTCGAGGAGCCAACATCGACATGGGCCACTACCTCGTCGTAGCCAAGATGGTGCTACGAATACCCCGACAACAGCCAAAACAAGGAAATGCTGCAAAAAAAATTCGCTGTAGGACGGCTATAATCGCAAGAGATCACCAGATTTTCTCTGATCGAGTGTCGCCAACATCAAGTATCAAGGAGCAGTGGCACCACTGCCAGAAAAGCAGTTAGAGATGCCCTCTAATGTGTCACGCAGGCACCAAAGTGAGACCCCTGGTTTGACGCTGAATGTAGGCAGACGCATTCAGCCAAGCAGGAGGTATACAAGGTGGCGCTAATAGAAAGACAAACTTTGCTCGTGAGCTCTACGAGCAAAAGAGGAGAGTGGAACGCTCCGGCTTCTCAGGAGAAAAAAGAAGGAGCATGAGAAGCGTCGTTCGAGAATGTTGAGAGAGCCAACCAGCCAACCAGCCAACAGCAAGAATTTAGTTCGGAGGCTCTACCGGAAGGTAAAACATCGTAGTAGAATCGCAGTCAATGCTGGGGATTTGGAAAAACTACTTATGCAATATCACGGCTGAAATCCAACAAAGCCGAGCAGATGGTCTAGCTGCCGAGCTGTTCAAAGCAGCAGACCACGATCTAGATAGGAGCACGCACCAAATCATCTGTAAGATATGGTCGGAAGAATTCATGCCCGATGAATGGAACCTTAGCATTGTTTGACAGATCCTGCATAAGGGAGATCCAACAAAAGTAAAACTGTATAACACCCTCATCATCCCAGTCCTGCTGTATGGTGCAGAAGCATGGACTTTGACAAAATCGGATGAATGTGCCCGGTTTATATTGAACTGTGTCATTTCTCCTGTGAAATATTTAAAACAATAACATAGCCATAAATTTACCTTTGAAAATGACATTAAACGTAGAGAAAGAGAGAAAAACTGAAAAAGCCATAACAACAACAACTAAATTTGATCCAATGTACATGTAACTGCAATACTCCTACCTTCAAATTTTATTCGTTAAAACAAACAATCAAAATTGGGACACACATCCTATTAACAACTAGTAGTCATCACCGTTACTTCTTTTTTTTATTAAGTTTTAAATTGAATTCGCCCTTGCTCCAAACAACGAGGCAAACAAAACATGCAGTTTTTGTTTTGGCTTTAGAAAAAGAGCCCTTTTTTGTCAGGATAACTCTTTTGTACAAACACGTATAAAAAATTAGTGTTTGGGGAAGCAGCTTGAGGCAAAAAAAAGTTCGTCCCTCTGCTCCTTTTGACATTTTGAAACAAATCCGAGAGTAATAATTACTATACATTAAGACACCCCTACATTCAGGTTCTATAGACTTTCAAAGGATGTCACAAAGCTTTGTTCAACTTTTAATTGCACCAACACAGTTTGAAAAGCTCCTCTTTTCTTTTTTTTTGCTGTCACTTTTGACCTGAACACTGTACGCTTCTCGTGCCCCCTTTGTTGCGATAAAACTCCCTCGCAACGCAACGGTTTCCATCTTAATGCATTCAGGTGATGCTCGTAATTATGCGAAATATGCAATAATAAAGTTTTTACAGTGTCATAATACCTATGTAAGGAATATTTTGCTTGCCGTGTCGTCGTTGTCGTCCTCGTTGTCATCGTCATCAACGTCACACATTGCAACTCAGTGCTATGCAATATGCAATGTTGTAAACCTTTGGTGTCCCTTTTGCTCTCGCTCATATCGTAATTTATTTTGATGATTGAAGAAGATGACATAAGTCTTGTGCTTTCATCAGTGTGGGGACAACAGCGGCATTAAAATGTCTTCAAAATTAAATTTGACTTTCAGACAGAAATTTAAAGTTCGTCGAATAATAAAGGGAAAGTTAGATGAACGTTGTATAAATGCAATTGTTCCCCGGAGGAGAATACAAAGGACTGCAGCACACGATTGGCGGACACAAATTGAAGATGGCAAAAGTTTTCTTCGCAAGGAAAACATAGCAACGGAAAACTGACGACGACGACAACGAAGACGCAGAAACTTAACCATTTTGCTAACCATTATCCCACCATACCGTCCCTAATCCAGTCGCAACTGCCAAGAAACGTTGCGTTGTTGGTTATACCTTTGTGCATCTTATACAAAGAAATCGTGTGTCTCTAAAGAAAGAACGACCGTTTCAATGGCGACAACGACTTAACGACCAACAATGGGATATACACATACTACACACGTTCTTCCGACCCCAACAACATGTTTTTAAAACACTTTCCAAAAATTTCTTAGATTCGTTTGGAGCAACGAGCCTGAGTGAATTTGAAGTTAGTTTTGCAAAAGTTATACCGAAAATGTGTTTTTCCCCAAGGTTTTGCTAGTTGAAGTGACTTTGGCTTAGCGGGTTGGTTCTTCACTTCACTCAATAAAACGCAGTAAAGTAGTTTACCAAGATTTTAAGCCACTTCCTGAATTCTTAATGAAAATGTTATCACACATTATGTATACACCTACGTACATATGGGGATCCACAAATAGGTTGTTTCATTGTTCGTATGCTTTCACTCTGGCTCACGTTCGTTGTGTTAAGGTTTGTGTTTGTGTGTCTAAATTTGTTGGTCGTGACTTGGAGGGAAAAATAAAAGATTTTTGGTTCAAGTTTAAAGTTTTACGAATCTAGTTTTCTGATCATTAACTGAATATCGAACTCGAAATTAGTAACTAGTTTTCAGAAATCATAAGAAATTATCGTTTTACCTTCGATTCCTAATAAAACAAATTAAAAGTTTGCTTGGAAGAAATGAAAGAATTAAAGAGGGTAAGATATAAACTTTGAGATTGATTTTGTCTAGGAATATTTACATGGTATTTCAGTAAGTGCTTCCAACTTAAGGTGGCGGTAGAATCCATTGTGGACTTGGGCCTCAACCAACAGTCTCCGGTCCCTAGCTAGCTGTCTCCAGTTTTGCACTCCAAGTTGCTTGAGCTTATCTTCCACTTAAATGCGTTACATGAGTCCCGGGCTTCTCCTACTTCTTCGTGCCTTGGGAATGGTGTCA
The DNA here is from genome assembly GCA_943590905.1 of Sphaerophoria taeniata. NCBI lineage: Eukaryota > Metazoa > Arthropoda > Insecta > Diptera > Syrphidae > Sphaerophoria > Sphaerophoria taeniata. The sequence goes on along the minus strand of OX016540.1, from coordinate 249,943,289 downwards.
AAGGCTTTCCTGGCCGAAGCATTTATGTCCATCCGCTCAATACTACAAAACTATCTGAGTCACTTGACCTTGACTATTCTGGCTAGATCCCTGTTGTTGTACAAGCCGTAGAGTTCGCAGAATCTTCTTCTTCATTCTCCATCACTGCCCACGGGGGCATAGATAACCCGTAGAACTTTCATCCATTTTGTCAGTGTCCATGCTTCTGCACCAAACAGCAGGGATGAGAGTGTGTTGTATAGTTTTACCTTAGTTGATCGAGAGAAGGCTTTTTCACTCCATTGCTTTCTTGGCCCAAAGAAACAGCGATTAGCAAGAGTAATTCTTCGTCTGATCTCGGCGCTAGTGCGCGTGTTAAAAGCGGAACCTAGGTAGAAAAACTCCTCTTCTACCTCGAAGTTATATGCGTCTGTTGTGACGTTCTGTCCGAGCCGTGTCGGTATTGGTTGTCCTTTTTCGAAGAAAGCATAATACTTCGTATTGCCCTCATTTACCTCGCCTCAACCCATTTTTGCCGCGTTTGCCACAATTCTCACAAAGGTGCAATGGACATCACACTGTGTTCTTACCATTATGTCAATATCATCGGTGTACGCGAGAAGTTGAACAGGCTTTATGCAGATAGTGCCTCTAGTGTTCATGGTATAGTTTTGCACCTCAAGAGTAGTTTTAGAGAAATAACATGACAGTGCATCGCCTTGTCTGAATTCTTTTTTGACATCGAATGATTATATTCTCCATCGTCATTTTGAACAAGCGAACGAGTTTTACAGGGATGCCAAATAATGCTGTCATACGTGGCCTTCAAATCGATAAAAATGTGTTGGGTTTCGATTTGAAATTCATAGGTTTCTTCCAGGATCTGCTGCAAAGTGAAAATTTGGTCGATGGTTGACTTCCCTGGTTTGAAATCACATTGACCGATCAGATTGTTGATGAAAGGTTCAGACGTTCACATATTAGAGCTGAAAGGATCTTGTAAGCGATAATAAGAAGGCTAATGCCTCTGTAGTTGGCACAGTTAAGAGGATCTCCCTTCTTCAGGATCGGACAAACAATGCCATGCCCATCCATGGGGCATGCATTTTTCCGACCATATGTAAGAGATGATTTGGTGCATGCTCCTATCTAGATCATTGACTGCTGCCTTAGCATCAGCTTTGTTGGATTTCAGCCATGATATTTCCAATTTCACTTCATGTAGGTGGAGTTCACAGAATTGTTGGCCATCGTCGAGTCCAAAGAATGGCTCCTGCCTGACAGAGGGATTCTGTTCGTTGTTGCCGTTATATAGTCTACAGAAGTGTTCTTTCCAAATCCTCACCATCGAATTCGATTCTACTATGATTTTCCCTTGTTCTACAGGCATCCGTTCATGTTCGATGACTTTGAGCCTGATGTAGCATGTTAGAGGCGGCATTTCTAACTGCTTTCTGGAAATGATGCCACTGGTTCTCTATGGTTGATGTTGGCGACATAGGACTCCTTAGAGGCTGGGTTGGAAAAGGATCTGAACATACCTTTCGAATTGCGATTGTAGCCGGCCGAACGTCAAATTTTATTCCAGAATTTACTTGTTTTGGCCGTTGTTGGAATATCCCAACAACGGCCAAAACAAGTAAATGCTGCAATTGGTTCGAAGAGGTAGTGGTCCGCGTCGATGTTGGCTCCTCAGAAAGTTCGAACATCTAGAATGCTGGACAAGTGTCTTCCGTCATCATCATCAATCTGGTTCACAGTTGATTGATCGGGAGATCTCCATGTTCCTTTGTTCATGTTGAGATGTGTGAGCCACGTGCTTGCTACCGCATCATTTCGACCCGCTACAAAATCGTTCAGTCTGTTGCATAAAAAATGTCCCAGCTTTGCGTTAACTTAGCCGAAGACAACTTTAATGTTATAGCTAGGACAAGGAGCTCGTAGAACTCGTCATTAGTGTCGCCTTACTTCTCTTCTGTGGGGCCATGCCCACAAGTAAAGCTAATGTTGGCGAATTTAGCCTTGATTAACATAATATGTTTGACAGTGTCGGACAGCTGATGAGATAGATGCAGAAAGGATAATGAATTACTGTTATTAGAATACACTTCAGCAATATCACTCCAATACACTCTAGTTTTAATAATCTAAGTATGTATGTTTGTTTATGTTTGTACTGAAATATTTACATATATCGTTTAATTAATAAAATTTATTTTATTATTTTTGTCTGGCTTCCTAAGATATATAAAACAACAGGTTATGGGCGACCACCAAAAGGAAGTTCCGAATGGAATCGTAAAATTCAATGGAAAAGGGTACGACAACTGGAGTTTTCGGGTTAAAATGTATCTGGACATGGTTGGTGTGTTGGAAGCTGTGACTGGTTCAGCTCCAATACCCATTGCTGATAGTGCTCAGAATGCGGTGAATATGGAAAAATTCAAAGAGAAGAATAAAAAGGCAAAATCCATAATCGTCAGCTGCATCTCGGACGATTATTTGGATTACGTCAAGGACAAAGAAACTGCCAAGGATATGTGGAAGGCGTTAGAAAATGTATTCGCAATGAAGCCGACATCAAGCCAAACAATTATTCGGAAGCAGCTAGCAAGACTCAAGCTATCCGAAGGAACACACTTAAAGGATCATTTTCTTGTGTTTGATGGTCTGGTCAGGGAACTGAAGTCAGCCGGTGCTACCCTTGCTGAAAGTGACCTAGTTTCACAACTGTTCCTGACATTACCAGAGAGCTATGATCCTCTTGTTACTGCTCTCGAGAACATGAAGGAAGAGGAACTCACCATTCAAGTTGCGAAGCAAAGATTGCTAGCGGAGGAGCAAAAAAGAATTGATAGATCCGAAACAATAGAAGAGTCAAGACAACCGAGTGCATTTGCCATGAAGAGAAATAGAATTTTCAATGGGAAATTTAATGGAAAATGTCACAACTGTAGAAGACGTGGGCACATGAAGGCGAACTGCAGAATCAAGAAAGAAGCTAACTTTGCAAGTGCTAAAAAGGTACAAAGCGAGGATAACTGCGATGACAACAGTGTTTGCTTCATGATAAACCGAACCGAAAATCAGGTAAATAATTATATGTCTTTCATGCTTGATTCAGGATCAAGTGATCATCTTGCAAATGAAAGAAGTTTATTTGCAAAAATAGAAAAAATTAGAACACCGTTAAAAATAAATGTTGCGAAGGATGAGGAGGATTTGACTGCATCCGAAGTTGGTGAGATTTGTGGCTACACTAGAGGAGAAACATTAGTCACTTTAAAGAACGTTCTGTATGTTCCGAATCTACGGACAAATTCAATTTCAGTAAGCCGTCTTACCAATGCGGGAATAGAAGTTAAATTCAATAATTACAAGGCAACTATTTACACGAAACAAGAAAGAATTATTGCAGAGGCTAGAGGTAGTCTGTATGAACTTAAACTAAGGAAAGGTCAAGCAGCAGCCAATCTATGTATTGAAGACAATAGTAAAATATGGCATAGAAGACTCGGACACATAAACCAACAGTCATTGATTGAAATGGAACGAAGTGGGGCTGTAACTGGATTAGGTCCTATCAAAAACTTTGGTTTTTGCGAAGTATGCGTCAAGGCAAAACAGTGCCGGGAACCCTTCAATCATATACGAGAAAGATGCAAAAGACCACTAGAAAGAATTCATAGTGATGTTCACGGACCGGTTACACCTCCAACTTATGATGGCTACAGATATTTCGTGTCTTTTATAGATGAGTATACACAGATACACAGAAGATGGAAAACCCATTAAATTTAAAGCGCGCCTGGTTGTTAAGGGGTTTCTTCAAAAGTGAGGTGTTAATTACGAAGAAACTTATGCACCTGTAGCAAAGTTAACAACTATTCGACTGGTTCTTGCTTTTGGAGTCCAAAACAATTTAATTTTTCATCAAATGGACGTGAAAACTGCCTTTCTCCACGGACATCTAAAAGAAGATATTTATACAATAATATATTTAGACAAAGAAGACCCTTTATATATAGTGCTTTATGTAGATGACATACTCATAGCTGGCAAATCATTATCTGGAATTACAAAACTGAAGAAGAAATTATCAGCAAATTTTAAGATGTCGGATTGTGGTGAACTTAAATACTTTCTTGGAGTCAAAATTGAATACGACAAATCTGATGGGATCATGTATTTATCACAAGAAGCAAGCATTGACAAAATATTAAACAAATTTAACATGGCAGAATGTAACCCAGTAAGAACACCAATGGAAAAAGGATTCCAAATTCCTGAAGACAGACAAATAACAACTCAGCCATATCGAGAACTGCTTGGAAGTCTAATGTATCTGATGTTATGTGTAAGACCAGATATCTGTTATTACATTGGATACATGGGGCGTTTTCAACAAATTCCAACAGAAAGTCACTGGCAAGCATTGAAAAGGATCTTACGATACATCAAAGGAACGAAAAACTTACGACTGCAATTCAAACGAGATCCTAATAACAATAAATTTTTTGGGTACTCGGACGCAGACTGGGCATCAGACACCATTGATCGAAAATCCGTTAGTGGTTATGTTTTCAAGGTTTTCAACAATTGTGTATCGTGGTCAAGCAAGAAACAAGCTACGGTTGCAACATCGTCCAGTGAAGCAGAATACATAGCGCTAAGCTCTGCTACATCGGAAGCAATATGGATACGAGGAATACTTATTGATATGAAAATAATAGATTCAACTTACAGTATCCCTGTTTATGAGGACAATCAAGGATGTATTTTTATGTCAAGAAATTCCGAATGTAAAAGGTCGAAGCATATTGATGTTAAACATCATTTTATAAGAGATCACATTGCAAATGGACTTTTAGAAATACAACATGTGAGCACAGAAAAACAGCTTGCAGATATTTTTACTAAATCGCTTGGAACTTTGCGTTTTCAATTACTCCGTAAAGAATTGAGATTATTGGATTGAGAGGGGGTGTTATTAGAATACACTTAAGCAATATCACTCCAATACACTCTAGTTTTAATAATCTAGTTTAGTTTATTTCATCAATTGATACAAGATCTGCTGATTACAAAATGTTGGACTGGATATTTACATCAACTTAACAAAGGTTTATAAAGACAAAGTTATTATGAATGAATTAATGACAAAATTTAGAAGTAAGTAATGCAAGCACAAAAAAAGTTTCAATATATAATAAATAAATAAATAAATAAATAATGGAACAGTTTAAAATAAATAACATAAAAAAAGTGTTATACACAAATATTAAACAATTCTTTTTTAAGAACATTTCTACATTTCAAAAAATCAATATCATTGCACATTTCGTTAAATAGTATTAAGGAGCGTGTGATCGGCTCATTTACTCCGTAGTTTGTTCTATGGAAAGGAATACTAAACGTTTGATTTCTGTTTCGAAGCATTCTAGTTGGCACTTGAAATGGAATTAAGGAGAGTAATTCCGTGCAGGAAATACGGTTATCAATTATGTCTTTAATAAACATTACATTTAGGATTTCTCTCCGTCCTTTAAGGGTTTTCATGTCAATAAGGAGACATCTTGAATGATATTCCGGAAGTGGATCAACTCAGTTAAGTCTCCTTAAGGCATAGCTCGAAAAACGTTTTTGAATCTTTTCGATTCTTAAAATCCCATTTTCATAATGGGGTGACCAAACAACACAACAATATTCTAGTATAGGAACGATAAGTGACATAAACAATGATTTCAAAGTGTAAACATCCTGAAAATCTTTTGAATTTCTTTTCAGAAACCCTAAAAGGGAATTACCCTTAGATGTAATATAGTCAACGTGAGCTCTGAAATCCATTTTTGAGTCGATAAAGACTCCGAGGTCTTTTATACAATTTACATTTTGAAGAGAATGTTGATGTAAACAGTAATCAAATTTAATGACGGCCAGTGACCTTGTTACGTTTAAAATTTTACATTTGGGATAATTTAATGCAAGGTGGTTATAACTACACCAATTTAAAAAGTTATTGATATCTTGCTGTAATAATAAGCAATCATTTACATGAGAGATTGAGAAAAACAATTTAACGTCATCGGCATACATTAAACATTTACAGAATTTTAGAGCAGAAGGCAGATCATTTGTGAACAAAATAAATAAAAGAGGTCCCAAATGGCTTCCTTGCGGAAGACCGGACATAACATTTATAAAATAAGATTTGAAAACATCTAATTTAACCATTTGCTTCCTACCAGTTAAGTAAGATCTTAACCATTTGGTGAATAATGGAGCGAAACCAAGTCTATCCAACTTCTTTAATAAAAGATCGTGGTGAACGCGATCAAACGCTTTGACAAAATCTGTGTACAGAATATCAATTTGTTTACCGCTTTCCATTTGATCTATACAAAAATTTGTAAAAAGGCAGAGATTTGTGCAACTTGACTTGCCCTTTAAAAAACCATGTTGACATGGTGTAAACGACTCCTTTAATGAAAAACATAGTCTTTGGGTCACCATTTTTTCAAGAAGTTTAGGTACCACTGAAAGTTTTGAAATTGGTCTATAATTTTTAACTAAATGCTTCAGTCCATTTTTATAAATTGGGACTATGTACGATATTTTCCATTCATCTAGGAAATAACCGTCACAGAGAGATTTATTGAAAATTAAAGTAAGGGCTAAACTCAAAGATCCTGCACATTTAGATAAAACGATGGGTGAAATACCATCCAAACCAGCTTTTTTACTGGTATCAATATCACTAACGCTTTGAAAAACATCCAACTCTGTAAAGCCATTTAAGGAAAAATCAGTTATTGGATTAATATTTCCATAATAATGGTTAATATTAGGTATTTCATCGCCATTATAGGACATCTTAAAGAATTCTGCAAACAGGTTACACGATGACTCTAAATCTTTCGATTTTTTGTTTTCATATTCCATACATTGCAGGTAAGATGAAGTTTTCCTTTTAGAATTTATAAAAACCCAAAAAGATTTCGAGTTTCGTTTAATATTGCATTCGGTTGCATTGATGTATTGTCTGTATAAAAATCTATTGAGGAAATCGAATTCTTTCCTTAACTGCGAAAACCTGGCATAGTTTTCGGGGTTGTTTTTTAATTTATAACATTTAAAAGCCTTGTTTTTGACATTTTCTAAATTTTTTATTCTCTTATTAAACCATGGAAATTTAAAATTATTTTTCTTTTTAAAAATAGGAACATAACGTTCAATGCCTTTGAACAGAATATCTTTAAACGAATTGTACATACTTTCCAAAGACTTATCATTGAGAAAATTTCTCCAGTCGAATGAATTATAATAATTATTTAATGAAATGAAATCTGCTTTTGAATAATTAAACTCCACAGTCTCTATATTCTCCGAAATATGAGAAAAATTATAATACTCAAATGCTAGGCAAACAGCTGTATGGTGGACGGAATTTCTAATTAAAGGGAACTCAGCCTCACACACAGAAAATTTTAAGTCATAATTTATGAAGATTAAGTCGAGCAATCTATTTAAATCATTTTTTATGTTATTCACCTGAAAAAGTCTTAATGATGAGAATGAATCAACAACTAACATTTCTGTATCCTTATTTGTAGTGAAAGGGACTAAAATTTGATCTTCTTCAATAAAACACCAATGAATATCACCGATGTTAAAATCTCCAAGAATACATGGAAATTGGTTAGTTTTCAATTCATTCACAACAAATTTGGCATTGTTTACATGGGCTTTGTATAAATCTATACCACTTGTAGGGCGAATGTAGCTTACAACAAAAAATAAGTCCTCAATTTCAACAGAATCTTTGAAACTTACACTAACACAAAGTTGTTCAACATCTTCTGATTCGTTAGGTAAACTATGCTGGGTGCTGCTAAAGGTTGTTCGGACAGCAATCAGTACACCACCCCCTCGATCCCATCCAGTTTGAGATGAGCGATCTTTGCGGTATACATTGTAAGTTGAATCAAACAGCTCTGATGATGAGAAATGTGAATTTAACCATGTTTCGACAATAATAATTACGTCATATTCGTGTAGGGAAGAAGATAAGAAAAGTTGGTTTGTTTTTGTTCTCAAACCTCCGGCATTTTGATAAAAGATACGAATTTCAGTTGAATTTTCTCTAGACTCGGGAGCGTTTGTTATTTTGCTTTCGAGTGGTCGTCGATCTTGGGAAAATTTATAAATTCCTTGAGTTGGACACCGACAGGCCACATTGATGGATCCAGAGTTTTATCAAAATGGCTTGAAGGGATTCCTAGTTTGAAATTTAAAAAGCGCAATGAAGTTGTGTCGACATCTTTTTTTGTAAGGCTCATGCATATCAAAGATTTCGGGGAAATATTTAATTTCAATGCAACATAATCAATAACATTTTCTTTTGTAACACTGCAGTTAAGGCGAGAGATGTGCAGAAAACGTAATCGAGGTACCGATTTAAGAGTTAACTCCCCTTCTGTCTCAATGGCAGTACCCAAAATTATTTTAGATGAGCTTTGATTTTTCCAATTTGTAGTTTCTTTAGTAATTGAATTTTGCAACTTGGAAGCATCATAATGATCTTTATCGACCAGAGCAACATTGTCAATAACTAAAGCAACATTAGCATTTCGAATAGTAGCACTATTACTCAACTCAGCATCCACAGCAACAACATCATCCACATCAACTCCATCCGCTACGTGAACATCTTTATCTAACTCAACATTGAGCGCGGCAGCATCATGTAGGTCATTTTTGTCATCAACATGTACACAAACAGCATTTCCCTTCTCCGAACTCTTAGGAATTGATCCACTTCCATCAAAATTCTCAGAGACAACGGAGAGAGATGATGGCAGATTATTAGCAGTAATTGTTTTTGTTGCAATTCCTTTTGAGGTCGAAGCTTGCAAATTCAAAGCAAAATCATCACTCTGTGGAGAAGAGTTTGAATTGCTTGTTGTTTTAGTCTTTGGGCTCGCCTTTGTATGATTAACCGGTTTCTTAGCTTTACTGGGAAATTTATTATCATCCGTTTTCATTTTCGAATTCGTAGCCGGTGATGAGGGGGGATTAGACTTTAATGCGGGGGAGGATGAAAAACGTGGAGAAGAAGAGACGTTGATGTGTTTAACGTTTTTACTGTAATCTGCACCTGCAGCGATTTTTTTAGTTTGAGAGCGAGTAACACGCACTGGTTTTATGAGAGAGTCAATAAAAGTTTTGTTTTCAGTAAAAAAACGATTTAATTCTTTCACTGCTGGTATGCAGCTTAAAAGTGAAATACTTTTACATTGATCACATTTCCAAAAAATGTTTTCGTTAGATTCGATAAAGGTCCAATCATCCACATTCAGTCTAACACAATTTACATGAAAATTGGCATGACAAATGCCGCAAATAATGAGATCACTTTTTGTTATTGATAGAGAACATTCAGAACATGGGCAATTCATTATGAAAAAGAACGAAAGTTTTTATTAAAGTTTTTCGAAATAAAAATAATACACAAGTAAATAAAATGTCAGTGATGTTACACAAACGATTAAGTTCTTGAAATTATTAATAAAATCAAATTGATTTTTGATGAAACTCGGAGCGAAGACTTAAAACACGTCCGTTCGCCTTAAAAAAAAAAAAAAAAAAAGTACTGAAATATTTATATCGTTTACTTAATAAAATATACGTTGAACAAATACGTTTGTCTGGCTTCCGAAGATATATAAAACAACAATTACCTTGTCTTCTTCCCTCTCGTTCTAAAACTACTACATCCTTTTAGGTCTATTTTATATAAACTCTCTTATTATTGTGAAAGTAATCCAGTTTGAGTTAGCTGATTGTGGAATAAGGCCAGTTGCGAGTGCCCATGATCTGGTGATGCAGGCCTGGCAGGTGTATTCTTCTCTCTTGTAATCAAAATGGTCAGCTCCTGTGACTCTCCGATAAGCTTATTTTAGAACTAAAGAAACCAAACTATGAAAAACTTGGTAGGTTAGTTTTGACAGTCCCAATCGTCCCAAAGTAAATTAAGGAATTTTGTCCTCTGGAATTTTCATCACAACAATTCTTGTGTTTCGTAATATTCGTTCATTGTCATCGAGTTAAATATTGAGGCACCTCGTTTTCAATACTTGAAGATACCGACATCGATGTATAAAACAAATATTATCTTTTTTTGTTTCCAAACAACTTCATGGCTAGGGATATACATATACCCAAAACGAAATACCCAAGAGTCTGCTATAAATAATCTCACAACTTATGCATCTTTCCTCAAACATGAACGGGGGAAACTATTTCCACCAAAAGAATTTATATTTTCATTCACCGCCAAACAAATTATTTCTTCTGAAGCAATGTTTAGAACCAAGGAAAAGTGGTGTCAAGAGGAAGAAAAAATTCTTTTCTTCCCTACTCGTTTAAGTTAAAAAAAAAAACGAAAGCCACCACAGAACGAGTACACCGACACTAGGGTTTAAATACATCATTGCCTTTGCAGCATAGTGTACAGAGTTGATTATTACGAAACGACATCTTAGATTCCGTGGGAAAAGATTAGTTGGAAAATTATTATTTGTCAAGGGAAAAGAATTGGTTGAAAATTCCTTTTGAACGTCAGGGTTCTGGGATTTTGGGAGGAAATGGAATTCAGTTTACTGCATTCTTAAGGTTGGGTGCTAATACATTTTTTTTCCTTCGCAGTCATAAACATTATTAACCCAAATACTAATTCTTCTTGAAGCTTTTAGAAGGGCCAATTATTTGCTTGCACAATCGGACACAAGATGTTGTTATGTTCGCTTCTTGACCTTTTGCAAATCTTTGAGTGTGATTCGAAAACATTTTGAATGCATATTCTTTGGTGGGTAATAAGAAGCCAAGTTTTTTATTTACAAAAAATATGGGTGTAAGCTTACATTGCTTAATTGATGTTAAAGTTTTAGATTTCATACATTTCTCTGAATTCTGTTTTTGCCGATATTTAGTCCTTCTGAAGCATTACCTCTTCTTAAGGAATCGAAAAAGAGATCATATAGAAATGACATTCTGCCTTTTCGTTTTCACAGGCCCCCGATAAATTGTTTGTGCTACACTTCCTTTTGAATGGTGCTTTATTCTTAAACTTATTATCTGCGGTGCAGTCAGGCTTTCGGACAGAGTATAGCTGCGCTACGGCGAAAGTAAACGTACAGTAAAAATTATTGGTCATTTGTGAAAAACATGAAGAATTCTTCTTCTTCCTGGATCCCAACGCTCGTTGATGACGACACTCCAGTCGTTAGCTCTCTCGCGAAAGCTAACCTTTTTGCTAGGCAGTCCGCCTCCAACTCTTCGCTGCCAGAGAGTTTCATGACTCCCCCAGTTCTTGAGCGCGTTAATGATTCCATGGGGGAGAATCTTTAATTAAGAGTTTAATGCTTCGAAAACTCAATGCTGTCTTGTGTCGTTGAAGCGAGATACACCCCCTTGCCACTGTCCATGAGTGGCACTTGCATCAGTGAAACCGAACATCTCGAAATTCTCGGTATGTGCATTACCGACCACCTCTTGTGGAATGATCACATATGCGATGTCGCCAAAATTGCCGCAAGATGTTTAAGACGATGCAAGAATTTTTGTGCCTCTTCTGATCTGGCTATAATTTATAAAACGTATATTCGTCTAAGGCTTGAGTTCAACTCCCACGTCTGGGCTGGTGCTCCAGTAACGTACCTAAGCCTTTTGGACAGTATCCAAAAAGAGCATTTAAGATGTTTGGTGACCATACCATCGTTGAGACATTTACGTCACTCAAACATTGGCGTAATGTTTCTTGCCTCACCCTCTTCTACCGGTATGCTCTAGTGAAATAGCCAGTTTGCATTCCTCCCCTTAGATATTCAACCGTTATACCCGCCTCCAGAAATGCCCATCAGTTCACCCTCGAGTACAACTTCGAACGTTTGGTCATGTTCAGAGAATCGTTCTTTAGCCGTACTTCGCGAATGTGGAACTCTCTTCCACACTCTGTCTTCCCCAGTCATTGCAATGTTCAAGAATTCAAAACCAATCTTAACCGACACCTCATCCTAAACCCTCTCCGTCTATCATATTTTCCCTAACGCTCGCACTGTGCTTTGACATAAAAAGGGAATACAAACCCCTTGAGTGTGTGCTCATTATATAAAACAAAAACTTGACGATATCAGAATCCAGTAAAAAACTCAATTTGTATTTTATTTCAGTAGAAGGTCTTTCTAATTGGAGACTACTTGACACATCTTTGTCAAAGAGTTAAAGTTCATATCATATCATCTGACTTAAATGAATTGGTTGCTGGCGTTCCTCAGGGTTCAATTTTAGGTCCATTATTGTTCTGTCTGTTTATCAATGACCTTCCACTAATTTGTAAAAGCGTTATGTTGTATCTCTATGCAGATGATGTTCAAATGTATCTATCTCACCCATTAAACTTGTTGGAGGACTTTACTTGCCGCATTATGTGTATAGTGGCTTAACGCTTAACCCAGCAAAATCTCAAATCATTTCTATTTCTAAACTGAAATTTGATACTATGTACCAATCTTCCACCTGTGTTCGTATCCCGATTCCGTATTTAACTTAAAAATGTTGTTACTAGCTTTGGTTTTTAAATAAATTGTTCCCTTTCACTCTTTCAGCCAACGATAATACCTCTATAGGTCGCATCTACAGTGGTCTCCCAAAGTTGAATATGTTTTAATACCTAACACCTATTGAAACCAAATTGAAAATCAGTAAATCGTTGGTTTTGCCTATTATAGAGTATGCTTCATTAGTTTACGCTAAGCTTTGTTGTTCGAGCCTCAAAGGTGACCTGTGGATCGTAACATGTCCTCGCCTTACGAATGGGGCCAGTAATTTTGTTCTGGAAGAAGGAGGAATAGTTTAAATTTTACGTATTACTTCGCCGATGAGAAATGCTTGGTTAGATCTTTTGTCTTCTGCTTGTCTGTTTGCTTGTTACAAAGAAGACAGATTAACTGCTCATTTTTGAACGAGTATTTCCAAAAGAGGATTCATGCTTTCTTAGTTTTTTTTTTCTTTGTGTTTTTTTTTTATCTAGAATCACCTTAATTACAAAACCAATCCATCGTGAAAATTAGTTGACAATTGTGTTAATAACAAGTTGACAACCTGATCAAGTTCAAATTTACACTTAAAAATAGCACAAAATCATAGATAGTCCAGGCATTTCACCATCCCCAGTGGCTATAGTCATATTTCATCTGTCGAACAAATAAATAAACCATCATCAGCAGCATTGTTGATTTATATAAAATTCTACCACAATGTTAATTAATCAATTAGTGATTTTATGCAAAACATCAACGCGTTTGCATCACGATATTTATTTATTTTCATATATTTTCAGATTCAACAAATAACCGTGATACAGCAAAAACAAATTAATTACACTTTGTGCGAGTTACAGTTAGCGAGCCCAGCAACAAGGTTGTTCTTTCCTGCTTGTAGTTAATTAGTTCATTATAGGCTTTTTAAATGGCGTCAATTTTTGCAGTGGAAGGGCGGTTGGCCGCTCTGCAATATTTGTGAGACACGTTCCAATGATTTCAAACGACTTCCGCCATTTGATAGTCATAATTAAAATTTGCTAATGCTTACGCCCATGTTAAAAATATTGAATTAATTATGGGGGCATTATGGTGATGATGTATCCGGTAAATCAAACACCATATACCCTATCTCATCCCTTATGCTAACTTCTAAAAACTCAAATGCAAGTGCACAGCCAACGCAATCAAATTAATTTATCAGTGAAATATTGGAGTTCTGTTTGCTTTGTATTTTTATTTATTAGAGATGATAACTTTGAAACATTTGCACAATGAAATGATAAGGTTGGTGATTTAATTAAATCATAAACATCAACATTACCACCTTGAGTGCAAATAATTTCACTCTGCAAAAGCATTGCCATTGCTGTTGCCATCAATGGTATAATCGCATGAACTTACCTTTTTGTTTACGAGGCTATTTCTAGCAAGTTTAATGTGAGAAAAGGGTAGCTTTCGTCTTTTTATGGTTAGCATGAATTTTATTACCGCGCTTTGTAAATTACAAAAACACAAAAAACACAAAAACCTTGAACGGTGAAATTCACAAGTTGGATAGCTGGTCGGCTTATCAAACATCAGAATACTGGAAATGGAAACCAAATTGTTAGGTTGAGGGGCTGTGGCGTTACCGTCACACTTAGTTCAATACAGATCCTTTGCAATACCCGTGAGTATTGCTACTCAAGCTAATAAAAACCATGTGTTCAATCAATCAAGCCATTTGGAGGCATTGATGAAGTTCAAAATGTTAGTACTGGAGTACTAGAGAGTTCTTCTAAGTCCCCGAAGAAATAATTACCGAGCAATTTCTTGCTTTGGTGGGAAAGTGCGGGGCAGTGACATAGAACGCACGAAGTGTTTTCATGCACCTCCTCGTTTCCGCATCCTCTGCATAGAGCATTTAATGTATCTCTCATCTTTTTCTTGTGATATCCTAACAGATTATGTCCGGTGATTATGCCTACAATAGATCTAAGTGATCTCTTATTTAATTGCATAATTTGTTCCTACTTTCATTGGTGCTTGGCTATCAATATAAAAGGTGATATCAGCCCATGGTATCGCCATCATTAATACCTGTTTAGCAACTGTTGTCACTGCCATGACCTCCGCTTGAAAGACGATACTGTAGTCTGGAAGCCTAAGCGAGTCGGTTAACTTAAGAGATTCAGGATAGAAGCCTGCACCCACACCAGAGCCATCTGTATAGATAGCTATTGATGACTCACTCCTCTCTGATTGGAAAGGCAGCCTGGAACTGGAATGGTTTGTTAAAATCAAGTTTGGGTGTTTTATAGTCTGTCGTAGTACTATGACCCATAGCTTTATGAAGGATCTGAGCATGTCCTATACCTAGAACTGTTTTTCCAGACTTTAGTTTGACTAAGTAGCAAAGAACTTTTAGCTGCAGATTCTTAAACAAAGAGATCTAAGGGTTTTAAATTGAGAATAACTTCCAGTCCCTCAGTTGGGGTGGATCTCATTGCCCCTGTAATCCCTGTGCACGCAAGTCTTTGTACTTTTGTCAATGTTTTGAGGTTCGTGCTCTTTTCTACAGCATTTCACCAAACCATATTACCACCATAGGTTAGTCTTGGTCTAATTATTGGCGAATACATCCATCTGATAATCTTAGTATTTGGTCCCCAGGTTTTCCCGAAAATTCTGTTGCAGGAGTAAAAGGCTAAGATCACACCGAAATACTTACATGATCAGAGATAATAAGAGGACAGCCTTCAATTGAAGGTTCTATAAAATGGGGTATTTTACGTTTGTTAGTAAATATCACTAATTCTGTCTTACCTGGATTGACTGTCAGCCCGCAGTTCCTAGTCCATTTACTTTCCAACGAGAGGGCATATTCGGTCTGTTCACTGATAGTGGATAAGAACTTGTCGTTAGTAATGCAATTTATCGGCGTAGGCTAAAATATTTACTCCAATTGATTTCAGTTTAAAGAAAATGCAGTTCATGACAAGAACCCAGAGTAGCGGTGAGAGAACTCCCCCCTGTGGGATGTCCCTGAATGTGGATACTCTCACCCTTTCCCGTGGTAACTCTGAGTTGATTTATCTCTTCCTGAGCTTACACATACAGGCGTTTAAGGATCATCCTTGATAATTTTAAAGCAAAATAGGTCGGGAGATAGCATTCAGACAATACATAGCTTGAGTCTTGAGAACGCTTAATAGCAATTGATTGCGAGAAATATAACTGACAGAATCGAAGAATATGCTCGTTGCGAGAACCAGATTCCCGCGTAAGGATATCCTCAAAGTCATCTGGCCATGCGTCGCCTGATGCAGTCCCTCGTAACCGAAAAAACTACGTGTTGATAGATTGCCGACACTCCGAGAGCGGATTTCTAATAGCATATCAGAGGCTTTCTGGAGCGATGGGAAGTGCTTCCTGAAGAAATAACGGCTTCACCATCTCAAGACAACAATCTCGTGCATCAATCAAGTCAAAAAGACTATCGACTTGCTTAAATGAAAATAAAATCAATCGTTTCACCATATATTCCATGGGGTGCGCGTATGGGAACGGGAAAAAATTTTACTTTGAGCAGCAAAAATGTTTGAAATAAATCACAGGAATAAGAAGACGTCTGATCTGTTCTGAAGTATACAATCGAATGAATTTAATATATTCTTTTTATTACTCGTATCGTGTGTTCGTCCCTCATCGGTTCTGTTCTATAGAATATAAATCTACCACTTCTAAACTCAGCCGTCCGAAACCGGCATAAACTAAACAATCTTATGCCTCCAATCTTTCACTCATACTAAAAGACTTGTTGTGTCAAATTATTGTGTATTGCAAAAAATATTTGAAAAATAGGTGTTCTGATGAAATCTACCTTTCCTCTTAATAACTCATCAGTCAAGTCAGCAACAACTCAGCAAGTCAACACAAGAACCCAGAATGTTGCTTCTGCCACGCCATTGAGCGCGAGCATGCCAACAACTTTTGTTTATCATAGAAATAAAAAAAAAAACGATTGCTCAAGTGTTGCTTTGACTTCACATCGAATTAAAGTTTAACAATTAAACCCTTGGTTTTACAGGTCGTAAAACATTGTTTTATATCTTAACCGTTACTACTCTATTGTCATCGCGTCAGTACCTTGTTTCAATGACAGCAAAAAGCAACGTAGAACGATAAGAAAAACATCACTCTTTTTAATCCTCGAAAATCACTTCTCTCAGCAGAATAGAAATTGTGCTAAGCTTTTAACATGTGTATTTCGAATTGCTTTGCTGTTGGTTTGATTTAGAGATAAAAAAAGGAGGAGTGGTGCTATTGGTCAATCGAAACACTTGTAATGTCAATCTTTCTTTGGTGTGTGTTGGGAATTAAGGACGACTTGTTTTTCAACTTCTGAGTTTTGACCATCCCTTAGAATGGATGAGGGACTTTAATTTGATTGAAGAAAAATTCGATTTCAACTTGACTGTGGTGGATAAAATTACTTTTAGGGGAAAAAAGGAGTAGCAGAAGTAACACACGCCGGATCGTCCGTAAATGGAAGCGGAACATCAAAGGTACAAGTATCCATAACCTATTCTTTCGTTGCTTGTAAAAGACTGGCGTCCTATATGTCTATAAACTGATTGATCCATACAAGCGATAACGTAACTAGTGGAAGTAGAAAATTGATTTAAACCTCACTCATTCCACCTTGGCTAGACTGTATTACCACATACCATACCATCAGTAATGAAACCAATCGAAAAACTAAGCTTGCCAATGCCTACCTAAAATTGAGATAATAAGAGAGAAAAGGCCAGTCAGAACCAAATACATTATACCAAGTGTACGCAGCTTACAGGACTGCAACATTGATCAAGAATTAAAGTGAAAGGGAAAATGTCCTCTATTCTTCGCCGCCTTATAGAGCTGCCAATAAGCGTTATTTAGAACTTAATACGGAAGCGGTGGCGAGACGCACTTAATGATCCTGGCTGTGTATGTAAATTCACTGATACGAATCGAAGGTTAGGTTAATTTATTCCAGTTGCTGAAAGACCACAATGCATTTATAGCTCGCTAAACCAAAAGAATTATAAAAAAAAAACTGATCCAACTCTGTTCAAAAAGGTGGTGCTAAGAAAAGGAATTATTATAAAGCCAATTATAAGAATTAAGTGCCAACACTCAAGGGTCATCAATTGTAGCAACCCCAAATCAATAACCTAGAAAGAACGACAGAGAATAGAGACGTATTCTTAACATTGCAATAGATCTTCACAATCGAAGATCCACAAGAAGAAGTGGAGTCAGTAGGAGCAGTCAGGATCTTTTTTGCGGGGGCTTCGAAGGGTACTTCGCGCTGTTTGGTTGGATCAGCACTTGTATTCGACAGACTTATGTATAACGACTGTATCCTTAATTCTTAGTTTAGATAGCTGCAGTTGGCAATGGTTCAGAGGATAGAGTAGTGGATTGCTAAGCCGAACGCTACGGGTTCAAATCCCAGCTTCAGCAGCATTCTTTTTCTACAAAAATCGCCAGCTTATCTGAGGCCACCCAGTAGCGGCGTTAGGGTGGGGCGCGGTTGGGCGACCGCCCCAGGGCGCCGGATATAAAGGGGCGCCGCAGGCGCAAAAGCAGTAATCAGACGGTTCATGCTACGTTGCGATCCTCATGTTCGTCATCAAAGATTAAATAAGTAACAAGATGGGAAACAAAGCTGTCAAAATGATAATGCCTACAAGCTAAAATTTACGGATTGCAAAGTTGTGTGCGTGTTTTCATTAAAATATTGGGCGCATTCACTAACCTAGTCACTACGTAGTCGAAAATCAACTAGCTTTGTGAAAGCAAAATTGCACTACAAAGCTAGTCGAAAGCAAGCTGTCAAATAAAGATAGCTCAGACCTTTTGACCCTTATAACTTTCTTAGTCGACACGATATCAACGTCGATTTTTAACACCTTCATGACAAGACCGTATTAAAAGGGTATCCAAAAATTCAGCTCGTTAGGAAATTTTCCCTACATTGTTTTTCAAAATGCCTAAAACGACTGGACTATGAACATATGAAGTAAGAAACGTTTGTGAATTTGTGATTTGAGGTTAGAGATCTTTAATGAGAAGTGTTGTCTTGTTTTGCTTATAATACTATGAAAAAACACTACCTGATAAGATCTGATTACATAAATTTCGTTTTCAGACCCTATCAGATTATTAATATTGTCGTATTGTAAGATTAATTTTATTTTAAATTTTATTAAAATTTGAAATTGAACTTTTGTTTCTTATTCGACAGCTGATTATGAAATGTCAAAATCTGTCAATCACTTTGAAGTCAAAATTTTTACAATACGTCGGAGGGGAAATTTCAACTCATTTCTTAGTTGTATTTGACCAATCAGAATGAGTTGGCTACGTAGTGACTACGTTAGTGAATGCGGCCATTCTTTCAATCCGTCTACCAAAAGAGAATAATTTTGGCAGTTAAATTGAATTTTTTTGAATAAAATGTGAGTTAGTGGATATGTTCACAAACAGAGTAATATTTGGTAAGTGAAAAGCAACGAAATAAACAGGCGCAAAAATTGATTTGAACAGTTAAATGAGTTATGAGTACTCGGAATATTGGTCTTTTTTGTACAATATAAAACAGATTCCGGAAAAACCTGACCTTGTCAAACTCTGTGGTGATCTCCAATTGAAATTAACTGTAGACTCTAAATCAGATATAGATGGGTGTATGTTGTGAGATGAAGTCATAA
Organism: Sphaerophoria taeniata; assembly: GCA_943590905.1. NCBI lineage: Eukaryota > Metazoa > Arthropoda > Insecta > Diptera > Syrphidae > Sphaerophoria > Sphaerophoria taeniata. The sequence goes on along the minus strand of OX016540.1, from coordinate 249,923,968 downwards.
GTCTGAAATCTTTTTTGCCTGAGCAGAATGTGGCTACCCCTGTTTTTGTTTTAAATTTTATCAAAGATCGCAACTTACAAGAACTGTATCCAAATGTAACGGTTGCTAGTGGGGAGAGGAGCTTTTCTAAGCTTAAGCTGATAAAAATCTCTCTGCGATCGACAATATCGCAATCCCGATTGACAAACTTGGCAACTTTGTCAATCGAGAATGAAATTGCTGAAAACCTCGATATTGATAAAATAATAAAAGAGTTCGTCGACAGAAAGGCTAGAAAAGGCAAATTTTATTTGTTTTTTTTTCATAAATGGTTATTTCTTTTAATAAATGGTAATTTCATTATATCTTTTTCCTTTTTTCATATGGGTTTGAATTGCAGTTAGGGGGCGCCGTATAAATCTCGCCCAGGGCGCTCATAGTGCTAAAACCGGCACTGAGGCCACCTGTACGATAACATGAGACAATACAAATCTAAGTCTCCTCCTCTGAGCCACGTAGGTTTCTGTTATGTGTGCTTTCTTTCTATGTGTCTATCTGTCTCTCTCTGTTGTATGTCTTGTTCTGTCCCAGCCGATGGTCTCAGTCACCAGTGCTGCTATGTAGTTCCTTACATTTATGTGCGAAATACTGTGAAATGTAATGTAATGTAGTTTAAGGTCCCGTCACACACTGAAAGGAAAGTACTTTCAGAAAGCAAAAAGCTTTCTGAAAGCAAACATTTCATAGTGTGACGACCCGAAAAGTACTTTCCTGAAAATGTTTGCCAAAATGATTTGCTTTCTTGAAAACACTTTCAGAAGAAAAACTTTCACAGTGTGACTAGTTCCTGAAATCGTTTTGAAGAAAGCAAATCACATTCAGAAAACGCTTTCTACTTTCAGAAACTGTTTGTGAAAGTTTTTTGCTTTCTTGAAAGCGAATGATCTGAAATATCACAACCGCTTACACACAAAAAGCTATCAGAAAGCACTCTCAGGAAACGCTTTCGCTTTTATAGTGTGACGACCCGAAAAATGTTTTCAGAAAATTTAGTTTCTTGAAATTAAAATGTTTTCAGAAAGCACTTACAGAAAGCACTTTCCTTTCATAGTGTGACTGCTCTCTGAAAACACTTTCAGAAAAATAACAAACTCTAAAATTTGGAAACGCTTTCTGAAAGCATTTTCCTTTCAGTGTGTGACGGCTCCTTTAGATAGGAAGAAAATCGCCAGTCAAGTAACCTCTTAAGGAGTCCAATGCTGCCAACATCCAGTACTGAAAACCAGTGGCAACAGTGCCACAAAGCAGTTAGAGATACCGCCTCTAATATACTAGGTTTAACACAGCCACCTGAGTGAAATTCTTAGCTTGACGAAGAGTGTAGGCACGCCCACGCAGCCAGGAGGGCATACTGCATACAGAGTTCTACGAGCAGGAGAGGAGAGAGGAACACCGACTTCTTAGAAAAAAAAAGGAGTACGAGAAGTTTCAGATGGAAGTCTTACCTAAGGTAAGGTTCGGCTCAAGGTCATCGAGCAAGAACCGATGCCTGCAGAGATGAGCAAGGGAACATCATACTAAAATCGCATCCGATGCTGAAGGGTTGGAAAGGCACTATATAACAGAAACGAATAGAATCAAGCTGTCAGGCTGGAGCCATACATTGGACACGACGGCGACGATAGACAACAATTGCGTGAACCCGACCTAGAGTTTGTGAAATCGGTAACATCACGGCTGAAATCCAACAAAGCCGCTAGAGCAGATGGTCTAGCTGCTAAGCTGTTTAAAGCAGCAGACGACGATCTAGAGAGGAGCATGCACCAAACCATCTGTACGATATTGTCGGAAGAATGATGCATGCCCGATGAATGGAACGCCAGTATTGTTTGTCCGATTCTGAAGAAAAAAGATCCTCTAAACTGCGCCAACTACTCAGGAATCGCCGCCTTAACTTCGCTTATAAGATGCTCTCTGCCGTAATATGTGGACGCCTGAAGCTTTTCGTCAACAATCTGATTGGTTCTTATCAATGTGGCTTCAGCCCAAGAAAGTCAACCATTCAGCAAATTGTCACGCATCTTGGAAAAACCCATGAACTCAAAATCGACACCCACCACATTTTTATCAATTTCAAAGCCTCATATGACAGCGTTTTCAGAGACGAACTGTATAAAGCTATTTCTAGTTTTTGCATCCCTGCCAAGCTCGTTCGTTAATCCCAAATGACGATGGAGTACTTACGCTGTTCCAGCGGCTTTAAGGTAAATGAGGGCAAAACGAAGTATATGCTGTCTTCGAAAAAGAAAACCCAACATCGACTGCTCGGACAGAATGTCACAGTAGACGCAAGGGGATTTTATCTACCTAGGTTCCGCTATTAACACGGACAATAACCCCAGCGTCGAGAAGAAGAAATAATTCTTTGAGGTAAGAAACAATTGATGGGTAAACCCTTCTCTCCATCAACTTAGGTAAAACTATACAGCACACTCATCATCCCAGTCATGCTGTATGGACATGGACACTGACACCGACCAAGCCAGAAGGATAAAGGTCCCGATATTCACAGAGCTCTTTAACATAGAGCGGATAGACACCAATGCTCCGACCCGGAAAGCTTTCGATACAAATCCCGAGAAATGAAGAAGTAGGCAGTAGAGGAAGACCGCGACTCAGATGGCGTATCCAGGAGGAAGAGGATCTCAATAAACTTTAGTTAGAGACCCAGTTGGGTGGCGGAGACTGTTAGTTGAGGCTCAAGTCCATAACGAACTGTTGTGCCCCCATAGTAAGTTGTAAGTACATACCTTAATCGTAATCTTTCGTAAAAAAAAACTCCAATTATTCAGCTCATACATGCCCTCTGGCTTGCGACTTAACGATGATACCACCAACGTGTTCCTTAGTGTGTCACTTTAGCACTGACACTGACATACATACGTTCATGTATGAAAGCTCACTCTTGCAACGTTGCGCCCGTATTCGATAAGAAGAACAAAATTTAATTTTTGTTCAGTCTTCTTTGCTTCAGTTGTTTTTCTGTTTCCAAAAAAAGTCATCAGGATTTAAGGATATAAATTTTAATTCATTTATATTTTTGTTAATATTTTCTCTTAATTTTTGCATTTCATTGTAAATGGCATTATTTCATTTTTTTAGTTAACATTTTTTAATTGCTTCGAAAAAGGTGAGCTACTGTGTGCACTCTGCACATTTTCGTAAATAGTCACCAAAAAGCAGCGGCAAGAAAATCTGTACAATCAGGAGTTTGGTAAGGTTGGCAATATATTTATCTTTAGATATGAAGCACGCTTTGGTCCCATTTTTTTCCTTCCTATCTTATCTCCGTTGGAAACCACCGAAAGGACACAATGAAAAAGATGGATAATTAAAATTAATTTTAATATACAAAAAATAAAATTATAAAACGGGCATAAAGGGTAAGCTGGGTGCTGCGTCGTCGTCGTCGTCGACGGAGCGTAGAAGCAGAACCTCAAGCAACCTTACACTCCCGTAATCTATCACAGTTTAACAAATGTCTGAATTTCATGTGACTCTCGGGAAAACGCATTTTGGCAGAAAATTTTAATTAAACTGGAGAATTTTGTTGTCAGAGGTTCAGAGGAATGGATGAGGTTGAAATGGAAAAAAAGACGAGGAAGAGCAAAAGAGTACACTAAACTAAAAAGGAGGCCATACAAATTAGTAGCGGTAGGTAGCTAGTATAGAATGTTTCGCTTCCTGTATTTAACATATCGTTGGCATAACGCATAAGTAGGGATTTTGTTGATGAGTGGAAGAAATGAGAAGCAAATTAGATAGAATTTGCATTGTAAGCGTTTTATAAAACTCTGCCAGTATGTTGGCGGTTTGACTCGGTAAGTCTTTTACAGATAATCTGATGGGTTTGTTCACCGTGTGACAGAAGAATGATTCCACATTCCGATGACATTATGAGGATATGGGTAAATATAAAAGCGGAAGTGGTTGATTGAAATGTGCATTTCAGATATTGGTTTGTAAATGGTACAGGAATCAATTTTATTTCCAGGAAAGTAACCGCAAGAGAGCCATTACCGGTTGTTGATAGGTAATAATTGAAGTTATCTGTATCTAATGTTTTCAACATGATGAGTATTATCTATATCTGTTCCTGTGCGTAATGGTTTGACGTGGAATGCGGATGAAGAGGAAGACTTTTGAGGAGCTATGATTTTAGTGGATGTGTGTTTCGTTATTACAAGCAAACATCCACTAATTGTAGAAGTACCTGCTTTCCATAATAACAATTGATTTGTAACAAAACGAGTTTTACAAGTTGAATGCTCGATAAATTGATATTTCACCGCATTCGAAAATGCAACTATGCAAATGCTGAGACTTAGAAAACAGCAAATGAAAAAAGCGAGTGCATATGCTCTTTACATATGCTAGTCTGATTTCCGACCAGAACGTAGTTGAAATTAATCTTACTCTCGGTAGCTCTAAACATAAGAGTTGCCTGCTATCAAAAAATCACTTTGTTATCCTTATTTAACAAGTTTGTTCTAAGGCGTTTGAAAACATAACTCATTCAGTACTCATACAGTATCGGTGTTAAGATGAAGCCTTGTGTAACCCCACTTTTGATTTCAAACACCTCTGACAACCGTCCTTTATGCAAGACGTGACATTTTTATCCATTGTATGTAGCCTTGATAATAGCAATCAATATATCTGGAATGCCCCTCTTGAGCAAAGTAAGCCAGATAAATTTTTTTTGACACTGTCGGGTTTTTCGAATTCGATGAACAGCAGGTGATATTTGATGATGATCCGCTCAGTAAGGTCTTCGGTAATTCTGTAGAAGGTACCACTGTCTTACCTAATAGCGACTTCTATTTTATTTCCCTAGGCGTAGTATTGATTCCGCTAACGGGTTGATTTCAGTTACGACCAATGTTAACCTTCGTAAGCTATCCTTCAAAGCTGGGCCATTTCACACTTGTAAATTTGACCTATTTACGTATAGGTATAGGGATTTACAAATGGTTGCCCGGGGCTCACTGCGAGGACGTTAAACAAGCATATCTTCGTGACTGATTGTTGCGCAACTGTTCTGTGATATCAAAAGTTTTCCGATCAGGATCGATGGTCCAGTTCAGCAGCGTAATAGAACACAAACCGAGGTGAGGTGAAGTGTGCAACTTAGAGTTATTCCAAACTTGAGTGGTTTGAGTTGTTATTTTCTTGAAGCGCACATAGCAATTTATAGAACAGTCAGAACTCGTTTGCTTTGCAGTTTATGAGAAGGATTTAAATAACCTTCGCTTTAAAGAGGGGAATAATATGCTAAGAAGTGTTGTATCATTTAGTATTTGTTTATTTAAAAGACAACAGATACCCCACTTAAATTCCCTTCAAATAACCTATTCACCCATTGCCAATCTTTATTCAAAGTCAAGTGGTCATCTAAAATTCCAGCAATGCATCGATGTAATTTGGTTTTCTGCTATATTAGACACGTACCAATGTTAGCAACATGCGAGGTGTGGCAGGAGAATATTACAAACAGCAACAATCTATCACTGGAGTATTTTTGTCAAAGGGATGTCAATGTCTTAGAATAGACAATAGAGGCAGAATATCTTATATTCAATGAAGCATAAATTTCATTAGAGTATGTTGGCATCCTACCCATGGGGTATTTCAATGTGCAATGTCCACTGTTGTTCGATACTTAAGGTCATGGCCTGTGCGCATCACCTTATGTTAACTGCAGTAACAATCGCAATCTATAGCTGCCAGGAGTATGTTAGGGAGGCAAACTTACATGTCTTGTCGTTTATCTAAGACTTATGTTCAACAAAAGATACATCCCTCGAATTGGCACATGTATATGAATTGAACTTTAGATACTTACTGGTTGTTACAGGATGACCAAAGGCGCTATTAAAGCACATGAATTCTAGTCAACAATGTCATTGATTGTGACTTGAAATTCATATTCCTGGAATTAGTGAATAAACTGAGGATGGGATATCAGTTCTTTTGATGTTACATTGAAAAACGGTAATTTTTTTTTTGGGGATAACATTCTTATGAGTTCTAATAATGATCGAATAGGGGTACAGCTTAAGTTACTTTACTCTTCAACAAAGCCTTGGGTGCGTGTGAAGAATGGAGTTGACTCCTGTTTTTTTGGCTTTTCAAGCAAAATTAGAGTACTGACGAGACCAGATCCATTTCAAAAATATTTCTCGTCAATAGGATCTGCTTAGTCGAACTCCTGCAAATAACGATCAGCTACCAACAGACCGCCGACCAGGTAACATAGTCTGCTATAAATAGCCTGCTACAAACCTTGGAAAAATCAGTTGGTACCAGCAAGGCAAGCAGATCAGACGTGCGCTCCGAAGTGGTAAGTATAAATGGCATACTTACCTAGTATAGACTTCCCCCACCACTGGTAAGGGGTTTTGTCACGCATATTAACCCCGTAGCCGGAATTTGTTCCGTTATTTGACGGGATTCATCTGTGAGTACCCGGAATTCGTTCCGTTGATTGACGCTAACACCTTTAAGGCGAAAGAAATCGGCATGGTAGCAAGGAAATTTGGGGTACCAAACTTTGTAACAAGATCATCGGAGGACTTGGCAAGATATCAGGCTACGCAGCTATAACACTGGTATGCACAAGAAGTGTAGAGAAGTGTACAGTGTGCAGGAACTGCTCTTGGAGGAAAGCGAGACATGATTTAATTACCAGCTTACTTTGAATGCGGTGCAACAAATAGAAGCCAAATAACAATCAGAGCCGATCGTCCCAACGGAACGAGGCAATCGAAACCTGACTTGATAGTCAAAGACGGAAGCAAGGCTAAGGCCGCGCGTACGGTAGTGCGACAAAAAAAGGTAGTGCGAGAAAAATATTTACATTGATTCTTATGAGCGTGAGTACAGTGAAGCGATATCTTGGGCGAGTTTCTCGCATAGAAACTCGCTTCAAAACTCTTTCGACCAGGGGGTCAATTCCCGATCTGTGATAATGTGAAATGATAAGTTTTATCACACTTTCACAATAAATTCGATTCTGGATCTGTGAAAAAAATCAAATAAAGCTTCAAAACTTTTCATCTAATAAATTTCTTTTCACAGCTACACGGTTAAAAATTTTGTCATGATTTTTAATACAGCACTTTTATTACAGCATTATACAATACAGTTAATATTATTTTTTAATATTTGAGAAATATTAAGCAAATTTTGTAATCAATTTGTATTACAATCTAATAATTTTGTATTAAAGTTCCGACATCTAATTCAAAAAATATTAAAACCCAATTTTAAAAGTGAAATTATAATCAATATATATTAAAAAGTAATTCTTTAAATGTTAATTTAAAGTTTAATGTTGATACGAATTAAAAATAAATCTTGATTGCCTTATATTTCAATACATCTTAGATTTTGTTTTAATATTTTTAGTATTTGATTTGAACACATGTATACTAAATATATAATACCCAATATACCCAAAAGTAACTGTTTCTGTTTAATAATTTTTCGTTCAACAATGAATAATAATAATATTGCATTAAAAAGTATACCCTAACTGTTAGAAAGTAAGTTGGCTGCATTGGTTTTCAATATCCGTGAATTTGATTTCAATACATGTGTATTGAGTTTCAAGCTAATTTTATTAAAAACCAAAAAACTGACGCCGCCGATGAACGATCATAAAAGTTACTGTTTCTATATATTGCATTTTCTTTCGGTTTTCGATTGCCATACGCGTTGCATGCTGTTATTCTTTGTTGTTTAAATAGTATACATAAAAAATAATAAGAATGTGCCTTCAATGATGGTAAGTTTGCAATATTCAATGTTTTTAAATGATTAAAAACACGAAAATATTTTTAGATTCTTTTTAATTTTCGTTCAGGAATCCGGCGAAGGAAAATAGACTTTTGTACACTTGGGGCACCTATTCACTACATGTAATTGACGTTTGCAAGGAAACATGTGGCCATGACCAGAAAGTAGAAGGTACTATTAGATTAAATGCTCAATCTTTCTCATTACTCAAAAACCATTTTTTTTTTCATTTTAAAGGTTGGAATTCTAAGGTGGAATCGTGAAATTATTTCCCCCAACTGCACGGTGCGGGGAAATAACTCCACGGGAACTAACTCCACTGAGGGATTTACTTCCCACCAAGTGAGAACTTACTCCACTTTTGTAAAGTGTAGTTAGTTCCCATGTACGGTGAGAACTTAGTTAACTTTCTAATGGGAACTAAGTTCACACATTTATACATGGCGCAGGGAAACTGGTCCGGAAGTCAGAAGTCCCGAAAATGGGTTTCGGGGCTAATAATGACTCACTATGGTGGGTCATAACCCCCCCCCCCCCCCTTCCATATGATTTTTTTCTTGTCTTAATGCAACCTAAACACTCCAATTATCAAAAACATTGTTTTTGGATCTCTTCTTATAAACAATATAAAAATTATTTAAATAACATAAGCAATTATTTCCCCCTTTAAGACTTTGACTTTAAAGAATATAAAAAACTAAAAATTTGGAGTTTTTTTTCAAAATCCGAGCTGTTTCTTAGGACTTTCTGAAAAAAAGCTTCATTGACTCCACTATTTATCAAATGAAAAGTTTGAAGTTTGTTTTAATTTTTTTTCATACAGAATTTATCATTTAGTACTTTTTAGTACAAACAAGTTAGAGAATCGCATAAAGCGAGTTTATGAAAACAAAAAATGAAAAGTCTGTATGAAAACTAAAATGATAAATTTTTTATCATTTCACATTTTCACAGATCGGGAATTGACCACCAGTTTTTTAAGCGAGCGATTTGAATCGAGATTGTTTGTTTTGAATTTGATTGTGACGTTTGAAAAATAGAAAATTTATTTATTCCACTTTTGTTGTGTGTGATTATTTTAATTATGAAAGAATTGAGAAATAAAGAAAATTATAAATTTGTTCTTTCCTTATTGGAAGTAAATATCTTGTTTCATCCTTTTTCTTTTGTTCAACGGAAATGTAATTTTTTTTTTACAAATTAATTTTCAAATGATGACAAGAATCCAATTTTACTGTGCGCACTATCTCGCATCTAATAACGCTTCTCGCTTCGCTTCTCGCATCGCATCGCTTTCTCGCACTACCGTACGCGCAGCCTTATAGGCGGCCTCTACCTCGGTGTAATTGGGAAGACGGATTCAGCCCCCATATCAACAAGAAAACTGGTCGTGTTAAGCCGTGGAACATCTTAAAAGGAGCAACCATCACCAAGTTGACCCAACAAGCTGTAAAGCAAGGTGGAAAAAAAACTGGGACTGCATATAAATCAAGATATAATCATGAGCTATAACAAATCAACCCCGAAATAGATGGCAATAATTCGCTCGTATGAGCGAAGATGAACCGGCCCGAAAAGTCGCTGAGATGAGACCAGGACACTCAACGTTATCATTTCCTTTTCTAGAAGCTTATAAATCCTCAAGAATACTGAAAAATATATACATAGGCATAAGACTTTTGAAGCCTTAACCTATGTCATATTTTGTAAATGCAGAAAACAAAAAAAAATTAGTTCATGAACAAATAATAAACCAAAACTATCCTAACAAGTTTCTCAAACTTCAAGGTTAACCAAAAAATTTAAATTTCAAATAAAATCAATGAACGTGCAATCAACAAAATGCACCTTTACCTGGCAGTTTCCGAAGTCTACCATGTATAACCTATAAGCCGTTGTAAATCCAGGAAGCCTTATAATGCTGAACTTTTTACAAAGTTTGCCCAGTTCATCATGCCAATGCAAAGGTTTCAATAGAAATCGACTCTAGTTCAAACTTCCATCACAACGTTGCATGCCGAAAAGTTTTTTTTTTTTTTACATATTTTGGCAAAAACTTTTATTCTCAAATGCATATAGACCCAGCCTATTAATATCAGCGGCACTATTACCACAGGACTTAACTATGCCCAGCAGCAGTTATGAACTGAGTTCTGCTGCTTCGGTGCCCATTTAGCTCGGTTTTGCCTACATTTTCAAATACATAGCTTCTATTTGGTTGAGAGTTTCGAGGGAACTCTTGTTCTAGATGAAAACTTTACCCACACGAAACGAAGTTTTCGGATATGAATAACTTTCTTTTTAAAACAAATATGTATGCACATTTTGTAGGTAAAAGAATTTCAGGTATAGCGAAGGTTGGTTATACAATGAAGTAATCAAATTAAGTTCGTCAAGAATTTTGGGTAAACGTCCACAATGGTGTCCTTCATTTCGTTGTTAGTAGTAAATCGATTTGTGATGGAAATCTTTCACTACATAATTGATAGGGACTGAGTTTTGATGAACAATGTCATGGTGGTCAACCGTGAGATTTCCGAATTCCTCGGTGCTGAAAATTAACTTTTCAGTGACGAAAATATTTTCGAAGTTCATTCCACATTCTGAGAAAGAAGAAGAGAACAATACTTTCTCAAAACGGTAATCGCAGGATTTCAAATTAGCAGTAATCGTTTTCAAGCATGTAGGCACGATCTTATCACGAAAAGATACACTTACAGGCCTTTTTAATTAATTCTACTTTTAAAATAATGCAAGTCTGAACAGTGAACACTCTAACTTTTAATGTCAACAACAGCAAAAGTAAAATGTCATTCAAAGAAAAAGTACAAACTACAAAACAAAGACTGTTTAGTATCAACTTTTTTTCGAGTATCCTCTCTTTTGTGTCATAAAGCTAAACTATTAGAAAAAGTCCTAAAAAGAAACGTTTCCCTTTTTTTTTGGTAAAGCTTTGCATGAACAAAATTTCTTTGTTTTTTCTTTCGACTCGTAAGAATTTTTCGTCTTTTCTTCAAAGGAAATGAGCATTTTTCCTTGCCATAGCCATTAAGGAAAGTAGGATTCAACGGGACAATATATTATGCAAATTGTAAGCTAAGTGTAAGTGTAGTGATTGGCTTAAGAAAAAAAAATGAAAGCGAAGAGGTTGTAAGAAAAAAAATTAAAGCTGATGGCATACTGAGGTTTCTGTCTTAGTCCTTTTGGCTCCACTATTTTCTCTATAAAGTGTGTGTTCGCCCGTCTGTGTCTGTTGAATTTCACTTGTCATTTTGATTTTATTTAAATCCTTGATTCTGATGTCTTTTTTGGGTTTTGTAGAGTTTTGTGTTTAAGGGTTATTGATGTTTGAAAAAAAAAGAAACTAATACTTTTTGATCCTCTTTTTACACAGATCTTGAAGGAGTTTAGTTTTAAGTACATGGAAAAGTGTGGATTTTATTGTTATGATTCTTGTGATTTGGTGTAAAATGGCTACTTTACTGTGATTGGAAATTCAAATTGCTAAGCATTTAGTGACAGGATATAAAAGTTAATATGAAGAGGAATGCCAGATTATATTTTAAAAATTAATGTTTTACTTCTTATTTCGATAAGTTTTGTTTTACCCTCGTTAACAAGGATTTTTTGTTTAAACTGACCGGTTTCTTTATTTATTTCTTAAATCAAAGATGTTTACAAAAACTAAAATCTATACTCTTCAAATCACAAATTGTGCAAATGTTAAGAAATCAGACTTTTTCCACTACAACAAAATATAAACAAATCTGATAAATATCAATTTTTGAAAATTATGAATGTCAAATCGAAATTTATTCTAGTTGAAAATTTTTCATGGAGTTGCTGAAGAAGGAGTCTACCAAGCTTAATTTTTATCAAAAAGTCTGCTTTGCGAAAGATTTGATATAGCTCATGATAATATCGCCTCTTGAATCGTCATTCCGTTCAAAAATAGGGCTAAAACCGTATTCTCTCGAAAGCGGCTAAGAATTCAGAGTGCCTTTGGCTAAGTACTCAAGTCTCGGATCCATGGTAAGACTATCGTCTTACACACAGCAGCAGTTTCGAAGTTATAGTAAGATTTTTGGATATAAAGAGCTGAGAATTTTTGATCCTCTCGGACTTATATCATACTACATAATTCAAGGTCGTGCTATTCTTCCAGAGGTGTGGCGTGAAGGTTTTGTTTGGATGAGCCAATATCCGAACCAATCCGAAATCTTTAGATAAAATTCATCAAGGAATTGAGAAATATTGAAAATCTGAAAATTTCTCGGCCATATCTTTCATGGAATCCAGATGATTCAGATATAAGCTTAATCGTTTTTGTTGATGCATCTGAACATGCGTTTTCTGCCTACCTGCGGTTCGAAAAAGAAAGCAAAGCCGAAGTTTTTCTTACAACGGCAATGGTAAAAATTGCCCCAGTAAAGAGGTTATCGGTTCCACGGTTGATTTTTTGCGACAGCCGATTGATTCATGGCCTGTGACTCCAGGAAAAGTTGTTTCACCAAATCCTAATGACTTCGACCTTAACAAGATATTTTTACACAGGCTTTATAGCCGAAGAGCACAACATTTGATGACCCAACTAACCAAACGATGGTACGCAGAATACCTGCCAGAAATAACGAGAAGAATTAAGTGGCACCATAAAACTAAACCGGTTGAAGAAAGCAATATAGTTTTGATTATTGACCGCAATGAAATTCGTTCATCTTGGCAGTTAGGTCGAGTTATCAAAGTATACCCAGGACCAGATGGTATAGTAAGAATTGCTGATGTTCAGGTCGCAGACGGATCTATAAAAGCAAAGCGATCTGTAGGACAACTTGCTTTTCTCGATTTGTCTCCATGTTCATCCTAGATTCAGACGGGCCTCGGGATGTCATCAAACAAGTTTTCTTTTTCTTTATAATTAAATACTTTTCAAAATAAATACAATTAGCTATTTTCGTATGTTTGTTGCAGCGGCCGCCACATTGCAATTCTAAATTCTATTACTTGTCTTACTTTGCATTTTTTGTTAATATTTATATCAAATTTTCGTTACTAGGATACAGTTCTTTATTTATTTAAAATCAATAATTTTCAATTTTCAATAACAATCTAGCTTTCATCTATCATCTTTTGCTGTTAAATGGGTTGTAGTCGCTGCTGTTAAAGTAAATGCCCTAAAGAAGAAAAGGAATGTAAGTAGAAATTAAGCATTGCATTATGCAACATTGAATATTAATTATTTTTTCATTTATTAGAAAATAAAATCGTTTCCTACATTCAAAATTGTGTACGATATTTATTTATCCGCATCTCAAGAATTTTCTTAAGTGGCGCCGCAACAAGAGCCTTGATATGATAGGTTAAAAAGGTTCCGTTGGCTTTTAGCAACCGACCGCGTATTTCTTCTCCCATATTGTTATCTGCTGCTTTCAAAATGAAGGATCGCCCTACTTCGAAAACGTGCTCCTCCACTTAAATAGTTGTTCTTCTTCTATGGCCAACGTTTTCTGTAGACGTTTTCTACAATTTATTTGGCTATTCGGAGTTAGGATATACTGGTGGCTGCTGACAGAAGGGTTGAAAGTAAGGAAATGCTAACTATTAAACCCATTTAAAGGGTCCGCCATCTAACGTTTTTTTTTTGCAACTAGTGCGTATTTCGTGAATGGTAACTCCATTGTATTTCTATCTAGCTAGTACCCGCGACCTGGCAATCGATTGTAGTGCCATCTTGAGTTCTGGCGCAGCGCTAACTCTTTTTTACATATGTAGGTTTTGTATTGGGATTTTTTTTTTTTTTTTGTTTCGATCTGGCGCAAAAAATCGAAAAACCCATTCTTGATTGTACTAGGTGGTTTCATATACAACACTGAAAAAAAAGCCGTCATCATATTGATGAATGGCGTTCATCAACTGTAATTCATCAATAAGATGTACTTTTCTTGCATATTATGTATAAATTCATGAAAACTTTTTGATGACGGATGAACCAATCATCAATAAGATGAAAGTGCATTCATCAACTTTTTTTGGGAGAATTTCGGCAGAATTTGATAAAAATCTAGTTCATCAGTTCATCAAAAGTTTTCGTCAATAGGATGAAAGCATCTATTTGACGAAAAAAAATGTTTTTACATCCCATTGATGATTTCTTCTTCAATATGATGAATTGATTTATCATATTTAAATGACAATTTTATTTCATCATATTGATGAAGACTATCATCAAAAAATCGACTTCAATTTGAATTTGGAAGAAAATTAGGTGATGTAAATGAATCATATTGATGAACAAAACAGACTTGTGTTTTCATCATGTCCATTATACAGGGTGATTCACGAGCGTTGTGCCAAAAAGCTAGAGCGTGTAGGTTGAGTTGAGGCAAGAAAAAAATCGTATGGGAGGGGGGGGGGGGTCTATTCCCCCCCGTTTAGCCGGGAGGGGCAATTTTCTGAAAAATTGACTTATTTTGTAAAAAAAATATTAAAAATCAACGGCTTCGTTTACAACACCGTGCTATACCTTTCTGAAAAGCCAAAAACTTCTTCTTTCACTTTGTTTTTAAATTAAATTGTTTTAACGAATAGTTAAAAAAAAAAATTTCAAACTCAAAATTTTCAAAAAAAAAAGCAAAAAAACATTTTTGAACTATTTTTTTTCAAAATTTTATGTAATTAAGTACTAATTTTGTTTTTAAAATTCAATGTCTTTGTTAATTTTTAGTCGAAAACAGAAAACCCGATGCAAAAATGTCTTTTCGTTTTTGAGAAATTAAAAAAAAAACCAAAACCACTTTTTTCAAAAAAAATCTTTATTTTTATTTTTACCTATCTGGACTTTTAGTTTAATTTATTAGTTTAATTTATAAATTAAATTTTTTGTAATTGGAGTTTTATGAGGACTCAATAAAGTAGAAAAGTATTGGATTTTCCCTGGATTAATAATTTTTTTCATTGATAACGTCTGCCATTGACCTTTCACTTCTAGCTCTCCGTGCTCTCGTCGGCGGATTCTTGAAAACAAGCTACGACTTGGGTGCCATCTACTGGGATATCTTTCAGCGTAGAGTCTTTTGGCTTCCCGTCTCGACAACAAGTTAAACCGTAGCAGAAGCTCCTGTCCACTAACTCTTCTCGAGCGTATGAGTTTGTTATTGTTATGTGTTGATGAGTTAATATTTTAATTGTAAATGGTTATTTAGTAAATATGCGATGCCTTTTGTTTACCTTTAGGTTGTTAATTGTTTTTTCATTCAAGAAAAATTGCGGTTTAATTATCTTAAGCCCCTAGCAGGTAGAACCCTTCGCCGGCGAGTGGCCACGGCCCCAGGTATAGTAAGAAAAATCCACTGAAAATCTAATACTTTTCTACTTTATTGAGTCCTAATAAAACTCCAATTACAAAAAATTAATTTTTTAAATTAAACTAATAAATTAAACTAAAAGTCCAGATAGGTAAAAATAAAAATAAAGATTTTTTTTGAAAAAAGTGGTTTTGGTTTTTTTTTAATTTCTCAAAAACGAAAAGACATTTTTGCATCGGGTTTTCTGTTTTCGACTAAAAATTAACAAAGACATTGAATTTTAAAAACAAAATTAGTACTTAATTACATAAAATTTTGAAAAAAATTAGTTCAAAAATGTTTTTTTTGCTTTTTTTTGAAAATTTTGAGTTTGAAAAAAAAAATTTTTTTTAACTATTCGTTAAAACAATTTAATTTAAAAACAAAGTGAAAGAAGAAGTTTTTGGCTTTTCAGAAAGGTATAGCACGGTGTTGTAAACGAAGCCGTTGATTTTTAATATTTTTTTTTACAAAATAAGTCAATTTTTCAGAAAATTGCCCCTCCCGGCTAAACGGGGGGAATAGACCCCCCCTCCCATACGATTTTTTTCTTGTCTCAACTCAACCTAAACGCTCTAGCTTTTTGGCACAACGCTCGTGAATCACCCTGTATATCTCAATATTGATGAAGTCGATCATCAGTACGAAGAAGAATATAAACGCTTTTTATTTATGAATAGTATCATTGCATGAATGAACCCTATTATTCATATTGATGAAAATATTCACTGAATTGACGAAAAATGTTCATCATATTGATGTATACGATCTTTAATATGATGAAAATGTGAATCTTATTGATGAAAATATTCACTGAATTGATGAAAAATGTTCATCATATTGATGTATACGATCTTCAATATGATGAAAATGTGAATCTTATTGATGAAAATATTCACTGAATTGATGAAAAATGTTCATCATATTCACGGAAAGAAATGAAAAATCAGTAATCACGAATTTCTATGTCGTAAATTATGAAAAATCTTTTTTTTTGTAAATCATCCCCCTTTTTTCGTAAAATGAGAG
The DNA here is from genome assembly GCA_943590905.1 of Sphaerophoria taeniata. Lineage (NCBI taxonomy): Eukaryota > Metazoa > Arthropoda > Insecta > Diptera > Syrphidae > Sphaerophoria > Sphaerophoria taeniata. The sequence continues at coordinate 249,907,757 of OX016540.1, read as the reverse complement.
TCAATATTGTAAATCAATCTTTATTCCGTCTAAATTTACAAAACTGTATAATTTGAGAATTACGAAAAAATGTCATGATTTTAGATTTCCATTGTAAGAGCAATTTACAAATTTTGTATTCGTAATTTTAAACATTTGGAGCATGATATAAATTGTACGACTAAATAATTCTGATTTACAAAATCAAAGATCGAGATTTATGATCTCAATATTCTAAAAACAAAGCTCTTGAAGCTAAATGAACGAATCGATCTTAGACAATCGTAGTTTACAAAAATATTTCCTGAATTAAAAAATAGGTGTTTATTAAATCATGAATTCTTATCGCATTTTACTACTTTTGAATCCAAACTGTTTTTTTTGTTACGATTCTTGAATCGTAAATTACGACAATATTTCCTGAAAAAGAAAAACGTTTTGTGTTGTTTATTTATTCCCTAGTTTTCATGCGGTCGAAAATCAATTCCAATTTTATAAAGCGTCAAGTAGCTCAGTGGGTAGAGGTGCCGATCAAGAGACCGTCGTGCATTCTCATGCCTGGGTTCGAATCCCAGCAGTGCGGAGTGACGGATTTGTAAAAAAAAAAATAGTCGCCACTAAGCAGTGCAGAATGAGAAGGAAGTACGGAGATTGATCGGTGAGGTGAGAGAGAGGAAGGGAGAATATAGTACCGGGGGAAGGGCGAGGAAGGGAGAGAGGCAAGATCCGCCCGAAACGGGGATGGTGTGGGGAGGGGAGGGAAACAAAAAGGATAATTTACGTAGTTGATAACTGGCTGATCGTAAATTACGCTCCTGAATCGTAAATGCTTTTTTTGGTTATGATACGATGATACGATCATCAATCTGAAAAAAAAACATCAATATGATGAATGCATTCATCACATTGATGATTTACTTGCTTAAATATTCATCATATTCATGAATACGATAATCAGATCGATGAAATAATTCATCATTTTGATGTACAAATAAATCAAAATTTGGTTCATCATTTTTCATAATATTGATGAACAAAGTTGATGAATGATGATCGAAATTTGTCGCTGAAAATTTTCATCATATTAATGAACAATGCTTCATCATATGGATGAAAAGGTTCACTGGACTAAAATTGATGAATTCTACATCATATAGATGACCTTTTTTATCAATATGGTGTACCTTTTTGGTTCAGTGAATGGGTAATACTTAGCTCATGTCTGATTTGACAGATAATTAGCTTTACCCTTCCGCTGAACAAATATGGTGTATACGCTTGAACAATGCTGGGAAAAATTGCGACATTACTTTGGAAATCATGGTAATGTTGCAGAATAAGTGCGAAAATTGCGTACGGATTTTGGAAGAAGAGAAGCACCGTCAGCTCCGTATATTTGTTATATTGTGAAAAAAGTGAAAGAAACTAGCATCCTCATCATAGCCGTATTTTGGGGGAGGGTTACGGGGTTTAACCCTCCCCGAAATAATTTTTTAAGGCAAAATCAAATAACTATTGATTAATAACTTAATGATTTTTTTGTTTGTCTTGCTAACACTGAATTTATAACTTTTCCATTGAAGCTTTAGGGTATTTTTCTATTCTCTTCCCGAAACCTTTGTATATTTATTTGGTTTGGTATAATCAAGATCGTTACATGACCAAAAATTAAGGCAAAAAATACGGCAATGTCCCAAAGGCATTAAGAATTTTTGGTCTTTTCTAAAAAATATGAAGAATTTTTCTTCTTCTTCGGCTCCTACGCTCGTTGACAATAAAAAACTCCAGTTGTTAGCTCTCTCGCAAAAGCTGCTAGAGAGTAACATGATTCCTCCAGTTCTTAAGCGCGTCAATGATTCCATGGAAAAAATCTTCTTCCGCACTCGTGCTGTGGCGAGAGTTCTAGAAGTTCTCAACATACATTGATCTGCTGGTCCGGATGGTATCGCTGTTATTAATCTAAAGAGGTGTTCTTTCACGCTGGCAAAACCCTTGCGTAAGCTTTTCCATCTAACCTTCTTATGGGCTCGTTCCGAGCAGTTGGAAAACAGCATTTGTCCGGCCAATTTCAATATCTCGAAGACCGAAAGCTTCTTAATGACCGGCAGTACAGTTACAGGTCCACTGGTTATTTGATGGTTTATCTCACCAAACAGTGGAACAAATCTTTCGATATCGGTGAATCCCTTCTGCCTTGGATAAGAAACTTTCTTTCGAACCGTTCACTACAAATTGTATTGGATGGATTCAAGTCTGAAACCCACAATATAAATGCTGGTGTGCCCCAGGGCTCCGTTTTGTCTCCGACCCTCTTTCTCATTTTCATAAAAATGATCTGTTGGCTGTAACTTCTAATCCAATCAATTGTTTCACTGACGATAGTACCCTTAGCTTTTCTTATTCATTTCCAGACTCACATCCCTCCTCTTCGGATGTGGAACTGCAAGGGCAAAATATGATAAGCTCATTAAACACTGACTTCCAACAGCATTGTACAATGGGAATCGGGTAGAATTTAATGCTTCGAAAACTCAATGCTGTCTTGTATCGTTAAAGCGAGATATACCTCCCCTGCCACTGTCCATGAGTGGTACTTGCATCAATGAGACCGAACATTTCGAGATTCTCGGTATGTTGCATGGCACTGACCACCTTTTGTGGAACGATCACATATGCGATGTCGCCAAAAATGCCGCAAAATGTTTGGGTTTCTGAAGACAGTGCGAGAAATTTGTCTCCCCGTCTGATCTGGCCTTTATCTTTAAGACTTATATCCATCCAAAGCTTGAGTACAATTCCCATCTTTGGGCTGGTGCTCCAGTTACATACTTAAGCATCTTGGACTGTATACAAAAAAGAGCCCTAAGACAGATTGGTGACAGCGACATAACAAATTCATTCACCTCGTTAGACCACCGTCGTCGTAACGTGTCGTGTCTCTTTCGGTTCTATCGTTACTTTTACGGTAAGTACTCAAGTCAAATAGCCAGTTGCATTCCTCCCCTAAAACAATTCGCCCGTAATACTCGCGCTTCTAGGAATGGCCATCAGTTTATCCTCGAGTCCAACTTCGGACGTACTCTCAAGTATAGAGAATTGTTCTTTGACCGTACTTCAAGAATGTGGAACTCCCTTCCACACTCTGACTTTCCAATTCAATGCAATGTTAAGGTATTTAAGACCAATGTACACCGGCAGTCCGGCACCTCCTTTCCAACCCCTTTCCACTGATAAATGGTAATAGATACACTCAAAAATTATTTTAAAACTTTCCATCAAACATTGTTTCGTGAACAAATGAATTGGCTTCGGCGAATTGAAAAAAATGTGATAAATTTGATAAATATGTTTCCTTTTTTATTAAAAATTTGAAAAAATTGTCATTTATCTTAACCCCCCCCTAAAACAAAATCCTAGCTACGGCTATGATCCTCATCGATGAACCAAAGCGTGAAAAGCCAAAAACAGTGCGTATACCCAAGAATATTGCTGCTGTGGCGAAAGTGTGCGTGAAGCGCCATCAACATCGTCGTTCTCAACAATTGAACATTTCGGAGACATCATTGAGACCAATTTTGCATAAAGACCTCGGTATGACGCCATACAGAGTCCAATTGGTTCAGGACTTGAAGCCAACTGACCATCCAATGCGTTTTCGCTTCGCTAAGTGGGTCTGCGATCGACTTAGAGAAGATGCCGATTTTGCCAAAAAAAAAAAAAATACATCTTTTCAGATAAAGCTCATATCGCATATATCGAAAAGCCGATACACCCAAAACGAGTCACTGTTTGATGCGGATGTTGGTCCAGAGGCATAATTGGCCATTTTTCTTCAAAAATGAGCAAGGAATGGCCGTTACAGTCAATGGAGATCGTTATCGGGGTGCCGTGCAATAACGCCGAGCGAAATAACCCCGAATTCTGAAATTCGGCTTTATTTCACTTTACTAAAGTGAAATAACGCCGAATTTTTGCATTCGGCCTTATTTCACTATGGCAAAGTGAAAAATGCCGATTCGGCATTATTTCACTTTGTCAGTTTTAATTTTTTTAAGTTTTCATCAGGTGTATAATAAAAAAAGCCAATGTTTTATAGGTCGTCTTCTCACGTTTTGAAAAAAATTCGCGAAACAAAATTTTGCTTTTCACAAAAATTATTTTATCAAAAAATTAATCATATGAAATATGTACTGTACATATTCCTGCGATATTTTAAAAATACTTGGTCTTAAGCTCAGTTAAGTTAAGCGAAGTCGCATGAAGTGAAAGTTTAAGTATTGGTGGAAATTTAAAATTATTTAAGAAATACCTACGCAGGTCAACAACAAGGTTAATAACTAAATATTTCAGTTTCTTTCAAAACCATTTAATTAGGTACCACAAATGAATTCGAAAAACGCATGTTGTTTTTTAAGGCTGTTAGAAGAGTTTTGCAGCATGGACCAGGAAGAATATTAATATTAGATTTAACATTTCAGTTAACACTACATTTTTAAAAATTTTATCAAATGAAAATTAAAAATGATTAAGGATTTGGAACTTGAAACCAAAAATATAGTACAGGTACAAATGCCAGCGAGCGTAGCGAGCGAAAAAATTTTTGCCCAAAAGAGAATCAATTTGGGGTGTGATTCGCGCGAATTTTTTTATTTTCACACCCCAAATTGATTCTCTTTTGGGCAAAATTTTTTATCTAATATTAATATTCTTCCTGGTCCATGCCGCAAAACTCTTCTAACAGCCTTAAAAAACAACATGCGTTTTTCGAATTCATTTGTGGTACCTAATTAAATGGTTTTGAAAGAAACTGAAATATTTAGTTATTAACCTTGTTGTTGACCTGCGTAGGTATTTCTTAAATAATTTTAAATTTCCACCAATACTTAAACTTTCACTTCATGCGACTTCGCTTAACTTAACTGAGCTTAAGACCAAGTATTTTTAAAATATCGCAGGAATATGTACAGTACATATTTCATATGATTAATTTTTTGATAAAATAATTTTTGTGAAAAGCAAAATTTTGTTTCGCGAATTTTTTTCAAAACGTGAGAAGACGACCTATAAAACATTGGCTTTTTTTTATTATACACCTGATGAAAACTTAAAAAAATTAAAACTGACAAAGTGAAATAATGCCGAATCGGCATTATTTCACTTTGCCATAGTGAAATAAGGCCGAATGCAAAAATTCGGCGTTATTTCACTTTAGTAAAGTGAAATAAAGCCGAATTTCAGAATTCGGGGTTATTTCGCTCGGCGTTATTGCACGGCACCCCGATAACGATCTCCATTGACTGTAACGGCCATTCCTTGCTCATTTTTGAAGAAAAATGGCCAATTATGCCTCTGGACCAACATCCGCATCAAACAGTGACTCGTTTTGGGTGTATCGGCTTTTCGATATATGCGATATGAGCTTTATCTGAAAAGATGTATTTTTTTTTTTTTTGGCAAAATCGGCATCTTCTCTAAGTCGATCGCAGACCCACTTAGCGAAGCGAAAACGCATTGGATGGTCAGTTGGCTTCAAGTCCTGAACCAATTGGACTTTGTATGGCGTCATACCGAGGTCTTTATGCAAAATTGGTCTCAATGATGTCTCCGAAATGTTCAATTGTTGAGAACGACGATGTTGATGGCGCTTCACGCACACTTTCTGCCACAGCAGCAATATTCTTGGGTATACGCACTGTTTTTGGCTTTTCACGCTTTGGTTTATCGATGAGGATGCTAGTTTCTTTCACTTTTTTCACAATATAACAAATATACGGAGCTGACGGTGCTTCTCTTCTTCCAAAATCCGTACGCAATTTTCGCACTTATTCTGCAACATTACCGCGCGAATTTTTTTATTTTCACACCCCAAATTGATTCTCTTTTGGGCAAAATTTTTTTCGCTCGCTTCGCTCGCTAGTAAATCGAACTGATCTTGAATGTTCCGAATCGGCATCATCTTCAAATTAGAATGAAAAAAGGAGCTCAAAATTAATCATTGAAATGCAGCTTCTGCTTTCAAAACCGTTGAATGCATAACAAGATGTGTGGATGCCTTTCCAAATTGAAGGAAGCAGCAACAGTTTTGAAAAATGAAACGCTCTGCCCATTTTGTCGACAAATAATGAATAGGAGTGGTCCAATTAATTTATTAGACTTCGTTTGTATATGTAGTTAATGTGCTTACACGAATTTAAGATATCTTTTTTTTTTGTACTATGAGCATTTATTACACACGCATAAGGCCCGGTGCACACACGCGATTTTTGTCGCGGCGATATCGCTGCGATATCGCAGCGATATCGCAACTTTTCAGTGCACACTTGCGACATTTACCGCAGGTTTCAATCTTTACTTCGAGTTTGTATTTAAACAATGGAGGTTTACAGGGAAAAAAAATGTTTTCACGTACCTCGTGCATAAAAATTATGTTCTTAATAAAAAGAAACGACGTCATTGACGTTAATGGCTAACAAAAGGACTATTTTATTCATCGTTTCAAAATAAAAGACAAAATACTGAACATTTTTTTAACAATTTTCGAATGAGTGTAAGATCTTTTGATGAGTTGGCGGTCAAAGTTTCACCAAAAATCAAAATAAAAGTCAAATAAAAAGAAACCAGCATCAAAATCATCCATATTTTCCCTTTCAATTTGATCAAAACTCGCGGTAAAAATCGCATGTGTGCACTGCACAATAGAAAACAATGTAAAACAAGACAAAAATGCGATTTTTGTCGCCGCGATATCGCTGCGATATCGCAGAAACTTTTGCGACATTTTACCGCAGAAATGTCGCAGAAGTGTCGCAGAAGTGTCGCTGCGATATCGCAAGTTTGTGTGCACCACTCCATTTGATTGTGAGTACTTTATGTCGTAAAAGCGATATCGCAGCGATATCGCAGTGATATCGCCGCGACAAAAATCGCGTGTGTGCACCGGGCCTAAGTTTTTTGAATAACTTTTTTTTTCATTTTATAAAAAAAAATCTGCCCTAAGACCTTCCATACTCGGTAAATTTTGTTCTACAGTTGATTTTGCGTTTAGTCCAGCTAAAATGCTCTTTCCAAAAGTTAAATAAAACCGGCTTCCTTGTTTTCTCTTGTAGGGTCGCCCATAATACAGAATACACTACACATAATTCAAACACAAAAACACTTTACACGAAAAAAATAAAAAAATGAAATCGCTCGGCTCTGATATCCTTGTTATTTATTTTGCGCTGAAGAAAAATTACTTGACGTGGTTGCTGTTGATTATGTGATTGCTGATCGTTCTGTTTGTTTGTTAGATAGATTTTTCCTATTTATATGGTGCATAAATAATAATTTTGAATAAAGTTTCATATCTTGAACACTTTTCAAGTTTTCTTTAAATTTTTCGATGAAATTGTTTTGAAGTTTTCAAAAACAAATACCTACAGTTTAAAGATATTTAGTAATTTAATTTCATAGTGCAAAAGACATTCAAGAAATTCAAAGATACATTGCCCAAAAATGCCCATATAAAGTGAAAGTGAACATTTACATACCTACATATTAAATCGAGAAACGAAGTTTCGGAAAAAGGAAAGTGATACATATTGTTGCACTTTATTTTACTTTTGCCGAAAGGGCCAATGATTTTTACTCTAAATTATTAAATTAGGAATTGAAAAGGTAAAAGTGAAAACTTCACAACAATGTTAAAAGGAAAATTTGCAAATCACAAATGACAATTTGAACCTCGTTTCGAAATGTCAGACCAACAGCTGTTTGACCCTTGGCAAGGGAAAAAGATCAGTGCACAATGGCAATAAGAAGAGTATTGCCACCACGGCTTAGCTCAACAAGGGGGTGGGTCACAATTAAATGTAGAATTATTTTAATTAAAGATGATTTTATATCAAACCAATGTATGATTTTATATCAAATTGATATAAAATTTTATAAGTGTTGCCACACTGTGGCTAATAAGGGCGCCAGCAATTTTTTCCTGAAAACAAAAAAAAAAGGAAATTGCAAACCTTCTGGAATTATTAGCAACGATGGAAATTAAAGAAAAGAATGAACCAACACGAGTTAAGAAATAAAAAAAAAATGGCGGATATTTTTTTTTGATATTAAAGTTTCTTTTTATTGTTAAGGCCGGGGAAACCTTGCAAATGTAGGGGAAAAACCTCGGATCTTTTCAATTAAAAGAACAATAATTTAAACACAATGATCGAAAAATTTAACAAGACCAAGATGGACCGTTAAGGTCTGATTCAAGAAATAAAAAAAATAATGCTAAAATGCGAACGAACCAAAAATTCAATAATTTGTCAAAAATTGTTCAAATTAAATACAACCTTTTTAATTTTATAGTTACCACACTCCTCGACTTCAAAGTCAAACCTCCAAAATTTTATATAATTCTCCTCGTCTTCTCGATTTTCTCAAAAAAATAAAATGGCTGTCCCAAAAAAAAATGTTCCAAAATTTTTAGTTTCCAAATTGGTTTAACCTTTCGCTTCTAAAAATGTTCTTCTCCTTTTCAAAGCTCAAACAAGAGTGACGTTTAGGCCCACATATGTCCTAAATCGCCTACTCTTCTTTTTTTCAATTCGCCGCGCTTTCAGCTTTTTTGGAGTGGCGGATCTTAATCACCTCATCAACGGCCAGTCCTAATTGGCCTTGTTGAGAGCCACTTGTGATAAGATGCTCGCGGTCCTGCTTACTCGCAACTCATTTCGCCGCGCTTTCAGCCTATCTGGAGTGGCGGATCTTCATCACGTCATCAACGGCCAGTCATATTTGGCTTGGTTGAGAGCAACTTGTGAGAAGATACTCGCGGTCCTGCTTACTCGCCGCAGTTTCTCTCAAATTATCGAGAGTCATCCCGAAACTCGCCGACTTTGGGACGATTAGTTTGGGGATGATTCACAATTAACACAATTTGTTCTGAACGAAACCTAAGGTTAAAACAAAATGACTTGAATTGAATCTAACTAACAATCAAAGAAAATTCGAGAAGACGAAAGAAACTATTCCGATTAACCCGTACGGGGCTTAAATTGAAAATGTTAAGACGAATCGCATTATTCATAATATAGAGAGGAAATCCATAATAACGTTGGAAAACAACGCTTAAGGATCCATCTGGTCTTTAAAAAAAAATATACTTAATGAAATTTTACTTAAAGATATACAAAAATTCTATACAAAATTATAAATATGGCAATTAAATCAAACATTGAAACATATTCCGAAAATAATATTATACATTAGGTTTTTGATTAAAAGAAAATCGTTGGGCATGAGCCTTTTATTTCCCAAAACGTTGTCTCGTGTAAACGCCGTCGCTGTACGACCGTCCGTCTTTTCTTTTCCAAACTTTCTTCTATTGTGACCTGAAACGAAACTTGTTTTTTTCCTGCACGACAACGATAGAGAGAACCATGGTCAGAAGGACTATGGCCGTCCCGCTCTCTCTCATTATCGTGTTCAAAGTGACATTTGTCAAAAACAATTATTAGGCAAACTGAAAAAAAGAATAGGGGATGCAAAATGCATCAAGTGTTTTTATAAAGTTAATATTAAATTAAAAGAACTTGTTGCTTGAATTTATAACGCAACAAATCTCACCCTTTCCTCCTTGAAAAGAGTGTTTGTTCATAACACAAACTATTTACTCAAAAAGTTCTCTCGTTTAACAATCACGAGATAGAAAGGTTACTTAAAAGGGACTTCCAATATTTACTCATTTTCTGATAATGACGTAAACGGCTTTAGATCTTTTATGTGCCAAGTGCCACGATCTTTGCCCTTGTCATCTTCAAGAACGTAAGTCCAGGGAGATAATCTTTTTGCAATTTTAAAAGGGCCCACAAACTTTGGCGCCAATTTAGCCGCGTAGTAATTTGCAGCATCGGACAAAACAAAATTTCTTCGCCATACAAGGTCATTAGGGAGATATTGAGTATCTCTCCTCCTGAGATTGTATGTTTCGGCGGATTTCTTAGCAGCTATTTTTAATTTTGCAGCTATATCTGTCCTCAACTTCCCAAACCGTTCTTCTATAGTTCCTCTTTCGACCGTCCTATTCCCTTCGATAATCTCGCTACTAATTCCTTCATAATTCCCACTCGTTGACATATTCTTCCCAAAGTTAGCATAGTAAGGACTAACACCTAAAACTTCGTGTTCAGAAGTGCGTATGGCACAAGCTACCTTAGCTAATTGAGAATCCCAAACTCGGCGATTCTCTGAAACATAAGCTCTTAAAGTTGTCTTGATAATTTGGTTAATCCTCTCCGCGGGATTAGCCTGAGGATGGTAGTGTGGAGTGAATCTAATCTTTGAAGAATATGCTTCGCAAAGTGCCTTTAATTCTCGACCTTTAAACTGGGGACCGTTGTCGCAGATGACAATCTTTGGAACTCCAAACAAAAGAAAAACATTATCCTCTAACTCCTTGCAAACTGCCTTTGCAGTTGCAGATCTCAACGCAAACAACAACGGAAATTTGGTTAAATAGTCCACTACTGTTAAAATATAAACGAAGCCCCTATTAGACTTCGGTAATGGCCCTACCAAATCCACACTTATCATCTCCCACGGAGACGAAACCCCTACTCTCTCTGTCATAAGACCGGCTGGTTTATCATTGATAGGTTTCACTTGTTGGCAAACTAAACATTTCCTAACATATTTGGCTACATCATTCCTCATCTTTGGCCAGTAATACTTGGCCCCTACTCTTGCAAATGTTTTTCTAACTCCCATATGACCCGCTAATGAACTATCGTGACATTCTTTCAAAATGGCTAACCTATCTTGTTTCCCTACTACTAATTTCCATTCTTCGTTACTCTCGTGAACAATTATATGATTCGACTTCACGAATTTATATAGTCGTCCATTCTCCACTCTCCATGTTGGATATCCTAAAGGGTTTGCTTCTACACTAGAAATCATTTTCCGAACCCAAGGGTCTAAATCCTCTTCCGAAATCCCCGCCACTACAGGAACTCCCCGAGATAACATATCTGGTACGACATGTTCTTTTCCCTTACGATGTATGATTTCAAAGTCGAATTGCTGCAGCCTCACTGCCCAGCGTGCCAATCTACCCTGAGGATCCTTTAGGTTACTCAACCAAACTAAAGAGTAGTGATCCGTTATGACCGTAAACCGAACACCTTCGATATATGGCCTTAACTTCTCAACCGCCCATAAAACTCCTAAACATTCCTTTTCTGTTGTCGAATAATTACGTTCTGACCTATTCAATGACCTACTTAAGTAACAAATAACCTTTTCCCCATCTTCAAAAGTTTGTGAAAGCACCGCACCAATTCCGTAATCGGACGCATCAGTTTGAATTACGAACGGAAGATTAAAATCAGGACAAGTTAATATTGGTGCCGTTACGAGGCACTCTTTAGCTTTCCTAAAGCTTTCACTACATTCGGGTGTCCAAACAAATTTCTTAGACTTCCTAAGCAAATCTGTTAATGGCCTAACTAAACTGGAGAAATTTGGTACGAACCGTCTGTACCAGGAAATAGTCCCTACAAAACTCCTAACCTCTTTAACGTTTTTGGGTATCGGTATGTTAACCATACTTTCAACCTTCTCTGGATCCACATGTAATCCATTCCTATCTACTACATATCCTAAGAATTTCAAAGATGGCCTACAAAAGTGACATTTCTCTCTTCCTACTTTAAGTCCTGCCTGTTGTAAACGGTTTAAAACTTCCCTAAGTATTTCCAAATGTTTTTCGAAAGAGTCTGAAATGATGATTATATCATCCAAATAAACAAAGACATAAGGTTCAAGCTCGGGACCCAAGACGCTGTCAATAAACCTCTGCCAGGTAGCAGGAGCATTGTGCAGGCCGAAAGGCATCCGTTTGAACTGGAATAAGCCTCTACCAGGTACCGTGAAGGCTGTGTACTTCTTAGAATCTTCCGCCATTGGAATCTGCCAATAAGCCGATTTGACATCCAATGAAGTCAAACACTTAGCGTTTCTCAATTTATCCAAAATCGCAGAAATTATTGGGAGGGGATAAGCATCCCTTTCTGTCACTTGATTAAGCTTCCTAAAATCTACACAAAACCTAAAAGTATCATCCTTCTTCCTCATCAAAACTATCGGAGAGGCCCAAGGGCTATTTGATTTCTCAATCACGTCCTCATCTAACATTTCTTTAAGAGATTTGTCAATGTGTGCCTGCATCGCAGGCGAAACAGGATAATACCTCTGCTTAATAGGATCTGATGATGTCCTAATGACATGTTCAACTCTGTTGGTAACTCCTAATCCCTCTGGCATGTTTCTGAACAAATCTTCAATTAGTGTGCGTAACCTACTCTTCTGCTCCTCGTTCAAATCCGACTCTTCCAAGATAGATGTCGTTCCAATCGAAGCCACTGCTTCCTGTGTCGAGAAGCTCCACATACCAGACCTAAGATCCGGGACTATTCCCGAGAGTGTCCAAAAATCGGCACCCAAAATCAACGTATGCGGAAGTGAAGGTATAACTAAACACTCCATCAAAACCGATTTGTCCTCAACAACTATTGGTAGATTCACTACCCCTAAAACTCCTACACCCGCCCCATCTGCAAGATGAACCTGACTAATATTGGGTTTTACTAAGTCTAATCCTAAATCTTTAAGTATCTTCCAAACATCCCTACCTATAATAGTCCTAGATGCTCCTGAATCCAAAAGTCCTAAAAACCTAAAGCCATATATGTTAACATGCAAGTAAGGACGACTGTCGCCCCCACTTGCTTCTAGTGTGAAACCTAAATTAACTCGATTTGCCAGCTGGTTGTCAGCAGGCAACCTCCCTAATTTTGACGCCGGCGCTCTTGCCCTGCTGGCCCAAGAGTCCGTTGCCCGTTTCCCGACGAGCAGCGTCGACATTCTCGTCTAGTAGTATTTGTAGCTCCACATCCAAAACAACGCCTAGGAACGGGACAGGTATTCGAAAGATGCCCTTCCCTGTTGCAGTTGAAACATCGAAGGGGCCTACGAACCGGAGGACTGGGGGTAACCGCAACTGAACCTGCTGCTTCTTGGACCGAAGCAACATACGCCACATCAGGTTCTAACGATTGTCGATTTCGACCGGAAGGGGGAGGGACAAACGACTCTACATTATTCCTAATGGTTTCCAACCTTCTACCCAACGCAACCAGCTCATTGACTGATTTAATTTCAGCCAGGCCCAATTGTGTTTGGTAAAAGGGAGCTATATTCTTCATGAGAATAGAAAGTTTTCTACTCTCACTCAGAGGCTCCGAAAACCGTTTGAACAAGGTCTGCATGAGTGCGATATACATACCTATCGACTCATCTCGACCCTGCGTCCTACGCTTGACCTCATCCAGTAAAAGGTCATCATAATTAGGTGGCAAAAATTCTAACTTTAATTCCCTAACCAATTCTCGCCAAGTAGAAATTGTATCCTTTATCGCCCTAAACCAAAGAAGCGCCTTTCCACTGAATAAATCTACCGCTGATTTAAACACCCTAGCCTCTGAAACACCTCTTGCTTCCCTAAGTTCCTCTATCCTTTCAATAAACGAATTCACCGATGAGCCACAATGCTCACCAGTGAACTTCACGTTCCATTTATCTAGTCGCTCGGGAAGCCGGTCACAGGGTTCATCACCATGTAGTTGGAATCCACTGGAGCTCGCTCGTTGGCCGATCTGCGCAGGTGGTACCGCACCCGAACCTGCTGTCGACGTTGTTGTTTTTTGTTTCTGTGAATCATTTTCATTTTCGGATATAGATTCTTCCTCAACTTCTGACAATTTAGCCATCAACAAAAGAATTTCCCCTCTCAAATCGGCTACTTCATTAACTTCATCAGATGACTCAGCTCTAGCTCTAGTAATCCTATTCAATGCCCATTCAATCTTGGTTAAAATCTTAAGATATTCCGAAGATTTCGGATTTTTCGGAGGTACCTGCAACAATTCCCTAATCTCGACCATTTTTGCTTTGACCGCCTTTGCGTCATCCTCAAACGAATACGGATATTGCGGACTATCCGACGAAATCGACCCTAATTTTTCCAAATTGCGCGAGGCTCTGAGAGTCATCCTCATCTCATCTACCCTCGCACCTTCTTTTAAACCACGGGCTCGCAACTCGTAGATGAGCTCTTCTTTATTTAACCTATTGATATCCATTGTAATATTAATCAATAAATTTAATACAAAAGAACCGAACAAAACCGAATCAAATCAAAACTAATTCTTGAAATTGTAAAGAATTTCCAAAATCTATTTATTAGCAGTAAATTTCACTAGATCCAACCTCAAATTGAATAGAAACCTCAGAAAATTTCAAACAATAAAAAAAACGCAGTATGGTAACCTTGAAATATGGTCACACTAAAAACCAATGTCCGATTTTCCAAAATTAATTGAGTAGAATTCAATTTAAAAAGCAAAAAAAAAATAATTACTAAAGTTTTTAAATTATCCAAAAATTACTAGAAAAATTTCAATAATTTAACCTCAAAATATTTAGCTTCGTATTAGAACAAAATTAGATATATGTACGTATGTGAACCAGAAAAATTATCAAAAGGTCACCTTGAAATTATTTTCCGCTAACCCAAGCAAACACCTTACGAAGTATATGTATCCAATTAAAATCTAGCACTAAGTATATGTATGTATATATTAATATGTATATGATGACCAAATTCTCAAAATTCAATTGATTTAATAAAAAACAGAAAAAGGACTCACTTTGTTTTACTCCGCTAACCTTTAAAATTCGCTTTAAATCCAACTCAAGCTTACAACCACCATTCACTTCTCGAACAATTAAATTTCCAAATCAAAATCCAAAATCCAATAGAATTCCAATTAAAATAATTCCTTCTTGATTCTCGAATGTTGTCCTGAAAACACAAAGAATCAAAAGTAAAAAGTCCAAAAACAAAACAATAGAAAAATGCAAAAACTTATCTAAAGGAAAGACACCACACAACACAAGAAATCAGGAAGACGAAACTCTATGTATTATAAACACAAGCCCCACGTTTTGGGCGTCAATTTGTTGCACTTTATTTTACTTTTGCCGAAAGGGCCAATGATTTTTATTCTAAATTATTAAATTAGGAATTGAAAAGGTAAAAGTGAAAACTTCACAACAATGTTAAAAGGAAAATTTGCAAATCACAAATGACAATTTGAACCTC
This sequence comes from Sphaerophoria taeniata, assembly GCA_943590905.1. Taxonomy (NCBI): domain Eukaryota; kingdom Metazoa; phylum Arthropoda; class Insecta; order Diptera; family Syrphidae; genus Sphaerophoria; species Sphaerophoria taeniata. Next base: position 249,892,579 of record OX016540.1, on the reverse strand, counting down.
GTTTCGAAATGTCAGACCAACAGCTGTTTGACCCTTGGCAAGGGAAAAAGATCAGTGCACAATGGCAATAAGAAGAGTATTGCCACCACGGCTTAGCTCAACAAGGGGGTGGGTCACAATTAAATGTAGAATTATTTTAATTAAAGATGATTTTATATCAAACCAATGTATGATTTTATATCAAATTGATATAAAATTTTATAAGTGTTGCCACACTGTGGCTAATAAGGGCGCCAGCAATTTTTTCCTGAAAACAAAAAAAAGGAAATTGCAAACCTTCTGGAATTATTAGCAACGATGGAAATTAAAGAAAAGAATGAACCAACACGAGTTAAGAAATAAAAAAAAATGGCGGATATTTTTTTTTGATATTAAAGTTTCTTTTTATTGTTAAGGCCGGGGAAACCTTGCAAATGTAGGGGAAAAACCTCGGATCTTTTCAATTAAAAGAACAATAATTTAAACACAATGATCGAAAAATTTAACAAGACCAAGATGGACCGTTAAGGTCTGATTCAAGAAATAAAAAAAATAATGCTAAAATGCGAACGAACCAAAAATTCAATAATTTGTCAAAAATTGTTCAAATTAAATACAACCTTTTTAATTTTATAGTTACCACACTCCTCGACTTCAAAGTCAAACCTCCAAAATTTTATATAATTCTCCTCGTCTTCTCGATTTTCTCAAAAAAATAAAATGGCTGTCCCAAAAAAAAATGTTCCAAAATTTTTAGTTTCCAAATTGGTTTAACCTTTCGCTTCTAAAAATGTTCTTCTCCTTTTCAAAGCTCAAACAAGAGTGACGTTTAGGCCCACATATGTCCTAAATCGCCTACTCTTCTTTTTTTCAATTCGCCGCGCTTTCAGCTTTTTTGGAGTGGCGGATCTTAATCACCTCATCAACGGCCAGTCCTAATTGGCCTTGTTGAGAGCCACTTGTGATAAGATGCTCGCGGTCCTGCTTACTCGCAACTCATTTCGCCGCGCTTTCAGCCTATCTGGAGTGGCGGATCTTCATCACGTCATCAACGGCCAGTCATATTTGGCTTGGTTGAGAGCAACTTGTGAGAAGATACTCGCGGTCCTGCTTACTCGCCGCAGTTTCTCTCAAATTATCGAGAGTCATCCCGAAACTCGCCGACTTTGGGACGATTAGTTTGGGGATGATTCACAATTAACACAATTTGTTCTGAACGAAACCTAAGGTTAAAACAAAATGACTTGAATTGAATCTAACTAACAATCAAAGAAAATTCGAGAAGACGAAAGAAACTATTCCGATTAACCCGTACGGGGCTTAAATTGAAAATGTTAAGACGAATCGCATTATTCATAATATAGAGAGGAAATCCATAATAACGTTGGAAAACAACGCTTAAGGATCCATCTGGTCTTTAAAAAAAAATATACTTAATGAAATTTTACTTAAAGATATACAAAAATTCTATACAAAATTATAAATATGGCAATTAAATCAAACATTGAAACATATTCCGAAAATAATATTATACATTAGGTTTTTGATTAAAAAAAAATCGTTGGGCATGAGCCTTTTATTTCCCAAAACGTTGTCTCGTGTAAACGCCGTCGCTGTACGACCGTCCGTCTTTTCTTTTCCAAACATTCTTCTATTGTGACCTGAAACGAAACTTGTTTTTTTCCTGCACGACAACGATAGAGAGAACCATGGTCAGAAGGACTATGGCCGTCCCGCTCTCTCTCATTATCGTGTTCAAAGTGACATTTGTCAAAAACAATTATTAGGCAAACTGAAAAAAAGAATAGGGGATGCAAAATGCATCAAGTGTTTTTATAAAGTTAATATTAAATTAAAAGAACTTGTTGCTTGAATTTATAACGCAACAATATGTGTTCCTTCCTCCTCATCCTTACCCCTGTCCTGCTTATTAAAAAAACAAAAATTTAAGAAATATAGTGGTCTGAATCGAAAAATAGGTAAACCAAAAAAAAAAAAAAAGAATCCCGACATACCCAAAAAAAAAAAAACAATATATAGTGGTCCCAAAAAAAAAAAAAATCCCTGAATCGAAGAACCAAAAATAAAGTGGTCTCAAAAAAAAAAAAAAACAAAAAAAAAAAAGATAAACAAAACAAATCCCCGACATATCCAAAAAACAAATCCCTGACGTCCCTTTATTTTCAATTCCTGTATTGTGGTTCCAGTTTGAAGTGTTTGAAGTGCAAGATGCCTTTTATTTAAATAAAAGTTCATAGTTTTTTTTATATAAACTAATAGTTCATAGTGTTTTTCTTTATCTTTGAAAATAAGTATAGTGATTCTGATTAGTTTGTTTAATGTTAGTTTGTTTGTTTGTGGTACAAACAACTCTGATGGTGTTTCTTTTTGTTAATGTATATTTAATTTACTTCCTCCTACACAGTCGCCAGGATTCCCAGTTACGTGTGCGCACAGGTGCTAAGGATCCAAAGGTATGGTGATTTGCATTACTTTTATTTGTTTTTTTTTCATCCGACGAAAAGAATGGCCAGTTGGTCCGAGTTGGTACCTTTTTATTCTCTGTACATGTTTCCTTAACTTTTTGACAATTACAATTACATTATGCCTTAAACTAAATTATTATTAGATTTAACTTTTAATAAACTCCTTATGGTAAAATTCTTAAAATCTAAATTTTCTTTTATAATGGGATTCTAAATATTTGTATGGAGTGACTGGTGAGGCCAATCGGGCCGTAAGGGTTTTCGACAGGTGAGTCCAAGCAGGTGAGGCAATGAGCCTAGATTTTAGGGGCTGTCGCATTATTTGTGAGCAAGCGGCAGCCATGGAGCCTTCTCAGCAATGAGAAATGTAAATATTATTCCACTGCTAAATCTCTTAAAAAATATTTCTTTGAGCTGCTCACAAGTAATATTAACAGGTGATTTTAATTGCAATCTCTTGGTAGATAGTTCCCTCACAGAAGCTTTGCGAACATTCAACATATTTCCGGTCAATATTATCTTTCCAACTCATTTTTCTCGGACTGTTAATACTCTTTTAGATGTGTTTTTTGTAAGTCACTCTAATAAAATACTATTGTACGATCAGCTATCTGCGCCCGCTTTTTCGAAGCATGATCTCATTTTCATAACTTATGAATTTGGTACAAATTACTCTCATACGAGTTATGTATACAGAGACTTCAGTCATATAGATTATGCTAATTTGGAACAAAATGCTAGGAGGATTGAATGGGACACAGTTTATGGCATGACATCTGCTTCGGAACAAATCGATTTTATAAACGGGAATATTGTAAGTCTTTTTAATCGCCATGTCCCTCTTGTTACAAAAGTGGTTAGACATGGACAACGATCGTGGTTCACTGCCGAAATTCGCCAACTTTTAACTCAACGTAATCAAGCCTTCAATCGATGGAAACGTTTCAAATTAGATGTGTTCTATGATGTCTATCGTAAGTTGCGTAATAGAGTAGTTTCAAAAATCAGAGCGGCGCACAGTGTGCAATTTTCGCAATCTAGCGGAACTTTATTCGTTGAGTGTTTAATTGGAGTGTTATTGATATAAAACTGTTAGATTATGGAATAATATGTTGTTTTTTGAGATTTAGAAGCTTACTTGAAAATATTGAAAAATATGCAAAGTCAAAAATAGGGTATTCAACACCCCTCCCCCCCCTCATCTCTGAAACGACTGGGCCTGGCATTTTGAAACAAAAAATTAAAAATAGTTCCATATGTATAGAGTACAATAAAAATAAAAATAAATCACAAAATGATTCAAATAGGAGAACTTCGAATATTTACACTGAGATGAAAACGAAACCCTAATAAGATCACTTCGTTTTTTGTGCGTTCATCTTTCAAAAACGATTTTTTAGAAACTGCTAAGCCGATTGTAATGAAATTTGGTACACATGTTCTATAATGTAATTATGATGCAAAAATTTTGTTTTCATGTTTGTATGATGAATAGTTTTTGAGTAATTCAAGAAAAAAATAAAAAAAAGAACACGAAAATATAGGTCTTTAAAAAAAAAAAAATTTTGTTTGGGTGGGCAAAAAAGGGCAAGAAAAGTAAATGAATTCTAACACAGAATATACAAACGGAGATTTTAAGCCCAAAAACACGATGGATACACGTGGATACATTTTTAAAACACTTCACAAAGTTTCAGAACAAAATAAAAATCAACACTGTTAAGGTCTTCAAACAAACGATTTTTTATTTTTTTATTTGTTAGTGTAAAAAAAAAATAACTTACGCTGAGAAGTTCTTAAATACCACCAAAAATAAATAAAATAAATTGAATATGGACAACTATCATTACACTTGACCACGCTGTTACAAACTTGACACAAGAAAAGCAATGAGATTTAATTTTTTTTTTCACTTGCAACAAGCTAATGTTTGTGATCCTGTTGAACGGTAAATACAATTATTTTTCTGTTTTTGTTTTTGCCATTTGATGGCCGGATGTTTTACCTTTCATATGATACCAATTTTGTTGCATTTGAAAGAAATTTTTTTACATTAAAGTTCCGCTAGATTGCGAAAATTGCACACTGTGCGGCGAAAGAACAAACTTATAGTAGGCGTTTGAATCTGTCTTTGAACGGAAGGCAATTGTGGAAGAATTTACGGGAACTGGGAATTGGTAAGAAAAAGAAAGTTGAAGGAAATATAGATGTAAATAAACTCAACCAAAATTTCGTGACATTGCCTGTCCCCACCATCCCCGAAGCTCCGTCTGTAAGTTCCGATACACTTAGACCGATAGTCGATCCATTTGACTTGCGTGAAGGTATATTTTACTTTCAAAGGGTTTATAGCACCGATATTGTCGAGAGTGTTATATCGATAAAATCAAACGCCCTAGGCGTTGACGAAATACATCCTGTATTCGTCAAAGCAATCCTCCCAATAATACTACCCTTTCTCACACACGCTTTCAATACAGTGTTAATGACTGGCGTTTACCCTAGCCAATGGAAGTTATCTAAGGTAATCCCTATTCCCAAAAGTCATCATGGAAATGATTATAGGCCCATTTCGGTGCTACCATTTTTGTCAAAGGTGTTCGAAAAAATAATGCAGAAACAAATAAATCATCATTTAAGAATAAACAATATTCTCTCACCCATTCAATCTGGTTTTCGGCCAAGCCACAGTTGCATTACAGCTGTTATAAATGTCGTGGAGGAAATCAGACAAGCCCTGGACAGAGACCATGTTACATTTCTCGTATTGCTAGATTTTTCAAAAGCATTTGACTCTCTGGATCATAGTATCCTACGTAACCAGCTCTTGACGTTGAATAAGTTTTCTTTATCCTCAGCAGATTTGTTGACATCATATCTCAGTGATAGAAAACAGGCGGTGTATACATCGAACGCAGTTTCCAGTTTCCTCCCCACTACACGCGGTGTCCCTCAAGGGTCAATATTAGGACCACTTCTTTTCTCAATTTATATAAACGAGCTTCCGAAGCAAATAACAACATCTTCTGTACACATGTATGCCGACGACGTCCAGTTGTTCAAGAGCTGTCCTCTGGGTCTAATCGAGGATTGTGCTAATTCGATAAATCATGATTTACACAATATATCCTGCTGGTCTGCGAGAAATGGGTTGTTTCTTAATCCCGTAAAATCTAAATGTATTGTGATCAGTAAAAAGCCACTTGACCTAACATATTTTCCCAATATAATCTTAAATGACTCTGTTATAGAATTTGTAGAAACAGTAAAAAATCTTGGGATGACCTTTAATAGGACCTTGAATTGGAATACCCATATAAATCAATCCGTGGGGAAAGCATATGGTATACTTTGGCAACTGCACTACTCACAACACTACACTCCTCTTAAAACACGCTTAATGCTAGCCAAGACCCTCGTCATACCACAACTTACTTATGGGTGTGAAGTGTATTCTAATTGCGACGCTCTCAGTAGGCGTAAAATCAACGTTGCGTTTAACAATACAGCGCGGTATATTTACAGTCTAAGAAGATTTGATCACATTTGTCTTTTCTCTAGAAATATTTTTAATTTCTCCTTTGACAGCTTATTGCGATACAAAACCCTAATCTTGCTCTTTAATATCATTCAAACGCACCAGCCCAGTTATCTCTTTGACAGATTACGGATGTCCTCATCTAATAGATCTAAACAACTTATTCTGCCCCGTTTTTCCTGTTTGACATCCGAGCGTCAGTTCTTCATCAGCGCTATTCGCTCGTGGAATTCCATACCACGGCACATAAGGAGTCTGCGGAGCATAGTTCAGTTTCGCAGGGAACTAAATAAATACTTTGAACTTCATCCGGGCTAAATCTATCTTAAAATCTTTTCTTTTGAAATCTATTTTAAAATTAATTAACACATGTACTTTAATTTTAAAGGTAACAACAAATAATTAATGTCGAGTAAATTTCATTAATTGTAATTATCTCTTTGTTAATATTTTTATGTTTTGTAAATTAAATTAAATTAACTTAACTTATTTTTGTTCCATGTTATAAAGCTTAGCACTATTTTATAAGATTTTATTATCTTAATGTGAAAGCAGTCTTTAAATAAATATGAAATGAAATGAAATGAGACAGGCAGTGGGAGGGATGCTCAAGGGTGCCATTACCAACTAAGGCATCCGTATATTGAAAGGAATAGGTGATTCGGTGGCGGAATTCTTCGTTTACCCTCAACATTTGATTTTTTTTGTACGTTCATTTCATTTCATTTGCTTGTCAGTCTGTTTGATGTTGTCGTTTCTGTCCTAGCTTGTTTCACTTTGTTTTTTGTTTGTCACTTAGTTTTTATTTTAGTTTTTGAACCAGGTATGATTAATTACGGTAGTCCGGTCAGGCAGGCCAAAGAACCCACCCCATATCCGGCGAGCTTCAGCAAACGGCAGCAACCATACCTGGCATGGTCCTAGTCTGACTGGACACTCTTCCATCCAAGATTTTTCGTGTAGGATCTGTACCTACAGGATGGAAGGGTTAACATCGTTTATACCGTTACACTCTTTCTCGGCTTTATTTCTCAGTTGGTATTCGGCGTTATTTCACATTGTCGAAGTGAAATAAAGCCGAATGATAAAATTCGGCGTTATTTCACTTTGGTAAAGTGAAATAAGGCCGAATTTCAAAATTCGGCGTTATTTCGCTCGGCGTTATTGCCGGCACCCGTTATCGGGCCATGTTGAACGAATTTTTGTTCACATAAATTGAAGAGGAGGATATTGGCAACATTTTGTTCAACAGGTCGGCGGCGGTGTTACGTGCCACATAGCCGAAGCTACACTCAGCCGCAGAGCTGGTGTCGTTTGGCCACCTCGGAGCTGCGATTTGACACCGTTGGACTATTATTTATGGGGTGCCGTAAAAGATAAGTGTTACGCCGACAAGCCAGAGACAATTGACGCTTTTAAGGACAATATTCGTGAAGCCATTAGTGAAATACAGCTGCTTAAAAATTGGACCAATCGTGTAGGCTACTGCATGGCCAGCCGATGCAGCCATTTGAATGAAATTAATTTCCATTATTAACCGGAAGGATTGTACTTTCAAATAAAAAAATTAATTTGAGAAAATAATAAGTAATTTTTTTCTTATAGCATTTTCAAAAAAAAAAATTTATTCGGCGGACCATTTTAGTATATAAAGGAGAAATTGGGAGGAAACAAATAAAGTTTCCAAATAAAGAGGCTGGGAAAAAAATGACAAAATAAGACCCTCTATGTCGAGATAGGTTTAAGAACAGTTTCCTGCTAAACTGTGTCAAACAATTTAAGGTCTGGTATTCAGTGAAATCTCAAACACAAATACGGGCTATAATACAGCGTATTTCAGTCTCTCTATCAGTCAAACTATTTGCGAGGTCTGGTTATAATCCAAAATCCATTTTTCTTGGTTTGTGTCCTTCGAGTCCTGTCTTCTAGGAACAGCTGAATCAATTTGAATCAAAATTGGTGGAAAGGAAGTTAGAAACTTAGGATACTTTTTATCCTTCTAGCTGACTCAATTAACGTTGTTTTGACATAGGTATTGTTGTTATGCCTTCGTCTTCGAAAAAAGTAAACGGATTTTAATAATACCAAAGGTAAAAGTAATTTTAGCTGTATTTTATAACTAGCTGACTCAGAAAACGCTGCTTTGTAATAAAAATAATAATTTTAAGAAATACTTATCCGATACGTAATAAAAAGTCTTTCACAGAAAATTACAATATTAAGGAGTAATATAGGCTGTAATATCGGCTAGTTCTATTTAAAACTAGCTAACTAGATTATTTCATCGGGTACGGTATACAGTCTCTAGTCGTCAATACCGAGCGCTCTGGCATCCGCAGTTACTTTGTCTTTGAACCGAAGGTATGGTCTTCCTGGTCGTCTCGAACCTGGGGGCTCCGAAGAAAAGATCTTCGGAGAAGATGGCTGGAGCGATATTGTTCATTTGCTCGATGTGCCCTAGCCAATGTTTATTTGAAGTTTTCCGAAGGTATACCATCCGACCCAACGGGCTTATTATTTTGTAGCTTTTGGATGGCATTTTTGACCTCTTCTGTTTTGAGGACTAGAACTTAGTCTTCAAAGCGCATATGTTCCGGGTCTAGAAGCAGAACAAAACTCAAGATTGGTCAATAATGAAGAAAATTATATAAAAAGATTTAAACAAATATAAATGGATTTTCTGTTGTACTAAGTCAACATGTATCAATACAAATAAGCTACTTTTTATAATCCTATCAACGTATTTTATCATGACCTCTCCTCTTTGTCAGTATCCCTCCTATCTAGTCACTGAGAATTGAGAATAAAAAACCAACTCACGAACAACTTTGTCATAATTTGGAAACGATGCCATCGGGAGTTGTTCCGTAAACTACTTTTTGTCTCCAAAATGTTTAGCCCTGGGGAATTAAGGCAAAAGTTTTGTGTCAGGCAAGTTAACTCTTCTAGCCAACCCACTCACATGCACAAAACATAATGAAATCATCTTAAATGTTGAAATGCACAGTAGACTACATAGCTATGAAATTTCAACCAATTTCCTTTGTTTTTTTTTTTTCCTCTAAAGACTACAATTCCATTAGCTTTATGAAAAAGAAAGCCTAACTTTGAAACAGAGTTGTTCCTGTAAGTATTTAAAATCTCCGGCCTACGACTTTCTAGGAACACACAAATCAACGATAGCCTCTGAAAGGCAGCACAATCGCAATCTCTCCGTATCGCATCGTTCCCCTTTTGACCCTTGAAATGCTTTTCAGAAAATTGTTTTCCGTAGAGCTTGAACAGTTTACTTACTGCTGTTATGCATTGCTTTGTTAAAAGGATATCGGACTCAGGTCGAAACAAATTTAAATATAAACCTTACAAGGATAATAGGTCTAATCTTAAGCTCTTTTTCCTCATATCGTCCAGGTTTCGTTGTCCGACGTGCGTCATCGTCATCGCAGGTGCATTGGGATACCTATACCATGGACCGAAATGGTTGGTTCACCTGTGCTCATCGATGGTACAAGGAATGTTTTGGGTCAAGTGACCTTAAAAGGAGGTTGTGTTTATGTTCAATATTTCTATGTTAAGCTGGTGTGTACCTATGGCTTGCATTTGTTCTTAGGGGATGAAGCACTGCACGAACAAGGACTTTGTATCTGAAAGTCCTTACCGTCTATATTGAATGAAGATTATTGTGAAAGTTTAGTTTCAGAAAATTGGCAATTTTATGATGCCATTGATAGGTAACCCGATCGAGTTTGTCTCTGGAGGATGGAGGTCATTCGGTCCTTATATATTTTTGTGTTTATGGACAGTGTAAAGTGGAACAAAAAATATTTATTAGACCTGGAGAGGTAATCAATAGAAGGAAAAATTATTATTGAGGAAAACCAAAAAGTTGTCGTTGTTTTAAGAAATTTAGGTGAATGAGAATGTTTATTGGTCTTTTGAGGTTTGACGTAGTGCAGTGTAATATTTTAAGCACTATAACGTCACAAGCATTGCATTTATGATTCAAAAGTATTTTCTCCCTAAAAAGACGAACGAACGCCTTCCTTCATGTGAATGGTAAAGTCTATTTTACTTGACTGCGGGTCATGAATCAGGCTAAATGTGATCAATTGGTTCCGTAATGTCAGCCAAACCGGGTTTCGCAACATCAAGCAAATGAGCAACACCGTTTCGACACGACCACACCGAACATCCGGTAAAAACAGGTTAATGCGGATACTATATAGAGCTTGTGGTTTCGACGACTGGAGAAAGAATGCAAGGGACTTTTTCCGAAAGAAAACTACAGTTTTACGTAGTGATAATTGGGTCTTAGTTGACTTGCTCAAACATGGTCCAGGCCAGCACAACAGCTTGCTCCGATATGCAAGGTGGACTACGTCCCTTCACCATTGTCATTGTGATATCATTTTGACTTTGGAAGGCTTGAATGCTCCAACCGCAATGACCGTAACTAGAACATGTTAATGTTATGCAAAAGCACCGTCCAACAAAGACTTAATCTCAACAGCTATTCAATTTCAATGTGTTCATAAAAATAATAGCAACAACAACAGTTGCTAAACTGCCAAAAGGGCTTCCATAGTCTTAAAAACTGCATACGTCCATGCGACGAACTGATGGAACAAGAATTTTATGCTGACTTCGAACGACTAAGTGAGAAGTACTTTTCCGCTTTTCCCTTTATAGCCTCATGTGATAATTCTGTAACAAACCTAAAAAATGTACCTATGTAAAATATCTTATGACTATTTAACCTTAATTTAAATCGATGTGACATAACTGTAACATAATTTTATTCAATGAAAGTATCCATGAAAAATCTCAGTAGGCTTTGTCTTTGACTTGTGGCAATTTGAATTTTTCGGTGGGCAAAATCGAAGACGTTCATTTTCATTATTAGTTAAAAAAAAAAAAATACAACGAGTGTAACGAACTGAGTTATTTTAGTGAAAAACTACAGATTAGTCAATTTTTCTGTTCATTTTATTGGTATACAGTCAAACTTTTTCGTACGATTAGGAAAACAGTTGCTTTTATTTTTGTAACAATCCTGTCACATTGAGTTTCAATGGTTCTTTTAGCTGTATCCGTTGTATGAGTATAGATTTTGGTTGTTGATGGTAAAATCTCTCATTTTTTGCAGAATGGCTTCGTGATCACTGAGAGATGATGAAGTATATGGTATAAATTACCAATATGATAGCAAAGATGGTGTTGACTTTGACGATGATAGCCTCATTGACCATGTCTATCAGCCACTCCCAGAAAATGTGGAAAGTATTCCTGATTTTGAAGACAATGCCGGAGGTGACAACGACGCTAGTCCGTCATTTCCAGATCCAGGCCAGCAAACAGTCTCAACAAGTCAAAAGCGACGTAAGCCAGAGTTGAAATGAAACAAAAAAGAACCTTGTTGTAAACACTCAACGAATCCGATTTACCGGAAATTCTGAATTCTTCTCTTCCACCTATTTTTTTGGAGCTTGATTTACTAATCCAATTTTTTTACTACTTCTTTCCTCAAGAATTGATCAATTTTATTGCTGAACAGACGGATCTCTACATAATTCAAAAAAAACATAATCAGTCATTGGCGCTACCTATATGATGTCTCTAATTCAACTACCGAGAGTAACAAGCCATTGGAATGCATCAATTGGTACTCCTATGATCTAAGGAACAATGCCGAAACAAAAGTTTGAGAAAATTAGGCAGTTTATTCATTTCAACGACAATTCTAACTTGCCCCCTCGTAATGCTGCAAATAATGACAGGCTTTTCAAAATTAGGCCCATCGTGGATAAATTGAACGAAACCTTTAGTGGAGTTCCGATGAAAGAATATCTTTGTGTCGACGAACAGATATGTTCTACTAAAGCAAGAAGCAATCTGAAGATATATAATCCAAAGAAACCCCACAAATGGGGTTATAAGATATTTGTTCTCAGCGGTATTTCCGGATTCACTCACAAAATTTAACCTGAAATGTTGTGCTCAGCGGAGAACCAGATCTGGGAGCATCTTCAAACGTGATGGTAAGAATGGCGCGAGGAATACCAAGGAACCAGAACTATCGGCTTTATTTTGAAAATTACTTCAATTCTTTACCTTTGTTGGAGTACTGCTAAAGAAGGAATATTGAGTCTTGGGACAGTTCGACGTAATAGAATTCCAGACTGCAAACTGCCAATTGACAAGGAATTGATAAAGAAAGAACGTGGGTTTTCGGTAGAATACGTGGTATATATTGTCATCCGCTGATTTTCGACTTGAGATAGGTGAGATTTTATGTAAGCTTGGACTGAAGCCTCAGATCAAGAGTCGAAGGTCAATTGAAAACGAAAGGGCCCCGCGCAACATGTTTCACCTATTGCAGTACGACAAGATCAAATAGGTCACTGGCCGATCTGGGAAGAAAAGAGGATGCGTTGTAAGTTTCCTAAGTGCACAAGAATAACACAAACCATTTGCGAAAAATGTGGTGTAGCATTATGTTACAACAAACAAAATAATTGTTTTAGATCATTTCATCTATACATATTATAAAAATCTAGCTCCGTTCGTTTGCGGCATATAGGCATAAAAACCGGTTGGCCGATTTTCTTAACTTTTGTCTTAAACTAAAGAGGATTAAGGGTAGATGGTTTAAGACAAACAAAATTAGTACTTTTTAAATCACAAACGGTTCAAATGTTAAAATTAATGCTTTTCACACTATAACAAAATATATCAATATACCTACGATTAATCAATTTCATTTAAAATTTCGTCAAATATTTTTATTTTCATCACACAACAAAAAAAAATGTCAGTGAAGAAAATATTTGTCAAAAATTGTTTTTCATAAAAAAAAAAACTTTACTTAACATTTTTGTTGTCGATATTTTTCCTTTTTAGATTTGTTTCTTTTGAGATATGGCCTTGGAAGCGGGAAGTGGAGTAGCGGGGTAGTGGGGTAGCGAGGAGCGGGTAGCAAGTAGAAGTAGCGGGTAGTGGGTAGCAGGTAGCTATGGAGGGTAGGAGGGTAGTGGGCAGTGTACTAGGAGGGTCCCAAAGTTAAGTTCTTTTTTTCATCAGATTTTTTTGATGAAATACTCGGAAAACTCATTGGTTTTCAAGGGGAGAATTGGATGTTATTGTAGTAAAGTGGTTCTCAAATGCAAAACTGGAAAATTTCAAAATGGGTTTCCGAAAAGAACTCGGAAAACTCATTGGTTTTAAAATGGAAAATTGCATATTATTGCAGGTGCATTTGTTTTCAAATGGAAAATTTCAAAGTGGGTTTTCGAATAGAAAATAGAAATTTCTTGATGAAAAACTCGGAAAATTCATTGGTTTGCAAAGGGAAAACTGCATGTTATTGCAGGTGCAGTGGTTTTCAAATGGAAAACTGGAATTGTGATGGGGAACTAGAATGCAAGAAAAAGTAAAAAAAAAATGGAAAAATTGAAATGCAAAAAATTCGATTAAACAAAATTTCAAAAACACTCTTTCAAATGAAATGCATTACTTTTGAAATGGTAAAACGGAAAGTTCGTAAAATGGAAAGTTCGTGCCGTTTGTCATCAAATGACAAAATTTTCGAGTATTATTACAGTAGGGTTCTTAAGAAAATTGTACAAAATCGGCCAAGCCGTTCATAAGATATAGCAAAAAATGTGGAAACACAACTTTCCCTATAGAACGTTAACTATGCATTTGACCATATCCTTAACAAAGTTGTTGTGCATGAGGCAACGAAGATTTCTGAGTTGTCACGACCTTACTAGCTGACAAAGTAAACGTTGTTTTCTTAGATATATAAAAATCTCATACAAATTCGCTGAGGACTCACTGTGGAGTGTTTAGCACCAAATGTTGAGGTAATGTTCGGTTAGTGGCGTAGATGGGTTCTTAGTATTTTGTACAAAATCCGACCAAGCCGTTTTCATGAGAAATGGCCAGGGAAGTGGTTGATGGGGTAGCGGGGTAATGGGAAGCGGGTATCGGGTTGACAGATAGTGAGTAGTTAGAAGCAGTGTAAGGGGAAGCGGGATAACAGGTAACGGGTTAGCGTGTAGCGCGTAGAAATACTGGGTAACCGGCAGTGTTTAGTGGGGTCATGGGTAGCGGGGTAACTGGGTAACAGAGTAGTGGGGTAGCAGGGTAGCGGGTTGTGTAGTGGGCTACAAAAGTTAAGATCTTATATTTATCGATTTAGGCAGTGCGAAGTCTGCCGGGGCAGCTAGTATCTTATAAATTTATGAGTAACTGTTGTTTATTTTTTTATTTTTTTATCATCTCAATTTTTTTATTATCTCAATGTTACAGTTATGTCACAATCAATTAAATGACTCCTTAATCCTTGAAAAAAGTTTATTTTGTAATTTCTTTGTTTATCAAAGTCTATCGTTTTTTCAATTTTTCTTTTTTTTTATGATTATGAGCGAGAGCGACGATGGGTTAAACTTCGATCGTTGGTTGGCAGTGTTTCCAATATGAAGTCAACGAGAAATTTATGGACATCATGGTTTATTTATTCTAGAATCTAGTTGGTAATTTCCCAAAATGTAGTCAAGTCACATTTTGGGAAATTACCAAGAAGAAGAATATGTCTTTTTCTGTGATGAAACTTTTTGTTAATATCCAAGAAACCTCCAAAATTTAGAAGAAGAAGGTACCATACCAAGTTCCCCAGTTAGTTGTTTCAATTCCAAATTCCGTGCAAAACAAGCAGGTGTTGTACTGTTGTTAACATTAATTCCTGTTCTTATACCTGTGGTCTTGCAGAGCGCACCATCTCATTGTCATCCCGTCTTCCTAATGCTATGAGAAGATAACAATCATCAATTTAGTTCCTTAGAAACTATATACCAACCTGACAACGCTTTTTTCCAAACCATCATCCGCAAATTCGCAAGCATGAGTTCAAAAACTTTTAAACAAGCTGAAAAACCAAATTTCTATTTAAAAATAAAACTTTATCTGATTAAGCTCCTTAAAACCATTTCGCTTCACTTGCTTTATCTCCGACATCATACTCTTAAAGACTTTTACCACAAATCAGCATCTGATGCCAGTTGAAAGTTTCTCACAGCCATATTAAATTATTCAGCGACCAAACAGATTTTCGCTCAGACAAAAAAAGAACTTTCTTCTTCTTTTTATCGAAGTGAAAACTTCATAAATCAGAATCTCAGTCATTAGTGCAAAAAGCGATGGAACGAACACAACGCATATTCTCATCAAAAGTTTCTCAATAGCTTCTAACATAATACCCCCATACACAAGCGAAAAAATAGAACACATACATAAATAAATGAACAACCAGCAAAAAATCAAACACATCCTCAAGGATGGAGAAAAAAAGGAAGACAATTGAGAGTGTAGTACTAAAAGAAGGAAATAAAATTACCTAAACATTGACGCCCATAAATAAGGACAAAGTCCCTAATGGAAAAATGTGATAAATCACTTAGGGAATTGAGAGAATCGGTTCACATCGCCTCACCATCGAGCATCGCTCTGAACTGTTCCATGGAAATCTATCGGTGTCTATACATTTAAAATAAGGACAAACAGGAGATGTGGATCCCAGGCGCCCACAAAGAGTCCCTTCACTCTCATTCTTTTTTCATTCCTGTTGCCACCACTGAGACTCAGACCGAGACCGATACCAATACCGAGACCAAAACCGAGACGACGACGGACGTCTCATAATCCAGCACACATAAGTTACTTTGATAAGATTGCCTTAGCAGATAGAAGACACAAAGTTGACCAATTACTTATGTGATCGACTTTGGCCAGTTTAATGACTTGTGTCTGTTAGTTGCTTCAACATGCAAATGAGAAAAGTTATGTCTTTTTTATTCTCGCCTTTGAAATCTGCTAGATTGGATTTGGGTTGAACCCATGATAAGACCGACAACAGTAAAAAAAAAATCTTTATGGAGACAATGAAACTAGGGGAGTCATGAAAATAATGACAACGAAGCAGTTTATTCCAAGTTGTGGATCAAAATTTATTCATGGTTTATTAATTATGGTGTTTTACATTTCACTCACGAGGAGCAAAACATCCAAACTCATATACTTTCACATTCCTCAAGTTCTGTTCTGCAATGGGTGCAATCTGATAAACACAAAATGCAAATTAGTGTTGCCATCTGTCTTGTTAGGTACTTCGATCTTGTATGTGTTTTGGAGCTTAGGTTACTTTAAGGAATCGCTAAACAATCAGCTAACGGCTACGAATTCATACAGAACTGGTAACAGGCCATTCATTTAAGTGCCCTTAACCTTAGCCTGTTGATGCGATCAGGCACGTAGAAAAACCGCAATGGCAACACTTGCTTTCATACCAGTTGAGTTTTCATACTCTTAGTTGAAAACGCGTGATGATGGCAGAGCGATGTAACATAAAGTTGACCCACTGCAACAGGAGCAGAAGTGCACTACTAGACAAGTGCTGCAACTATCCCAAACCCACTACGCGCTATCGCCTAATATTGCAGCTACTAGACGACTGCTTTTGCTTTTCCTCCCTGTTGATTGCTGTTGCTCTGCACACTGTGGATGAAGGGAGTAACAAAATTTAATATTCAAACGCTCTTCAACCTCTTTTGTGCTAATTTACATGCATATATATGACATTAAAATATTTGCATTTTACACAGATAGTCACCTAATAAACGTGATGAACACGACTGGAGTTGCATGGCTTGCCTTTTGCTCGATGCTTATAGATAGGGTTGGTCGTGGTGTTGCTTCATATTGCAACAATATGTGCGGGACATTGTTTGGGGGTTGGAGGTATACTGAAATAATGTAATAGCCTAAGTACAATGTATCCAAACTGAAATCGAATATTGTAAACTGTAAGAACGAGTTATTACATCATTAATTCAACATTCGGCGGCGGACTATCTCATGGTGGTATCATAATATTATACTTTGTCCAAATCAAATCTGCATTTCAATCCTTATGGGATAGCTTTTTTATTCCAATAAGTGCCTGCTACTGGAAAAAATATCTAAACTACACCATTGTCTGCTCATAGAGTTTTCTTTGGTTTATTTTGCAGAGCAAGCGTTCATCCCCCTATCCCCTATTATCTGCTTTTCGATCGGCTGAAACTGTAGGTACTGACCATATATTTACTTATTTAAGGTGGCGCTAAAGTCCGTTGTGGACTTGGGCTTCAACCTACAGTCTCCGCCAGCCAGCTCGGTCCCTAGCTAGCTGTCTCCAGTTTCGCACTAAAAGTTGCTTGAGGTCCTCTTCAACTTGGGTGCGCCTGAGTCGCGGTCTTCGTCTACTTCTACGTCCCTCGGGAATAGTGTCGAAAGCAATCTGAGTCTCTGGACCTTGACTCTTCTGGTTAGGTCCGTGCCGTTGTACAACCTGCAAAGTTCGATGTTTGTATCTTCTTCGGGGGCCAAAGTTGATCCGAAGAACTTTCGTCACGAAACAGCCTAAGGCGCATTCATCCGATTTTGTCAAGCTCCATGTTTCAGCACCATACAGCACGACTGGGATGATAAGGGTCTTATATAAGTTTAACCTTAGTAGATCCAGAGAAGGCTTTTCCACTCAATTGCTTTACTAGCCCAAGGAAACAGCGATTAGCAAGAGTTATTCTTCGTCTGATCTCGGTGCTGGTGTTATTGACCGTGTTAATAGTGGAGCCTAGGTAGACAAAATCCTCTACTACTTCGAAGTTATATGGGCCTATTGTGCCTTTCCGCCGAGCTGTCGGTGGTGGGTGTCCTTCCTCGAAGACAACATATACATCGTCTTGCCCTCAATTACCACTAAACCTATTTTTGCAGCTTCCGTCTATATTTTCGCAAAGGCTCCATGGACATCACGCTGTGTTCTTCCCATTATATTAATATTATCGGCGTACGCGAGAAGTTGAACAGACTTTTGGAGGATAATGCCTCTGGTGTTGACGGTGGAGTTTTGCACTTCTCAAGAACGATTTCAAAGAAATCAGGAATCAGCCTCCTAAACATCGCCTATAAAATCTTTTCTGCAGTACTATGTGAACGTCTGAAGCCGTTTGTCAACAATCTGATAGGTCCATATCAGTGTGGCTTTAGACCAGGAAAGTCCACCATCGATCAAATTTTCACATTACGGCAGATCCTGGAAAAAACTCAAGAACTCCAAATCGACACCTACCATCTTTTTATCGATTTCAAGACCGTGTATGACAGCATCTATAGAGAAGAACTGTATAAAGCCAAGTCCAGTTTTGGCATCCCTACTAAACTCCTTGTTGGCGCACCATGAGTTATCCATCGTCATTTTGCACAAGCCAACGAGCTTGGCAGAGATGACAAAACAAGACATAGCTTTCTACAGTTCGTCTCTGAAGATGCTGTCATACGCGGCCTTTAAATCGAGTTTAGAGTTCATGCGTTTTTTCCAGAATTTTCCGCAAAGTGAAAATTTGATCGATTGTTGACTTTTCTGAAGCCACATTGATAACAACCAATTAGATTGTTGACGAAAGGCTTCAAGCGTTCACATATTACGGCAAAGAGGATCGTGTAGGCGATGTTAAGGAGGCTGATTACTCTGAAGCAAACAATGCTGAGGTTCCATTTATCGGACATGCATTCTTCCGACCAAATCTTACAGATGATTGGGTGCATGCTCCTATCTACATCGTCGCCTGCTGCTTTGAACAGCTCGGCAGCTAGACCATCAGCTCCAGCGGCCTTGTTGGATTTCAGCCGTGATGTTACCGATTTAACAACGTCTTGGTCGGGTTCACGGAATTGTTCGCTATCATCGTGTATGCTGAAAGGCTCCTGCTTGACAGCAGAAATATGTTCGTAGTCGCCGTTATACAATCAACATGAATGGTCTTTCTAAATTCTCAGCAGCGACTGCTATTCTTCTATGATGTTCCCAAGCTCATCTCTGCAGGCATCGATTCTTGCTCTATGACTTTGATTTTTACCTACCGGTAAGACTTCCGAAATTTATTCCTACTGTTGGTTATCTCAACATTCTCTACCTTACGCTTCTCATGCTCCCTCTATGTGCTCCTTAGAACCCAATCTAATCTCTTCTTTTTCTCGTAGAACTCACTAGTATATCTTGCCTTTCTATGCCTCGTCGCTTCGTGCCTCCTGTTTGGCTGCAGGGACTACCTACATTCTTCGTCAAACCAGTGGTTTTGCTTTAGGGGCTGCGTGAAACCTTATCCAACTGCTTTCTAGTAATGTTGCCACTGCGTCCTAAAAAATAAAACAAACAACGAGACTTTTCACTTGCTTCAAAATTTGAAAGCAGTCGTTACAGTGGCTTGCAGACCCGAATAAGAATTTTCTTGCGAATGCAATATTGTTGCCTTTTCTTTGTTTTTCTAAATTAGGATCAACTGACCTATAAACGGCTTGAAACCTGTATTTAACCAAACATTCACAGCAACTAGGCGTAAAAACCAGAAGTAATTTTTGATTCCCTTTCTTCACTGCCATCTTAAAAACTAAACACCTAATTATCCACACACTTCACTACACACCATTTCAAAAAAGTCGCCACCAGTAGATTAAGAAAGTATAACAGCATCATGTGTCTTCCACTCGAAAAACTTCTTGACCACTCTGAAGTGAATAAAAGGTTGACAAACAACATTAACTCAAGAAAAACACAAAGTAAACTTGAACTCAAAATCAGCGACAATGACCAAGTGAAAGCATCCCCCGAAAATCATTTAAATGAAATTAAAATGTTTCCTGAATAAGGGAAAAAAATGTTCACCCTACCCAAAGGCGAAAAAAGTTGCCGGACCTCCCTGCCTCTCCCGTAGCCGACAAAAAAAAGCAAAATGAAAAAAAGGACAACACAAATCAATACCCTTTTTGATGGATATTCGTTTCAACATTAGAAAAACACCAAGGGAGCATATTAAGAACAACAATCAACCTTTTGGGAATAAATTAGGGCAATATTGGCCGAGTCGATCCGGGTCTGACCGGGACACACTTTGAACTCGAGCATCCAGAGGTCGACACCTGTTTACACTTACTTTCGAATGAAAAATTTAAGAAAACCCCAAAACGAATGGCATGGAATGAAAATAAAACTTCCTTAAATGTGATTGGGACTCAACACAAAGCAATACAATTTTTTGTTTGCTTATTTGATTTTAAGAAGTGCGGCTTTGGGTTATTTAAAATAAATTAGACCCACCAAAAAGTAATGTTTGTTTTTGACGACTTTCTCGGATAGTTTAATATTAAACTGAGCGAATTCACAAATGGTCGTGGAACACGTTTTATTGGCGTTGTAAAGTTTTAAATTTTTTCCCACTAGCTATAGCTTTTTTATTAGTCCTGCGAGAACAAGGATTCACGTCGACGATGATTAACAGCCAACAAGATGTAATATGTTGCATAAAATAGTATTATAATGTTTTATGTAAACTGAGATTTTATTAAGTCACGTAACTAATTTGGTATGTGAAAGGTCCTTCGGGTGAGTTTATAAGGTTATGAACACACTCGTAAAATGTTGGTCTGGATCTGAAGTGGTTTTTTTTTTTATGGAAGGTGGTCTGATACTAAATTGTGTTCTTGTCGGTAGAAGTACTTAGAAAATTGAGTGTTAAGAAACCTTTGCAGAATAATGAGGCACTACAGTTTTGTTGCTATTTTTAGAGTTGTAAAAAGCGATGTAAAGAGAGTGAAAACTTTCATTGATGAAATACTGACTTTTGCAAGGAACAGGCAAAGTTTCCAAGAGTATAATAATTTAAAAAGTGAACTCAGCCGTCCGGAACTGTCATAAAATTGCAGTCCCCTTCAATTTGCTTAGCGATTTATATAATTAAGTTGTTAGGTTGAATGAAATTATTGTATTCAATTCAAAAAGGAAAGTATACGCCCGAGTGTCCTTCTCATTAAATTGAACTACGTTCTTATTTTAACAACAATAATATTTGGCTGAGATAAAAATAAGTTTTGTTGAAACGGTTCTCCTTTCTTTTTTTTACTAACAACCCTTTTTAACTCCTCATATATGTCTTTTCTTCCGAGTGGCGTGACGCAAAATTGAGTTTGATATTAAAAAAATGTGCACGACTCGGTCGTACGAACTTGCTCCTGTATTCCAAATTATAACTCATAAAAAAAAAATATATATAATTATGTAAATATGAAAAATTAAATTCATAAATAAAAATTTAAATTGAAATATGTACCTCGTAAATACATTTAATTCCAAAAATTTAAATGCCAAACAAATTCAAACCTTATTCTTGATTTACTGAATTTTTTTTTGAAAATCGTCGGAGCCGTTTTTTTTTTTAATTAATTTTTTATATATAAAATTTTTCAAAAAAGCCTTAAAATTAATTTGGGTATGCAGTTTTTAAGAACATTTAAATATACATATTATACTTTAATTTGGATTCTTAAAATTGATCCGTTTTTGAGATACAGAATTTTGAAAAAAAAATTAAAAATATTTTTTAAAAATCCAAAAAAAATTTTGAAATTGTTTTGAATACAAAATATTATTTGAGCAGTATATACGTACTTTCAAAAAAAAATACGCTGATCGGACTTTTATTTTTTGAGAAAATCTAATAACAAAAAAACGGTTCTATGGGCGGTACCGTTTTGGAGCAATACAAAAATATTTTTTTTACAAAAAATACATCAAAGCTATAAAAAAAAATTTTCGAGGAAGTTTAAAAAAAATCGTAGGAGCTGTTTTTGAGAAAATTGAAACTTTTGGTTTTTGGCCAAAAAAATCGTATGGCGGCTACCCTAAATTTTGATCTTAAAAAAAAAATCAAAAAAACGACCCACGCGAATTCGCTCAAACCTCTAATTTTCAAGTTTGAGGTCAATCGGACCAGTGGTTAAGGCTGTAGGTGCGTTTACAGACAGACAGACAGACATCGGACGGAATCGCCGGACCCACTTTTTTCGAATTCTCTATCATCGTAATGTCATATCCCATCATTATCTCAACTTTTTTTTTTACGAATTCAATACTTGCCATATATTCTATATGTCGCAAGTAAAAATTGTGTGTGAGATATCACGATAAAACACTGTTTAAATGTCTTACAATTACAAGGCTTCTCTTGGTGGCGCTACAATCCAGGTTGGACCAGGGCCCCATCCAGCAAACGTCTCCAGCCAGCTCAGTCCCTAGCTAGCTGTCTGTAGTTTCGCCTGCCATTCGCTCTACATGACCCAACTATCTAAATCGTTGGACCTTAACTTTTCTGGCTAAGTCAGTGTCTCTGAAGAACTCGTGCAGTTCTTGATTGAATCTTTGTCTCCATTCTCCATTTATGCAGGCAGGACCAAAAATCACTAGAAGAATTTTTCTCTCGAAGCAGCAGAAAGCGTTTTCATCGGATGTTGTCACGGTCCATATTTCTGCATTAGGAACGGGATGATGAGGGTTTTGTACAGTAAGACTTTAGTTGTTCGAGAGAGGACTTTACAACTTCTAAGTCCTAAGAAATAGCGATTGGCAAGAGTGATTCTTCGTTTGATTTCAGCGCTGGTGTTGTTGTCTGAGCTTATAGCGGATCCTAGGTAGACGAAGTCCTTAACTACCTCAAAGTAAAATCTGTCTATGCTGAGGTTTGCTCCAAGACATCGATGTTGGTTGTCCTTTCTTGTTGACAGCATTAACTTGGTCTTGTCCTCGTTAACCGCTACACCCATCTTCTTGGCCTCGGTCTCAAGGCTCATGAACGCTCCACTGACATCACGGAGTGTTCTTCCAATTATGTTAATGTTGTCTGCGCATCCTAGTAGCTGGACGGAATTTGAAAGACTGTGCCTCTGGTGTTGACGGTTCTTCTCAAGAACGATGTTAAAGAAATCGCACGACAGCGCATTACCTTGTCAGAATCCTTTTTTGACATCGAAATATTCCGTAAGCTCATTGCCAACCTTGATGGAGCAGCGAGAGTTCTCCATCGTCATTTTGCACAAGCGAAATAGCTTGGCAGTGATGCCAAAACTAGCTTATACAGTTTATCTCTGTAGATGCTTTCATACGCGGCCTATAAATCGATGAAGAGGTGGTGGGTATCGATTTGGAGTTCATAGGTTTTTCCAGGATCTGCCGCAACGTGAAAATTTGGTCGATGATGGTTAACTTTCCTGGTCTGAAGTCACATTGATAAGGACCAATCAGATTGTTGACAAAAGGCTTCCGACGTTCACATATTACGGCAAAAGGCGGTTAAGTAGGCTGATTCCTCTTTTAAGATCTCCCTTCTTCAGGATCGACCAAACAATGCTGAGGTTCCATTCATCAAGCATCCATTCTTCCGACCATATCTTACAGATGATTTGGTGCATGCTCCTATCCACACATTCGCCTGCCCATCTGGTCCAGCGGCTTAGTTGGATTTCAGCCATGATATTGCCGTTTTCACTTCAAATAGGTTGGGCTCACGGAATTGTTGGCTATCATCGTGTACGATAAAAGGCTCCTGCTTGACGGTGGGGTAATGTTCGTCGTTGCCGTTATACAGTCTATAGAAGTGGTCTTTGCAAATCCCCAGCATTGACTGCGGTTATACTATGATGTTTATCTCTGTAGGCATCGGTTCTTGATCGATGACCTTGATCCAGCTGTTTTACCTTTATTTATTTATTTATTTATCAAAGTCGTTAAGAACTAACGTTAACAAAACTTATAAACTACATATATCTATAAACAATTACAAAATACAAAAATGTCATAAATTACAAATGATTACATTAAGAATTAAAAATAAAAGCCTGCATTTATGCTAAGGCATTATAAAAAGCAGTTTTAAAAGATTCGCTTTTGAAATTAGTATTAATTGAAACTATAAGAAAATAATATTTATTAAAAATTAAGACCATTTGATTTATAGGATTATTGGCACCATAGTTTGATCTACTGAAAGGTAGTTGTAGGGGTTGTTGAAGTCTTAAGCATGTTCGACTGAAACTAAAATTTAATCTGCTTAGAACTGATGGAGATAGTATAGAGCCATTCATTACATTAGTTATAAAACAAAACTGAAGGTATTGCCTATGATGAGTGATAGAGGGAAGTTTAATTAAAGCAAGTCTGTGAGAGTAAGGAGGACGAATATTATTAGGAGACCAAGAAAAGAAACGTAGGCAAAAACGCATAAACCTTCTTTGAACTGCTTCAAGTCTATTTATGTGAGTATGGTAATATGGTGACCATACTACACATCCGTATTCAAGTATTGGCCTAACGAACGATACAAACAAAAGTTTTAAAACATAAGGGTCCTGAAAGTCGCGACTAAATCTCTTTATGAATCCTAGCATTCTATTGGCTTTTTTAATTATAGAGTCTAAATGAAAGTTAAAAGTTAGTTTTGGATCCAGGATGATACCAAGGTCAGAGAATACAGAGACATTGTTTAAAGGTGACAGATCAAACATATAACTAAATACAAAGGGATTTTGTTTGCGTGTAAAAGTCATACTTTTACACTTGTCAACATTCAAGACAAGACGGTTAAGATTGCACCACTCCCGAAAAACAATAAGGTCTTCCTGTAATAACAAGCAGTCAGATTGCGATTTAATACTTTTGAAAATTTTTACGTCATCTGCATAGATTAAAATAGAAGAGTTTTTAATGGTCAAAGCTAAGTCGTTAATAAATAATATAAATAAAATTGGTCCTAAGTGACTACCCTGAGGGACACCGGAGTTGACTACAAAATTAGTTGAAAGTTCATTCAGGAAAACTACGTTGTAATGTCTGTCACATAAATATGAAGATATCCATTTTAGAAACTTAGAGCTAAATCCAAGACTGTCCATTTTCTTGATTAGCGTTGTATGGCATAACTTGTCAAAGGCTTTGCTGAAGTCAGTAAACACGCAATCTACTTGTCCATGGTCTTCAAATACATCTAAACAAAACGAGGTAAAATTTAACAAGTTAGTAACAGTCGACTTCTTTTTCATAAAACCATGTTGACTTTCACAAACAATTGAACTACAATAAAAGGAAAGAGTGTTACATATAATGGACTCAAACAGTTTAGGTATTACGGATAACTTGGCTATAGGACGGTAGTTTTTAATTTCATTTTTTTGACCTTTTTTATGAGTTGGAGTGATAAAAGCACTTTTCCAAATAGAAGGAAAGATAGAGTTACTGATAGATTCATTGAATAGAACACATAAAGGATACGATAAATGGTCAACACAATTCTTTAAAATAGAGGAAGGTACTCCGTCAGGTCCTGGACTATAACATTCGTCAAGTTTTAAAATATTAAGCTTTATAGTTTCTAAGTCAATATCAAAGTTTATAGAGTCAAGATGGCAGAAAGAAGTAGTAGAAGAAAAAGAATTACAAGTGCTGTCACCATAGTCAGTTGTCTCAAAAGCAATTTTGAAGTAGTTAGCAAACATGTTAGCAATTACTAAAGGATTAGTGCTAGTCGAAGAAGAGTCAGACATTGTATTAGGGTAGCTACTGGTTTTTTTCTTTTTATTCACAAAGTTCCAAAAATTATTTGGGTTCGACTTAAGATCATTTTCTAATTTGAATATATAGCTATCGTAGGCAATATTCGAGTATTCAGTGAATAGTTGACTAATGATTAAAAAGGTTGTATAATCTCCATCAGTTCTTGTTTTGACATATTTTGTCCACGCTTTGTTTCTTTTGTTTTTTAAGAATTTTAGATGACTATCAAACCATGGTGGCGTACTAGAAGTATTCAGAGGTTTTTTAAATGGTACAGAATCACAGAAGCAATTGAACAGAGTTTTATAGAATACGTTACACATTTCGTTAATATTACAATTATAAAATAAAATATCCCAATCGATCGTACTTAACTTATTACATAAGAAGACATAATTACATTTTGAAAAGTTAAACTCAAGTTTGGTATTATATTGCTTGTGAGAAGAACCCATGTCGAGGTTTAAGGCGATGTCCAAGGCTGGATGATGACGATCTTCGACGGTCAAAATATTTGTGGATCGTGTTACAGCGGCAGCAGTGTTTACGTTGAGGGAGAAGAATATTAAATCCAGAGTCTTTCCCGAGTGGTTGGTCACTCCATTTAGTTGGCGCAAGCAATAAGAGGACATATTGTCGGTAAAAAATATCTCATTTACACTTGAAACATTGTCAGTAGTATAGTAATCTTCGTTGTCTTGTCTTATCCAGTTAAGATTTGGTAGGTTGAAGTGTCCTATAATCAAAATTTCATCTTCAGGTTCCAGCAATACATAGATGCGCTGGATGCAGTCATTTAAATTTTCAAAAATGCTTCTGTTAGAGTTCGGAGTGATGTAAGTAGTGACTAAGAATAGATGTCCAGTTTCCATTTGAATCTTAATACAGAGAACTTCAATATGTGTAGATCGGAAGTCGTCAACAAGGAGACATACAAAAGAATTTTTGACCACCACTAGAATGCCACCTCCCACAGTAGAGTCCTCTAATAAATGCCGATCTCTTCTAAAGATTTGGTAGGATGCGTCAAAAAGCTCAGAGTCCATAAAAGAGCTGTTCAGCCATGTTTCCGTCAGAACAATAAAATCGTGGGGAAGATTATTTACATTCCGATAAAACCTCCGAACATCATTCCTGCTGTTGGCTCTCCCAACATCTTCGATCTGACGCTTCTCATGCTCTCGCTTTTTTCTCCTGAGAAGCCGGCGCGGCGTTCCTCTCTCCTCTTTTGCTCGTAAAACTCACGAGCAGCTCTTGTCCTTCTATGCAGCGCCGCCGCTTTGTATGCCTTCTGCTTGGCTGCATGGGCCTGCCTACATTCTTCGTCAAA
The DNA here is from genome assembly GCA_943590905.1 of Sphaerophoria taeniata. Lineage (NCBI taxonomy): Eukaryota > Metazoa > Arthropoda > Insecta > Diptera > Syrphidae > Sphaerophoria > Sphaerophoria taeniata. The sequence continues at coordinate 249,865,769 of OX016540.1, read as the reverse complement.
CCAAGGGTTTCGTTTTGGTGGCTGTGTAAAACCCAGCACATTAGAGGCGGCATCTCTAACTGCTTTCTGTCTATGTTGCCACTGGTCTTCAATACTTGATGTTGGCGGCATAGGCCTCCTTAAGAGGTTACTTGACACTTGATCAGAGAAGGATCTGGCGATCTCTTGCGATTGTAGCCGTCCGACGCACGTCGAATTTGTTTGCAGGATTTCCTTGTTTTGGTCGTTGTCGGGATATTCGTAGCACTACCTTGGCTACGACGAGGTAGTGGTCCGAGTTGATGTTGGCTCCTCGGAAAGTTCGAACATCTAGAATGCTGGATGTGTCTTCCATCGATCGCAATGTGATCAATCTGGTTGGCGGTTGATTGATCAGGAGATCTCCATGTACCTTTATGGATGCTGAGATGTGGTAACCAGGTGCTTGCTACCACAACATTTCTCCCCACAGCAAAATCGATCAGCCTGAATCCGTTATCGGAAGTGATTTCGTGCAGGCTGTGCTTTCCTACTGTTCCGGCAAAGATGTCCTCTTTTCCCAGCTTTGCGTTAAAATCGCCGAGGACAATTTTCATGTCATAGCTAGGACATTGCTCTTATGTTTTGTCGAGGAGCTCGTAGAATTCTTCTTTGGTGTCGTCCTTTTTCTCTTCTGTGGGGCATGCGCGCATATTAGGCTTATGTTGCCGAATTAAGCCTTGGTTCGGATAATTGTGATGCGTTCGCTTACACATTTGAAGCTCAAGACTTTTTGCCTGAGTCTGCTTCCCACGACAAATCCGCATCCAAAGAGTCGCTGTTGTTGCTCCCGGTAACAATCACCATAGTAGATATCGCAGTTTTTCATCCTCCTTTTGCCCGGTCCATCCCATCGCATTTCCTGGATAGAGGTAATATCTTCTTGGTAGCAGTTGAGGGTCTCCGCTAATTGGTCGGCAGCACGCGGTCTATTAAGGGACTTAACATTCCACGTGCATATCCGAAATTCGTTGTCCTTTATACATTTGCTTGGGTCGTCATCAGTGTATCCGTCCGTTTCCGAGGCCTGTTGTTGCTTCGCAACTAAATCTTTTTCTACGTAGTCGGGAAGTCACCCCGACGTACAGCCCCCAACCTGGAGTACCAGGCACTTGATGTGACTCCAAGTACAAGAGCCGGAAAAGCCGCTCCTTTTACGGCCTGGGCTTCAAATAAGTCGAAGTAGCCCGTAAAGGTGTTCACCAAGTAGTTCGGCCTAACTGGAACTGAAGACGCCACCGTTGATTCCAAAAAAGCAATTCATCCGCTGCCGTCCCTCGTTGGGAGTGCCTTGGTGGGAACACTCCTTCGTTGTGGGGTAATTAGTAGTAACAGCCTTTTCCGCTTCGACCTGTCGACCATGGGAGGCCCTTCTGCGAAAACTAGTTTCGCGATCGCATAGCTCTTAGCTTCTTAGTAGTAGTCCATGGAGGGAACATCACAAATGACGTTTTCTTTGTTTTCCATTTGATTCACATAGTATGGCACAAAAAAACAATAACCAAAAATTAATACATTACAGGACTCAAACATCACATTATTTTTAGGAGATTACTTCTCAGACCTTTGACAGCAACTTCAATGACCGTTCCGACTTTAAAAAATTGACAAAAGCTACTCTGATATTTTTAACGAAATTTTCACTGAAAACCAGGATAAAAAACTATTCCATTTTCCATATTCACATTTTTCGAGAAGTGGGAAGTCGTTGCTTCTTTTAAATAACAATTTTTTCACTAACTCATAGTCCTTGTATTTTCTGTACGTTTTTCGTATTGTACGAAACAAAATAATGATAAAAAAGTCGTTTTTGGGATAATTTACCAACAAATATACACTTTTATTTAAATCATCCAGATTTCTTGCATTGAACTAAATATTACGAGTACTTAACTATTTATGTTGAATTTCAGAAACATCAATATTTTTACTCTCTGCTGTTATCAATGAACTATTTTGCCAAAAAGTGTCAAAAGTTATCGAAATGATAATCCTGCATTCTGTTTTCCAGATATGACTTTCCGTACATGAAATGATTGGACAGTCATTCGAAGAAAATGATAGCTCTTTAAATGTCAAGTAGAATTCAAGAACAATCACAATATTCTGAAAAAAAAAATAATTAAAAGGCTTCCCGAAATTCATCAAAATAGCAAACCATAAAATTTACCTCCAATACTCTTTCAATCAAGCAGAATATTTTGAACACCATTTTAATATATCCAAGAAATTTTACATTGAGTTTTAAAAATCTTAGAACGATTACTATTATAACCAGCAATGAGTATGTTCGAATTTGGTTTTGTTTTTGCACACAATAGACATCGGTTGAAAGCCCCGGCTGCAGGATGGCTTGAACGAAGTTTCCAGGCAGACTCATTTCTTACTTTTGAACTAAAGCCTTCAAAAAATTTCGTATTTATATACAGAAATCCAGGATTCCTATGCATTAATGAAAACTCATTCAATAAGTAATAATGTTGAATCGCAGGAATGAAAATCTATCAAGCACAGTTAAGAGCAAAAACGATTCAAACCTTTATAAAGCGAATAAAGAGTCTTTTTGGTTCAAGGTTTTTTGAAGTTATATGAAGATTTCAAAGTAGTATCAGCTTTTAATTTTTAGCACTAAGATACCAAATTTTGTGCTGAAATCTAAAAAATTTTAAGAGTCCTGTTTTGAAACCAAAGTTGCCATGAACAAATGGATTAAGTCAGGAGTAAGTGTCACGGCAATAAAGAATTAATGGTTCGAAAAACTCGTATTCGTATACTAAGGTCAGCCACCATTATGGACCGTTGACCAAATCTCACTCTTACTTATCGCAATTGGATCGAATATAAATATCAAGAACAGTTAAGAGCAAAAATGAGTCAAAACTGAAAAAATATGTTGACTCAATACACTGAACCAAAAAGGTACGTAAATACAAACAAAAAGTTTATTGGGACAATTAATTTAGTGATGGAATTTGTCCAATAAACAGGTTTATTGTGACAATAAATGGCCGTTTATATTATTTCATTTCTGCAGAAACCATGGTTGGAAACTTTGCTAACCCTTAATAATTTTCGTTTATAACCACAATAAACAGAGTTAATTGATTTTAATAAATCCGTTTGTTAATACAAACAAACGTTTATTATTTTCGTTTATTATATTAATTAATCCGTTTATAGCAGCAATAAACAGAATTTATTGATTCTCAAAAAAAAAAAATAATAATCAGTGAATTCGGTATCTATTTACTTCTCTGGTTCTTATTCTTATTTATTGATGTTTGTTTTGGTTTTTTCCTGCAAGTGTCACTGTGTGTGGTTTCTCGATATTCACAGTCCCTTTCTCTCCCATATTGCACCGCCGCGCGCCTTAACTTTTGCTTGATTACTTAAATTCCTTGAACTAATAGCACCTTGAATTGTTATTTAATCAAGCAAATCCATTCGTACTTATACAAACAGAGTTACGAAAAAAAATCTGTGAACTCTAAGAATCACAAGAAAATGAATAGTTTTGTTTATTACCACAGTAAACGGTTTATTATTTTTTAATAAACAACGTTTATTGTTTCAGTGAATATAATTATTAAAAATAATAAACGACTTGTAAATTTTAGATTTGGTTGTGGTATTGGATGAAGGTTGGGATAAAATCTTTTTGAAACCATCTTAAAAATCTTGTTTACTATAGCAATAAACGGTTAATTATTTTTAATAATGAAATGTTTATGACAATTAATAAAGTTACTTATTTTAAAAAACGGTGATTAAGTGCTTTGTCTTTCATTTAATAAATGGTCATTAATAGTATTAACAAACGATTATTATCAAACACTGACATAATTTTTAATAAACCGTTTATTGTGACAAGAAAAACTTTATTGTGACAATAAATAACAAGTCAATAAACGCCGTTTTTTATATTAACGAACGTTTGTTTTTTCAGTGTACGTGGTTTGTTAAAAATTGGCAGAGCTTAAGTGCGAAATCGTGCGCTCACCAAACGTTATTGTTAGCAAATCAACTGTTTCAAGCGGCTGAGTTATCTTGTTGGAACTACATCTACCCAACTCCAAGTCGACTCAATCCAGGAACGAAAAGGTAATAACAGTCATAACAACGACTCCATAAAGTCTAACCATATAGGCATCATCACATTTGAAGAAGAAAGGAGAATAATTCCAACAGCTCATAGCTACATCCTAAGTAATCACTTCTTCTACTTAAAGATATATCGTTCGACAACTCATCGAAGGCCTTAGACACGATAGTTGTCAATGCTGTTCGTTTTCTTCTTTTAAATAAGCATTTTGAAGAAGCAACCTGTATGTTATTCAAGGTTTTATGAAAAGAGTTAGTCAACGTGTGGTTAATGAATAGTGCCGTCTCCCATATAAATGTATAAGGTAACCGAAGTGGTGAACAACTGATTCACTAACTTTTATCAATTTTTAATTTACAAAATTTTACTAAACAAAAAATAACTTCTTAAATCAAAAAAGAAAGTCTTTTCAATGTCGTCAAGTGAAACTTACTTGAATTAAGACAATATTAAGTTACTTTAAACGAAAGTTATTAAAATCTTAATGGAAATGGTTCAGTTTTATACCTAAGTGCGTGACGTTTTCCCAGAATAAAAGAGAGCACTTTCGTAGGGAGTATCATTTTTCTATGAACAAGAAAGTTCATTGTACCTACAGTGTTCAAATTACTTAGTCCTTTAATAACAATATTGAATGGTTCTTAAGGAAATGTTTTTTTAGAAAAAAAAAAAACATTTGGAAATTTTATAAAACTTATTTTTTAGAAGTCAAACTATGAAATTCGCATATCCCGTCTGTGTGTATGTTCATCTAAAGGGTCTTATACTCTACTCATGCCGAAGGAGGACAATTTTGGAGAAATACACTTTTTCAAAGTGAAAGAAAGCCAATTTCATGTCATGTAAGAAATGAGGTAAGTAAAGGGTGCATTCGGTCAACCTGCATCCCCTTTTTTCTGCTCATTAATGGATTTGTGGTATCTACATCCAAAATATGTGCATTCAAAGTTGTTTCTTTTTCATTTTCATAACAATAGTTATAAGATTTCGCACAATAAATTCTCTTAATCCACCAAACCTTGCATGCCTATATGCCAAGACTCATATACCACCGCAACCGCATTGCTTGCGACTCAAGCAATCGATTGAAGTGCAGAGCAGAGCAAATGCAATCGAAAATTTGTCGAATAGAAAACCAAGAACAGTGGAGTAACCTCGGAATTTCATTGCAGAGAGTAGGTTTTGTTTTTTTTTTTCTTTGATATATGTAGGTATGTAGGTATACATTTTTGTATCCTGTTTTCCAATAAGGAATTGATAATTTTTTTTTTTTATAAAACGCAAATCATTTGAGAAATTTTAAACATCTTATAATCGGCTTGAAGTTCAATCAATGATTTTGTGAATGGAACTGGACTACGTTCAAATAGCTATCGCGCGCCGCAGGCACGTTTGCAGCGTTCAATAGGAACCAATTTTCGATGACTATAGGCGTTCCATGTTGGCTCTAAGTTCTTCCAACGTCGCGGTCGTCGGCTTGTTGGCATAAACCAATGACTCAGCGTAGCCACATAGAAAATATGGCTTGTGGCTGTTGCAACCACATGGTATCCAAGTTAATAACTGCCAACTTGAGCCAAAAATAATCGGTTATCATGTAAACATCACACAACGAATATATACGTTACATACGCACATACGAACATACGTACGTTATGTTTTTCCTGCTCGATTATCTCACGAACCACTCTTGACATGAAATTATTCTCAATCGACGCTTGATTGAGAACTGATTAATTTTCAGCGAAATCGGTTTAGCGGCTTTTTGAAAAGTAATAAAATAACGAAAAATCAAAAAAAAGGTGGAAGTACTCATCAATATAATCATTTCAGCATAAATTGCGACAAAAAAATCGACGAAAGTACGCGGTCGTTCTGAGCCTAAAATTGAAACTACTCATCGCTTAACTTCGAATGTCGAGACGGTTTGTAGCGGACCGTCCACTTTTAAGTCGACCAAATCCCCAAATTCTCAGACGCGTGGTATTGAGATAGGGGATATTAATTCTCTACTATGGGAAGTTAGTCGTCTATACCACAGGGGTCGCACTCATATTTTTAATTTTTTATTTGAGACATTTATTATCGGCTTGAAGTATCGGGTCATTCATTTCGTCGTTTCAAGTTGATACAAAGTGATTTGATGCCAGGCTTTACTGTTATCTAATAAAAATAAATAGAGTGGCGCGACAGCTCTTGAAGAGCCAAGGCCTAAGGGACTTACTCTCATCAACAATTCTCTGGGTGCGTGAGAAGAATTGAGGGGACCTACAATTTAACGCCGATTCCGAACGGCAAAGTTGAGAAGCACTTTATCATGACAGATTGATACTCTTGGAAGTTTTGTCAGGTCTTCGCAAGAGGCAGTACCCGTGAAAGATGAAATAAAAACTTTATGGGCGCGAGTAGGACTCGGACCCAATCTAAAGTGTCATAATATTAGTTGACTGTCTGCCATTTACGAAATGGATCGCTTAACAATCGAACAACGCTTTAAAATTATTAAAGCTTACTACAAAAGTTGTAGTTCAAACGTAGCCACGTCATTAATCGTCCGACTACGCAAGCAATCGGTAAAATTGTGAAGAAATTCGAAGAGATTGGAAGCGCATCTGATGTCGCGAAGCCTGTGCATCATCACATGGCAATGCACGTTCAGTCGAAAATATTGCTGCTGCAAGCACAAGTGTTACTGATGAACCGAAATTATCGATTTCCCGGCATTCGAAGCAATGGAACGTGTCATATACACCTCACTATGGTGTATTTTGCAATTGGATTTGCTTCTCCATCCTGTCAAAGTTCAAATCACTCAACAATTGAAGTCTGCTGACCATTAAGAACGCCGCCGCACAGTAGATACTTACGGCACAATCTTGCTGCTAACTTATCAAAGGGTACGGTAGTTCCCGGCCAAGTTCCAGTACAACTCCTTTTTGTACAGGATCGAACTCGAGCACATTTTTACTAGTATTAACTTAAAGGGGACAACGGCCTGCAAACAAAATTAAGTTTGTAGAACCACTACTTCTTGAGATATTGAGTAGTACGAATTTCAAAAACCGTAATTGACTCGCTGACTGGACTGATCATCAAAGCACTTCTAACAATTGCAGAATCTTGATATTTGGTAAAGTGGAAAATTTCAATTTTTTCATTCAGGGGGCGTGGTATCCGGTATAATCTTAATGCCCGTGGCGCAGTGGGCATATGTGGCGTTGTCTCTTACGCAGAACGTGTGTATTTCAATCCTACTCAGGCCTATAAAGTTTTTATTTCACCTTTCACGTGTACTGCCGCTTGCAAAGAACTGACAAAACTTCCAAGAGTATCAATCTGTTGTCATGAAAAAAGTGCTTCTCAACTTTGGCGTTCGGAACCGGCAGCGTTAAATTGTAGGTCCCCTCAATTCTTCACACGCACTCAGACATAATGTTGATGAGGGTTAGGTGTTAGCCAGTCAATTTATTTATTTTTGCTAAGGCATTGCTCATTGCCGACAAAACCAGCAATTGTGGAGGGATAAGTAGGACTACGTTTGACTAACTTAGAAGCTTCGTTACACTTTTTGGATTCCTTTTAAGAAACTCACGCAAACGTTTTTAGTTCAATATACAAGCCACAAAAATAACATTTTTTTCATCAAATAATCCTTTTATTAAAAGTTAAACAGCCTAACATAAAAGTAGTCAGTGACACTATGTAACAATATTTTTCTAGTCGTCGAAAAAGTTAAGAAGCATCATGAAAATGCTGTAAACTGATTTCGTCACCTGTGAGGAAAAACGTAAAATGAATGTATTCAAATGAATGTTTTTAAGTTTGGTTTTCACCTGCAATCCCGTATTAACAGACAACGGAACAACTCCAGCCACAGAAATATCCTTTGCATTCTGAGCCTTCATCAACATGTAGCGTATGCATTTTTGATGCGATACATTGAGGTTGTACCAATCTATTTCATAGATCTCATTAAGGATTCTTTCGTTCTGAGAAAAAAATCAAAAATTAACTCATTCACTTACAACGAACTAATGTCTACCGCAATTTCGATCAACGTTCCAGTGCCGCAATACAAATACAACATTATGAATGACAACAAAAGATACGAATAAGCTCCTGGCCAATTTCCAACGAAAATGATGACCAAAGTCAACACAAGTGCTAGACCCGATGTCACGATTTGAACAAAATTCGTCCAATAGAACAGCTCATCAATTTTCTCGATGAAACTAAGCAAACCAGTTTGATTTTGATAGTCAAAGAATCAAGCAAAAAAATTGTTTACCGTGAATATGTCTGATGCCACTTAATAGTTTCATTTAGCTTAAGTTGTACCTTTGGACTTCCCACGTCAACAGCCGCTGCACTCAGCTCTCTGCCTTTGAGCACAAATAAATCAACTATAAGGCTTGCATGGCCAAAGTACACCAACAAAAACATATCGCCTGCAAAGTTGCCGAAAGCTCCAAATAGAAGACAAGTCGACTGTAGTCCAAGTGTGACCACATATCCAAGTGTTGTTTCCGTGTCGAAGTACGGCATATAGAATTGCATAGCCAGTAGCCGGCGTCCGGTAAAGGCCAAAATCACAAGCGGGAATATTATCATAGACGGAATCACAAAAGCATACAGAGCGCCGACACTTTTCAGAACCAGACGACACCTCGAAACGCATTTCTTAAGGACTTTAACATATTCATTTCCTTGTGTTTCATGTTCCAAATAAATATCAGTTAGAAATCGGTTAAGTTCACGGTATAATTTTCGGCAACCGATGCCAGTAATGAGTTTAGTAATTCCCTAAAAAGCAAAAGTTCAAGGAAATGTGTTCTCTCCATAATGAAGAATAAAACCTGTATGACACTGCCAACCATACAGAATGCCTCCAATACAATTGTCCAATTTTCTGCAAATTTAAGATGAATTGTATAGGCTGAAAATATAAAGTAGAGAACAATACAAAAGACAACAGCAGAAGTAATTTTGTTGAATCTGTAGTTTTCCGCAAATATGTCGGCCCCACAAAAGGCGCTACAAACCCTTCCGAATTTTATGAGGCTTAAGTACTCCTCCGAAGGAAGCATTCTCGAATGTTTGTATTGGTTGGATTGCTAGAAGTGTTATTTATATTAAAGAATTGGTTGGTTTGTTTCTTAAAGAGAGTAGGTACTTAGCAATTCTAGTGGTAAAGAATGTTGTGGTAAGTGAATAATTAATAAAGGGTGTTAAGACTGGTGTAACAATATGTAGGTTTACCTATCCATGGCTCATTAAAATGTCAGATTTGAAATGGAATTAGACCATGGAAAGAACTTTTATGCAAATACCAAACCGTGGTCTCAACGATTTCTGCATTTTAAATGTGCAACATATTTGACTAGATTGAATACTTGGCATAACAGCAGTTGCATGACAAGCGACATATCATATTCAATATGGTCTCTTTCAGTGCAGATTAGCTAATGATCAAAATCTCCTGCCAAAACTATTTAACTGGTTCGGATCAGCCCACAGAGCCCCATCACAGCGCTCCACTTAAATCGGTCCCGGAACTCGCAGGTAAAGTTGGTCGAGAACCTCCACTACGTGTGTGCTCCACCCTTCTCCTAATGTGAAGACCTGGAGAGTTGGGTCCAAAGATTAACGGCCGGGGCATTGTTGTCCACAAGCTCTGTATGACAAAGCCTACTAACTAATTGGACCCTGATTATTCTGGCAAGATAAGTACATTTCTTGGTTAAATCTTAGTCTCAATTCTATACATTTTTATAAACGGGATCAAGTATCACGCCCGATACCTAAGGACTGAAAAGATATCTTGTAGAGTAACATTTAAGTTGCTTTAGAGGGGACTTTAGTAATGCTTTGCCTTCTTAGTCCAAAGGAGCAGCGGTAAGAAAGAGTTATTAAATGCGTTTGATATTAGTAGTTGTTGTCAGATTTTATATCAAATCACATGTAGACAAAGTCCTTAAATACCTTGAAGTTAACTCTGTTTTGTACACCGTATTAACTTCCTCTTGCCCGCATTAACTGGTAAGCCCATCATTTGAGCCTCCATCACAATGTTCACAAGGGTACCACTGGTATCACGCTGCTGTGTCCTTGCCAATATGACAATGTCGTTGGCGTATTCTGGTAGTTGGAACTTGGAAGATTGTGCTTCTGGTTTTGAGTTATGAGTTTTGCCCAATTTATTCAAGAATTGTGTTAAAGAAATCGCGTGACAGAGCATAGACTTGTCAAAACCCTCTTTCGGCATCAACAGTTAATGGTTTTTTCGAACCATGATGAAGCAGCGTTCGTTCTACCGTCATTGTATATATGTATTATGCTGGTGAACCTATATTTGACCCGGACTGTAATTTAAGTAGTTGAAAGTCAAGCTCAATGTAGCAGTAACCATGACAAGAGACATATCTTGATTTTGGAAGGCCCATTTCCTTTACCTAAAGATCTGAAATTTACTAATTTATTTGACCGTGAAAGGTGGTTTAGCGAAATAATACAAAAATATGTAAAAAAAAAGAAATGCTTTTCTGTCAGTTCATTAGATGGCGCTGCAATCGATTTCCATATAAGACAACAATGAATCGGTTTATATAACTTTTGAGGTTATTATTTATTATTCGCAGTTGTTTACAAAAAATGACATCGCCACTGGTAAACTGCCATGAAAGTGTTAGGAGCGATTTTGGCTGGGCAGGTTAGACCGATGAGTAGCTGGTACTGTGTGTTGGTGTTGTTGTTTTTAATTCGCAAGTTGAGGGCAAACTGAGCTCGTTACATCGTTTTTTGTATTTAGCCGATTTATTCTTATTACCTAATGAGAGATTTTAACAGCTGGATTAACTCCTATTCCATAGGTTTGTTAACCTGTGGAATAAGAGTGGAATAGGCATTTTTATTTATATGGCTGCTAATTTACTTCTATAAAATATCTAATACATAATTTTATGCAGTACCTACAAGTCACAAAATATCTGCGTGCCACACACAGGTGAACTTATAAGCCAGTCCGGGGAGTAGCTAGAGTTGGCGAGGATGAGACATGAGAGGTAGTCAAAAGGGAACAGTCGCCCGGGGCATCTGGAGCTACAGGTATCAACAGATTGAGCCTAGTGATATTTGATTGCATCAAGATTATATCGATTAGGTATGCTTCAGTTTTTTTTTTCAATTTCAATTCTTTTTGTTTGGGTTACATTGTGTTTTAACGCTCAAGGTGCACACATGAACATCATTGACCATACGTCCCGTTTTTAACGGTGTACCGGCAATAGATCTGGCGACCCCAAATTGTCCCGTTTTTCCATATTTTCACACACACATAGAGTTAAAATGCAATAAAAACATCACTCCATCCATTATGATTTAAAAAGGCTGAAATCCAGCTGCCTTGCCAACTCCTACTCCAAACAGAGTTGCCAGACCAATTAGAAGCTCTTGTGTTGAACAAGGTCTTTGGAAGTTTTTGATTCGCGACAGAACACTGAAAGACCGTTCTCCACTATCGACAATGACAAGAAGAGTACAAAATATTTTCAAAGTAGCGCAGACATTTTGAAAAAGTTTTTGAAGGTTTTTTTAAGTGCACGTGCGTCGCACAGTGTGCAATTTTCGCAATCTAGCGGAACTTTATTCGTTTAGTGTTTAATTGGAGTGTTATTGATATAAAATTGTTATATTATGGAACAATATGTTGTTTTGTGAGATTTAGAAGCTTACCTGAAAATATTGAAAAATATGCAAAGTCAAAAATAGGGTATTCAACACCCCTCCCCCCCCCCTGATCTCTGAAACGACTGGGCCTGGCATTTTGAAACAAAAAATTAAAAATAGTTCCATATGTATAAGTTAATGACTTTAACTTTGCTTGCCAAGCAAATTAATACGATTTCTATTTATTACAATATTTTTATGGGTATTGACAAATTCAAAACAGATATTCAGATTACAATAAAATGCAATGAATGATTTGCTTAGCTTTGCAGTTTATTGGTTTTAAATGATTCTGTTGTTCTTTAAGTAATTCTATTGTTGCTGACTGTAAATATTATTTAAGTGTACGGTTTTGGCATGTGCAGGAAGTGTTGTATTACAACTATAAGTCATTAACAAAAATGTTTAGTTATAAGTTGGATTAAAAATAAAACACCAGTTATAAACTCAAATTCAAAGACTGAAGTCGTCTTTTATTTACTGGCGCCCAACTTTGTCCGCGTAGTATCGTGTGTGCTTTTACAACTCTTTATAAAAAGAGATAAGCCAATTAATCACAAAAACCGCGGAAACCCACTAACATTTTTCTTTTTCCTCTCCCGCTTAGTACCGTGTGCCTGAAAAAATCTTTATAAAAAGAGAAAAAAGGCAAGACCAACACAAAAAACGCGAACTTTGTGTAAAAAGAATAACAATTAAAACAAAAAAAAACACATTAAAGTGTGAAAAATCTCCATAGAGAGAAAATAATTAAAGTGTGAAAAATCTCCATAGAGAGAAAAAACATTAACAAAAAAACATTAAAAGTTTAAGAAAATCAACAATTAATTGACTACAGCCCGCTTACAAAGAAGCAACAACAACAACAACAAAAATAAAAATAATCTATCATCAACAATCAACAAGAGATGCTGTTTGTAATTATTCTAGTGTAAGAAAATTTTTAAAAAATATTAAAACCTTTTTTCATATTTTTATAAATATAATATTTTGTTTTTATAAATAATGTCGGAAATAGCTAATGTGATTTCATCAGCCGTGCAGGTAGCTGTAGAAACAGCATGCGGAACATTGGTTAGGAGAATGCAGGAAATAACTTTAGAAAACAGAGAGGTTAACGAAAAAGTGAACATGCAAATTACGCAGTTAACGGAAAAATTAAATTCCTGCCAAATTCCTTCAAGTACGGCCGTGGCATATGAGCCTATTACCGTAACAACACCCGACATTCAATGTCAAATATCACTTGATGTGATAAAATCAATATCAGAATTTTCTGGTGATCGATCCAGATATATTTCGTGGCGGCAAGCGGCAAAAACAGCCATACAACTTTTTATCCCTTATGAAGGTTCTGAAAGGTACTACCAAGCTGTTGCCATCATAAGAAATAAAATTGTGGGATCAGCAGATTTAATCTTATCTTCTTTCAATACGGTCCTCAATTTCGATGCTATAATTGCACGGTTAGATCATTCATACGCAGACAAACGCCCACTTCATGTACTTGAAAATCAATTGAGCATTTTGTGCCAAGGACAAATGTCCATTTCAGATTTTTACGACAGGATAGAAAAACATCTCACTGCTATTACAAACAAACAGCATTCGCCTCTGGAATTCTCTGCCAATTGGAATCAAACGAATTAGAGAGGCAGCGGCATTCAAGTCTGAGGTTTTTAAGCACTTCTCGAACAATTTTTAAACAAATATTGAAAGTGAAAGGAATTTCTTAGGAGGGAAAAGAGGAAAGGCAAAAAAAAAAAAAATATTTTGTTTCTTAACATATATGTAATCTATTATACGCTACCCAACATGTCAAAATGCTATAAAAGACTTTGTCTTACTGTATTTAGCCAATAAAGTTGAATTGAATTGAATTGAAAATTTCAATGGAGTATTCAGGTAATAACAATTTAATAAATTCATTAGCCACAAAATTCCGAGCAGATGCATTGCGTGTATTTAGATCAGGCCTTAACAAGCCATTTTGTAATATTCTGTTTTCTGCCGGTTGCGAAGACTTGCCTTCCGCATTAGCCAAAGCCCAAGAGCTCGAAGCAAACCAACATAGGTACAACCTCGCAAGAGCTTTTGATAAAAACCCAAATATTGGTAATAATTCAAGTAACGCCCCTCCTCGGAGCATCCCTAACTACAAACTCGTAACGAGGGCGCTCCCATTTCAAAACCAACAGCCAGGTGAACGAAACAATCATATCAGTGTAAGAAACTCATCTAGAATCCGTCAATTACAACCTCGATATGAACAATTGGTTGATCCAAACGACCAAATGAGTATCGATAATTCCTCAAAATTCCGTCAAAGACGTGAAGAGTCTTACAGCAACCAAATTGTTAGACCTCAACCCCAAAATTACGAAAATAATAGAACATTCAAACGGTTGCGTGAATCAGATAGAGTACCTATAGCTAAAAATCAGCGAATAAACTTCGCACAGTCTCAAGGTATAAATGAGGACCCAAACCAAAGCTACGAATATGAAGGCGACAATGAAAACACATACGAAGACGAATATGAAAAAAATAATTTCGAGTACGAAGTCGAGTTTGGAAACAAATGCGAAGGCGAATATCAAAACATGACTAACGAACATGAAGATGAAATTAATTTTTTAAGAGTAGAATCGGCTCTACCATTTGTCGAAAAGAAACTCAATAAAAAAATTAACATGAGAATACTTATAGACACTGGTACAGCCAAGAATTATATCAAGGAAACACCTCATATAAAGGCAGTCCCTAATGAAAAACATTTCAAAGTTAAAACCCTTAACGGTGATAATATAATTACACATAAATGCAAAATACAACTTTGTGGCCACACCACCCGAATTTTTTTTCCTCCCTCAATTAAAAACCTTTGATGCAATAATCGGGTATGATTTTTTGGTTAAAATAAAAGCAAAAATTGATACCAAACGCTCAATCTTAATCTACGATAACGGTGAAATGCAATTAAAATCCGTTGTATGCCAACAGGTCAATAACATAGAACTCGATACCGAAACAGTTCCTGCCGCTATCAAAAACGAGTTTAAAAAATTTATAGACGATTTTTCAGAAGTTTTCGCTCAACCCGATGAAAGATTACCTTTTAATACAAGCATTAAAGCTACTATAAGAACATTAGATTCAGAACCCATTTACTCAAAGCCAAGGCCATACAACATGGCAGCCGCGCCATTTGTGAATAAAGAAATTAAAAGAATGCTAGACGAGGGAATAATAAGGCCATCACATTCTCCTTACAACACTCCCATATTGGTAGTAGGAAAAAAAGGCATTAATGAAGACGGTACTCCCAAATCAAGGCTAGTGTTCGATTACAGAAAGTTAAATGAACGCACTTTCCCAGATCGGTATCCTATTCCAGAAACTGGGGTTATTTTAGCAAATTTAGGACAAGCTAGATACTTTACAACAATAGATTTAAAATCTGGCTTCCATCAAATTCTCCTAGAAGAAAAAGACCGCGAAAAAACAGCTTTCTCTGTGAATAATGGAAAGTATGAATTTTGTAGACTACCCTTCGGCTTGAAAAATGCTCCTAGCATTTTTCAGCGAACAATTGACAATATACTACGTGATGACATAGGCAAACGTTGCCACGTCTATATAGATGACGTCATAATTTTTTCGCAAACACAAAATGAACATTTAGAAGATATAAGAACAATCATTTCCAAACTTTTCAATGCTAATATGAGAATATCTTCAGAAAAATGCAGATTTTTCAAACATGAGCTTGAATTTTTGGGATTTGTTGTATCTGCAGACGGAATTAAAACATGTCCTGATAAAGTCAAGGCCATTGTTGATTTTGAGATCCCAAAAACACTTCGTGCACTGAGATCTTTTCTAGGCCTTGCCGGATATTACCGCCGATTTGTGAAAGATTATGCTCAGATCACTAAACCATTAGCCAAATACCTCGGAGGAGAAAACGGAAACATAAGTGCAAATAAGTCAAAGCACGTCAAAATTCATCTTAATCCTGAGGCTATATGTGCCTTTTCTAGGATAAAGAATATTTTAGCTTCAGAAGATGTGTTATTATTCTATCCTGACTTTCGTAAGCCCTTAGATTTAACTACTGACGCTTCATCACAGGCAATAGGTGCAGTACTATCCCAATTTGGTAGACCTATCACTATGATATCTCGAGTTTTAAGTAAAACCGAAGAAAATTTTGCAACAAATGAACGTGAAATGTTAGCTATAGTCTGGGCTCTGCAAAAATTAAGAAATTACCTATACGGTGCCCCTGATATTCATATATACACAGATCACCAACCTCTCACGTTTGCCATTTCCGAAAAAAATCCTAACACTAAATTGAAGAGATGGAGAGCTTTCATTGAGGAATATTCTCCAACCTTTCATTACAAACCCGGTAAAGAAAATAAAGTAGCAGACGCACTATCTCGTCAGTATATTAACGCGCTGTCTTCCTCAGATCAAACCGTTCACAGTGAGGAATCCCTTACGAAAGTTATTCCCTCAGTAGACAATCTCATAAACTGCTTCAAGAATCAAATCTTTATTACTCAAGGTTCCGAGAAAAGCAAGAAAGTTAAGATTCTTTTTAAAAAACAGGTTAGACATATTATATCATTTAGATCCACCGAAGAACTTATAGATATAATGCGTGATGTCCTTCATACGGACGTAGTAAATGGAATCTACTGTGACATAGAAACCTTAGGTAAAGTACAAAATGATCTCATTATCGCATTTCCCAAAGTAAAAATTAAATATGCTAGACCACTTGTTCAAGACGTGTTTAACACACACGATCAAGAAGAAATCATCGTTGCCGAGCATAACAGAGCACATAGAGGTCCAAGAGAAAACTTCAAACAAATACTCTCAGAATACTATTTCCCGAATATGATGAAGCTTTGTAAGGCATATGCATCTAAATGTAAAATTTGTAAGGAAAATAAGTATCAGCGTAGACCAGTGCAACATCCCATCGGTGCAACACCAATCCCAACATACGTAGGAGAGATTCTCCACTTAGATATTTACAACACCGGTAAACAATATTTTATAACGTGTATTGATAAATTTTCAAAATTCACCATCATAAAACATATTCCCTCTAGAAATTCTGTGGACATAAGAAATCCCTTGATTGAAATTATTTCACAATTTCGAAATCCGAAATTAATAGTCATAGATAATGAAGGTGCTTTTACATCAAATTCAACTCAAGCACTATTAAAAAATGAATTCAATATCTCAACACATTCTGTACCAGCACTACATAGTCAAAGCAACGGACAAGTCGAACGATTTCATTCGACCCTTGCCGAAATAGCAAGGTGTACTAAGGAAAGTTCCCAAGATATTATTGAAATAATGCTCCTTTCAACCTTCAAATATAACAACTCAATACATTCAGTTACAGGTTATAAGCCTTCCGATATTTTTCACAACATTTCCAAAAAAATAAAAATCAAAATAATTAAAAAACTTAAGAAAAAACAACAAAAAGACTTAGAATTTCACAATAGTAATACCAAACCGAAAGAATATAAGACAGGCGAAAAAGTATACTTAAAAAACAATAGAAGAATCGGAAATAAATTATCAAAATTATACAATCAAAAAACCGTTCAAGCAGATCTAGGTACCGCTATTTTAGTTGATGGAAGACAAGCTCACAAAAATAATTTGAGATAATTCTATTTTCAGATTAACACAAATATGGCTAGGCATGGCAAATATTGTCGACTACTCTTCAGCGCTATATATCCCTATACCAACAGGTGAAGTGGCCATCTATGAAGATTATGTGTACCTCAAGCATATTACAAATTTTTCCACCATTGTAACTATTCTATCTGATAACAAAAACATATTGAAGCAAATTAAAGATGAAAAACTCAAAGAAGTTCTTCTGCAGGATATAGATGAAATAGAGCGTTTATTAAGAATGCTTAGGCCTCCCATTAGAAAAATACGATCCATAGATTTTATAGGTTCTGCAATAAAGTTTATTGCAGGTACACCCGATCATCAAGATATGGAACTGTTAAAAATGCAGGAAGACGAGCTAACAAGATCCAACAATAGGCAGATTGACGTAAACACTCAGATTCAGAACAAAATAGATGAAATTACAGATGCAATTAATAGTATAAACCAAAACTCTATAGACAAACAAGAGCCGGCTGATGATTACAGACAACTAATTTCTATAATGTCTAGGAGAAATAGAATAGTAATTAATCATTTAAGCAATAATATCTACTCTCTAATATTAGCAAAAAATAATATTGTGAATCCTTTAATTTTAAATTCAGAAGAAATAGAATTAATTGAAATAAGAGAAAACTTTGCTACCGAAATAACCGATTTGTTAAACGTTGCCGATGTAAAAATGTATTACCAAAACGATTCACTTGTATACTTAATTAAAATTCCTAAAGTCCAAGAAATATGTAGACTTTTCCAAATTAGTCCAGTTGTTCATGACAATAAAATTTTAGATTTAAGTTCAAACCGTTCTGCAAACTGTAAAATAATTAATTATCCACTAAGTATGTGCAAAAAAGCTCCCCTCTATTCCTATTGCAAAAAAGACCCCGAGAACTCTTGCCTTGCTCAACTGCTTAATAATAACACAGCTAAATGTCCAACTACCCATGCCGATGAAGTAACAATGATTGAAGCAATCCAGGATGGAATTATCATAGCCAGAGGCGAGAATATCACAATTGAAGACAATGCTCAACACATCGTACTGAATGGGTCTTTCCTAATTACATTTAGGTCTAAGATAAAGGTCAACGGAAAGGAATACTACACTAATCAGTCTTTCGACATGGTTCACCTAACAGCACCAAAGAAGACAATGTTGGACGAAGTCACATACAATCATAAGATATCTCTACCTTACTTGCACAAGTTGCACTTCTTGAATAATCAAAAAATTAACGAATTTAAAGCAACCTTGGAAACAAGTAAGTGGATGTGGTACGCTATCACGGGAATACTTGCCATACTCATTCTTGTGCTATTGTATGCAAAGATAAAACCAAAAAAGATTACAATAACAACCAATGCAGAACCCGAGAAATCAAAGTTGGATAAAGAGGCAATCAGAATGAGTGTTCTTAATATTATGAACGAGGACGTTCAAATTTAAGGAGGGGAGGAGTTAATGACTTTAACTTTGCTTGCCAAGCAAATTAATACGATTTCTATTTATTACAATATTTTTATGGGTATTGACAAATTCAAAACAGATATTCAGATTACAATAAAATGCAATGAATGATTTGCTTAGCTTTGCAGTTTATTGGTTTTAAATGATTCTGTTGTTCTTTAAGTAATTCTATTGTTGCTGACTGTAAATATTATTTAAGTGTACGGTTTTGGCATGCGCAGGAAGTGTTGTATTACAACTATAAGTCATTAACAAAAATGTTTAGTTATAAGTTGGATTAAAAATAAAACACCAGTTATAAACTCAAATTCAAAGACTGAAGTCGTCTTTTATTTACTTATAGAGTACAATAAAAACAAAAATAAATCACAAAATGATTCAAATAGGAGAACTTCGAATATTTACACTGAGATGAAAACGAAACCCTAATAAGATCACTTCGTTTTTTGTGCGTTCATCTTTCAAAAACGATTTTTTAGAAACTGCTAAGCCGATTGTAATGAAATTTGGTACGCATGTTCTATAATGTAATTATGATGCGAAAGTTTTGTTTTTATGTTTGTATGATGAATAGTTTTTGAGTAATTCAAGAAAAAAATAAAAAAAGAACACGAAAATATAGGTCTCTTACAAAAAAAACTTTGTTTGGGTGGGGCAATCAAGGGCAAGAAAAGTAAATGAATTCTAACACAGAATATACAAACGGAGATTTTAAGCCCAAAAACACGATGGATACACGTGGATACATTTTTAAAACACTTCACTAAGTTTCAGAACAAAATAAAAATCAACACTGTTAAGGTCTTCAAACAAACGATTTTTTATATTTTTATTTTTTAGTGTAAAAAAAAAATAACTTACGCTGAGAAGTTCTTAAATACCACTAAAAATAAATAAAATGAATTGAACATGGACAACTATCATTACACTTGACCACGCTGTTACAAACATGACACAAGAAAAGCAATGAGATTTAATTTTTTTTTCACTTGCAACAAGCTGATGTTTGTGATCCTGGTGAACGGTAAATACAATTATTTTTTTGTTTTTGTTTTTGCCATTTGATGGCCGGATGTTTTACCTTTCATATGATACCAATTTTGTTGCATTTGAAAGAAATTTTTTTTACATTAAAGTTCCGCTAGATTGCTAAATTTGCACACTGTGCGTCGGCGGCGTTGAGCAATCTAAATTGAGGACGGTTTTCTTTAAAATCATAAACTAAAATATGAAGTGGATGATTCCATTTTTCGACTCTTCATAGACAATTATAGTTAATTCTCTGGCAGAGAGTATCTTCAACACTTCATTCAAATTTTGTATACTGTTTTCGCATGACGGCTTCGATTATGGTGCGGAAATTGCTGGTTTGAATTCTTCTTTTTCAAATATGATGTCGATTGCTGGGCTTGCGTCTTCATCTTCATCATCCGCAAATAGGTACTTTTCCAACTTTAAATTGCTTAAGGCTATGTTTATGACCGAGCGTAAACGCATCTCGCGATGCGACGATTATCGCTCCATCGCTTGTTACATTTTCGCTTGCGTTATCGCTAGCTATTGAGTGTTTATAGTAGAGCGAAACTTCGAGCGATTGAATGTTTGAAATATTAAAACTTTATTTAAGTTTTGGCAGTGAAGAAAGCAAAATGCGCGCATTGACTAGGAAAGTTTTATTATTAGAAACCAGCAATTTATTGCGTAAAAAATATTTAACTAATAAAAGCATATATAAGAGGTTTCAAGTGCATCCAATTATAACAGAAAGAAGAACTTACGGTGAATTTCATCATCTTCATTCACGACTGCTAAAATTTCCTGAAAAATTTAAGGAATACTATCGTATGAGCAAAGAAACTTTTGAGTACATCTTGGAGCAGATATCGGCAATGATTGAAAAAAAAAAACAGAAATCAGAAAGTACATAGTCCATACTTGATCGCTCGTATCGCTCAAAATATCAAAATATTTTGATTGCAAATTTTCGTCGCTTATGTCGCTTGTAATCGCTCAATTCGCGTTTTTGCTAAATCGCTTTGTCATAAACACTTTCATAAGCAACAATGAATTTAGTCGCTAGTAGCGATTCTCGTCGCATCGCGCGATGCGTTTACGCTCGGTCATAAACATAATTGAAAAAGTTTCAGGAATTTTTTCATCCTTCAGATTGTCAATTTCAACGTTTATGGATAACCTTTCTCACATTTAAAATTTTAAACCAAACCGACAACATCATACAATCGAACGAATTCATGTATCTTTGAAGATCGTTGATGTCCCGTAGAGTCTCCGATGTCTATTTGAGTTCCTTCTTTTGTCAAGAACTTTTTGTAATAATCTAGAAAGTCGTTTCGCGAAAGCTTCAATGGCGCCAACTCTTGCAGACCACCGACCGAGAGAAGAGGTTTTTTTTTTGTTTTGTGGAGTTTTCATCGTTGTTTTAGCGTTTGGGTAACTTTCACACATTCACAACATCTTCATGATATCAAAATCCTGATTTAGAGCTTTTCACAACCCCACAGTGCAAAGTTCAGCGGAAGAAAGCGGTATTTAAGAACTATCCGAAAATTACTTTAACTGTCGACTAATCTGCTAGTGGAACATGCTTTTCGTTTCTTTGGTTCCACACCTTATCGATTTCGATATCGATTTGTAAAAAAGGGTGACCACCCATTTCCAATCTTGTCGCTTGAACAAATCTATATTATACTAAATATTGAAAGACAGTTTTTTCTTCGATCCGAAAATAAGAAAATTAAGGATGAAAAAATAAGTAGTCATCAGTAGGTTTATAGCCCGATTCTCCCCATCATCACTGTGAAATTGATTTTTTTGACTTTTTCGTATTCTCTCACAACTTGTGAGAGTCACAAAAACAATCGAAATTGTGATCTCCTTCGGGGCAGGTCATAACTAGCAAATTATTTGAGATTTGACATTTGATTTTTGAGTTGTGAAAAAAATGGAAGTTGAAATGATTATAACGCATGTTATTGATGAAGTTTCCTCCGTAAATGAAATGTACAAATTTTACAACAACAAATCATTTGAAACAACCTAATTAAATTGATAGGATTGCAGCGATGACGGCTTTTACGAACCCTGACAGACACCAACGACCCAATGGCTATGCATTCATGACATTCAACGCTTCTCCCAGCTGACCCCATAATTTTTTTACCCTTTCCGGATCGGTTGGGAAAGTTTTGTTGGCCATAAGCTGCGGGTGGTCGGTCATGAATGTTACTAAGTATACTAGTTGCTCCACTAAAGTCTTCTTACCATCGCGATTTGCTTCTGAAAATATATTAATTTATTTATGTATAACTTCAATTATAAACATTTCTATAAAATTTATCATACCTGTTGCAGACATACATATTGTAGAGCTGAGTTGTTGATTGGCAAATTTGAAATCTTTTAAATTTTTTTAATGAGAAGCTGATGACATTTCCATATTCAAATTGGCTGTGGTGAGTTTCGTTGTGACTTTTCTTGGGGATTATGGGAGAATCCGACAAATTTTATCGAATTACAACAATCCTCACAAGAAATAGTCACAAGGGCTTATGACTTGTGATTCCTCACAAGGGGGAGAATCAGACTGTTAGTCTAACTGTTAGACTCTAACTCTAACACATCTGAAAAAAGTTCAAAAAAACAGATCCTTCTTTCTTTTCGCATTTACAAGAAGTTAATTGATCTCTTACCTACAAGATTATTTCCCCATATTTTGCGAATGTTATTTATGAATTAAAACCAATTAACTCTGTTTCTTAAACGGTTCAAAATTTATCACCCCTTCTTCCAAAAAAAACATTGCAAAACCCTTCCATCAAACAGTTATTAAAACTATAATTGGAAACACAATTAAATAAATGTACCTAATAAGGACTTGAGAGTGACAGCTCACGCAACTCGCAACGTAAACATATCCCTTAGCAACAAAAAGGGTTTGGTTTGCGATACATGCAATTCACTGAGATTCAAAAATGTATATAAACAGTGGAAAAAGAGAAAAAATCAGCATTTACATTTCACAACTACATTTTGAAACCAACCTGGGTTTTAACAAATTCCCTAAAATGAAAACTCTCCCGAAAAGTTTACAATCGGAAATCGTCAATTGGCTGACACAAGGAAAAACTACTCGATTTCTGGCTCGAAAATACAAAATCAGTCAAAGTTCTGTCGTAAGGTTAAGGCAGAAATATTGTCCGAGGCTCGACAAATGTCGAGGAGGTCGACCAAGAAGTCTGTCCCTGCAAGATGAACGGTCTCTGGTGCGCTATGTGATGTCACAGAGTGTTTCTTCCGCCACCGAAGCTGCTAAGCAACTTGAGCGAGCTACAGGGAAGCGTGTTAGTAGATGGACTGCTAGGCGAGCACTCCGACATCTTAAACTAGAAGCTATCGAGAGGAAAAAGAAACCAGCTCTGTCAAAGAAAAATGTCAAAGCTAGATTGGCATTTGTGAAGAAATATTCAGACATGAGCCATGATGATTGGAAACATGTCATTTGGTCTGATGAAACCAGGATCAATAGATATTGTACTGATGGACGGTCATGGGCCTGGAAGCGAGAGGGGGAGACCTTGAAGCCAAGGCACGTTAAACAGACTGTTAAAAATGGAGGCGGATCTATAACGCTTTGGGGTTGCATGAGCGCCTATGGTGTCGGCGAGCTTCATCTTATTGATGGTCCAATGGACCAATATATTTACAAACACATTCTCCAGAAATATTTGAGGAAAACTATAGATACACTTCCAATTGATGAGGAACAAATAGTCTTCCAACATGATCGGGATCCGAAGCACATGGCGAAAAAGGTTCAGAAATGGTTAGATGAGCAAAAGTTTTCTGTTCTTGATTGGCCTGCTCAAAGTCCAGACTTGAACCCTATTGAAAATCTGTGGGCTTATTTGAAATCAGCTTTGCACAACGAGTACAATTCACCTGCGTCATCATTAACCACTCTCTGGGAAAGAACCAAGGAACAGTGGGAACGAATTTCAGTGAGTTATTGCGAGAAGCTAGTGGAGAGCATGCCAAGACGAATGAAGGCAATCCGATCCGCAAAAGGATATTGGACTAAATACTAAAATATTTAAAAAAAAAACTTTTAAATAAAATATTTAAATTATTGATTAATTTCATTTGCGTTGGAAATAAAATTCACTGCAATTTGCATGCTACTGTAAAAGTAGGTAATATACTGTAATGTGTATACACTTTTCTTACTCTCTTTACTTACTCTGTATCTCTTTTTTTATATTTAATGTACATACTACTCATACTCTCTTTACTTACTCCTTATCTCTATAACTCTAATATCGTTTAATTGTAGTAGTAAACACTTGTGTGGGGCAATACCTAGTGATTAAGAGAAACTTTTTGTTTAGCATTAAGAACGTTAGCCCCTACAAAAAGTAATCCCAGTATTTTTATTTGTAAGTGGAGAGCTTCTGGAACATTCAGCTTCTCCAAGAACCATAGTAGTTTCTAGAACCCATCATTTTTGTTATATAAATAGCCGTTTGGCGGCGAAGCACAAGCAAGTTAGTTGATTGTGAACTGAGATAAAGTAAAGAACATACTGTGTTTGCAAAGTTATAGTTGAAAGTGTTGAATAAATAAGTTTGTGAGTGATTTGAATAAAGTGAATTTGTGTTTTATTTAAAAAGTGAATAAGTTTTAATTGTCGGACCAAGCCGAAGATTACAATACTAATATAACTTGTAGTGCACCGAAAGTTCTTAAATGTTTACTTTATTCTATGGTGTTTTAGACAAACAGTTTGTACATACATATTTGTAAGAACGTTCGAAGAGTATGCATGGGCTGTTGATCTTTTTAAATTATCAGTTACTTTGAGGGACAATCATTGCAATGAAATCATTTAATTGCTACATTTTCAGTAAAGGCTTAGTTCGCAGGATTCTATGCTATCATTCTGTTAATAGCTATTTATATGTGGTTGAGTATTTTTGCTAGCAAATAGTTGTCATATTCGTGTCATAGTTATATATAGTTAATAGCTATAGCACTATATAGTTATACTAGCTGTCCCGACAAACTTCGTACTATCAAACGATATAGAAAAGACCTAGAATTTTGTAGCCCGCTACCAAACCACCCGCTACCCTCTACCCACTACCCTCTACCCGCTTCTCCACCACCGTCTAACTTTTATCCCCAGTTACTCTATTACCCGCTACCCCACTACCCGTTACCCCGCTACCCGCTACCCAAAACTAACACACGCTACCGGCTCAACCGGTAATCGCTAACTACTACCCGCTACCCCACTACCCTCTACACGCTATCCCCTTATACCCAGCTACCCTGTTACCCGCTAACTCACTTCCCGTGACCTAATCATATTAATGTAGAGTTTTGTAGTTCAGTAAAGAGCATCAAATATATTTGCAAGTATGTGAATAAAGGCAGTGATATTGTTTGCTGTTTTAATGATGACAAACAGTATAGTGTGAACATGTTTATTTATCTTTTATTATTTATTTTACCTTCACAAAAAAGCTTTAATGTCACTATCACTACTGCGATCAATGTACAAACAATAATAATAATCGACGAAATTTTCATGAAAACTCAGTAAGAAATGTCTCTGAAAAAGTAGGGGTAAGTGGTAGGAAGTTGAAAATAAAGGACTGAATCTGAATGTATTTCTTAATGCCACACCATAAAAAATTAATAAAGAAAAAAAAACGGCCCAAGAAATACAAAAACAAAAAGTGTGGGTGAGCCATCCTTAACAATAAGCAGTATAAAAATTAGTTATAAACGTATTCTCATACCTACTGAATACACATATAAAATTTCATCAACATCGGTCAAGCCGTTTCGGAGCAGTATGACCACTAAAACTGTGACAGAAGAATTTTACATATTAGATTCTCTATTGGCGTTTTAAATTGGCAATCCGGAATTGTTCTTCGATTCGGAATCCCAATTGAACAGTTTTTTTTTTTATTCCGAAGAATCTGAAGTTTGGTGAGAATGTATTGGTTGAGTATGATATTTGTGTATTCGCGCCAAATTTCATTTTGTTTTTGTGCTGCAAACATTTATGAATGTGTGAGTGATTCTGCTTCTGATTCTGTTTTTAAAACCAGTATCCATGTTCTGTAACTTGGTCGAAAAGTTTCCCATTCGATTTAAGGTGGAACACAATATTCCATCGTTTCTCTATCTTGGAAAATAAACTGTATCTATAACATGATGCGAAAACAATTACAATTTCCAGTTTTCAATGGAAAGAATATTTACTTTCCACTCACAGTGACAGTTTAAGTGTGATTTTGTTCACTCAAATTTGAATTCAATTTTGTGATTTTTATTTTCAACTTTTGAAAAAATGGAGAAAATCCTTGTTTTTCTCTCTCAGCTTCTTCTATTGTTGAAAATTAAGAAAATCTAAAGTTGATTAACTCAAGAGTTCAAAATTAAAAGTTGAAAATTAAAACAAATTATAACAAATAAACTGACTAGTGTCAAAACTTTCAATAATCTAAAGTCTAAACCCTTGGTGTACGCACCGAATTGTTGTGACACACAGATAGGAAATTAGAAAAAATGAAAGCGGAACAAGACAGCAAACTTTGAGGAGCTTGTGGGGTGCATGGTAGAATAAATAGTATATACCGAAGCCGAAGATTTGGCCGAATGTTGTTTTTTTGGCCGAATTCGACCGAAGCCGAAGCCGGAGCCGAAGGTTCGGTCAGACACTAACTGAAATCAAGCAGAAAAAAAAGATAAAAAATAATTCATGATGTTGATCCTTTGACCGATGGATAAATAAATCAAATCACTTGGTCAGTCTCAGTCAATCAATCGAGAGTTATTGCAACAATATTCAACATTTCATAAAATTTTTTTGTCCTCAATTAACTTTAAAAAAATTGGTATATTTCCAAAGCCAGAAGGTGGGGTGCACCCCATGCTCAGAAATTTTAGGTGGGGTCCATACCCCACCATACCTTCTGCCGCCCCTGAAAATGCGTCTATTCATTGCAAATGATAAACAATACAAAAGTCTGCAATGGGAAACCAAAAATCAGCGGAGTTGTTAGCGCAATGCGTAGTGCATTGGCTTCACAACTAGCTGGTCTAAGTTCAAATCCCAAAGTGAACTCAAAAAGTTTTTCGATTAATATGAAAAATAACTAGACAGCACCACTAATAAAGGAGTCTGATGATCGGCTTGGCACCCGTGAAATAGCTATAACTCCAGCCTTTGGCTGGAATTGACGGAAAAAGCCATTGGTGGAAGCACCTTTAAGTTGCTATCGTTGTTCAAACAACATAAATTTAAACTTTGATTGAATAAAAAAATTCAAAAATCCCAAAGTTGACTTTAACTTTCAGTGAATGAAACCGCCCTTAGAAAATCAAAATCATTGAAAGTGAAAAATACAAATTTATGATGCCAAACATTTACGCAGTGCAATTATAATTCTTAAAAAGTTTATTTCCTTCGCAAAAAATAAATAAATTATTTATAGTTCGAGTAAAAACAATAAACGAGCTTAAATTCAGCTTCAAAATATTATCTCACTTGCTTGAGAGTAGTCGAGTTATTTTGACAGATAAATCGAATAATTATTTCGACTTCAGAGTTATAGACACAGTTTTGCTCACATTTTTCCAGGATTTCCAATAATTTCATTTCATTATATTCCTGATCGAGTGACCACAACAAACAAGTTACAGAAACAGTTGAATGCGAAAAAGAGAATTTCGAACCATTCCATCGTAGTTTTGTTCTGATTCGCACTGTTTATGCGAAAACTTATTCGATGTGAGAGTTACAGAACATGGACCCAGAAAGGAAATTCTCTTCTTTTCAGAATCAGAACTGTCACTTTTGCCCAATTGAACGCATTCAGAATGCTTTTTTTCACTTCCAGATTGCCAATTGAAAACGACATATGATTCGTCTTTTGAACAAATTGATCGCAGATGGTCACACCTTTGTAAAATATTTTTGATAGGTTAGGTACTATCAAGAAGTTTCGCCATCTAGTTAGAGGCAGAGAAAGCCATTTTTTTACACACAAATTTACAAAAATCTACTACAATCTCAAAAAATATCGATTTTCGATATTTGGATTAACATTAGGGGAGGTTCACATGCAGCGTTGCCGAAGTGGCCCGATCGGGCCATTTTGGCCCTATTTTTTTTAAATGGCCCGGTGGCCCGCAAGTATTGAAAATGGCCCTCTTGAAGTGCTGGAACCAAAAACAGAACATTGGTTCATATGCATTAGGATTTCAGTTCTTTAGTGAGGATGACGAGTTCAATTTATTTATTTTGTTCACTAATAACTGTTCAGGTGATCACTGAAATTTTTTTCCGAGATCTTTGAGATGAAAATATTTTGGATTATGGCACACGAATCACAACAATTTGTAAAGTAACCGAAGCTTTCTCAATGAGGACTGGGAATTGTGTTCCACTAAATGATTTTACCTCAGTCAAAGTGACATTGAGATCTCAGTGAGATATTGTAAGGTGGAACTGGCCTATAAGTCCGCATTTCTGCAGTATCTCACTTCTCACTTGGTAATCTGACATTAACACTGTTTAAACAAGCGCCAAGTTTCTTAAAGATTATAATTTTCTAAGTCCATGTGATTAGGTACTAGTAAGTGCAATAACAGACACAATTTATTCTAAAGTTCTTCTACAAAATTAAAAAATGGAGTGCTAACCTGAACATCAGATGAATTAATCAAATTAACTTCATTACAAATACCCAAAACTTTCGTACAAAATGATTTAAAAAAGATGCAGTAGTGCATTTACTTCATTTCTATTTGTGGCCCTGAAAACAAGAAAATGGCCCGATTTTTTTCAAGATTGGCCCGATTTCAAAAATAAAATCGGCAACGCTGTTCACATGGGCGAACTGGACGAACATGCTCGACAAAATTGGCTAGATGAAAAGAAAACGGACATCCGACTTTGCGTTCACATGAATTTCGTGAATACGAATGTTTTTAAATTTTCGTAGCATAAATCCATCAACTGTTCAAGGAAATGAGTTTTCGTACGGGAAATCGAAAAAAAAACTTTTTTTACGAAATTTGTATTTTTTTTCTCAACAAAAAATCTTTAATTATATTCCTGTCGACTGGTAAATAAATATTGCATTTGTAATCAAAATAATATCTAGTTAAATATAGGTATGTCTTTTTCCGTCAACTCCTTTGTTTGGCTGGAGTTAAAGCTATTTCACGGGTGCAAGGCCGATCATCAGACTTCATTAATGGTGCTGCCTAGTTAATAATAATAATAATAATAATAATAATAATAGAGTGGCGCGACAGCTTTTTGAAGAGCCAAGGCCTAAATGGCTTACTCTCATCAACAATTCTCCGAGTGCGTGTTAAGAATTGAGGGGACCTACAATTTAACGCCGATTCCGAACGGCAGAGTTGAGAAGCACTTTTTCATGACAGATTGATACTCTTGGAAGATTTGTCAGTTCTTCGCAAGAGGCAGTGCCCCTAAAAGATGAAATAAAAATTTTATGGGCGCAAGTAGGACTCAAACCCACGACGTTCTGCTTAGCAGCCAACGCACCTTACCACTAAGCTAAGGGCAACTGCTGTCTAGTTATTTTTCCATTTAATCGAAAAACTTTTTGAGTTCACATTTTTGGGATTTGAACCTAGACCAGCTTGTTTGGGAAGCCAATGCACTACGCATTGCGCTAACAACTCCACTGAATTTTGGTTTCCCATTGCAGACTTTTTATTGTTTATCAATTGCTATGAATAGACATGCATTTTTACAAGCTCCTCAAAGTATGATATATTGTTCCGCTTTCATTTTTCTAATTTCCTATCTTTATTTCACAACAGTTCGTTGTGTTAGTTGTTCTAGTTAAATAATATTCAAACAATTTTTTTCATGGATCTTAATCTTAATGATCGCTGTAACTGGCCCCTCTAAAGGAAGATAGGAAAACGAAGAAAAAAAAAGTAATAGAAAATGGACAGATGAATGTCAATACTTGACATTACTTCCGCGTTATGTGAATACCTTAGAGACAATTATGAAATGAGATATAAAACCGAAGCTATCAAGCATCTTTTCACTCACACTAGTTATTTGACTGTACGAGCCACCCAAGTTTTCAAAAAAAATTTAAATCAGCTGAACATGTTGGTACAGTCGTTTGTTGATTGATGGGCAACAAACCATGTTGTGGAGCATGTTGTTCCATGTGAAGCTTCCTATGATATATGGTCACATGACTACCATTAGTTAAATTCGCGAAGGTTTAACTTGCAACGGATAAAACATTAAATGGCCCGTACACGGGACACTAGTGTGAACACCGGTGTTGTGACACCTATCTTATTGCACTGACACAGTGTCTGACACCAAAATTGCTGCGCACACCAGCCCACAGACAGAACACATTTCCGCAAACAAACACCGGTGCCACCTGAGTCACGGTCTTCCTCTACTTCTATGTCCCTCGGGGATAGTATCGAAGGCTTTCCGGACCGGAGTATTGGTGTTCATCGGCTCTAAATGACCAGTCAGCCGAGTCTCTTGACCTTGACCTTTATGGCTAGGTCCGTATTGTTGTACAATTCGTAAGGCTCGCTGTTGAATCATCTTCTCCATTCCCCATCAATGCACATGGGGCTGGAGATGAGCCAAACAACTTTCCTTTCGAAACAGACTAAGGCACGTTCATCCGATGTTGTCAAGGTCCACGCTTCAGCACCACACAACAGGATTGGGATGGGAGTCTTACCTTAGTTGATCGAGAGAGGGCTTTTCCAATCAATTGCTTTCTTTGTACAAAGAAACAGTGATTAGCAAGTAGAGTTATTCTTCGTCTGATCTCGGCGCTGGTGTTATTGTCCGTGTTTATAGCGGAGCCTAGGTAGACAAACTCCTCTACTACATCGCAGTTGTATGCATCTATTGTGACGTTCTGTTCGAGCCGTCGGTGTTCGGTGTCCTTCATCGCTTCGTTTTTCCCTCATTTAGCGCTAAACCCATGTTTGCTGCTTTTGTCTCAATTCTCACAGAGGCGCCATTGACATCACGCTGTGTTCTTCCCATTATATCAATGTCATCGGCGGACGCGAGAAGTTGAACAGACTTTTGGAAGATAGTGCCTCTGGTGTTGACGGTGGTGTGTTGCACTATCTTCCAAAGAACCACGTTAAAGAAATCGCATGAAAGTGCATCGCATTATAGTGCATGTATTATACCTACAGTTGTTAACGGGGAAAACACAAAGTCAACTTTATCTGAAAGAAATTATTACTTCGGCAAATCACCTAATATTCTGAATTTCTTTTTTATATCGATTTTTAAAAAGTATTTTTTTAACGTCTCTCACCAACTGATAATAGGTAAACGTGGAAGAAAAAGAGCTTCCATCCAGTTTTCCACAAAAGCCCACACCGACACAAAATTTGAAAGTTATTTAGATTTCTTCTCAACGTGTGTCACATTGTTAATTTGGTGTAAGAAACCGCCCCAAACACGCAACACACTCATCCACACGAACACGAACACGAACGAAATGAAATGAAATGTTCGCACAACTGCGGTGAAGTTAACGCGAATCCTAACGGTAACGATAACTCACACTAATTCATTTTAACCAGAAAGCAAAATGCGCTATTACCCATTACATAAAGCATGCCTTAGGCAAGCGGCAGATTGACAATCATTTGTCGTAATTTTGCGAGTTATTTGTGCTAGTTATTAAAATAAATAAATAGAGTGGCGCGACAGCTCTTGAAGAGCCAAGGCCTAAGCGACTTACTCTCATCAACAATTCTCTGAGTGCGTGTGAAGAATTGAGGGGACCTACAATTTAACGCCGATTCCGAACGGCAAAGTTGAGAAGCACTTTTTTTATGACAGATTGATTTAGTAAGACTTTTCACTGATGCTTTGCTCTTATTATTCGCAGCGTAACTTTGTATAGCTTAATGCCTTCCTCGATAAATGGACTATTCAACACAAAAAGAATTTTTCAATTTGATTCAACAGTTCCTGAGATTAGCGCGTTCAAACAAACAAAAAATTAATACTTTCTTGGCGTTGTTTCCACATTTTCCACTGATTCTTCGCTCCTATAGGTCGTAGCTCAATGTTATGTAGCCTTAAACCTTCCTCGATCAATGGAGAATGGACTATCCAACTCAATTACAATTCGAACCAGTAGTTTCTGAGATAAGCGCGTTCAAAGAAACAAACAAACTCGTCAGCTTTATATATTAGTACAGATGTCGGAAGTAAAAATGAGCGAACTAGATCCATCCCCCCATAACGAAAAGCTATCTACGCCACTGCCAAGATCTGCAGCAAAGTGAAAATTTGGTCGATGGTTGACCTTCCTGATCTGAAGCCACATTGATGAGAAATTGAGAACCAATCAGATTTTTGACGATTTTGACTTATAAATAGGGACGTTCATTTCACATGGACCAATATAGCTCTTTGATGATCAATGCTCGATCAAGGGAACTTAAAAACAAACCCTAGACAACGAATTAGAAGATGGATGGATTTCGTTGACCACTAAGTGACTAGAGAACAAGAACTCTTTGATTTTATACGTTAAACGAGGTAAACTCTTAACCACAGAGGATAAATAGTAAATAGATTCTCTATGCTCTCAACTACGGATCGTTTTCATGAACATTTTTCCTTCCTTGTCCCGCAGTTGAGAACAAATAAAGCATCTCTAAATATGGAAATGTTATGATATTGGTTGACATTTTGGTGATAAATCCAATCGGTTTCGTCTTTTTCCCTAAAAAAAGGAAAACAAATTTTAATTTTAATTTCCGATCATTTCACTGGGCCTGCACACACGAGACTAATTCATCCGGACTAAAATCAGTTTAGTGGGCAAGGGAAGCGAAGTGTGCAGTATGAAACGGACTGAAATTTTCAACCCCAAATTTGGTGGATGAACGAAGACTAAAACTAACACATATACAAAAGCTGACAGTTTTGGTACGAAATATATACTCACACATTTAAAAGAGGTTCACATATACATTTTTCTCTCAGTTTGAAATCATCTCGTGTGTGCTTGGACTAAAGACTTAAGCCCATTTCAGTCCAAAAATTATTCATCCCACTGGGCCTGCACACACGAGACTAATTCATCCGGACTAAGGCCGTGTGCGAATTGGATGAATTGTGGTTAAAAAATAAAAATGGATGAATTTTTAACCACTACTGTCATTTTTTAACCTGCTCAGCAGCTAGTCAAATAATGCGAAGTGTCAAAATTAAACCAAACGTCAATTTTTAACCCATTTTTAACTGAATTCGCACACGGCCTAAAATCAGTTTAGTGGGCAAGGGAAGCGAAGTATGCAGTATGAAACGGACTGAAATTTTCAACCCGAAATTTGGTGGATGAACGAAGACTAAAACTAACACATATACAAAAGCCGACAGTTTTGGTACAAAATAAATACTTATACATTTAAAAGAGGTACATATATACATTTTTCCCCCAGTCTGAAATCATCTGGTGTGTGCTTGGACTAAAGACTAAGGGGCCGGTTATAGCTATCATTGAAATGGATCCGGAAAAATCTTTGAATGGTTATTTAACTATGTTTTCTTTTGAATAGAAGTGCAAATTATATACCAATCGATCGGAAATCACTTCAAGAATTTTTATTGACATAAAAAAGTTCAATTACACACTTATTTTTTCTTTAAAGGCCGTGTGCGAATTCAGTTAAAAATGGGTTAAAAATTGACGTTTGGTTAAATTTTGACACTTCGCATAATTTGACTAGCTGCTGAGCAGGTTAAAAAATGACAGTAGTGGTTAAAAATTCATCAATTTTTATTTTTTAACCACAATTCATCCAATTCGCACACGGCCAAAATGTGTTTTTCCATTTTCCGGTTGTAAATTCATTTTCCTGAACAGCTGATTGTTTTATGTCAAAAAATGAAACAAATCGTTCCAATGATTTGCGTTTCAATTTTGTACATTTCCAATGATCTGTGTTTCAACTTCTCACAGTTCCAATGATAGAATTACGGCAGGAAAAAAATTCCGGACAGAAATTTTCAATGATTGCTATAACCGACCTACCAGAAAAATTCCAATGATGTGTTTCAATGATGAAAATCAATGATAGCTATAACTGGCCTCTAAAACCTATTTCAGTCCAAAAATTATTCATCCCGTGTGTGCAGGCCCACTGTGTGTAAGATTCCGACCCGTTCCGCTGAGAAGAGATGTTGGATGTTGGAAAAAAATGCGGACTCTCATCAAAAATCGATAAGCGCCAATTACAAATAATAATTTAACTCCTTTTACCATTTCAAACTCCCATTCATTATTATAAATTAATTTAATTTTTGCCATTATTCATTTCATTTCAGAAAATTCCAGCAAATTTAACCACGGCTCTACATTCATCTCTTTCTAGGTACACATTAATCTACTACAATTTCCCATCTACACCTCACATTAAATCGATTTCGATATACAAACAGAGCCATCGACCAATCCCGCACTTGCGTCATGTTTTATTCCACTTTTGGACGAGGTTAGGTAAGTTTCTTTAGTTTTTCTTCTCTTGAACGGCCGAGTTTAAATTAATTTTCTTTCCTTTATAATTGCATAAAAAAATTCAATAATTAATAAATTTCACCCCAATTATCCATTGTATTATTTTGAATCCAGTGATAAAAAAGTAATTATGTTGAAAGTATTAGTTAATTCCTTTGCAAACTCGTGCCGTATAAGTGCCTCGAAATCTCGTGTAATTTCATCATCTTCAAGCATTGTTCGCCATTATTTTCACAGCACATTGCTCCCAGTCACCAGTCCAATAAAAAGTCCTAGCTGCAGTTTCCAGACATCAGCAAAATTAATAAAAAATTCATCTTTATACATTGACCAAGAAGAAGACGAATTTGAAAATATGTAAGTAGAAAAACTTCTCAATTTTCTTTATATTTTGTACATAATGGATGGAAAAGTCCCAAGCGTCCGTCCGCCATCTTGATTTCTTTTCGCACACATGGGTACACATTTTTTCTGCTTTCTTATCGTTTTGTATTAAATTTCATGGAAATGTGCTCGCAGTGAGTCATCCCAGTAACACGTTACTGGGAACTTTGATATTTTATCGAGTCCAAAGAAATTTTGATGTGTATATAAGCAGTTTCTGCGACGCAAAACTACTCATGTATATGTATGTACACTAGCCATCCGTCGACATTTTCTTTTCTGTATACACAACACATGTGTCATGTACATACCTGAATAGAGTGAAACTATTAAATGCAAAAACGAAACTAAATTCAACATTTTTTCTTAAAATTCTTATATCTAGGTCTCCACATGATAGAAACTTCAATGGCCGTAGCAATGGAGGACGTGGACGCGATGACCGTGGCAGCCGAGGCGGCGCCCACGGAGGTGGTGGAGTTCGCAATGGACGCATAGACAAGCGCTCTGACCGTCGTGGTGGGGGAGGAGGTGGTGGAATGGGCGGCGGTGGTGGTAATCGCGGCAACGGCGGCGATCTTGAGCTCTTTGACGTTGACTGGTCCAATTTGGAGCCCTTCAAGAAGAACTTCTATCAAGAGCATCCCAAGGTTGCCAGTCGTCATCCATCGGAAGTTCAGCGCTATCGTGAACAGCATGAAATAACAGTTCGTGGCAATGCCCCAAACCCAATTGAGGACTTCTCCGAAGTTAATTTGCCCGACTATGTGGCCAAGGAAATCAAACGCCAAGGATACAAGGCACCAACAGCAATTCAAGCTCAAGGCTGGCCAATTGCCATGAGTGGCGATAATCTTGTCGGTATTGCCAAGACCGGTTCCGGCAAGACACTCGGCTACATTCTCCCAGCTATTGTGCACATCAACAATCAAAAACCATTGCAACGTGGCGATGGACCAATTGCGCTCGTTTTGGCACCAACTCGTGAATTGGCCCAACAAATCCAACAAGTAGCAACAGAATTTGGTTCGTCATCGTACGTCCGCAACACATGCGTGTTTGGTGGAGCACCAAAAGGCGGTCAAGCCAGAGACTTGCAGCGTGGTTGTGAAATTGTAATTGCTACACCCGGTCGTCTGATTGATTTTCTTGCTTCGGGAACAACAAATCTGAAGCGATGCACATATTTGGTCCTAGATGAAGCTGATCGCATGTTAGACATGGGTTTCGAACCCCAAATTCGTAAAATTCTCACACAAATTCGTCCAGACAGACACACATTGATGTGGAGTGCGACATGGCCACGCGAGGTCAAACAATTGGCTGAGGACTTCCTCGGCAGTTATGTTCAGATCAATATTGGTTCTTTGGAACTATCTGCTAATCACAATATCAAGCAAGTTGTTGAGGTTTGCGACGAGCACGACAAGGAAGAAAAGTAAGCAGTTTTCTTCCTTTTAAATTATAAACCCTCTTGTCAAGACGTCAAACTAACAATTTTTCTTTCTTTGTCTTCTTTAATTGCAGACTAAAAGCCCTACTCTCCGACATCTACGACACCAGCGAAAATCCCGGCAAAATCATAATCTTCGTCGAAACAAAGAAACGTGTCGATCACTTGGTGCGTTTCATTCGTAGTTTCGGTGTCCGTTGTGGAGCTATTCACGGTGACAAGTCACAATCAGAGCGTGATTTCGTGTTGCGCGAATTCCGCTCAGGCAAATCAAATATTTTGGTTGCCACAGATGTAGCTGCTCGTGGTTTGGGTGAGTGACTTTTTTGCTTATGTACCTTTTTTCTCCTTTTAAACAATTTCAACATTTTATTTAAGTTATTTCTTGTTTTTATTGTTGCGTGAGCAAAATTTTGAAGAGGTTTTATTTCGGACATTTAGCAGTTTAATGTACAAAATTTCTTATTCTTATTTGCTTTTGACCAAAGACAAAAGAAGAACAGAAACAAAAAGTGTTGCATTGTAGGGAGTGGATTAATATTGATTTTCTAACATTTTCAGCTGAAGTATCGTTATAGACACAAGACAGTCGACACGAGTGTCCACTGTTGGATCTATTGCGCAGGTTCATAGCTAGCTTATTTCGTTTCTATATTAGCGGCACGTTTATGTATCGTGTCTGGTGGCTGTTGTATGACGCGGTGTTCCTACTATCTCTATTTTTTTTCTATTTTTTTCTTCATTTACTTGGAACCGAATTCCGGTTTCTATTCGTATATACCTACGTATGATTAGTGTGTATCCATTGACATTTGGAATACCTAGAGAACCGGGAAATTAATTGCGACGCCATTTGTCTCAAACACGTGTTATGTATTTTATTTCTTATTTATTCGACTTTATAGATAGACATTGGCTTTGGCATACATAGCCACACACGAGTATGGCAATCAGAAAATGATCAAATAATGATTACGTTGTTTTTTTTTTTTTTGTGGACTTTGTTGCTGCGCATACATATTTATTTTTGTTTAATTTTTTAGTGAGACAGACATTCAAATCAAAAGATAGATTAGAAAAGAATATTTTATTTAGCAACAAAATAAGTGTGGGTCTTGTCTTTCTTTATGGAAATCTTAGCCATACACAGGTCTTAAGTTGACACAGGTTATCTATAATTTCGATGGACTATCGGGCTCTACTTTCCTTTGAGGGATCTGGAACTTGGAGACGCAAATTGTCTCAATAGTTGGGTTATTAGATTTATTAATAGGGGTGTTCACATGGAAGAACATGTTCGACAACATCGGCTCGATGAAAAAGAAACCGAACATCCGAGATCCGACTTTGTGTTCACATGAATGCTGATGTCGAATATCATTATTTTTTTAAATTTTTGTAGCAAGCGGATGCAAAAACTTTTATTGGTAGAGAAATAGATAGTGTGAGAGCAAAGGAGTTATTTTGCAATAGTTGTCATTATTTCCACGCAATATGAACTCCACCGAGACACGAAATGAAATATATCACCGGAGAAAGATATACAAAAGATGCTCGACAATCTTTTCACACAAGTTGGTTGTTTCGACGAACCACCCAAGTGGCCAAGTTTTTTAAAAATATTGGCGCAAAATTATAGTCCGCTAATGAACAACTTTAGTGTGATACTAGCTTAAAATGGCGTTTGAGTCATGATTAAAACGTCATTTTAAGCTAGTATCAGACTAAAGTTGTTCATTAGCGGACTATAATTTTGCGCCATTGAAATCCCTTCAACATGTTGGTCCGGCGGTTGTTTTTATGTTCACAGTTTAACATGGTCGAGCAATGTTGTCCAGCATGTTTGTCCATGTGAACCCCCCTAGGCCCTAATGGTAGTGGTAGCCTTAAACAACAAATATGCTCGTTTGCGTTATTCCTTACACGCCGAACACAACAAACTTCAGCTTTGTTCAGCGAGTAAGGAGACAGCACAGCACTTCACAGCTTCAAGTGAAAACAGTTTGGAATAGTTTAGAACACAAAACGTGTTCTACCTAAAAAGATAGTACAGAAAATCCTGCCCTACACTGTTCCAAACAGTTCTAGACAGACTCAATGAACACCAAATCAGAAAAGTTAGTACAGAAAATGTCTCAATGAACACCAAAAAGCTGTACTTTTCTGTTCCGAAGTGTGCAGAACAGTATCACTGAACACACCTATCATTTCGTGTTGATTCTTCAAAAAATGAGGATGTGTCCAAAAGAGAAGCAAGTCGTTACAGTTATGGTTATTTCATAGAAAAATGAGATTTGCTCGCGTACATCTCCCAATATAGCGAACAACGAACTCTAGAAACTCGAAACGGTGCGGAACCATCCCCTACACGACGTATTTAAGGCGAGTAAGATCAAGTTCGTCTTCCTTATCAAGAACTTGCTTATCCAGAATCAAGAGTTAAAGTAATCTTTGTAGCGCCGATAGACCAAATTTCAAATAAACTCAAACTTAAACTGCATAGGGATGCCTTCATCAGCCCAAAAAAGAAAATGATCCCTTAGTGGAAAGTTACTCTTTGTTTTCGGATGCGTGTATGTTTATACATTTTGGTGTTCTCTCGGACCATTTTCAGCCGCAAAAATCTTGCAAGTTGCTAGTAAAGGGCCATTTATTTCGTGGTTTCAAGTTGGTATCGCTGGCATTTGTGGAGCAAGCGTTACTGAAATCGTAAGACCCGTGCATCATCGTAATTCACTTTCAGTCGAAAATATTGCTGCTGCAAGCACAAGAGTGTTGCTGATGATCCAAATTTATTGATTTCCCGACAAAGACAAGACATTTTGTTTTTGTCGGCATCGGTGTGGGTTGGAATCCCGGCTTCGGAACGTTTTGGCGATGTTGACATGGCCACCATTGTCATCCGATTTGACAACGTTAGATTTTTTTTTCTGTGGGCCCTGCAAAAGACCGTGTATACGCGAATAGTCCTCGAACTCTAGACGCATTAAAATTCGCCCGAGTATACACGGTTCTGAGCTCAAATGCTAAAATATGCCAGTTTTGCGGACTTGAAAAAGTTAAATATCGACAATTCCTTACTGTTCCGAAAGACCTTAGCGCGTATTATACCCTTTTTTGTCTAGAAACTGTCAGTTCTTCGCAGGAAGCAGTACCCATGAAAAATGAAGTAAAAAAAAACGAGCTATTTGAAATTCCCCTAAATCTTATTTTTATACTATCCGACCCCGCGAACTTCGTCTCGGCAACAAATTAACGTCGACATTTGTTGTGACAAAACCACGCCTATAACCATTTTGATGGCAAAATGTAGAACAGTGTACAGGTTGGGCAATTTAGTGGAAAAATGCAATAAAACGAACAAAATAAATAGAGTGGCGCGACAGCTCTTGAAGAGCCATAGACCTAATTGGTTTACACTCATCAACGATCCTCTGAAGTCGCGTGAAGAATTGAGGGGCCCTAAAACGGCAAAGTTGAGAAGCACTTCTTTCATGACACATTGGAAGTTTTGCCAGTTTTTCTTCGCGAGGGGTAGTACCCGTAAAAGAAAAAAAAAATGTATGGGCACGAGTTGGATTCGAACCCACATTGCTCTGCGTAGCACTACTACTATTTTGTATAATGGAAAAATTTCCCATAATAATGGAACACAACTTCGTTCAAGAGCCCGCCTCGACTGGCTTCGCAGTAGCGCATTCTGTCACTCCAAGACCTTGTCGATGATTTCGGGCTGTGGCTCACGGATTGCTTGGTTGATATTGACCTTCCGGTTCCCCACAAAAAAAAGTCCAAAGGGGTCAAATCTCATCTCCGAGGTGGCCAAATGACATCGCCAAGATGGCTGATAACACGATTTGGAAATTTAGAATATCGATTGTCGCAAGGCGGCGCCATCCTGCATGAAAAAGAGGTCGTCAAAATCTATGCCTTCTATTTCTGTTAAATAAAAGTAGAATAACATGACTGTAACACCTACCGTTGACCGAAACGCTCTTCACATTCCAGCAGCCGCATTCTCGCCAGTGCACACCGTAAGACGAAGGGGACCATGAGTGTTGTTCATCTAGCAATCTCACGTTCTTTTTGCACAAACTTGCGTACTGCAGGCGCGGTATGTGATTTATCGCGGTCAAAACATTTTCATAAGTTTTCAAAATTTTCTAACGGTGTTCAAGCGTAAAGCTATTCATTTCGTTCTGCGGAGGTATGATACTGAGTTTCTATCAAGCTTCGAGCGGAAGACAGCTGTCACTGCAAAAATAACCTATGATTTAAAAAGAAACCACCAAATGGCCCAAATGTTAGTGTGGCTTAGGTAGACGTGATGTTCAGATCCCAAATAGACTTCACATTTATATAGTAATTAAAAAATCTCAATTTGTATTATTTATTTTTCGTGGTAGACCAAACGAAATTCATCACAAACACAATCTAACCAAATTCACCCTCTGCAATGCAACACTTTTGCTTAATTCAAAATTTAACTTAAGAGCTACTTTAAGAGAAAAAAACAAAAAAAAAATCCCATTTCCCAAAACAAAAGTTCATTTTAATAAGTTTTGGAAATCAATTTCCTATTTTTCTTTTTCTTCCAATTTTTTTTTATTTTACAGAGGCCGATTATGTTGGTATGGTGGGGATAACATGACACAATGAAGGATGTAATTTTGTATGTGTACTTAATTGAAATTAACAAAAAAAAAATGAGCAAAGCTAAGCGCATGGCAATGTTTCCCATCGAAACTCAGCCATGTTGTTGAAGGTGTGGTGTGCACCCCAATGTTATGGAGAAGCGCACACAAACAATTGCTATAATGAACAATCAAACGTACATAAAAAAACATACACGAGGAGGTATATTCAACATCAAACTGCTCCATAGTTTGCGCCATGTATCTATCTCTTTCAAAAAAAATGTGAAAAACGTGGAAAGAGACCCAAATTGCGAATATGGCACTCAAACTTAGGACAACCCGATAAGCAGTATACCTCAAAACAATATTACAAACGGATTTGTGTTTTACGGTTCACGGACGAGCTACCAAACTATCCCTATCATCACAAGAGTATGGCCTCTGGTTGGGTTTTTTAAAAAGTTAAAAGAGAAAAGGGCAGACAATAGAGAAAAAAGCAAAATTAAAGCGGATCGTGTTGAGTTTCTGGTCGTCGCACTCGCAATCATCAAAACAAAAATTGAATAATGATTGATTGCAACGATGCAACGAGCTTTATTAATGGAAGTGTGTCACATATATACACGACACGGCAACGCTTGAAACGCGATATTTTGCTTGAGTTGTGTTTTAGGGAAATATTGTTAACTCTACTGTCCTCCTGTCCTCACTGTAAAATTTCATAGAAAACAAAACAACTGCTGCAGGCAAGATCCAAAACTCAAAATGCATCTCTTTCTGACCAAAATGTGTTCTTTGGCATGCAATTTTATTTTTTGAATAAGAAACAGTCCGCCTCTGTCAATCGTTGGGAAGCTGGATTGTCATAATTAGAAATGTTGGTGGACCTCTCGAGACACGGAAATGATTGAAAGGGTTGCGCACAACATTACTCAATATGGAAGTGTGTGGTCCTTAAATAATAAGTGGTGGTCCCATTTAAACAACAATTTAAAGATTGATTGTAAAATAGAGAGAACAAAGGACACATATGGGTGGGCGACGGATATGCATAGATGTATGAAACGGAAATGCCTGCTGCTGCTTCAAATTAGAAAACTATAAACACAACTTTTCTTCTTTTTGTGTGTGTGTTCAAGGTAAAGTAATGCGAATTTCATTTTTCTTCTTGCTCCTTAAGTTAATCTCAGTCAACTATTTAGCTGCTAATCACGTTTTATATACAAAAAATTAAGTTCTCACACATTTTGTCACAAGAAAACAAAACTAGAAACAAAAAATGCTCCTCATAACACATTTAGTTTTAGTTTGAAAAGGTTAAGTGCAATCGGAAACGGTCAAAACTAATATGTGTCTTATTTTGTCCAAACAAAAACAGATGTGGACGGAATCAAGTACGTGATAAACTTTGACTACCCACAATCTTCGGAGGATTACATTCATCGTATCGGAAGAACCGGCCGATCGGAAACCAAGGGCACATCGTATGCATTCTTCACAAAGAACAACGCCCGTCAATCAAAGGCTCTTGTCGATGTACTCCGCGAAGCAAATCAGGTATGTCTCCAAAATCACTTCAGTTTGAATTGACACTAAAACGACGATCTCTTTGCTTTAGGAAATCTCACCAGCGCTTGAACAAATGATGCGCAACAATCGTGGAGGCTTTGACAGCAACCGTCGTTATGGCGGTGGCGGCGGATCTCGTTTCGGCAACAACAATGGTACCTTCAGAAAGGGTACCTTCGGCGGTGGCAGCAAATTCGGAGGCGGCGGTGGCGGTCGCGGAGGTGGTTATGGCGGCGGAAGCAATGGTGGTGGTGGTTTCGGCGGTAACCGAGAAAACGGTTTCGGCCGCGAAAATGGAAACAGCAACAACACCAAACATACGCGATTCGATTAGACATTTCAATTTTACCTGTAAAAGTATAATGAATTTTGGATTAATTTTATTTAAAGAAAAAAACAAATTACTTTAGTTTTATTAGATTAAATAACAATCTAGAGAAATAAGTATGTATGTGTTTCCAAGTCCTAACAACAACAACCACTTAGCAAAAGCAAATGACACACAAATAATTCTATGAATATTGTTCTGTTTAGGAGAGAATAAATTTAAGAAATACATTTTTTTGTAAAGAAGACATTCCAAGTCTTTTAAATCAATAGAAAGAGAAATCCTGGTTGTTGCCAATGTGAACGCGCATAAAATCAAAATTTGACAAAATCATAAATTGCGTAAAAAAATGGCTGTAGCGAGTGTAAATTCATAGATTTCGTTCGTTTTTAAACATTGGCACAAACATTCACTTTCTTTTTCTTTATTTTGTAATGTGTCTACTTACCTGAGATAAAAAAAAAAGAGTAAAAGAATCGCCTAACTATCGCCCCACCTGCGCTCGTAATTGCTTAAGAAATTCCTTTGTCTACAATCAATCAAAAAGGATGGAGAAAAATAATTTAACTAGAAATCGAGGCTTTCCATTAAACAATGGAGTTTCCATAAATGAACGTGTGGCGTACACATTTTCTTTTTTTGTACAATTTATTTTAAGAAAATTTTGTCAACAAATCAAAAATAATGAAAGAATCGACACTTAATTGATGAATCAATAAAATAACAACTGAACATTTGAATTCACAATAAACCGACAGTTTTTCGTTTTAATTGTTTGGAGTAGCCATTACACGAGGTAAGCATTGGAAATTCTGAAATGGTCATGGAGGATGGAGGAATAAATGGCATTCAGGATAAGGAAGCCATTCTCTCTGCGATTATTTTCGCTATATTGAAAGTAACTGAAATTACTTGACCAAAACGAGGGGTTAGTATCGGCACTTAAAGTGCGTTGTTGAATTGCATCTC
This sequence comes from Sphaerophoria taeniata, assembly GCA_943590905.1. Classification (NCBI taxonomy): domain Eukaryota; kingdom Metazoa; phylum Arthropoda; class Insecta; order Diptera; family Syrphidae; genus Sphaerophoria; species Sphaerophoria taeniata. Next base: position 249,821,760 of record OX016540.1, on the reverse strand, counting down.
AACCAATAGTCTCCGCCAGCTTGGTCCCTAGCTAGCTGATTCCAGCTTTGCACCACCTAAGTCGCGGTCTTCATCTACTTCTTCGTCCCTCGGGAATCGTGTCAGCTGGATCATTGGTGTCCATCTGTTCTATATGAGAAAGCCATCTAATGTGGCTTTTCTTACAACCAAGAAGAATTGCTACTAAAATCAATGGCGCAAAATTATAGTCCGATTTTAAGAAAATTTAGTGTGATACTAGCTTAAAATGACGTTTGAGTCATGACTGAAACGTCATTTTAAGCTAGTATCACACTAAAACTGTTCATTAGCGGACTATAATTTTGCGCCATTGATTTTTAATTTACTTACCCGATTTTTTTTTTTTTTAATTCAGGAAACTGACAGATTGACAGGCGAGGCTACATCAATTTTTTGAAATGTCTCTATTTTCATTTCATTTCATTCGCGTGTAAGAAATGTGCAAAAACGAATCAATCCTTTGTATATGGATTTACCTAGTACTATCAAGAATGGTTTTCGAGCAAGCAAGCAGAGAACACACATTACAAACTAATGTAAAAAACTGTCAAACCAAGCAGAAAACCATTCTTGATATTACCTGGTAAATCCATATACAAAGAATCAATCCCTTTTTTGAATGTCTGTGTTGTCTGGTCAGCTGTTAAATCGTTTTGTACATGATAAATTACAACAATAGACAACTCAGAACTAGTATATGTGTAAAATCCGTGTACAAGTATGTGTAAATCCGTCTCCAAAAAGAGATTTGAGAGAAATCAATCCTTCGAGCAAAAAATTCAATTTCTTTGTGAAAGAAATGCGTTTAAGGGAAAAAAATTGCCACTTTTACGTCACGGATCAATTCTTGGGTTGTAAGAAAAGCCACATAAGTCGTTGGATCTTGACTCTTCTGTCTAGATCCAGTTGAATCTTCTCATTATCCACCAATGCACGCGGACACATAGATAGCTCAAAGAATTTTTCTCTCGAAGCCAAAGGTACATATAGGGGAGAGTGGGCATTTTTGGGACACAGGCATTTTCTAACAGCGTTGCCGAAGTGGCCCGATCGGGCCATTTTGGCCCTATTGGCCCTATTTTGTTAAAGTGGCCCGGTGGCCCGCAAAAACTGAAAATGGCCCTCTTGAAGTACTGGAACCAAAAACAGAACATTGGTTCATATGCATTAAGATTTCAATTCTTTAGTGAGGATGACGAGTTCAATTTATTTATTCTGTTCACTAATAACTGTTCAGCTGATAACTAAAATTTTTTTCCGAGATCTTTGAGATGAAAATATGTTGGACTCGATTTCTCACTCAGCCGATTTGACGTTACTAGCACAAGAATCACAACAATTTGTAAAGTAACCGAAGCTTTCTCACTGAGGACTGGGAATTATGTTCCACTAAATGATTTTGCCTCAGTCAAAGTGACATTGAGATCTCAGTGAGATATTGTAAGGTGGAACTGGCCTATAAGTCTGCATTTCTGTAGTATCTCACTTCTCACTTGGTCATCTGACATTAACACTGGCGCCAAGTTTCATATAGATTATAATATAACTTTTTAAATCCGTGTGATTAGGTACTAAGAAGTGCAAACACAGACATAATTTATTCTAAAGATATTCTAAAATATAAAAAAATGAAGTGCTAACCTGAACATCAGATGAATTTATCAATTGAAATGTATTTCAAATACTTAAAACTGGCGTACAAAATGATTTTAAAAAGATGCTGTAATGCATTTACTTCATTTCTGTTTGTGGCCCTGAAAACACGAAAATGGCCCGATTTTTTTCAAGATTGGCCCGATTTCAAAAATAAAATCGGCAACGCTGTTTTCTAAATTCCTACAATTTGTTTTCTCTTTCCTTGTATGACAGATTCTGTCTTCAGTCTGTCCCCATCCCTCAACAAAACAAGTTGTGTCTAGGAAAAAAATCACGGAGTGGAGATTAAAAAAAGGTAATTTGTGCATAAAAAGTATAACATCTGTGTAAACTTTGAGTGAATTTTGTTTTTTAATGTGTGAACTGACTGTGCAAAAGAGTGTTATAATTAGATAGCAACACCATTTTTGAAGTGAATTCATCGTTGTTTTGTTTAATTAGTGCCACACGAAAAGTGATATTATAAACTATTTATTAAAAGTGCCATGCAGGATGATTGGGACATCACTTTTCCACCCCATAGTTGTCCCAATCCTATTGATCGCAGGAGGAATGGGACAAAGTGAGTTGGTTCATGAAATGATTTTTTGCTTTTCTTCTGTCGGACTTTCGCCTTCTGTATAACTGAAAATAGGTTGCCAAAATGTTATTTTATCTTTAGAAATCAATTTTGCTCAGATACGATCTACAAGATCTCGGCAAATTTAATGTATTCGAAAAGTGTCCCAAATATACCCACTCTCGCCTATTCGCTTTCATAAGTGACCCATGAACCATGATTCTGCACCATACAGCACGACTGGGATCGAGAGAGGGTTTTACCACTCAATTGCTTACTTAGCCCAAAGAAACATCGATTAGCAGGAGTTATTCTTCGTCTGATCTCGGCGCTGGTGTTATTGCCCGTGTTAATAGCGAAGCCTAGATAGACAAAGTCCTCTTCTACCTCGAAGTTATACGTCTATTGTTCTGTCCGAGCCGTCGTCGGTGTTGGGTGTCCTTCCTTCAAGACAGCATATATATCGTTTTGCCCTTAAATACCGCTAAACCCGTTTTTACCGCTTCTGTCTCAATTATCACACAGGCGTCATTAATAGCGTTTTTTTTTGGTAATCCGGAATTGTACACAGAACTGTCCGATTCCGGATTCCAAACGAACAGGCAAATACATTTTTTTGCTTCTGGGTTGAATGGTTGTGTATTTGTGGAACCTCATATGCAGAATGACATGACATGAATGACATTGTTTTTAATTTCTTTATTTGTAAAGATGGCAGCGAGTATGTATATGCGAGTGCGTGCATGTATGCGTGATTCTGTTTTTGATTCTGACTTCAAATTCGGAATCGTTTTTCTGTTCTATTCAGAACAAGAACTGTCATCTTGTGCCAAGTGAACGAGTACAGAACTGTTCCAGCGGCTTTGTTGGATTTTAGCCATGATATTGCCGTTTTCACTTCTTCTAGGTTCTAGGTCGGGTTCACGGAATTGTTGGCTACCATCGTGTGCGATTAGGCTGACCAGGCGTCCTCTTTATGGAGGACATGTCCTCTTTTTAACCTAAAAAACTTTTGTCCGGTAACTTTTTTTTTAAAAAAGCGATTTGTCCTCTTTTTCGGTGTCCTCTCAGTTTTTCGATTTATATTAAAAAATAATTTTCGTGTGAAGACGGCCTTTAAAGAATCTTCATCACAAAATGTTGAATTGAACTCACCCAGTACGCCATCTGTTCTTTCCTACTTTTTAATAATCGAAGCTGTATAATGGTGATGACGAGCAAAACTCAGCCAGCAATACAGAACCATTCAATTTTAGGCAAAATGCCAACAATTCCACCCACCCGACATTGACGAAGTGAAGAAAGCGATATCTAAACTTAAGTCGAACAAAGCCACTGGAGCAGACGGGCTAGCCGCCGAACTGTATACAGAGCCAGATGGAGATGATTTGGTATGCATCAGCTCATCTACAAAATTTGGTCGGAGGAAAGCATGCCTGACAAATGGAACCTCAGCATTGTATACCCGATCCTCAAAAAAGGAGATCCCCTGAACTGCACCAACTACAGAGGTATAAGTCCCCTCAACATTGCCTACAAGATCTTGTCTGTCGTGCCGTTTGAAGCCTTTCGTCAACAACCTGATAGGTGCTTATCAGTGTGGCTTCAGAACCGTAAAGTCCACCATCTTTCAAATATTCACCCTACGGCAGATCTTGGAGAAGACCCAGGAACTTCAAATCGATACCTACCACCTTTTCATCGATTTCAAGGCGTATGACAGCGTCTGTGGCGTCTAGTTTTGGCATCCCAGAAAAACTGATCCGTCTATGTAAGATGAAGATGGAAAACTCACGCTATTCCATCATGGTCGGAAAAAAGCTAACGGACGCATTTGAAGTCAAAAAAGGTTTTAGATAAGGCGATGCGCTGTCATGTGATTTCTTCAACATCATTCTTGAAAAGATTGTGCAAAACTCCAACGTCAACACCAGAGGCACAATCTTTCAAAAGTCCGTCCAGCCAATAGCGTGATGTAAGTGGAGCGTTTGTGAGTCTTGAGACGGAGGCCAGGAGTCTAGCGGTCAACGAGGGCAAGATCAAGTAAATACTGTCAACAAGAAAACACAACCAACATCAACATAGCCAGATTTAACTTCGAGGTAGTTAAGGACTTCGTCTACCTACGCTACGATCCACTATCAACTCAGGCAGCAACACCAGCGCTACAATCTAACGAAGAATCACTTTTGACAATCGCTGCTTCTTTGGACTTAGAGAAAAATTCTTCGAGTGATTTTTGGTCCTGTCTGCATAAATGGAGAATGCAGACGAAGATTCAATCAAGAACTGTACGAGTTGTTCAGTGACACTGACCTTGTCAAAAAAGTTAAGGTGCAACAACCTCCGGCTCGTAGAGTCTTCGAATCCAACCCGGAAGGACGTCGCAGAAGAGGAAGACCGTGTCTCAGGTTGAGCACACAGGTGGTAGAGGACCTGAACCAACTTGGCGTGCGAAACTGGAGACAGCTAGCTAGGAACCGAGCTACCTGGTCCGACCTGAGAGACTGTAGCGCCACCATAAATGGAAAAAAAATGTTACTTTTTTTGTTAGAAATAAATATTTGTTTTGTTTAATTTCATTAAATTTTTTTGAGATTTTGGTAGGTGTCCTCTTTTTCTTGTTTCTATATCAGGTCACCCTATGTGCGATGAAAGGGCGACGTTCGTCGTTGCCGTTATACAGTCAATAGAAGTGGTATTTCTAGGATTGACTGTGATTCTACTATGATGTTTCCTTGTTTATCTCTGCAGGCATTGGTTCTTGCTCGATGACCTTGAGCCAGCTGTTTTACCTTCCGGTAAAACCTCCGAACTTCATTCCTGGTGTTGGCTCTCTCAACATCCTCGATCTGGCGCTTCTCATGCTCCCTCTTTTTACTCTTGAAAAGCCGGTGTTCGTTTCTCCTCTTTTGCTCGTACAGATCACGAGCAGATCTTGTCCTTTTATGCAGCGCAGCTCGGTATGCCTCCTGCTTTGCCTGCCTGCATTCTTCGTCAAACTAGGGGTTTCGTTTTGGTGGCTGTGTGAAACCTAGCACAGTAGAGGCGGCATCTGTAACTGCTTCCTGGCAATTTTGCCACTGGTCTTCGATACTTGATGTTGGTGGCATAGGAACATAGGTTACTTGCCACTCGATCAGAGAAGGATCTGGTGATCTCTGGCAATTGTAGCCGTCCAACCTCGAATTTTCTTGCATTTCCTTATTTTGGCCGTTTGTCGCGATATTCGTAGCACTACCTATGGATACGACGAGGTAGTGGTCCGAGTCTATGTTGGATCCTGGGAAAGTTCGAACATCTAGAATGCTGGACAAGTGTTGATTGATCAGGAGATATCATTCAGATATCCATGTTCCTTTGCTTGCTTGTTACCACAACATTTCGCCTCGCAACAAAATCGATCAGCCTGAATCCGTTGTCGGAAGTTGTGTGAAGGCTGGGCTTTCAGAATTTCCACAAAAAATGTCCTCTTTTCCCAGCTTTGTGTTAAAATCGGCGCGGTTCGCTTAAGCTAGCCCTAAACGACAAACATATTTGCCGAACATGCTTGTGCGCGCTATAAATTCGTCGTGTAGGGGATGGTTTGCGAACTGTTCGCTGTTGGCAAAAATTTTCGATTTTCTTGTGTTCGTCCGTTTCGTTGTTTGCCATGTAGGGAGATGTTCGCGAACAATTCTCATTTTTTCTATGAGATAACCATAAGCGCAATGACTTGCTTCTCCTTTTGACACATCTTCACTTCACACTTTCAAGAATCAACACGAAATGATGTTCGCCAATTATGTGTTTGCCGTGTAGGGAATAACGCAAACAAGCATGTTCGGCAAACGTGTTTGTCGTTTAAGGCTACCTTTACACATTTGAAGACCAATTTCCATAGTATCAGCCTTATTACCGTACCCGATCGAAGCAAATTTCCGATCGGAAGTTTTATTTCCTTAATCGTACCCGAATCGTACATAAAATAAAGACGCGTACCGACGCACGCTCATCTTTATTGTTTTGTGAGTGAAAAAATATTTTTATTTCCGACACTCAGTCCTATCATCGTATCCGATCTGAGAAACTTACGATCGTAGAAAAGTTACGATCTTAACATTTATTTTGTTCATGGTATTGGTATCCGTTTCGTAAAGGAAATATTGACGTGTAATAAGCCGTTCCGCAAATGTTCCGACACAATTAAGCTGTCGGAACAATCGGAGACGCATTAAATAAAATAATCGCATAGCGTTAGTTGAATTTTTGCTTTTCGCCGCATGAAATCGTGATGCGTTACTCTGAGTTTGACATTACAACGCAAACTTAAATTTTTTTCTGAGGTATGAACGATTTAACAATTGGAACCCTTAGGACGATACCAAATTCGTATATTTCGTACAAATCCGATAGAAATTTGTTACGATCGGATACGACGATAGGGCTGACTATTTAGTTTCGGAGACAATCGGACAAAAAGTAAATCGCAATGCATCGCATGAAATCGCTCTCATTTCGAAATTCCGATTCCGACACAGATTTCAAATTTTTTCGTAGTTGCTTTCGATTGACCTGTCGGAAAGGATACTGTGATAGAAAATTCTTAGAAATTGTAGGTACGATTCGGAGAGAAATTTGCTCCGATCGGGTACGGTAATAAGTCAGTTTATGTCGCAATTTTTCATCCTCCTTTTGCCCATCGCATTTCCTGGATAGCGGTAAGGTCTGCTTTGTATTTGTAGCAGTTGAGGTTCTCCATTAATTGTTCGACAGCATGCAGTCTATTAACCCTTTGACGCACAAAATAAGTACACAAAAGATTTCATGGTTATAATTACATTAGTTAGTGTATTACAAGGTTATTTAAGTATGTATATAGTAATTTTTTTTTCTAACGCACAGGTTTTAGGATATAAGTTGGGACAAATGTGTCCCAATATGCGTTAAATATCATATTTTGAGGTATTTGCTACTATAGCAAAATCAAATATTTTTCTTATAAAAAACAAACGAATTGAGTTGAATATAACGATTTTATTTATTGATTTTATCAATGAAAGTCTGCAAAACAATTTCTTGTTGCTGTGAAGCATAAGTTTACATTGCAAATATCACATATGTTGCTCGTTCGATTCTCTACTCCACTCTTTGCACACTGTACACATCTCTTACGCGAAGAACTTTTTATCATTACTTGTGACGGTAAAGACTGTTTGAGTCCTATGTTTTGAATCCTTTTCTTGGTCATAGAAGTGGATGGCAAGGCATGTTTGCGAATTGAAAAATTACCGATCATAGCCCTAGCTACAACTTGGCGATATTCAAGCGAGGAAAGTAAATGCCCTTGTATGCGATGTTGTGCATGAAGTTTTTCATAAACAATATACGAATTGTTCAGAGCGATGTCCAATAAATCAAAAAACAGCCGAAGATAATATTTTATTTTGGGTTTTCTGTCAACTTCGTATGTCACTTTCTTCTGGTCCTTGAGGTCTACGCCACCCATGTTCTTGTTATATTGATGGACGATGTCAGGACATTTGATTTCTAGACATTGCGCTGAACCTATTTGTTTACGTTTTACCGTACGAGTAGGAACCGGTGACAAAAAGTTGGTAAGGAGGTGAACGGCTTTGTTGTCCATCTATTTGATAAACGATATTCCTTCAAAGCAAGTAACGTAAATATCGCCTCTCTTCATACTTCTATCTTGTGGCAGATTTTTAGGAGTGTTCTTACGTTGTGTCCTTACTGTGCCACATGCCTTTATATTTTTCTTGGCAAGTTTATACTGCAGCATCGGTGAGTTGAAAAAATTATCGAAATAAATCTCACATCCAAGACCCACCAAATCTTGAGTAAGTTCAAGGACAACGGATTCTCCCAGTCCTACTTCAGGCCCGGACTTCTTTTTTCCGGTGTACAAATCAAATTGGAATAGGTATCCAGTACTTGAATCCGCACGGCACCACATTTTGAATCCTCTTTTTATAGGTTTGTTTTGCATATATTGTTTCATGATATTGTGGCCTTTGAACTTTACCATATGTTCATCAATCGCTTGTGTCATTGTGTTGTTCATTGATGACTGGAAACATGAATTGAAATGATTCATTACTAATCTTATTTTGTACGCCCTATCGAACGTTGGTGATGTCGGAGACGGTTGAGATTCATTGTCACAGAAGTGCAGGTTTTTTCGAATCTCTTCAAATCGTGATAGTGGCATTACTTTAGCTATGTAAGGAACACCCATGTCAGGTTCAGTGGACCAGTAGCTTCTCAATGTGGGCAATACATGGTAACCCATGACATAGTTCATTCCAATGAAAGCTGTTATTTCTTGGAGATCGGTAGTGAACACCGATCCATTTTGGTGAGCATAACGTAAGGACTCTGGTATTATTAATTCCTCAATTAATAATTTCAGGTTTGTTACTGTCTCATATACATCGATAGGTTGCAGGGATTGTAACTCTTGAGAAATGTTTATCTTACCAAATTCATATTCGGTGTCAGCAAAATTATACGCGCGATAAACATTCCTTTTCCACTTGAACTCGGGAACTGGATCACGAGGTGATGAATTGGCCATGCTAGTTGATGAAAGGTCTGCAGATGGACCTGGATTTTGAGTAGGCTCTGGTGGAGCAGGTGGCTCAATTATAGCTTCGGACACTCCAGCTTGCATGTCCGCTAGTAAAAATGACTGGTCTTCGTCATCCAGAGTGTGTGCATCTTCAGTGTCACTGGTCTCAGCCATTAGAAATTCCTCAACTTCGGAATCAGTCAAATGGAAAATTCTGTTTCCTTTGCGTGCCTAAAAATTATGAGTTTCAATTTTACCGCATTTTTCGCATATTGGGACAACCGTGTCCCTTTACTTTTAATTTCATATTTTAGTTATAAAAGTCACTCATTGTAACAAATAACAACAAAATCGTTATAATTACTTACCATTCTTATAAATTCTTCACTAAATAGTCACTTATTGAATCAAAAAAGTAAAAAAAATCGCTTTAGCAGATAAACAAGAAGCGCGGTAAAAAACCAATTGTAATAATACAGTTTTTTCGTTTTTTTTTCTCGTGCCTATCAACCAACCTTAGGAAAAACGTTAAATAGAATGGAAAATAATAAGCATGCGTTGAGTTTGAGTCGAAATAATTTTGCGTTTAGCAATAATCGGAAATATAACTGAACGGGACACCGGTGTCCCATTTACGTCAAAGGGTTAAGGAACCTAACATTCCACATGCATATACATTGCATGGGTTGACAAACAACCCTCAACCTGGAGTACCAAGCACTTGATGTAACTCCAAGTGCGAGAGCCGGAAAAAGGAGTTGCTCTTTTTTACGGCGCGCGTAGGCTTAAAATATTATGTCGAAACAGCTCGTAGGAAAGTGTTCATAAAGTATTTCGGCCTAACAGGAACTATGGACCATGGACGTTACCGTTGATTCTAAAAAAAAAATAATTTTTCCGGTACCATCATTTGTTGGCACTTGGTGGGAACACTCCTTTGTTGGGGAGTAATTAGTAGCAACAGCCTACTCCGCTTCGACTTGTTGACCATGCGGGGTCCTTCTGGGACACAAGTCAAGGCTTACCCCGTGGAATGTAAATGAACAGAATAGGTTAATAATGCTGGGATTCCTGCAGTGTGCATGTTGCGCATTACATCAAAGATTCTCTCACTTGGCAAAACAGTAATCTTCAAAGCTTCAATCAATTATGCAACAGTATAGGTAAGCATTTGCATTTAAAATTGACTTTATTTTGTTATGATGCTTCCTTTGTACTAAATTTATTGAACTTCTCATTCCCTTGAATAAAGTATCAACATCATAATTTCAGCAAAATATTGTCCTCAAAAGTGTTCTTGGCAACATCTGGAAGATGTTTATAAAGATGGTCGTCTAAGAAGGGAAATGTTTTTGAAGAAAGTAAAGCTGGATTTGACAGGCGCGGATTTTCATCTTACTGTCTCCTTAAACGTCGTATTAACTTTTTCTAAAAAAGAGGTGCCCGAAGACTATAAGAAAAACAAACAAACAACTCCAGCCTTTTCGTTCTATAAAAAATATTAGAGAGGGATTCGCTTTCGCGGTTTAGGTATATTAACCTTATGATGGAATGTCGTAGTAAAAAGAGCCAAGGACCATAATAAAATCGTAATAAAGATGTCAGTGTCGTCGTGGCAGTAACCAGCCTCATACTTCAGTCATAAAAAAAAACGATTTGGCTGTCTGCGGAAAGGTGGTTTAAAAAATGATACCGAAATGATGAAGTGGTTGTTGCTTGTTGCGGTCTTTAGTAAAAAAAAAACAGCAACACGCGATTGATATTCAATATGATCTATTGAAAAATTCGAGTTTATCTCATTTGATTAAAGTTACGAGTGATGTCGTTTTTTGGTCGATTAATGTGTTTTTAACGATTGCTGAAGTAAATACGGTGGTCGTAAAATGTCTTGAAAAGGTACCACAACGGCAGTATTCTCGTTTATCGTTGTCATCAAAATGGTCAAGTGCGTATTTATGAGTTCGTACGGAAGTAAGACAAATACTTTAAGAACGTTGAGCCTACTAAAACACGGGAGATAAAGAGGATTACTTGTTCTTGTAGGTATGTGCTTTAAGTAGGTACCTACGCAAATGAAAATGACATGAAAATTCTATTTCTCCTGCAAAAGTTTATTTTTAAATAAACATGGGGACAATGGCTCATTAGGATTTGCGGGGCCTTGTTTGTTTTTAGTGCAGTGTGAGGAGTCTTAGCCTCAAGGTCCGTAAAGGCTTCCTCCAAACGTTTCGGGGCACGAACGCCATTGCAGTTATTTTTCGTGCCGATAGCGTGAAATCGGCGTGTCGTTGTTATACTTAGCCATAAGGTGTTCGGAGGCCTGTTTTTTTTCTTAAAGGTTTTTCACAAAGTCAGTGCCTTGAATAAGCATAACTGCACCTGCAAAAATGCGTTTTATAGAAAACCTACAATAGGAGTGACTCCTTACTATTTTTTTATTGAGTTGCATCACTGATCAAGCAAATTGAGACGAAAATAAACTACCGTTATTACCGTTATTCGAGTATGCCATTTGGAATTACGAGATAATAGTGTAGCTTAATAGAAATTCACTTAAATAAATAAAAATAAATAGAGTGGCGCGACAGCTCTTGAAGAGCCAAGGCCTAAGTGGCTTACTCTCATCAACAATTCTCTGAGTGCGTGTGAAGAATTGAGGGACCTACAATTTAACGCCGATTCCGAACGGCAGAGTTGAGAAGCACTTTTTCATGACAGATTGATACTCTGGGAAGATTTGTCAAGTCTTCGTAAGAGGCAGTGCCCGTGAAAGATGTAATAAAAACTTGACCTGAGTAGGACTCGAACCAACGACGTTCTGCTTAGCAGCCAACGCACTTACCAACTAAGCTACGGGCAACGGAAAGTCACTTACGGTTTTCCAATCCCGATTCATGTTTTGGTGGGCAAATTCCAATCTTTTTTGTTTGTGGGCTGCTGTTAGATTTGAAGCTGGCACCATTTTGCCCCGAACAATCACTCCACTGCTTTTTAAAGAACGAGAAACGGTTGAAACCGAAACTCCTAAACCCAATTCGTCACGAAATTCCGGTAAAGAATGCACCGAATTGGATGCAGCATTGATTAAACGCCTCTTGTCGCGACGTGACAGCTTCTGCGGACGCCCGGGTCTTATTTTTGTCCCATTAGATTCTGGACCTTTTAAAAAATTTCGAACGACACGATCTGATCGTGAAATTCGTCTTCCAATAGCCCTAAAACTTAGGCCGCTTGACCGAAAAGCCAAGATTTTGCGTTTTTCAATTTCGCTTAAATGCGTACCACGTGGCATTGTTGTTTTTTTATTTGAAAGCACTTGACTGAATGCAGCTTCAAAGAGATTTGCATTGTGCGGTTATATTTTTGCAATACATCAAAATCTGTTTTTAATTTTTAAACACCAGGAGAGGAAATAACGGTAGGTACTTTATTTTCTTCTCAATTTGCTTGATCAGTGATGCAACTCAATAAAAAAATAGTAAGGAGTCACTCCTACTGTAGGTTTTCTATAACACGCATTTTTTCAGGTGCGGTTATACTTATGCAAGGCACTGTAGTAGTTTGCTATTTGAATTACAGGGTCAGATCAATTCACGCTGCGGTTACATATTTGTATGGTGACCTCCCTCACTAAATACTTTACCTTATATATTATTAACTCTAAGACCATTCAACTTTCGGTCAAAATTCAAATGTTAATGCTGATCAGTCGTTCTTCAAAATTAATAAGTAATTGCTGACTGATCAGTCAATTTTTATATTACCGGAAACTTAAGGTTAATAATCTATAGGTAAAGGGAAATCAAAGAAATTAATATAATTTTAAGTTAGTCGTAAGAATAGATTCAATAAAGAAAGATTGGAGACAAATTGTGTCTATATTATTTAACACTGCCGTTAAGGCACAACACTAACAATAGCGCTGAATCGCAAAGGTTTCTTGTTTTCAATTCAGTAACTCTTTTAGATCACATCTGTTTTGATCCTTTTTTTTTAACTTGTAATGATTGATATTTTCAGAGTTGATTATTGCAATATTCGTTTGCTAAGAATTAATTTTCTTGATGCGTATATCCACTATTGGCACTGAGTGGAACCCTGAGTAGGTGAGAATTCCGACCTTACTGATGGGTATTGCTTAGTACCTTTATTCTTCCCCCACCATGGTCTTGCCGTCTACATTAGGAATGATGTAGCTTAACAATTCTTAACACAGTATGGGTATGGACGCTGCTCCAACCCTTTTTTCAATTTTATGTGGTTCAAGTTCTCCGTATAAATAAGCACATCATTCACTACAGTTTTATTTATCGAAGCCCAAATTTGGACAGAGCTTCTTTTCACGAATTTGACGCTCTGTCTGAATCCATTCAAAGAATTGTATCCTTGTATCCTCGCACTGAAATCGTTAAAAGGGGCGATTTCAATGTACACAATTATTCGTGGCTTCTCCATTCGGGCCCGACAACACCCGAAGGAATGTGTGCTGAAATCTTTGCTGAGTTTAACCACCTTACTCAGCTTGGCACTGAGCCTATTCGAATATTGAATATGTATGGCCAAGCGGGCAATACTTTTGACTTGTTCCTAACGTTTGACCCTGGTAAATATCCATCAATGTACTAACGCCTCTAGGCAGATCAGACCATATAGCATTATCCAGTTAAAGAAAGAGCTCCGAAGATAACGAAAGACAACTGGGACGGTCGCAATAGCTTCTTCCGGATCTTTAACTGGTCACTATGCTCCTTCGATAGTGACTTAGACTCCAGAGCAAATATGATTACTAATATGATTATTTTGGGAATGAAAACTTTTATCCCCAATAGGGTTAAAAGCATCAAACCCAAGGAAAAGTCATGGTTTAAGCTGTAAAGAGGTTATCAAGAAAAAAGAAGTAAAGTTCCGGTGTTTTAGAGCTAACCCAGGAAGCCAGGAAGGCGTGCAATGCTCATATTCGTCGGACGAAATTTTTACATGAACAAAAATCAAGGCAAAACAAAACAAACAAAAATTGTTGGTCATTTGTAAAAAATATGAGGAATTCTTCCTCTTCCTCGGTCCCTACGCTAGTTGGCAATGACACTCCAGTTGTTAGCTCTCTCGCGAATGATTCCATCTGACAAATCTTCTTCCGCACTCGTGCTGTGGTGAGAGTCTTCCACGCTGGCAAAACCCTTGCGTAAGCTTTTCCATCTATCCTATGCTTCTGGGCTCGTTCCGAGTAGTTGCAAAACAGCATTTGTACAGCAATTCCAAAAAAATGCGAATCTTCTTCTCCCTCCAATTATCGTCCGATTGCACTTACGTCAGTTCTTTCAAAGATCATGGAAACGCCGATAAACTATCAGCTCAAGAAATATCTCGAAGACCGAAAGCTTCTTAATGATTGGCAGTACGGCTTTCGCAGCAACAGGTCCACTGGTGATCTGATGGTTTATCTCACCGAACAGTGGAACAAGTCCTTACATCGTTTTGGAGAAAGTAAGATTGTTGCACTTGATATTTCAAAGGCATTTGATAAAGTCTGGCATCTTGCTCTTTTATCGCAATCGCGTGCTTTCGGTATCGATGAAACCCTCCTTCGTTGGATTAGACACTTTCTTTCGAACCGTTCAATACAAGTTGTATTGGATGGATTCAAGTCTGAAACCCATAATATAAATGCTGGTGTTCCTCAGGGCTCCGTTTTGTCTCGGACCCTCTTTCTCATTTTCATCAATGATCTCTTGTCTGTTACTTCTAATACAATAAATTAGCTTATCTTATTCGTTTCCAGACTCACATCCCTCCTTTTCGGATGTGAAACTGCAACGGCAAAATATGATAAGCTGACATAAACAACATTGTATAATGGGGAATAAAAACCGAGTAGAGTTTAATGCCTCGAAAACTCAATGCTGTCTTGTATCGTTGAAGCGAGATATACCTGCCCTGCCCCTGTCAATGAGTGGCACTTGCATCAATGAGACCGAACATCTCGAGATTCTCGGTATGTGTATCACTGACCACCTCTTGTGGAACGGGCACATATGCGATGTGGATGTCGCCAAAAATGCAGCAAGATGTTAAAGTTTCTTAAGACGATGCAAGACATTTTTTTCCCCTTCTGATATATAAACGTCCTAAGCTTGAGTACAACTCTCACGTCTGGGCTTGTGCTCCAGTGTCTTCTGGATAGTATCCAAAAAAGAGCATTCAAAATGATTGGTGACAATACCATCGTTGAGTCAGTTACATCTCTAGAACATCGACGTAATGGCGCATGCCTTATTTTACCGATACTTCAACGGTACATGGCCAATTGAAATAGCCAGTTGCATTGCATGCCCATCAGTTCACCCTTGAGTCCAACATCGGACGTACTGTCATGTGCAGAGAATCGTTCTTTAGCCGTACAACGCGAATGTGGAAATTCTTCCACACTCTGCCTTCCTCAATCATTGTAATATTCAAGAATTCAAAACCAATGTTCACCGACACCTCCTTTTACATCCTCTATCCTTTCCCCAATATTCTCACTGTGCTCTTGGCATATAAAGGGTAATGAAAAAAGTCCTTGAGTGCGCATTTATTATAAAACAAAAAATAATGCTTAATACTATACAACGATTTAACAAGTATTTTTAGTTGTTAATATTAAATCCTCCGGGTATTAACAAATAACACGTGCATTCATTTATGATGAAGAGAATGCAAACAAAAAATCAGTTTTTTAAAACCTAGTTCGGGCCCAAGGCATTATTCCACATAAACGTTTAATCTCATTTGTCTTTCCAGGAGGCAGAAGTCCTGAATCCGAACGTTTTCAAGTGACAATGAAACCAATCAGCTTTTAAAACATCGATAATCACAAACGTGAATTCCTTCAAGCGAAAAATGCATAATGTATGGCTATGCATAGTAATTCGATTCCATTTAAATGATTTTAAAATGGAATTCATGAAATCATTTCTTGAATGATTGATTTCTATAGCTGATTGAATTCTAGTGGCAATCAAATTAATCCAAAATCAGATGAAAAATTCAAACTAACCTATTAACTTCTGATATCCTGTCGACCTTGTTCAGTTTTATTGCTCGTTATTTTCACATTATTGTAAACATATTTTATAGAGCCTGTAAAAACAATTTTCCTCTTGACTTAAGTAAGGCTTACACAAAAAAAAAAAGTAAATTAAAAATTTCATTAAGCGCGTTTAATGAATATTAATTCGTTTATTAAAATAAACTACCGAATTTAACTTGTAATGTTTCGCTTTTAGGTAATTTATATTTGTATATTCTGCCCGTTATCATCCTTGTGTTGCTTTTTTGAATAAAATTATGTATTATTTGTTGACTTTAGTAGATCCAAGAGCAAAGAGTCATTGGCTTTGGCGAATGGGTTGAATATCCGATTATGGGTGAATATGCAACATTTCTTAATTAAGGGAACAACTGAAGAAGAAAAATGTATACCTTACCATAAATTTGAGCGCCGACTAAGGGGTAGAAGGAGTTCTGTAGCTGTTAATTGAAAATACAAATTGATTGATTGACATTGTTAACGAGGCCAAACAGAGTCTTTGTTTCAACTTCATCAGCATCGTCTCTTAAACATTTACTTAAGGTGGCGCTACAATACGTTGTGAACCTGGGCGTCAACCGCTTTAAATGACCGAGCCATCTGAGTTTCTGAACCTTGACCCTTTGGCTATGAATGTGCCGTTGTACAAACGGCAAAGTTCGCTATTGTATTTTCTTCTCCATTCCCCATCAATGCACACGGGGCCAAAGATGACCCGAAGAACTTTCGTCACGAAACAGCCTAAGGCACATTCATCTGGTTTTGTCAAGGTCCATGCTTCTGCACCATGGAGCTCAAATGGGATGATGTAGTATAGTTTTACCTAAGTGGTTCAAAAGAGGGCTTTTCCACTTAATTGTTTTCTTAGCCCAAAGAAATAGCGATTAGCAAGTTATTCTTCGTCTGATCTCGGCACTGGTGTTATTGCCCGTGTTAATAGCGGAGCCTAGGTAGTCAAACTCCTATATTGTGACGTTCTGCCCGAACCGTCGGTGTTGGGGTTCCTTCCTCGAAGCATAAAGCATATACTTGTTTT
The DNA here is from genome assembly GCA_943590905.1 of Sphaerophoria taeniata. NCBI lineage: Eukaryota > Metazoa > Arthropoda > Insecta > Diptera > Syrphidae > Sphaerophoria > Sphaerophoria taeniata. The sequence continues at coordinate 249,804,848 of OX016540.1, read as the reverse complement.
TGCCCTCATTTACCGCTAAACCCATTGACATCACGCTGTGTTTGGAACAGACTTTTCGAAACCACATTGATAGGGACCAATTAGTTTGTTGACGAAAAGCTTCAGATGTTCACATATTATGGCAGAGAAGATCTGATCAAGCGCTGTTAAGGACGTTGATTCCTCCGTAATTGACGCAGTTTAGAGAATCTCTCTTCTTCAGGCTTGGGCAAACAATGCTGAGGATGCATTCAACGGGCACGCATTTTTCCGACCATATCTTACCGATGATTTGTTGGATTTCAGCTGTGATATTTTCGTATTGACTTCTTCTAGGTCAGGTTCACGGAATTGTTTTCCGTCAATGTTGACACTGGTCCTCGATACTTGATGTTGGCAGCATAGGACTCCTTATGATAGTCGATCAGAGAAGATCTGGCGATCTCTTGCGATTGTAGCCGTCCGACGCCGAATTTTCAAGCAGCTGAGTCTGCTTCCCACGATGAAACAATTACCATAGCAAATGTCGCAGTTTTTCATCCTCCTTTCGCATTTCCTGCATAGCAGTAATGACTGCTTTGTATTTGTAGCAGTTGAGTGTCACCGCTAAATGTTCGGCAGTGCGCGGTCTATTAAAGGACCTAACATTCCACGTGCAATTCCGAAATTCGTTGTCCTTTAAACATTTTTTTGGGTTGTCATCAGTATATCCGTCCGTAACAAAGGCCTGTTGTTGCTTTTCAACTGAATGCTTTTCTACGTAGCCGCGGGTAGTCACCCCGACGTACAACCCCCAACCTGGAGTACCAGGTACTTAATAGGACAGTTCCACAACGAAAAATCTCACTGGAGCGCTCAATGTCTTCTAGGTCAGGTTCACGGAATTGTTTTCCGTCAATGTTGACACTGGTCCTCGATACTTGATGTTGGCAGCATAGGACTCCTTATGATAGTCGATCAGAGAAAATCTGGCGATCTCTTGCGATTGTAGCCGTCCGACGCCGAATTTTCAAGCAGCTGAGTCTGCTTCCCACGATGAAACAATTACCATAGCAAATGTCGCAGTTTTTCATCCTCCTTTCGCATTTCCTGCATAGCAGTAATGACTGCTTTGTATTTGTAGCAGTTGAGTGTCACCGCTAAATGTTCGGCAGTGCGCGGTCTATTAAAGGACCTAACATTCCACGTGCATATCCGAAATTCGTTGTCCTTTAAACATTTTTTTGGGTTGTCATCAGTATATCCGTCCGTAACAAAGGCCTGTTGTTGCTTTTCAACTGAATGCTTTTCTACGTAGCCGCGGGTAGTCACCCCGACGTACAACCCCCAACCTGGAGTACCAGGTACTTTATAGGACAGTTCCACAACGAAAAATCTCACTGGAGCGCTCAATGTCACATTGACTGTTTCAAAATCATTTGGTGGAACATAATTCTCAGTTTTCATTGAGATAAAATGGTTACCTTACAAATTGTTGTTGCACATCTGTCAGTCACGTCAAAATAGCTGAGTGAGAAATCGAATCCTAAATTTTTTCGTCTCAGAAATCTCTGACAGAAAAGTGAGCGCTCAGCTGAGATTTTATATTCCATAAAAAAAATCTCAGATAGCTCAGAGTTCAGAGATCTCTGTTTGTGGAACTGGCCTAATGTGACTCCATGTGCAAGAGCCGGAAAAACGCTCTCTTTTTATGGCCAGGGCTTTAAATATGTCGGAGTAGCCCGTATTAAGGTGTGGAACGAGTTCTTAAACAGGATGTAGGCGGCGCGGTGTGGTAAGTCAGCTGCGCTTGTAATAATAACTTCGATTTAAAAATATTCCACTTGCCAAGAAAATTAAAGCTTTCAGTGGCACGCCTCAGCAACAGACGCTACAGTTGTATACTTAAGTTAGGTTTAGTTGTTTCACTTACCTACTCCCGTATCTATTTTACTTCTTTTTTTTTCAAACAGATAATAATAATGCGTTGACCTTTTACCAACTTTTCTTAATTGTAATTCAAAATCCCTGAAAACAGGCCCTAGAAACAGTTGACAGGAATTAATAGAATGTTACAGTTTTTAAATGCCGTTAACTGTAAAAATCCCTTTTGTACCAGCTTCAATTCACTTATCTGCAATTTCTCCTACATCTGCACAAACAGGAATGAATACACACATAAATGAACTCACTTGCCAGTTCCAGTCTAATTAATGCACTATGCACACAGCGAATCATCTAATTGCATCGAACCCAACTCACTGTACCATAACTTCGTGATGCACATCACCACATACTCTACAGTTCTACACCCATTTCAGAATCTGTTCCCCTTTCCTGGGAACGCTAAAACTCGCATGCATTTCGTATAGTTGTACTCCCAATAAGAGTAGAATACGAATACGAAATATTCAAGCTCTCCACTTCAATGAATATATGCTGCTACTTGTCATTCAGTTCAATATGCCCGTCGCCAGTTGTTGTAGTGTACAACATTCCACGCGGAATATGCCTCGATCCTGAGCAATTGTTATAGCCGCACTATGACACCCTACTAAATACCAAACTGTGCCATCAACACTCAACATCAGCTAACGTACGAGTAGTTGGAAGGTTCCAACTGCTGCGTTGCGCGTTCAGGGAAATGGCAGAATTTCAAAAAATTCCGCATCAATGATCGGTTGCACTTCCGTGCAACCTAAACGCCGAACCTCTCTATCACCGCACACCAAAAAAGTTATCCTGTTTCGAGGAACTTCTCCAACATTCAAATGAACGAAAATTCTGCAAAAAAATGAGATTCATAAAAATCGATTACCATACACACGAGAAACTGCAAATAGAAAATACAATCAAGAGTTTTGAAAAACTACAAAAATAAAAAAGAAAACTGGAAAAAATATTAATCCCTTCGTCGGGACCCGCGCCGTCATCAATTTGAATGCATGTCCTTGCCGGCGACTATTTTAGATCCCAATCCGTATTCACAGATTCATAGTTTTCAACGTTAGAATATTTTTTCCTTCAATTTTTTGTTTGAATGGAAATTTGTTTGCAAAATTTTTTAGTTTGGCGTTTTTTTTTCATCTATCAAGTTTTGTGACTTTCAATTGCAGGGTTGGAGCAAATTCCTATATTCGAATTACGAGGCCTTACAAGGGGGCTCACATTCACTCGCATCACATCACAACTAAAAAAGAAATCTGGCTTCTACCAATCTCGCCCTCCTCGTCATCGAGGTTAGCTAGAAGTCACCATCTAGAATCAGCGAGTTTGTGTCGAGCGATAAAAAATAATTTCAAATCCTTAAAAAGTGATTTCATCCGTATAGCAGAATTCTCGTTCCAAACATTAAGCTGCATATTTTAATTGCATTCGTTGCGATGATGGTCAATATTTTTTTATGGATTGGATATTGATTAGTCGTTTGTTGAGCTGTTACCTTAAAACGTTTTAGCAGTTTGTTTGGCAGATTTTGAATAAGCGATGTTGTAGTTTTTGACAGAGACTTTGTGAATGTATTAAATTTTCGGATAATGGTAATTTTGAGTGATATTAAAATCGTGCGTATGAAAATTAATTCATCGCATGCAGAAAGTAATTAAACTGATGGATTAAAAACATACAAAAAATTATGATAAAAAAGTAGGCTTCAAACGGCTGCGGTTTCTATATTGTCTACGTTAATAATTTTTAACTTTTTAACGGACAGACCCCAGTGCCCGGACGATTTGGACTGGGGAATAAAATAGAAACTAAAAACAGAATTTGTAAAAAAACAACAAAATACAGAATCAGTAACATTTTTCACATACACATACGAAGTTTCAACCCTATCCAATGTACAATGGAAAAGTTATGGGTCGTTTAAGCAGCAACCGCTGCCGTTCTTTTTTTTAAGCAAAAAAATATTGACAGACCTTGGAAAAATATGCAGGGAATAGTAGATCTTGTGAGATCTTGTAATCAAATGCAGTTTATTTCAATGAAAATATAATGAACCTCCGTTTTTTTTTAATCGATTTTTAAGTGTCCGGACACTGGTACCAAAAATATCGAAATTGTGTAGCGTAGATAGAGAGGATATGATTAGTCATCAATTATTTTATATTTGTTTGAAGATGAATGCAAACAATTTAAAGTAAGCTTTCCACGACATTAGATCGAAGAAATTAGGTGTTAGGCAAGCAGCAATCAAGTATAATGTAGTAGGTTCAAAATCATCCGGAGACTCTGTTTTGATCGTCCGTAGACTGGTTCCGATTTCGTTTTTTTATATTTCGTCTAAGATACCTAATAAAAATTAGGCAATATATATTTTTTTAAATTAATTAGATGCCAAGCAATCAATAAATCTAAATAATTATCAATGCAGCAAATGAATTACTCTATACCCAACACTTAAGAGAAAAAAGATGTTGAGTTTTTAAGTGAAACTGTCCGGCGACTCCATTTAAGATCGTCCGGAGACTAGAACTATCGTCCGGAGACTCCGATTCCTTTTTTTATGTTTAAAGTTACTCTCACTTCATTCGTACACCAACCTACTGAAAAATATCTATAGTCTTAGCAAAATATTAAAATTTGAATGAAACACTAGCCGCGTTTTATTATCCTCGTTAACCCATATGGGTTAATTTTTTGTACACAAAACAACAACAACCTGGGACCCCGATAGCTATCGGGGTTTATTTTGTAACTCAAAAACAATGTTCTAAATATGGCGGATAGATGGAGAGTGTGAGACTAAAAAGAAGTTATTGTAGAAAGATTTAGTAATAGCCGTATTAATAAAAAATAAGGCGTATTCCACACTTAGCCACAGTTTTATAAAGCCATTGGATAAGAGTCAATCCAATTAATTAATAAAAACAAGTTGTTTGCGGAAAAGCAAAATAAAATTTAGCTGAGGGTTGCGTCTCGGATAAAAACATAGCTCAAACTTCTACCTTTTTAACCCAGATCGTTTTATTATCACGGGGTAACCCATATGGGTTAGTGAGGATAATAAAACGCGGCTACTAATAGACATAAAGACACACAAAAAAATCTTTGCTTTAAATATTACAAAATGTGGCAGTCAATTTTACATTTTTAAATTAACAAATAATTGTTTATCTTACTGCAATTGCTTTTCTTTTTGCTCCAAAGATGTAAAAATCACTGAATATTTTTGGTGTAGAAACGACAGAGCGTTGTCAAATTTATTTGTCAAAAGTAGGTAAATAAATTTGTTATATTTACATCAAGAAATTGTTGAATCTACAGATAATGCACGAAAGTAGAACTCACAATGTGTTGTAGATTTCACAACTAATTTACTATGATTCTACCACCACCCCAGCAGTCAGCCGACACCACTGACTGTAAGGCTACAACAAATTGTAGTTTCGATATTAAGACTGGGTTTCCTTTTTTCTTGAACTCCGAGCTCGTGTAAAAGCATGCACTGGTGTTAGTGAATATTTCCCTTTCTTTTTTTTTATTTCCGTCTCATATAGCCACTTGAATTGAAATTTCTAGTTTTCTATTTCTAGTTTTTGTATTTTTCTCTGCTCACTCAGAATTCAGTTAGCGATGTGTAAGAAATGAGATTCGCTTACGAAGGTCCACAAAATAGGGATGAAAAAAGAGGTATTTTCGAATGTATGTATCTATTTACTATGTGAAATTGTAAACAGTGGTGTGGACATACACAAAAATGCATCTACATTCTACATTCGCAAATTTTGTAATTTGGGATTATGATGGTTTTGAGGTTTGATGACATTTGTGTTCGAATTGTTTCTTTTTTTGGGTTCCTGACGAACGATTTTAATTTTTCTTTGGTTTCATCTTTATATTTATCTATAAAGAGACGTAGGTACTTTTTGACAAGCTATGAAAAATTAAAAAAAGTTTAAGATGACATTTTGATCAAACATGATTATACGATGATAGAAAAATCAAAAAAGTAATTGCCTCAATTCTGTCTTTCCTTGGGAATTTAGGCAAAAGTTACCCGATTGTCTTCAACTGAGTTTGTTTCTTTAGCCGATTTGGGTTACGGACGGTTGGGAGATTATTTGGCTTTTTTTTAAATAGGCAAAAAATTACTCAAACTATAACATTTTTTTTTATTATTCCCAAATGCATTGGGGTTTATTTCTTCAAGGTTTCAAGGAATATAATATAATATAATAAAATTTATTTTTCAAAACCTACCTACGAAAGTAATAATATTATGAAGAAAAATGATTCCAAAATCAAAAATTATTTTTTTGTAATTTTACCTTTATGTACTAAAGCAAAATAAAATCAATCTTTTGTTACACAAAAACAAAACAAGATTAGGTCAAGATTAGACATTAGATTGAATTTTATAATTCTTATAATTCTAAAACAAAGATCTCAAAGAAAGAACCATAATTCAAATCATCGGCAAAAACAAAACCCTTTACATAATCCTAAGAAAAGGCACACACCACCACGAAAAACAATCGTTTCTTCATTGCGTAGGTAACAGGTTTATTTCTTCTTCTAAAAGGATATTACGATCCCACCAGCCAGCATAGAGAAACGAGAGGAAAAAATGTCATTGCTACAAAAAAACAGAAGCAAAACAAAAAACAAAAAAGAAACAAAACCCTTTACGTCATAATAATAAGAAATGGCACAAACCACCCCGAAAAAAAAGATCGTTTCCTCATTGCGTAACAGGTATTTTACTTCTCAAGCCATTGCACTTGACTCATTTACAAAAAATACGCGCATTCACATATTCGAAATGAATGCATGCAAATATGACAAATATAGAGAGGTACTCAAAACAACGTTTTCATCAAATACCTACAAAGTACATAGTAAGTGATCACAATTATTGCCTATCTATATGTCTGCATATCATAAACATTCCAGAAGTATAAAAAATGAATTTTCATTCTCAAACGAGTTCTATGAGAACGTTTGGTATGAGGAATTTTTTCTCTATCCTATGAAAAAAAACAAAAAAAAACGAAGAAGAAGAGAATGAAATATAAAAGAACGCCACCTAGTTCAATTCGTTTGAACTGAGTACCTTAGTGTGTGTGAGCAAACGCAATATTCCTTGTAAAAATGTAAAAAAATTACCCATTTTCGAATATTAATATAAAATAAACGGGTAATCGTAAAATTATTTTAGTTTCTGATTTCTATATAAAAAATATGAAAAAAAATTAAAAAAATATATTTGAAAATATTGTTTGCTGCATTCTCCTCATAATTGATACACAAATACTGACATTTTTAAATGCATTTTTAAATATGTTTTAATTTTTTTCTTTTTTTTTCTAAAAACGTTACTGAGTCGAAGAGATATTCAATTTTCATAAAAAAATACTTTTGTTGTTGAGTAAAAATAAATGGGGCTGGAATCTTGTTCACCGCAGAATATTCTAAGAAAAACATGCAATTTTTTACTTTGCACTTCAAAAAAATTTAGTAAAATAATTTATAAAAAAATTAAAAAATTATTGTGATATTATGTACATTTCGACAGTATAAAAAACATATTTTCAATTTTTTATCTTTATTACTTTAGAAATTATTCCAAATAAATCACACCTACTTTTGCTAAATTTTGCCCATTTTTCGTGTTTTCGTTAATTTTTTTTGACGAAACTGGACAAAATATTAAAAAAAAAGCCACGTCACTGAATCGTGAGACATTTAAAGAATAGATAAAAAACATAAAAAGAATAAAAAATTAATTTTTAAGGCAACAAAACTGTTCCACCGCAAACGTCTCCAAAAATTTCATAATTTTCCGTTATGCATGACCCTTTTGGGATGAAATACATTTTTCATATTTTTTTTTAGCTTATTAACTTCTTAGCTTATTAAATGTATAATCTATAGTCGTTGATTTCATTTAAATATTCGGAATATTTTGGGAGCTACACAGTTTTGCGCAAAACACCAACGAAATTTTCAATGGGAAACCCAGCCTTAAAATGTGGAATTCAAAACAAATGAATTCAAATATGAATACTAATTCTTGTTGAAACGACAAAAAGTTGTGAACCATTTACTGTTTTTGAGTTACCCAGACGCTAAGTTAAAAATAATATCTTTGCTCTATAGAAACAAAATGAATATTGAATTTTTAAAAAGAAGCCTATTGCTCATCAAGTCAGAGTACTTGTCAAACATTTTTCCAGATTCAGAACTAGATCTTCAATTGGAGATTGATGATAAATTAAATAAGTGGAAAGCAAAACAAGTAAGTAGTATACTAACCCTATTTTCTTTACATGTATAAAAGTATAAGTTCATGCATTCATAAAGTCAAATTATTTTCATGTTTAGTTTACACAGTGCAACGTGGTTTCAAGGGAAATTAGCACCAACAATTGGTTTGACTGTTTGACAGAAGATTCCACTGCAATACTTAAATCTACAACAAGCTTCCTTCTAATCTATCTAATTCCTCCACGGATTTATTGGTTTGTTTACAGAAAATTTATAAAAGATACCTCATTTGAAAATTATGAAACTTCACCGTTTTTTCGAGTTTAAAGTGATGTAGCAAACTTGAGCATTAAGAAAATCACTTCTTGTAAGTTGCTTAGGTATAATATAAAGGCACTCGATACAAGGTAACAAATAACTTATGTATGATTAAAAATAATGAAAATAAATGAGTATATTTCACAAATTTTGCTGTGTGTTTCACAATAAAAAGTGTATAATTTATTTTTTGTAGAGATGTAAAAAGAACAAATGTTTTTGTGATTTTCACAATTCATTTTTAATTTCTACAACCATGGTCTTGTTAAAATAAAAGCAGTGGATGTGGGCTCACTTCTGACAATTAATGCAGTAGAATTAATAGCGTTTTTGAACGTTTTTACAGCAAATTTTTTTGGGTGGATATTTATTTATTTAACCCTAAAGATCTCAGACCCATAACTCTATCATCATTCCTTCTTAAGACCTAAGAAAGACTGGTTGATATACGCCTTAGAGCAAGCATTGACACAAGACGTATGTCTATGTCTCAACATGCCTGCTGTAAGGGCAAATCGGTGGAAACGGCGCTAAACACTTTAGTGAATACTATGGCTGCATTCCTTGATGTAGAAGGCTTTTTTAACAACATAGACACATCTGCAATTACATCTGCACTGCCATCTCTGAATGTGGAGAGTTCGCTTGGTGTGTTAATTCATAAAATGCTAACTAGCAGAAAAATTAACTCAGAACTAGGCGGCTGTTCCGCTAGAAGATTTGTCCCCTCCTCTACTCTGGAATCTGGTAGTTAACGAAATTCTAACCTGTCTGTCTGGATAGGGCGGGTTTCAGAGTGATAGCGTATGCTGATGGCGTTGATATAGCTGTTTCAGGGAAGCGTCTTAATACGTTAAAAGAACTCTTGCAAAATGCTCTAAATAATGACTAAGCGTCAACCCACACAAAACCGAATTAATCCTACACTAGGAAATATAAAATTCCGCACATTGACCCTCCTTCTATAAACGGTATCCAATTAAAGTTTTCAGAGGAATCAAAATATCTGGGTCTTATTTTAGACATAAAACTAAATTGGAAGAGCAACCTTAACGAAAGAATAAGAAAATCTACGGTAGCTCTTTTCACCTGCAAGAAAGCTATTGGTAGTAAATGGGGTCTACAACCCACTCACTGGCTATACACATCGGTAATCACACCGATTCTTCTTTTCGGTGTGACAGTATGGTGGACTGCCTTGGATGCAAAAGTTAACTGCGATAAGTACAAGCGGATCACTTCGTACGACCCAATCTTTGGCACTAGACACCTTATTTTTTCTGACACCTCTGGATATAATCAGCAAACAAGTAGCTGCCAGTTCTGCTATTCGCATAAATGCCTCTTCACAGTGGACTAACAATAACATTGGCCACTCTGTTATTCTTAATTATGTAGAATCAATTCCAAAGCACACAGACTACACCATTCCTCAACTACAGCTCGAAAGAAACTTCCAAATTTCTATACCTTCCAGATCCTTCTGGGAAAATATCCAGATCCACTTCTATACAGATGGATCTAAAACTAGTGAAGAGGTTGGTGGAGGTGTGTACTTTGAACGTCTAAGACTATAAGTCTCGGATTCAGCCTTCCAAATCATAATAGCGTATTTAAGGCAGAACTTTTAGCGATTAAGGAGGTCTTGTCCTGTCGCAGAGAAAACATGGTATCCACATCTGTTATCCGGATTTTCTCAGACAGAAAGGCAGCTAATAAAATCCCTGGACTCTGTCTCCACAAACTCATAACTGTCGATCGTCTCTAATGGGGATGGCACAACAGTTAAACATTCACTGGGTGCCGGCCATATATAGACATTCCAGGAAGCTGTAAAGCCGATGAACTCGCCAAATATGGTATAGCAATCGCTTTTGCTTTTTCTGCAACAAGATGTTACTAAGAGAACCAACATCAGGTCGAATAACATAACCACCTGTCAGGCGACGAAAAACATTTGGCCTAAACTAGACTCAAGGAGATCTAGGTGCCTGATATCTCTAAGCAGATTGCATATAAGCTCGTTAATATGGTGTCATAACCGGACACTGTCTAAAAGAACACAAGCCACGCGACCAGGCTACAGAAGCTGCATGTATGAGGAGGAGGAGGAAACAGTTCTTCACCTCCTCTGTACTGTCCTGCTCTGGATAATTAACGTAGGATTCACTAAGCAAAATTCTTTTATAATGAGCGCATTCCGAAACCTAGTGACTATACGTAGTCAACTCGTTCTGATCGGCTGAAAACAACTAATCAACCAATCAGAACGAGTTGACTACGTAGTCACTAGGTTCCGGAATGCGCTCAATCTTCTACGTTTCGTAAGGAACTTTAATTGGTATCATTGAGGTTTCGGAGAAAAGCTTTTAGATTCATGTGGTTTCACAATGGGCCATCAATTGGCCTGTAAAATTGTAGAACCGGTTTCATTTTTAATGTATTTGCACTTATAGGTGCAGGGAAATTACTCCACGGGAATCTGCTCCACATGGGAATTTACCCCACTCAAAGTGGGAATTTGGTCCACTTTTTAAAGTGGAATAAATTCCCACTACGAGTGGGAAATAACTGCATAATTGTGTGAGAAAGTAGTCCACTAAAAGTGAAAAGTATGAGAAACAATATTATTGCACTTCTTATCAAAAAAATTTCAGAATGTGATTTTTTTCTTTGAATTATAAAAAGTCTTAACAATAAATAGGACCATTTTTTTTTCTATTTGTGGACAAAATTGACAGATCAATTCATTTTTCAAAACTAACTGCTGCCGTTTTCTTTACTTTAAAAAAAAAAACCACCACGCACCTTTGCAATGCACGATTGTGTCTGCAAAGCAGGTGCTGCATTGAAATGATTCATTTTGAACATCTTTTTTCACTCTCGTCTAGACTCTAGAGATTATGACGATCTGGAACATTCAAAATCGTTTTGGTTTGGTTGGGAGCGAAACGAGCGTAAAAAATTCGCGCGAATTTGTTTATTTTCACACCCCAAATTCATTCTCTTTTGGGCAAATTTTTTTACGCTCGCTTCGCTCGCTTGCGATTATTGTACCTGCTTCATTTTTTGTTTCCAGCTCCAAATCCTAGAGATTATGACGATCTGGAACATTCAAAATCGTTTGGTTTGGTTGGGAGCGAAACGAGCGGAAAAAAAAATTCACACCCAAATTCATTCTCTTTTGGGCAAAATTTTTTCCGCTCGCTTCGCTCGCTTCCAATTATTGTACCTGCTTCATTTTTTGTTTCAAGCTCCAAATCCTTTAGTTATTGAAATAATATTTTAAAACATGTGAGACTGAGTTAAGGTTAAGTATTGCAAAAATAGTACCTACTTACGTCTGCATCCACATGATGCAAGAAAACTGAACAGTGAAAATCATATCAATACAAAAATGTCTTTCTAATGGAGCTGTTGATGTAATAGAAACAGCTCAGTTATTTTAGGTGCCAAAAAGATGCAATAAGATGAAGCTGGGTTCAAGTACCGTGTGCTTGTAGAATGCCCTACTCTCACCGAACACCAAAGTTCAGAAGAACGTTTTCATGGGAAAGAGTTTCCTTAACGTCACATAGACTTAGAGCATGTGGTATGTAAACCTTGAAAATATGTTCAAACTGTCTACTCAATTTATTGGTTTACAAAATGTTTAAAACTTGTCACGAAGAAACCCCGAATTTAATTTCAGGACTAATGACCCACCATAGTGGGTTTGTAGTCCCAAAATAGAATTCGGCACTTATGTGACTGTGCGGAAAAATAAATAATTGTTTAATTTGTAAAATTGTAAAATTGTGTTTATAGTCAATAAATTGGTTGAATTTATCACATAAATTGATTGCATTATAATTACTTACATTCCTCGTAAAAACCTGTAGAGCTCAGTTTCATGCTGGGAAATAATTCCACCAAAAAAATTGTGCAGTTATTTCCCACTTGCAGGGGGAAAATTCCCACTTTGAGTGGAGTAAATTCCCATGTGGAGCAGATTCCCGTGGAGTAATTTCCCTGCACCGCACTTATATGTAGGTACTTATACATATAGCTCATTTGTTAAGAGGTTTCAAGTTGGAAACGCTGCCATTTGACACCTGTCACACTCATCTACCATTTCAAGTGTCATTATTTTATATGAATGTTTGGCATTTAGGATTCAAACCAACGAATCCAATTAATGTACCTTAAAATCACAATAACACTATAACTCATAAGTATGTTTGATTTTATTTGTTATGTAAAATTCAGAGGAATCGCAGAATTAGGTAAGCAACATCTGTCAAATCAAAAAGTCAATATTTTCAAACTATTAAAGTAGGTCGAAACGTTTACAGAAAAGAAGTAGAGAGGCTTTTAATGGCTTATTTATACAGGTGTTTTTGTTTGTTTGGCCTAATTTTGCTTCTTTGCTTTTGTGTATTTTGATATCCACTATGTAGCAACATGTTGGTATGTTGAAAGGAAGTATGCAACCTCGATAATAATATCAGGTGATTTAAAATTGGCAATAATTATATGGGCATGGACCATGGTATATGATATCACACAAACAAAATCAAAAACAACGAAAACACCTTTTTAAGAAAAACCTTTTTTTACGGTCTTACGGTTACGTTTCTTTTTTTTCTGAAAAATAACGAGTAAACGCCTGAGTTGAGCTTTTAATTGAACGTAAATTTCATAAAGACCCAACTATATTTGCTTAAGTAAACTTAAGCTTATGTAAGAAAAACGGACCAAAATTTCCTTAAGTTAGCTAAGGAAGTCGGCTGGGCCTTCTTTCCTTCAAATTGCCAAATTCACATGAAATGAGTAATGACGAACAACTTAACCCAACCCAATTTGGCGTCCAAAACTAGGGACCGAGCTGGCTGGAGAAGCATGTTGGATGAGGCCCTGGCCCGAACTGGACTGTAGCGCCACCATAAGTAAGCAAGTAAGTAAGTAGGTAAGTAAGTTTATGAATCTTTTATTTACTTCAAAAATGCACCATTAGAAATCAATACAAACAGTTTTTACTTCAAATTGTGTTTTTTGGACTTGAACATTTGTATACTCAAACAAATAAGAACATTGTGGGTACACTACGTTGTTTTATTTCTTATTATTAATGTTATAATAAATATTTGTGTTAAAAGTATATAGTTTCGGACGAGGAGTTTTATTTTCTTCTGTTCTTGACGGAAAGGTTGGGCCAGTTGTAGCTGGGTAGCGTTCAGTCGTTGTAGCTGCAGTAGTTGTCGGCTCTTGCGCTAAATTTTGGCCAACAACAGCTAAGACAACAAAAAATGAAAGCATTGAAGCTAAGAATTTCATCGTAGGTACAAGATTGGTGATGTGATGCTTTAGATTTTAGAAAAAATAGACTGTTTTCAACCTCGCCAAAGTTAATCTTTTTATATCATTTTTTTTGGCAAGTGGAGGATGTTTATTTAAGTGTTGAAAGTTTAAGTTTGAATTAAAAAAACACATAGAATGTTTTGTGTTTATCTTGCTAATTTTTTTTTTTCATCAAATAGGTTCAAATGTATTTTCCTAAGAATTGTTATTTTGTATGCAAAAAAGTTACGCAAGACAATAGCTCAAGAATGAAACTTAGGCTGAAAACACATCAAATCCAACAAAACGTTTTGTTTGTTTTCCCCTGACACAAGTCTATTGCTCTTATGAGGCAACACACACCAAAACCGACACGACAAAACGTTTTTTTCCCTCGTCGCAGTAAATACATGGGGCTGTATAGGAGCAAAATACTCTGAAGGCAACAAAACAAAAATAAAGCATTTTGTTGGATTTGGTGTGTTTTCAGTCTTTGTGTTCTTATTGTACAAGATCTGATCAGTTCTTGACTAGGTCTTCTAGCAGCCATTCTCAACTTATGCATACGAGACAAGAATCGACCAAAGAAAATTTCTGTCGAAAGCTTTTTCATTCGCTAACGTTATAGGGACAATTGGACAAGTTTCGCATGGATACTACAACTAGACATTATGCTCTGTATATCCAGTTTTAATATTGTCGCGGTCATACTCGGCGAATACTACCCATCCCACTCATTTTGCCGTGAATCTCAAACACTACTTGCTGTTTATTTTGTGAGTAAAATCGATGATGTCTGATTGTACGACCAATTATTATCAGCTTCTGCGTTTTCAAGACATGATTTAATTTTCATGGCTTTCAAGTTCACGTTTGAGAACTCGCAAACAAAATATCGATTTTACGTTTAGAAAATGAAACTCGATCTGTCGACTGGGAGAGAATTTATTACTTGTTCTCACCGAATGAACAAGTTGAGTTTTCAAATCAGAACGTCTCGCATTTATTTGATAACAATGTAAAATTACGATCCTGTTCGTCTAAGACCGGGAGACCACATTAGTTTTCCGACGAAATTCGGTCACTCATTTTGCAACGTAATCAGGCCTATTCTCAGATTAGCTAAAATCAAGTTCTATAGTGAACAACTAGACCCTTCTATAGGTGGACGACATTTATGGAAGAATTTGAAGAAAAATGGTCTAGGAAAACAGTTAGACCGAGTAGAGGACAACATCGATGTAAACTCCTTAAACAATGGTTTCGTTTCTCTTCCATTTCCCATCCTTTCTCAAAACGCGTCCGTAGATTCTTTTTTTACTGATGCAAGCTTTACTTTTACGTGTGTCGAGAGCCTAGATGTCGTGGAAAGCTTTTTATCTGTCAAGTCAAATGCCGCTGGAATGGACAATATACGTCCTGTTCTTGTGAAATCTATCTTATCCCTTATACTCCCTTATATTACTCACATTTTCAACACAATTTTAACTTAAAGTTCATTCCCTTCTCAATGGAAACTGGCTAAAGTTTTGCCAATACCAAAAGTTTAGACCAGTTTCTATTCTTCCGTACTTGTCTAAAGTACTTGAGCGTGTTTTGCAAAGGCAAATAAATGAACATCTTGTGTCGCAAACAATTATTTAACGGAAGCAGGCAGGTTTTCGTCAACATTGTAATGGTTGGGATCGTTGGTGTTCTCCCTTCTTAGGACAGCAAGTGGCACGCTTGTTGATGCACGGCTGATGCTCGTCGGAAATTGGGGGGGGATCTTGCTGTCCACCTAAACCATTCAACCAATAAAATTTTCGTGCCAAGGTTTCAAGCGAATGTGTATATACATCTACACATCCACTAGAATGTACAATGATGTTCTCAAATCAAATTCTAGATGTTCCACGAATAAACACAATGATGACTTTTGTGTTAGGCAGCCCTCGTCCAATCGCAGCATTTGTCATGCCGCCACCATGCTACACATGCCTCCATTTTTAAGGTGTAGCCCCTGAATATATAAAAAATAAAAATGAATGACATTGATCTACATAGATAATATGTCAGTCACCATCCCCTTCAACAACTTCATCCTTTCCCCTTCCATTCTTCCCCAATTAGTATTTTCAACACATCATTTCAAAAAAGATACAATAAATCGACAAGCCAATAGCAATTCTCCTGATATTCACTTCGTTTATTTTTTTTCTTCAATCTTTATAATTTTTTTCCTTACACACTAATCTTAACCTATCCCAACACGGGTTCATTGCCCTCAGTTTATCGGTTTAGTATTAAAAGCTCAGTTGACTCTATTTTCCTATTGTATGAAATATGAAACTGTTATACTGAATGAATTGGAGTTCACTCTCTCAATTCTCAATTGTCAACAGTGTTACCGCAGGGAAAAATATTTTCGAGTCCAAGAAGCTTGAAAATCGAGTCATTTACAAAAAAAGTGAGTCCACGTAAAAAAAAATTAAATTCTTTCAGAAATAATTTTTTTTTTAAATTTTAAACATACAAGAAATTAATTGTGTGGTTTGATTGTTCGAAATACAAGTGTTAAGGACAAGAAATAACGATTCAAACATTAATTGTACCTATTTTTGTTCTGCAAAAAAAACGAGTCAAACGTGATAAAAACGAGTCCCCGAGTCAAGGCAGAAAAAACGAGTCCATTTTGACTCTATAGAGTCCATGTGGTAACACTGATTGTCAAGTAAAGAAAATATTTGAAGGATGAACGACACGAGAGTGTCGGAGTTTACAATTTCTTCGTTTTTTCTCCTTCGTTTGTAATTCGGTTACGAAAAAAAAAAAATAACTGATCGAGCTGATTCGTTCGTCTTAATGTATTGTATGGGTTGTAGGTATTGGCAAAAATTAATTGCATATGCAAAAATAAAATGGGGTTGTTGTAAAAATGTCACTGATTGGCTTTAAGTTTACTTATTTCTATAATGATCTCACATGTGTATGTATTAGATACAAAATAATATTTTAGCAAAATTTAGCATAGGTACACAAATATAAAGAACTATGGCAATGCATTTTTAACAAGTATATACAAAGATAGAATAAAGTTGTATTAAAGAAATGTTTTACTCACGATTGGGTCCTGCTTCCTCCAACGATGTGCGCACATGGTTGTTGTTGGCGTTCCCGGCCAATTGAAATCACTTTGAATCCAATATTTACTTGGATATCTTTAAACTTAACACACTTATCCTGGTATATATTGTGATCAAACATTTATAAAGCATATATAGGTACTTGTATATAAATTTAAATTACTAGCAACTTATAATATTTTTTTATCTTTAAACTACTCTTTGTTTTTTTTTCGCAATTAATTTATCAAATTTTCACCATAAGACTACTTACACTTAAAATCGAGAGAAAAAAAAGAATGAATGTCAAGTACACGTCGGCGTTTAAGGCTGATCGATGACTACTGGGTATCAAGCGCTGGCAAAGCAGTAGCCTTTCTTCTAAATCTGTTCTTTTCGGTCTCTTTATTTGGATTTTCTTGCTGTTTGTCGTTCTTCAAAGAAATCGTGCCGCACTTGGCACGTGCGTGGTGTAGGGCTTCGAGTATTGAAAAGCTCGGCTTACGCAGGCTTACTCCTTCTCCCGCACCCGCACTCAGCACGAATTTTTGCACAAGTGGGCTATATCTTTATTGAAATAAAAGCGAAGAATAATACTTGGCAATAATCTAAATTCACTTAGCTAATAGACTTACGTTAAATTTTATTTATCCTTTTTTAGTTTTCTTTCTTTTTTGTTCCTTTTATTAATATTAAGTTTAATTTATTTGTAGTTTATTTTTTTTTTATGATTTGGTTTTTTTTTTCGTTTTTAATTCCTTAATGTTCTAAATTGTAATGAAATGATAATTTGCATAACTGACTAAGTATAGTAGCAAAACGACGATCACTTAAGGTCTGTTGTCTTCGGCGTTTAAAAGGAAAAGACCGACAGAATTGCTGGCAGATCAAGACTTCACTCTATCTTCCATTTGCCTTACAGGAAGTTCGAAAAAAGACCATGTCGTTTTGGGACAGATCGATACTCGATCGTAATATCGTATTTAAGTGGCAGTCACAAGGCAAATTGGGACAAAAATTCTTACGAGTGTTTTGTTTGTTAAATCGTCTTTTTAATTTTTCTTCATTTATGTGTTTATGCAATTGTTTAATAAAAGTTATTTCCTATCATTTATTCATTGGCTTATTGATCTATTGGTTTTATTTATCTTTTATTTTCATTTTATTATAATTTTTCAAAATTATACTGACATTCGTCACAAAACCATTCATTTTGATTCATGTCCATGTGAAAAAGGAATGGAAATTGTTTTCTTTTTGTTTTGTTTTCCTTTTGTATACCTATTCTTGTTTTTTTCATTTTAACGTGTGGCTTCGACCCACACCCTGAGATTGAGGTCTCATGCTCTAAAAAGTTCTAGGTACGCCTTCAAATCTTTGGCATAGTATGTTCCCACGGTTTTTCCATTTTTGTCTGCTATTTCATAATACGCATTACCTATAGATCTAACTACCCTACTTTTTAGATATTTTGGACAAAATTTAGATGTTATATGTTTGGCTGCATTACTTTGAACAAAGTTCTTGCGGTAAAGTTCTTGCCCTGGCTCGAATTTCTTCGTGGTTGATCGTAAATTGTAACTCTTTGAATGTTTTTGGAAAGCTTGTCTTAAGTGTTCCTGAACTTGGGCTCTTATCAAGTGGAGGCGATCAGATTTGTTGACTGAACCGAAATCTTCATCATTTAACTGATGCAAACCTTTCAAAAGCGAGTACATTCCTGCATGTGTTACCATTTGTGTACCGAAAAGGGCAAAGTAAGGAGTTGTTGCTGTTGGCAGCGATGTACATAGCGATTGTTGAATGTCTGGGATATATTTGTCCCAATCTTTATGATCTTTTTTAATGTAAGAGCGCATGCCATTCAAAATTGTTTGGTTAACCCGTTCAGAAGCATTTGATTGTGGTGAATATAATGCCGTTTTCATATGACTTATACCGACAGGTGTTGTTTAAATTGAGCCGAAATAAATTGTTTACCATTATCTGA
The DNA here is from genome assembly GCA_943590905.1 of Sphaerophoria taeniata. Lineage (NCBI taxonomy): Eukaryota > Metazoa > Arthropoda > Insecta > Diptera > Syrphidae > Sphaerophoria > Sphaerophoria taeniata. Next base: position 249,785,948 of record OX016540.1, on the reverse strand, counting down.
ATGGATGAATTGTGGAACACCGAAAATGGGGTAAACAGTTAAAAGAACAAACTTCGTAAAGTGATCGACCAAGACAAAAAGATGGGTGTTGCCTCTTTTAGACCGTATATACGGTCCCATAAAGTCGATATAAATTTTTTGAAACGGTCTTTCGAAGGTTACCTGTTTGTTCATCGGGGGTCGTATTATCTTCATTGCCCTCTTGCTTTCTTTACAGATATCGCACTTCGATACATACTCTCTCACGTCTTTTGTCATTCCTGGCCAAAAGTAAAAGTTTCGCAAACGTTCTAAAGTTTTGGCTATTCCACAATGCCTACAATTTGGGGGGTTGTGGGCGTTCGCTACAAGATCAGGTACGAGACCTCTGGGAATCCATAGTCGCCACTGGATATCAGATCGTTCAACATCAAGGTCTGAATGGAAAATTTTCTTATAAACAAGATTTTCTGACACTTTCAAGTCTGGGTTTAAGTCTGGGTTGGTTTTTATTTCTTCAATCAATGACACATAATCGGAACTAGCAAAATGGTGTGACCTGAGATCTATGGGCAGGTTGTTCGCGGTTGCCTCCCTTTCAAGGCTTTCTAAAAATGAGCGAGACAACGCATCAGGTACAACATTTGCTGTCCTCTTTCTGTGTTCGATTTCGAAGTCATACGCCTGCAATTTCAATGACCACCTGGCCAATCGACCACTTAGATCTTTTAATTGCATTAGCCATTTAAGGCTTGAATGATCCGTAATAATTTCAAAATGGGATCCTTCTATGTATGGCCTAAACTTTTTCACTGCAAGTACAGCTGCCAGACATTCTTTTTCGGTAACTGTATAGTTTGCCTGACAGGAGTTCAGTTTTTGGGAATAGAACGCGATTGGTTGCTCTTCATTTTTGTTGTTTGTTTGAAATAACACCGCACCGATGCCTTGATCTGATGCATCGCATTGCACGACAAACATCTTTGAATAATCTGAGCTATTCAACATAGGTGCTTGACATAACGCGTCTTTGAGATCTTTAAAAGATCTCTCCGCTGCTGGTGTAATTTCAAACTTTTTGTTGGTTTTCTTGAGTAGGTCGGTTATTGGGGCGGCGATGGTGGCAAAGCTTTTTATAGATCTACGGTACCATCCGCACATGCCAAGGAACCTTCGAACTTGTTTCACACTACTGGGTAAAGCGAAATCGTTAATTCCTTGCACTTTGTCTGGGTCTGGCTTTACTTGACCATGGCCGACAACATAGCCCAAAAATTTTAGTTCACGGAAACAAAATTTTGATTTTTCGACATTAATTGTCAAGTTCGCGCTTTTCAGGCATTGAGCTACGGTCTCTAATCTTTGCAAGTGCTCATCAAAACTTGCTGAAATAACAAGCAAATCGTCTATGTAGACGAAGACAAACTCTCTTAGTGATGATGGTATCTCCTTGTCCATAACGCGACACATTCTGGCAGGCGCATTGCATGTCCCAAATGGCATGACCTTGAATTCCATTAACGGTCTTCCAGGCACGGAGAATGCAGTTTTTTCTCGTGATTCTTGGTCAAGCGGGATCTGCCAATATGCGTCCTTTAGGTCAATGCTTGAAATGAAGTGAGTGTCACCTAATCGACTCAGAACAGAATCAATGTGGTGAATAGGATTTGCATCCTGTTTCGTCAGCGAATTTAGTTTTCTGTAATCTATGCATAATCTGTTTTTTCCGGGTTTCCTAACCAAGACAACAGGGGATGACCACGGAGACTGACTCTCTTCAATCACACCTAAGGCTAGCATTCGATCTATTTCTTCAGTAATTAGTGACTGATTGACCGGTGACACCGGATAATGCCGCTGTTTAACCGGCTGTGCATCACCTGTGTCTATGTGATGAGTATCGTATCTACTGTGGTCTGTCCTAATCCTAACCTTGAGCATGATGGAAAGTTATCTATGATTTTTGCTAAAGCATCTCTCTGTTGAGACGTTAAGTCATGTTTTTGATAGCTTGGATCTTCTGTTACAATTTCTGATACAATATTTGGGGCAATCCGAAAATCTGACCAAAAGCCAATGCCCAAATACAAGGGTTGTGTCAATGATGGCACAAGATATAGATCGATATATTTTGTAATATTGTTGTATTCTAACATAGCTCTTACTCTGCCAATGATTTTTTGTTGCTTTCCATCTGCCGTTTTGATGTCAGACTCGAACTTTAAAATAGTTAGGTTATTTCGTTTCGCGAATTCCTCACATCCTCTACCTAGACACGAGATGGTTGCGCCACTGTCGAGCAGCCCCTTGATCTCTTCGTTTCCTATACACACCATTGCATATGGCCTTTGGTCATAGTCGGATGAAATATTTGTAGATTCTATTAATTTGACGTAAGTGTTTCTAATTTTTTTTCCTATTACTAGCTGTGTTTGTTTTTGTAAGGGATTTTGAATCAAGTTCATGCAATGAGAAGAGTTTCGAACGAAGTTCGTTATATTTTCTAAGCCTCTCTTCATAACTTTTAGCGGGTGAAATTTTATTTTGTTGATTTTCGTTTTTTTGAATTCTCTGCAAAATAAAGTTATTTTGTGAGAAATTGTCGTTGGATTGATTTTCGAGTGTATTTCCGGGTTCTAATTGAAAGGATTTGAGCGAGTGCTCCCGGTCAAGTTCTAGCTCACTTTCTGGTTTTCCGAGGAAGGATTACATGTGGGACATTTTGGGGAGGTGTAACCATCTAAGCCACATCTATAACAAAAAAGCTTTCGGACAGGTGATGGGCAGTTTATAAATGTATGGCCATCTTTCCTACAGTTGTAACATTTTTTTATTCGAATTGGAAGACTTTTGTTGTCAATAGCATTTACGTTTTCATCCAGATATTCATAAAATTCTGACTCTTCAAGCTCATTTATGTGTCTTTGTGTAGTAATCTGATTCGGCCTTATTCGAAGCGCTTCTTTTGCAGACAACATTTTTTCTGCTTTCCTACACTCGTCTCTCAGATGCTCGAGAGAAAAAATGGACATAGGATAAATGAAATGCATCAATTTATTATTTATATTTCCTTTGATTATTTTCATCAGGTCATGTTCTCTTATTGGTTCTTGCAATCGATTTTTGAGATCAAGAATAGAATTATAAAATTCATCAAAGGGTTCATTCCAACCCTGACGTTTTTCCATGATCTGCTTAATTATCTCGAAATCGGTCTCATGACTTCGAAACTGATGTAATAGTGCGTTTCGCAAATCTTTCCTGTCGGACCTTGGATTTGTCCTCAAATATTGCCAGAACCAGTTCTGAGCAATTCCTGTCAAAAGAAGATGAAAATTCCTTACGACTTCTGACCACGGCATCCTGTAATTTTCCTTCAGAGTCTCTACTCTAAAAATAAAATCTTCAATTGAAATGTTTTTTCCTACACCATCAAAACTGAGTCCCCATCTATCTAAATGTGAACCTGCGACCATCATCTTGTATTCTATGTAAATTATAAAATGGTTCATTCCCTAAGGGGCGTAAAATCGGCTCATGGTTTGAGCTACTTGACACATTGAAATTTGCGAATTGAGATTTTTGAGTTGGTGGATTATTGTTTTGTGGGTGATTCTGAGGAATGGTGGGACCATTTCTATTGAATGAGTTTGGATTTAAGTTTTCATATGAATTTTTTGGCCTTCTAGGACGTTGTGTATGGGATGTTGGAATGTTACGAGTATTGTTTTCGACGGTTCGTTCTTTATGTAAAACGCTTTTAACAGTCACTTCCACCATTTGCTTCACACTGTCTGAAATAACATCTTCCAAGGAAGACAAAAGTTGAACATGCAAGTTCTCTAAGCTGTGTTGTACACATTGTGAAACATAGCGTTTTATTGTCTCGCCTGAATGATTTGGATTATAACCAGGAGTGTCGTCTCCTACAGAAGATACATGATCAATGTTTACCAGATTGCCCATAGCTTCTACATTATCTGTTGGATTTGATTCTATATTGAAGTCTCTAACTGTTTCCACCGCATCTTTAAGCTCTGCCCTCTGATCTGCCAAAGGTGGTGGATCGTCGTTGGTTTGCATCTGTGTCTTATTTTTTTCCTGAATAGGTGTGTGTGTCACCTTTTGTTTAGGTGTGCGAACATATTTTCCTTGAAACTTTGATTTAGATTTCTCCTACTCTGGTATCGGGTCGTGACAGACAACTGTGGATAGATTTTTGGAATAGCTCCCTTACTACGAGTCATAACCTATTTCGATTCTCAAAATAAATTCTAAAACTATGAATAATTCTGTTATTATTATTATTATTATTATTATTATTTTTTTTTTTTTTTTTTTTTTTTTTTTTTTTTTTTTTTTTTTTTTTTTTTTTTTTTTTTTTTTTTTTTTTTTTTTTTTTTTTTTTTTTTTTTTTTTTTTTGGATTCGGGGAAAAACAAAAGGTTCAGGATGAGTTGAGGGAACGGTATATCTTGATTCGTGGGATATATAATTTGAATGAATTTAGATTTTGAACATCTAATTTTTTTTTGTGTTTTGTTATGTAACTCGTGGAAACTGAATCTCGTAATATTGTTTCACTACAAAATACGCTCTATGTTCGGATTACTTTAACGTCGTTTAAAAGCTACTGGAAATATAGGCTTATCACCTAACTCCACTTGTAAGCTTTAGCGTAGGCAAAGAACCTCTGAAACATGGTATGATTATGATCTACTTATATAAAAACTATACTTATCTCTGATTGGATATGATCTGATTAAAATTCAATCTCTAATCGAAATTCGTTTATGCTATCTCGTTGGGCGCCATATTATTGTAATGGTTGGGATCGTTGGTGTTCTCCCTTGTTAGGACAGCAAGTGGCACGCTTGTTGATGCACGGCTGATGCTCGTCGGAAATGGGGGGGGGGATCTTGCTGTCCACCTAAACCATTCAACCAATAAAATTTTCGTGCCAAGGTTTCAAGCGAATGTGTATATACATCTACACATCCACTAGAATGTACAATGATGTTCTCAAATCAAATTCTAGATGTTCCACGAATAAACACAATGATGACTTTTGTGTTAGGCAGCCCTCGTCCAATCGCAGCATTTGTCATGCCGCCACCATGCTACACATGCCTCCATTTTTAAGGTGTAGCCCCTGAATATATAAAAAATAAAAATGAATGACATTGATCTACATAGATAATATGTCAGTCACCATCCCCTTCAACAACTTCATCCTTTCCCCTTCCATTCTTCCCCAATTAGTATTTTCAACACATCATTTCAAAAAAGATACAATAAATCGACAAGCCATTAGCAATTCTCCTGATATTCACTTCGTTTATTTTTTTTTCTTCAATCTTTATAATTTTTTTCCTTACACACTAATCTTAACCTATCCCAACACGGGTTCATTGCCCTCAGTTTATCGGTTTAGTATTAAAAGCTCAGTTGACTCTATTTTCCTATTGTATGAAATATGAAACTGTTATACTGAATGAATTGGAGTTCACTCTCTCAATTCTCAATTGTCAACAGTGTTACCGCAGGGAAAAATATTTTCGAGTCCAAGAAGCTTGAAAACCGAGTCATTTACAAAAAAAGTGAGTCCACGTAAAAAAAAATTAAATTCTTTCAGAAATAATTTTTTTTTTAAATTTTAAACATACAAGAAATTAATTGTGTGGTTTGATTGTTCGAAATACAAGTGTTAAGGACAAGAAATAACGATTCAAACATTAATTGTACCTATTTTTGTTCTGCAAAAAAAACGAGTCAAACGTGATAAAAACGAGTCCCCGAGTCAAGGCAGAAAAAACGAGTCCATTTTGACTCTATAGAGTCCATGTGGTAACACTGATTGTCAAGTAAAGAAAATATTTGAAGGATGAACGACACGAGAGTGTCGGAGTTTACAATTTCTTCGTTTTTTCTCCTTCGTTTGTAATTCGGTTACGAAAAAAAAAAATAACTGATCGAGCTGATTCGTTCGTCTTAATGTATTGTATGGGTTGTAGGTATTGGCAAAAATTAATTGCATATGCAAAAATAAAATGGGGTTGTTGTAAAAATGTCACTGATTGGCTTTAAGTTTACTTATTTCTATAATGATCTCACATGTGTATGTATTAGATACAAAATAATATTTTAGCAAAATTTAGCATAGGTACACAAATATAAAGAACTATGGCAATGCATTTTGATCAAGTATATACAAAGATAGAATAAAGTTGTATTAAAGAAATGTTTTACTCACGATTGGGTCCTGCTTCCTCCAACGATGTGCGCACATGGTTGTTGTTGGCGTTCCCGGCCAATTGAAATCACTTTGAATCCAATATTTACTTGGATATCTTTAAACTTAACACACTTATCCTGGTATATATTGTGATCAAACATTTATAAAGCATATATAGGTACTTGTATATAAATTTAAATTACTAGCAACTTATAATATTTTTTTATCTTTAAACTACTCTTTGTTTTTTTTTCGCAATTAATTTATCAAATTTTCACCATAAGACTACTTACACTTAAAATCGAGAGAAAAAAAAAGAATGAATGTCAAGTACACGTCGGCGTTTAAGGCTGATCGATGACTACTGGGTATCAAGCGCTGGCAAAGCAGTAGCCTTTCTTCTAAATCTGTTCTTTTCGGTCTCTTTATTTGGATTTTCTTGCTGTTTGTCGTTCTTCAAAGAAATCGTGCCGCACTTGGCACGTGCGTGGTGTAGGGCTTCGAGTATTGAAAAGCTCGGCTTACGCAGGCTTACTCCTTCTCCCGCACCCGCACTCAGCACGAATTTTTGCACAAGTGGGCTATATCTTTATTGAAATAAAAGCGAAGAATAATACTTGGCAATAATCTAAATTCACTTAGCTAATAGACTTACGTTAAATTTTATTTATCCTTTTTTAGTTTTCTTTCTTTTTTGTTCCTTTTATTAGTATTAAGTTTAATTTATTTGTAGTTTATTTTTTTTTATGATTTGGTTTTTTTTCGTTTTTAATTCCTTAATGTTCTAAATTGTAATGAAATGATAATTTGCATAACTGACTAAGTATAGTAGCAAAACGACGATCACTTAAGGTCTGTTGTCTTCGGCGTTTAAAAGGAAAAGACCGACAGAATTGCTGGCAGATCAAGACTTCACTCTATCTTCCATTTGCCTTACAGGAAGTTCGAAAAAAGACCATGTCGTTTTGGGACAGATCGATACTCGATCGTAATATCGTATTTAAGTGGCAGTCACAAGGCAAATTGGGACAAAAATTCTTACGAGTGTTTTGTTTGTTAAATCGTCTTTTTAATTTTTCTTCATTTATGTGTTTATGTAATTGTTTAATAAAAGTTATTTCCTATCATTTATTCATTGGCTTATTGATCTATTGGTTTTATTTATCTTTTATTTTCATTTTATTATAATTTTTCAAAATTATACTGACATTCGTCACAACATCACAGTTAGTACATTAATATGGTCAAAGATATACGGCTTGCTCTCTACAGTGGCGAAGTAACGTTCTTGGTCCTGTTAGAGTTTTCTAAAACATTCGACAACGTAGATCATAATAATTTATGTCATAAGCTTTTCATTTTTTATCTGCAGTTAAATTACTGGCTTAGGGACAGGAAACAAGCGATTTCAAGCCAAAATAAGTTATCTTCTCTTCTACTGGTTCTTAGAGGCGTTCCCCAAGGTTCAATTTTTGGTCCTTTGCTATTTTCCCTATACATCAATGAACTTCCCTGCTCTTTTAAAAGACTGCTCTGTACAAATGTATGCGGATGATGTGCAATTGTATAGAAGCTAGCCTCTTGGGAATTAAATAAAAATGGAGGAACTGAAGTGTCACTGTACAAAACTCTCATTATCCCGGACCTAATGTATGGTTCAGAGACATGGACCACGACAACATCGGAGAAAACGCTTTAGGCTGCTTCGAGTGATTTTTAGTCCAGTCTGCAAAAATGGAGAATGGAGACGTAGATTCAATCAAGAACTGTACGAGCTGTTCAGCGACACTGACCTAACGAGAGAAGTTAAGGTCCGACGACTTAGATGGCTGGGTCACGTAGAGCGAATGGAAAACAATGCTCCAGCGCATATAGTCTTCACATCCAACCAGAAAGGAAGCCGGCGAATCAGGTGGAGCACACAGGTGGTAGAGGACCAACTTGGCGTGCAAAACTAGGGACCGAGCTGGCTGGAGAAGCTTGTTGAATGACGGCCTGGCCCGAACTGGACTGTTACCATAAGTAAGTAAGTAAGTAAGTAAATTTATGAATATTTTATTTACTTCAAAAATGCACAATCAATAAAAAAAGTTTTTTCTTCAAATTGTGTTTTTTTTTGGAATTTGAACATTTGTATACTCAAACAACGTACACTATGTTGTTTTATTTCTTATCATTAATGTTATAATAAATATTTGTGTTAAAAGTATATAGTTTCTGACGAGGAGTTTTATTTTCTTCTGTTGTTGTCGAAATGGTTTGGGCAGTTGTAGCTGGCGTTGTAGCTCTAGTAGTTGTCGTGTCTTGTGCCAAGTTTTGGCCAAGCAAAACAGCTAAGACAACAAGAAATGAAAGCATTGAAGCTAAGAATTTCATCGTAGGTACAATATAACTGATGTGTTGCTTTAGATATTAGAAAAAATAGACTGTTTTCAACCTCGCCAAAGTTAATCTTTTATACCATTTTTTGGCAAGTGGAGGATGTTTATTTAAGTGTTGGAAGTTTAAGTTTGCCATAAAAGAACACATAGAATGTTTTGTGTTTATTTTGCTAATTTTTTTTTTTCATCCAAGAGGTTCAAATTTATTTTCCTAAGAATTGTTATTTTGTTTGAAAAATAGTTACGCAAGACAATCGCTCAAGAATGAAACTTAGGCTGAAAACACACCAAATCCAACAAAACGTTTTGTTTGTTTTCCCCAGACGCCCAGACACAAGTCTTTTGTTCTTATGAGGCAACACACACCGAAACCGACACGACAAAACGTTTTTTACCTCGTCGGTTGCAGTAAATAGGTAGGTGCATGGGGTTGTATAGCAGCAAAATAAACCGAAGGCAACAAAACAAAAATAAAACGTTTGGTTGGATTTGGTGCCTTTTCAGCCTAAGGGCTCTATTGAAAAATTGTTGTAAATTTGAATTGTTACCTAGAAATAATAAAATAAATACTATACCTACTACTTACTCATACTACTAAAAAAAATTGGACAACAATCTGATTAAATAAACCAGTTCTTGATTAGGTCTTCTAGCAGCCATTCTCAACAAGAACATTCTCAAACAAAAATCGACAAAAAAAAATTTTCTATCGAAGACTTTCTAATTCGCTAACGTTATAAGCTATAAGGACAATTGGACAAGTTTCGCATGAATACTTCAACTAAACATTGCTCTGTATATCCAATCTTAATATTGTCGTGTCACGGTCATACGCATCCTAAAAAATGTAGGTATGGTAGTTGTTGATTTGAAAGTCTTCAATTTTTGACAGAGCTTGATAATTTGATGACGATGGTTAGGAGTCGTATGCGTCTGTCATTGATGCTGTGGTGAAGGCCTCATGCTAATAAGATCGAGGGTAAACAATATAATCAGGAATCTCTTTTTGAGATACAGAATATCAAAAAATCATGCATTCTGGATTCACGCTTACGCAGCCGAAAAATGGAATAAGTTTTCTCAACAAAAATAATGTGCTCACATCAGAGACGGAATTTAAACAAGTGATTATACATTTTTAATTTTTATTTTGACTTCGTACAGGTTAATAAAAATTTCAAAATCCTGGGATAAAGAGCTCCACATACCCTCAACTCCTATTATGCTTTGCTTGTATGTTATTTAGGTATTTCGATTTTGCATTTTTACGTACGTATGTGTACATTATACTTTTAATTTATTTTCCACGTCTTGTTATTATATACCTATATGTTTTTGGTGCATTAGGATTGCTTGTGGTTGTGGAGCTGGATGCAGCTGTTGAAGCACTACTTGATGAAGATGAAGAACTACTTGGTGAAGCTGTTGAAACAGTAACAGGTGCTTCAGTTACTGGCGCTTCAGTTACATCTGCCGCCAAATTTTTGCTTACTAAAACACCCAACACAATAAGAAGTGCACAAATTACAGTTAAGAACTTCATGGCTGATACTCGTATCTAGTAGATAACTAACTGATAGTTTATTGTAGGAATAAGAGACTGTGTTCAATTCCAACTTGCCAACGCTATTTATACTAATTTTTGGCAAGTCTGGATGTTTACTTAAGTGATGAAGACCTTATTGATAATGATGATCAAATCAGTTCTTATTGTTTTATTGAAGATGGAATACTACGCGTAATTTTTGTTTTGCTAGATTTGTTTACTTTGAAACAAGGTTATAATTTGAAAAATTATTATAGAATTTACTGGCATTATCGAGGTCAGTCTTGAAATGCAAATTTGACGGCACGAATTGATTTAGATTCCATTTCAAAATAAAACACCATGCGTGTTTTATTTGGCGGCCATTCGGTCAGCTTTCAAATGATTTAGGTATTCTGAGTTTGCTTTGGCATTTCAAGAATTGAAGCCAAAGGATCAAATAGCAAGGCTAGGATTCGGCGAATGAGCCCAATATAAGATTGCCGTTGATCCCAATTTTCGTCAGCGAATTTTTTTAGTGATGAAGCTCACTTTTGGTAGAATGGATACGTCAATGAACATAATTGGCGTATTTGGAGTGATGTTGCGATACCGTTACATCTATAAAAACTGACTGTTTGGTATGATTTATGGGTTGGTGTGATAATAATTGGTCTGTACAGAACGGTTTAGTCCGGGGTGACCGCTACAGAACCATGATTATTGACTTTTTTCTTTCATCAATTAAACATCAGTACAGGAGCTGTGGTTGCAACAAAACAACATTGAAGGAAACCGCATAGTTTCACAATAAAGGACCTGAATCAGCCTCCAAGATCGTGTGATCCTTATGAAGGGAAGGGAGATCCTATTAATTACAGAAGAATCAGCCTAGTTAACATCACTTATAGGATCCTCTCTGCCGTAATCTGTGAACATCTGAAAACTTTCGTAAACAATCTGATTGGTTCTGATCAATGTGGCTTCAGACCAGGAAAGTCAACCATTCACCAAATTTTCACTTTGCAGCAAAACCTTGGAAAAAACATATGAAGTCCGCGTAGGACAGCATCTTCAAAGTTCGTTCGCTTGTGCGAATGATGATGGAGAACTCATGCTGCTCCATCAAGGTTGGCAATGAGCTTACGCAATCTTTGGATGTCAAAAAAGGATTCATTCATCGTGCTTTGCCCCACCGTCAACACCAGAGTCACTAACTTCAAAAAGTCTGTTCAACTTCTCGCGTACATGGCGCCGATGATATTGACATATTGGGAAAAACACAGCGTGATGTCAATGGCACCTTTGTGGGAATTGCAACAGAAAACCGATTTCACGGACAGAACGTCATAACAGACGCATATTACTTCGAGGTAGTAGAAAGTAGAGGAGTGTGTGTAACTAGGTCCCGCTATCAACACGGGCAACAACAACAGCGCCGAGATCAGACGAAGAATAACTCTGCATTGATAGGGAATAGAGAAGAAGATTCAACAGCGAACTTTACGATTTGTACAACGACACAGACGTAGCCAGAAGGGTCAAGTTTCAGAGACTCGAGTAGCTCGGTCGCCTAGAGCGGTGGACACCAATGCTCCGGCCCGGAAAGCCTTCGACACCACTCCTGAGGGACGAAGAAGTAGAGGAAGAGCCCGACTTAGGTGTCTCACCCTCGATAGTGACGTAGATTCCAGTGCAAATATGCTCACAATTTTAATTCTTCTGGGATTGAGAACTTTTATCCTGAATAAGGTTAAAAGCATCAGACCCAAAGAGAACGCATGGTTTGATATGAGCTGTAAGGAGGTTATCAGGGTTAAAGAGGTCAGTTTCCGTTGTTACAAAGCCAACCCTACTGAGGAAAACCGGAATAAGTTTAAACAAGCCAGGAAGGCCTGCAATGCCCATATTCGACGGACCAAATTTTTACATGACCAAAAACTAAGGCAAAAAATACTGCAATGTCAAAAAGGCAGTAAACATTTTTGGTCATTTGTGAAAAACATGACGAATTCTTTTTCTTCTTCGGTCCCAACGCTCGTTGATGATGATACTCCATTTTTCAGCTCTCTCGCGAAAGCTAACCTTTTTGCAAAGCGATTCGCCTCAACGCTGGACCTCAATCAAATTGGAGTGCAAACTGGAGACAGCTAGCTAGGGGCCGATCTGGCTGGCGGAGACTGTTGGTTGAGACTCAAATCCACAACGGACTGTGGCGCCATCTTATGTGTCACAGGAATTTTTTCATTACTTTAATATTTCTTTTTCTATAACTATATCTTAAAATGTCAATTCGAGAACTCAAGGTCTTATAAGAATTTCGGTAAATTTTAAAATAGACTAAAATGGCAAAACATTTGATTCGCAAACCAACAATTAATTCTTAATTCAAGGTTGTTTGAGGAAAACAAAATACATAAAGGTTTAATAATTATACAACAAATAAAATTAGCAAAGTAAATATTTTTGCAAAAAAGAAAGTTGTATTGACGTAAGCCGAATAACTGTTCTAATTAATGAGACATTAAACACTTGAACAAACATCCATGCTTGCAAAAATTATTGTATATAGAGCTTTTAAGATTTCGAATTTAGATCAGTCGGTATAGCGAAAACAGCTTCCATTTGCGAAATATAAAGTATTTAGGGCAAGTTATTGTATTTGTATAAAAACTCGAACTCAAGATTTTGAAGGCTAAATCACAAAGGCGCTTCAGCTTCGGCTTCGCCTGACGTTTACGAGTTCAGCTATAGGAATTCAATGCTTGTTATCACAATGACGCTTCGACCTCACGTTTCGTACGTAACGTGACTCCAAACGGAAGCTCTAGTTCAAATATGCTGAACTTTTGCTTTGTCTGACAGCTCAACAGCTGTTTGTTCATTTGTTTTTTGGAGCAGCGTTACCACTAGAAAAAAAAAGGAATCGAAGTAGATTTGGGAATAAAGCGAAGTAAATTGAGAAAAAGTGAAGTAGATTTGAAAATAGCGTATTTTATTTTGTCCATGGATACATTACATTGACGCAAAGACGGACATACAGTTCTTATCAAAAGTTCATATAGACAGATCTACAATCAGGGCCGTGTGCGAATTATGTTAATATGTGTATAAAAACTTAAGGTTCGATTTAATTTTGACACTACATGGTCGATAAAATGTGTTAAAATTTAACTAGCAGACTAAAATATGACACTAGTGGTTAAATTTAACCAACATTTTATTTAATGCAAGTCGCACACGGCCTAAAATATTAAACACTTCAATACAATCACGTAACTCATACTTTGCGTATATGTATGGGTTGACATTTCGTGTTTGTAAAGTGTGTCCGCTTATTGTTCGTGTATAAGGATAGAAACTGCAGATGCAGATGTCGATTATCTATTTTCCTGATGAAAATAAGAACTGTAGGCATAAAATTACTCAATGAGTTAATCGAAGCAGATTTTGGAAATATCAAGTAAAATCGATGTAATTTTCTTCTAAGTGAAGTAAATTTCAAAACATTCTTGATGGTGCGAAGTGGGAAAAGATTTTCAAAGTTTTTCAAAAATCGAAGTAGACTACTTCGAAAGGAGTAAAGTGGCAAATCTGTTTGATGATGATGGAGGGAGAACTGTCATTCAAAGCAAACGTGAAGCGGGTGCATCGTAACGCAGACGAAGCCGAAGCTGAAGCGTGTTTGTGGTTTAGCCTTGATGTCGAATAAAATGGGTTTCCCCACTGAGCTTTTCTGTCCGTGTGTCTGTCTGTCGGTAATCGCACCGAAAAGCCTCAACCACTGGCACGATTGACTACAAGCTTTAAGAGAATAGTGGTTTGAGCGAACTTGCATGAACAACTGTTAAAATTTTATTTTTGAGATTTTATTATTTTAAATTTGCATGTATATGGTCATGGAAACGGTGATAAACTATCAGAAATATCTCTAAGAACGAAAGCGTCTTAATGACCGGCAGTACGGCTTGCGCAGCAACAGGTCCATTGGTGATCCGATGGTTTATCTTTCGTTTGGAGAAAGTAAAATTGTTGCACTTGATATTTCAAAGGCATTTTATAAAGTCTGGCATCTTACTCTTTCATCGAAAATTACTGCTTTCGGTATCGATGAATCCCTCCTTCGTTGGATTAGAAACTTTCTTCCGAACCGTTCAATACAACCTGTATTGGACGGATTCAAGTCTGAAACCCAAAAAATAAATGCTGGTGTGCCCAGTGCTCCTTTTTGTCCCCGACTTTCTTCCTCATTTTCATCATTGATCTCTTGTATATGTTACTTATAACCCAATAAATTGTTTCGATAATGATAGTTTCTTTAGGTTTTCTCATTCGGATGTAGAACTGCAACGGCGCAAAATCTTTAAGTTGAAATTTACAAATTGTAACATGTCACCTGTCGCAATTGTCAATATTTATGAAATAGGCCCCTGGCTATCATCTACAAAACGTACCTACTGTAGTGTTCTCAAATAACTTTTAATTAAACGCACGCCACTGACCGACGAGAAAACCAAGTGTTTCTCCAAAGAGATAATTTAGAATTCTCTCTTTGGAGAGTGCACTATATGCACTAACTATAAGCTTACCAAAAATAAGGTATCTGCTAAGAAATGATTATTATTAAAAAGGCTGTCGTGTGCGGTGGTAGTCCCGATGAAATAATTTAAACTTACAAATAAAAATTAAATATTAAGTAATTTAAGACTTTGAATTTTATATAAATAAACTGAGTAAAAGTAAAGTCTCGCATTTAATTGTATAAATCGTAAATCCCACTTCTGACACTTACATATTGGTGACCCCGAGCTGAAAAATAGAATACACATTCTTCGAAGTCTGGACATAAAGCAATCATTTTGTTGCTAGCCAACTTTACAGCAGTAATCTGTAGATCATCAGCCTTTTGACAATAAAACGCTTAAGCGAAATTGCCTTCCGAAAAAAAAGCAACGGACATAACTGGACATCCGAATTGACCGCGAGTAGTACTTTGTACACATATACAGGGTGATTCACGAGCGTTGTGCCAAAAAGCTAGAGCGTGTAGGTTGAGTTGAGACAAGAAAAAAATCGTATGGGAGGGGGGGGTCTATTCTCCCCCGTTTAGCCGGGAGGGGCAATTTTCTGAAAAATTGACTTTTTTTGTAAAAAAAAATATTAAATAATAAACTGGGTGCAAAAATGTCTTTTCGTTTTTGAGAAATCAAGAAAAAACCAAAACCACTTTTTTCAAAAAAAATCTTTGTTTTTATTTTTACCTATCTGGACTTTTAGTTTAATTTATTAGTTTATTTTATAAATTTAATTTTTTGTAATTGGAGTTTTATGAGGACTCAATAAAGTAGAAAAGTGTTGGATTTTTCCTGGATTTAATCATTTTGTTCATTGATAACGTCTGAAAACTGACCTGCAATTTTTTCTTACTATACCTGGGGCCGCGGCCACTCGCCGGCGAAGGGCTTTACCTGCTAGGGGCTTAAGATTAATTAAATCGCAATTTTTTTTGAATTAATAAACAATTAACAATCTAAAGGTAAATAAAAGGCATCGCACATTTACTAAACAACCATTTAAAATTAAAATATTAACTCATCAACACATAACAATAACAAACTCATACGCTCGAGAAGAGTTAGCTGACAAGGAACTTCTGCTACGGTTTAACTTGTTGTCGAGATCGGGAAGCCGAAAAACTCTACGCTGAAAGACATCCCAATAGAGCGCTGAGAGCTAGAAGTGAAAGGTCAATGGCAGACGTTATCAATGAAAAAAATGATTAATCCAGGGAAAATCCAATACTTTTCTACTTTATTGAGTCCTCATAAAACTCCAATCACAAAAAATTAAATTTATAAATTAAATTAATAAATTAAACTAAAAGTCCAGATAGGTAAAAATAAAAACAAAGATTTTTTTAGAAAAAAGTGGTTTTGGTTTTTTCTTGATTTCTCAAAAACGAAAAGACATTCTTGCATCCGGTTTTCTGCTTCCAACTAAAAATTAACAAACACATTGAATTTTTAAAACAAATTTAGTACTTAATTACATAAAATTTTGAAAAAAATTAGTTCAAAAATGTTTTTTTTGCTTTTTTTTTTGAAAATTTTGAGTTTGAAAATTTATTTTTTTTTAGACTATTCGTAAAAACAATTTAATTTAAAAACAAAGTGAAAGAAGAAGTTTTTGGCTTTTCAGAAAGGTATAGCACGGTGTTGTAAACGAAGCCATTGATTTTTAATATTTTTTTAAACAAAATAAGTCAATTTTTCAGAAAATTGCCCCTCCCGGCTAAACGGGGGGGGGGGGGAATAGACCCCCCTCCCATAGGATTTTTTCCTTGTCTCAACTCAACCTACACGCTCTAGCTTTTTGGCACAACGCTCGTGGATCACCCTGTATATGTGTACAAAGTACTACTCGTTCTTGCCTCACTTCCAGTCGACGCGATAAATAATACTATTGATATTTTGAGTAATCCTCCCGAAACAGATAAATATGGGAATTTAAAAGAAATGCTTATAAAGCGACATACACTTTGAGAACAACGACGTTTAGAACAGTAGGATCGAAAACCCTCAGATCTCTATCGACATATGACATCTATAGCTGGAAGCATTTCGTCCGTTGGTGATATGACCTTATTAAATCACTTTGGGAAAGGAAACTTCCCACTCAGATCAGCATTCCCCTGGCTGTCACTTTAGGGCAGCCATTCCAGACTAAACTAGATTTAGCTGATAAAATATTGGAAACAACCCAGTCATTAAACATTAATTCAATCCAACAACCCCCATACAGTGAAAGCATACCTGACACCACCTCAACTCTTGAAGAGAGGCTTATGAAAGAGATAAACGAAATAAAATCGTCACTCAGAATTTTTTTTTTCAAGAAAGAGGTCGATCACCTTACAAAAATGTAGGCTTCAGAAATATTAGAAGAGAAAATCGTAGCAAAAGCAACCAGAAACAAAAGGTATGTTGGTACCAAAGGGTCCACGGAACTAAAGCCAAAAATTGCACACAACCATGTTATTTCAAACAAAATTCGAATTCAAAAAACTAAGTCCTCTGCCGGATGTACAAATAGCGGACATTCGGCCTTCGACGGGAATTCCCGTTCCCTTTTACTCTGGCCGCTGTTTCCAGGCCCATTATTGGGCCTGATTTTCTTGGCCATTTTAATTTATTGGTTGATATTAAACGACATGCACTGATTGATCCCTTAACAAGCTTATCTGCACTCGCAAGCATTGATTCAAGTTCTATCTATTTTATTTCTCCTCGACTCGCAATTGTCGATGATGAGTACGGTAACTTACTCAAGGAATTTCCAGCTCTGAACAGCACTCCAGATTTCACAATCCCTGTGAAGCATAATGTCGTTCATCATATTGTTACCACAGGTCATTTACCCGTTTCGCATCCAAGACGGCTAGATAATAAACGTCTCAAAATAGCTAAATCTGAATTTGCATACATGCAACAACTTGGCATCTGCAGGCCTTCATCATCACCAACGTGGTCACCACTTCATATGGTGGCAAAAAAGGATCCTGATGATTGGCGTCCTTGTGGCGATTACCGCGCACTAAATTCTGTAACTGTTCCCGATAGATACCCAATATCGCATCTGCACAGTTTTTCTCAAAATTTACGTGGGTGTACAATTTTTTCAAAAGGAGATTTAGTGCGCGCTTATATAATCAGATTCCGGTTGCCGAAGAAGACGTGTATAAAACGGCAATTACAACGCCTTTTGGAATGGTTGAGTTTAAACGAATGCCTTTTGGCCTTAGGAATGCAGCCCAAACATTCCAAAGGTTTATGAATGAGGTTTTAAAAGGCTTAGATTTTTGCTATGTATATATCGACGATATATTAATCGCAAGCGATAATCGAGAAAATCACTTAAAGCATCTTCGAAAACTTTTTGAACGTTTAGTTTGTTTTGGCTTAACAATAAAATTAGTCAAATGCGAATTTGGAAAAGCGGAGCTTGAATTTTTAAGTCACAAAATTGCGGCTTCAGGGATTTTGCCTTCAGTTGATCGTGTAAAAGCAATTTCAAATTTCCCGCAACCAACTACTTTGAAACGAACCCAACGTTTTGTAGGTATGGTCAATTTCTACCACCGACCGTTTCATTCCAAAGCTGGCAGAGACTTTGATCCCGATATACAAGCAAATGAGCAGTTTAGGAAATGCCAAAAATAAAAAGTCATTTTGATGGTCTCCAGAATGCACACACGCTTTTAATGAAATTAAATCAGCTCTTTCAGAAGCAACCCTCCTCGTACATCCTAGTGAATGTGCACCAACACGCCTTACAGTAGATGCATCCGATCTAGCAACTGGGTCTGGACTGGAGCAGTTTTTGGAAAACGAATGGAAACCATTAGGTTTCTTTTCCAAAAAACTACGTCCTGCTGAAGTAAAATACTCAGCATTCGATAGAGAGCTTCTAGCTATTTACCTTTCAATAAGACATTTTCATTAATTTTTGGAGGGGCGAGATTTCGTGGTTTATACCGATCATAAACCTCTGACAACAGCTTTATTCACGAAGTCCAAGACAAGCAAATCACCTTGATTGGATATCTCAATATACGAATGATATTCGGCACATACCGACCGGAAGAAAATGCTATCTCAGAAAATCATGAAAGCTCATTTTCATTTTCACCTGAAAATATCATTAACTCACAATCAGCGGATGAAAAATTAAAGCACTTGCTAAAAAGAAAAACAAGTTCAAGTTTTTCCAACATTTAAACAACCAATTTTGTGCGAAACAACAACTAACGTAAATAATCCTTATTTACCAAAATGTCTCAGAAAACCGGCATTCCTCTCTTTCACATCCCGGCATTAGAGGATCAAGAAAGCTTCTAACTGAGAGATATTTCTGACCAAAAATGAATTCTGATATAAAATCAATGAATCTTTCGTGTATTCAGTGTCAACGTTCTAAGATTAACAGACATACCAAATCACCATTAGGAGGTTTTTGCACAGCTAGCAACCGCTTTGAGCATATCCATATGGAACTTGCAGGACCTCTTGATATTTCAAATGGTTTCAGTTACAGCTTAACAATTGTTGACCGATTCACGCGCTGGCCTGAGGCGTATCCATTTGAAGGATATGAGTGCAGAGACGGTTGCAAAAACATTCGTGTCCGAATATATATGTCGATTCGGAGTTCCAGCAAGAATTACAACCGATCAGGGAGCTCAGTTCGAGTCCAAGCTGTTTTCTGAACTAACGAAACTTCTAGGCACACATAGAATCAGAACCACGGCATACCATCCTCAAGGCAATGGTCTTGTAGAAAGGTTCCACCGCATTCTAAAAGCCGCGCTTAGGTGTCGCGAAAACACAGTTCATTGGACCGACGACTTGCCTTTAGTTCTTCTTGGAATAAGATCTGCACTAAAAACGGACATGGATTGTTCTCCTGCAGAGATGGTCTATGGCCAACCTCTGCGGCTTCCATCTGATTTTTTCTCCTCGCAATTCTCAAGCGATATAGGTGATGATGAAAATCTTCCGGCGTTTGTAGCTAAGCTTCGTACTAGTATGAATTCAATACGTCCAAAAGAAACCCGCAAAGGATAATCGCCAGTCTATATTCCGAAATCACTTCAAGATTGTAACCATGTTTTTGTGCGCTCACCGCCAAATAAAGCAGGTTTCAAAAACCCTTATGAAGGACCTTTTAAGGTCATCAAAAAATTGAGAAAATTTTATATAATCGATATCAAAGGGAAAAATGTTTCCATATCTTTAGATCGCTTAAAGCTAGCATATATGATAGAATCATCTCACCAAGTCGTAAAAAGTAAGAAACAAGTCAATTTTGTTTGAATAGATTAAATAAATTTGTCAATTTTTTTTTATCTATGTCGCCTACGGCTGGAAGGGGGGTGATGTAGTGTTCTCAAATAACTTTTAATTTAACGCACGCCACTGACCGACGAGAAAACCAAGTGTTTCTCCAAAGAGATAATTTAGAATTCTCTCTTTGGAGAGTGCACTATATGCACTAACTAAGCTTACCAAAAATAAGGTATCTACTAAGAAATGATTATTATTAAAAAGCTGTCGTGTGGAGTGGTAAGTCCCGATTAAATAATTTAAACTTACAAATAAAAATTAAATATTAAGTAATTTAAGACTTTGAATTTTATATAAATAAACTGAGTAAAAGTAAAGTCTCGCATTTAATTGTTTAAATCGTAAATCCCACTTCTGACACTTACACTACGTCCTAAGTTAATACAACTCTCACGTCCGGGCTAGTGCTCCAGTGACGTGCTCAAACCAACTATAACTGCTTAAGTGAACTTAACCTAATGTCAAGATACCGGACGAAAATTTGATGGTGGATGGTCGAACCACTAATCAAATCGACCATAAGCTAATCGGCGCAAGACACACATCCAACATCTTGAACGTGCGCACTTTCCGAGGAGCAAATGTCGACTCTGACCACTTTCTGGTAGTGGATTGTCGCTTAGTTTATAGCTCGACTACACGGTTAAAATTTTTTTAATACAACTCCTGTATTACAACTGTATGTAGTACACAGAATAATACTTTTTAATATTCTCAAATTATTACATTTAATTTTAATATATTTTGTATTAAATTTTAATATTTTGGTATTATTTTTTTCATTTTTAATTTATTGTGTATTAAATTTTAATATTTTTCTATTAAAGTTACCATTTTTAATACAAAAAGATTGGAATTTTATACATTTGGAATTAAAACCAAAATTTAATAACCGTTGGTCCTACATTTTAATACCCTTATTTTGAAAAATAATACAATTTTATTAAAAAAAAAACCCTCTTGTATTACATGTTAATACCCTTGCATTAAAATATAATACCGGTTTGTATTACATTTTAATATTCTTGTATTAAAATGTAGATAATACCCGTTTGTTTTACATTTCAACTGTATTAAGATGTAATACTCGTTTGTATTACATTTAATAGCCATGTATTAAAAAGTAATTCAATTTTATTAAAAACAAATCCTTTTGTATTACATTTCAATACCCTCGTATTGAAATTTAATAAATATTTAATTTAAAAAAAACACTTGCTTTACATTTTGCTGTTTGACATCTGCCTGTAGTGTAGCGTCATTACAAAAAAAGTCACTATGGAGAACGCAAGTGTAAAATTCGGGTCGTTTCTCAAAATTCGTCGTTTTAAAACAAAACAAGCAAGTTTAATACAAATAAAAAACAAAAGTGTTAACGAACACGAAGGAGAATTAATTGCCAATTTTGAAGCCACTTCTTTGGATATTCTTCTTTCCGGTAAGTAAAAAGTAAAAAGAAGCAATAAGAATAATAAAAATAAGTGCAAAAACGCTGGTCTTCCTAAATCTATTTTACTATTTAAAACAAAAATTCTTCAGTGTGCAGTCAATTAAAGTTAAGTCATATTTTCAAGAACAATAAACATTTCAAGATCAATAAACATAAATTATCGAATTATCCTAAAACTGATGTGTTTTTCAGCGAATGTAGCACACAGTCTGCCACTTCGTTATCGTGCGTCGTTTCATTTTCTATCATATTCTTAAATGCACATCAAGATGAAAGAATGTTCTATTTTCAATGAGTCCAAACAAAATGAAACTAGATTTTATTTCCATTTAATTGTAATGTGTGACACAACTTTACTGCAAATTTGCTTACAGTGTAGGGGTTTTTTCCAGAAAAAATTTCGATAAGTTTCCTTTTTTTAATACGAATTTTCTCGGGACAGTTCTGGATACTACAACACCAGAAGTCACTGGTGATTTCACCGTAAGAGACCGCGACGGATCTGAAATTCCGGTCGAATTAACGAAAAATATCGTCGCGCATTATATGACTTGCAGAAAAAAGAAAAAAGAAAAAGAAAATGTTCCTGCAAGTGCCACAAATCAAAATGCCTCCATTGGCTCACGAATGCTGCTCTACAAAGAGGTATCACCAACAACGCTTTCAAATTAATATCATAATGAAATACTGCACTCGTAAATCAACACAAACAAACACACTTATACACATACATATTATTACATATAATTTTGGTAGATCGTAGTTAGTAGATAATTAATTTTAGAACTTGTGAGTTATGAGATGTAGATGTTTTAAGATGTGAACATTATTGAAAACAGTCAAAATTAAAAAAAAATATCTAAAATTTTGAAAAAAGAAAACTTTTGAAAAAAAAATTAAATAAAAAAAATTGAAAAATAAAAAAATTCGTACACCAAGTAAACGTTGACGTCTTTGTACAGGTTGAATCTTGTGATAGGTACTATAATTTGGCCATTTGTAATATTGTCGATTGTCCTTTTTCTGTAGGGTCTCGAAAAATTTATCTAGGACAGTGAAAACCACTTCCTTTTAGAAGAAAATGACAAAACAGGAACATTAAAGGATTCCTCACGGAGGTGTTTGGTTCCGCAACAAATTATCTCCTACACAAGTGTGGAAATTATCCTACAAAAGAAGATAAAATTGCTTGTGCGGAAGCTGTTATTTTACTATTACTACTTTTAAAGTTGTGGACAGTACTGTTTGAGGAATACTGGCTACTTATTGAATAAAATAAGAAATTTAAACAATAAACGCCAAAAGTGTGAGGGGACATTTGGAAAAAAAAAATATTTAAAACAACTACCAGCCAAGAATCTTCAAATGAAGTAGAATCAGAAATTGAGCCAGAAGACAGCGAGTTTTTTGAAAACTGTTTAGCATTGGAACAAGAACATGCAATTAAGGAAAGACTTGCAAGAACTCTTGCAATAAGGAAAAAAACAATTATGTATCTTCCCATCGATATTTTTGGAAAATTTCCATTCTTTTTTTATAATACCATGCATTTTAATGAAAATATTTTTTTAAATTTTTTGTATTCGACTTTGATCTCCACTACCCAGGAAAGGGAGATTTGGTTTTAAGCAACTGGGGGCTTTATGTCCCCCATGTTATCACTGTATACAAAGAGACAATTAAAGGGGACACATTCATTCCAGGTTTGTCATCATAAATACATTCCAATAATATTTTATTAATAGTGTTTTCTCCTTATAGATTGGAGCAGCGAGATAAATAACTTTTTGTTGCTCTTAAAACTTTTACCTTCGACCTTCAATTAATAAATTAATTACATTGTAAGAGGTAACTTTAAAAATAGAAACATTTAAATATATGTAGATATGTACCTATCTATTTATTTTTCGTTTCTTGTTTTTATTTTTTTTTCCTGATATACTATTTCAACACTCCCAAGCAAAACTACAATATTGCGCAAAAGCAACCACACATCTTTGCTGTTGGCGCTTACAAACAAGCCATTTCACAGTATTACATTAACTTGGACAGCAAAGTAGTAAGCGTTCCATTAAGTTTTACGTTTAATTAAACCTTTGATTTGTTATTTAATTTTTTTTGTATTTAATATTCAAAACGCGTTGGTCTTCAAGTGAATGACAAAGACAAAACAACATCTATCCACCGCCTAGGACAAAATGCCATTATTGGTAGCAGCAGTTTTGAGGTAGTCAAGGAGTTCACCTACCTTGCAACAAACTTCAATGCCACAAACGAAACGACACCTTAGTGGAGATCCGAAGAAGAATTACCCTAGCGCACCGCTGCTGCTTCGGTTT
The DNA here is from genome assembly GCA_943590905.1 of Sphaerophoria taeniata. Lineage (NCBI taxonomy): Eukaryota > Metazoa > Arthropoda > Insecta > Diptera > Syrphidae > Sphaerophoria > Sphaerophoria taeniata. The sequence continues at coordinate 249,762,138 of OX016540.1, read as the reverse complement.
TCAGACAACTGGGTTCAAAACCCCTCACTCGAAGGACAAAGTGTCTGCTATATTCTACCAGTTCTATTGGCGGCGCACACTGGGAAAATTAGTATGGGAGCGCGGAAAAAACTCTATAAAAACTGAACCACTTGATGGATTTGAATGAAATTTTCAGGAATGATTACTTGACACGAAAGAAATCGATGGAATAAATTACCACCCACTACCGCGAATCCCAGAATGATAAAGAATTGAAATGAATTCCTTCAAAAATGTCAAAAATGTTATCATAGAAATATTATTCATAGCAGATACACTTTTGTCAATAAAATAATTCATTATTTATTGATTAGTTAAATAAAAAAAGTTAAAAAGTACTTTGCAATGAACCTTTTCTGAAATTGAGAATAAAAACGTTTGTACACTTGGTCCACAACACATTCAATTTGGATATCATTTAATTGATAATTTAAATCTACCAAGAAAAGTTTAAATTTTATTATATCTGTGTCACATTCTATTAGTTGCTTACATCTTTGTATGAAAATGGAATTGTAAACCTTTCCATAATGGATTAATAATTTTTAATCAAGAAAATCTTGAGATCACTTTTCCACAAATCATTGACTTCAAAAGATGTCAATAAAAGTGTATGCAAAAGATAACGGACCATTTTCTCTTTGTGTCAAATTATCATGAAATTAATTAGTTAATTTAATTAATTTAATTAAATTTTAAATTTTTAGTTTACTTAATTTTTTTTAATTTTTGTAGTAGATTTAAAAAAAAATGAAACAAAGTGAACATAATAATAACATAATAAAATAATAATAATAATAATCATTTTCATTTAACAATTTTTTCTTTTGACAAATCTATTGTTTTTACTTATATCGTATTGCATACAAATGTATTAGCATAGATAAGAGAGGTTTTGGTTAAATTAAAGAAAAAATATATGATAGTCAGCCAAACATGTTCCATAGCTCTTAAACGATAAGTTTTAATAAAAAAGTGGCTTCACAAATTTTATAGGAAATTAAATTTTCTACAACTTTGTCGAAGGTAATTTTTCTCTATCATCAAAATTGAGCAAGCTACGAGCAGCTTTTTAAATTCATAAAAAAACAAAATGGCTGTCCATCCGGTTATATTTTTAGTGAAATTTTTTAAAAATTTTGTTTGACTATTGATGTACTTCCATATTTTTGGTCAAAAAAGCAAATATACTGAAATAGATTTTGTAACGCAAAATAATTTTTTTTTTCAAATTATAACAATTTTTAGTTTATTTTGTGACTAATTGCAGTTTTTCATCTGCAATTAAATACAGAGTGGCACCCGGTGGCACCTAAATTTGGTACCTATCGAAAGATAAACTTTTAAGGATTATGATGACACTAGTCCCTGACTGTAAGCAAATGTAGCTAAAATTGTATGTCCAAAAGTATTAAAAAAAATGCAAATTTTTGAGTGCTTTTTTAAAATAATCATACAAAGCCAACCAAATTTTCAAAATCAATTTTTTCTTCGGTTTAATATTGAGACAATATAGTTCGTTAAGGAAATAATAAAGAAAAGCATTGGGGCGAAACCAAACAAAAAAAACTTTTGTCTATGTGCTTTTTTACCATGTTATCAATACCACTCACAAGTTGTGTCTTTAAAAAGCTATAAAAACGAAACCAATGGTGCGATTTCAATAATTCTTTCTGACTTAGATGCAGATTTTATTCTGAAATCTGAAAACATCCTCACAAATTTTGTTTTCAAAATTTTATTTTTAAGACTTTTTTCAGCAAAATCCCCAGTGTGCGGCGCCGAGTGCTGGACGATAAGTAAAAAAGGGGAATTTATACTGGGCACTTTCGAAAGAAATATTCTTCGACGGATTTTCGGTCCCGTATGCGACGAAAGCGAATGGAGAAGAAGGTTCAACCGAGAACTGTACGAGCTTAACGGAAAGAACCAAACTTTATATTGAACAAACATTTTCATTGAAAATGTAGGCATGTATTTTCGAAGCCGAAACATGAATGACCCTATTTTTTAGCAGCTAATTTTTAATGAAAATGAATAAACCGGCTTCAGTAAGAGCTTGAAAATAAATCTTTAATGGATTACTGGGGAAATTGAAACTAACAATCTAATGTAATGAACTTTCTTGTAGGTCTGTGCTATGGGAAATTTATTCAGACGGATTGTAATGCAAGTATTTCAAGTGGGACACACCAGACGATCTTATTATAACTACATTTATTATTCCCAAGAACCGACTTATCAATCTTTTTCATAATAATGGGTAGTAACACGAACAAGCGCTATTTGGTTTTCAAGCCCAAGTATGTATTTGAATTTCAACAACCGCAAAGCTTTCTTTTCAACTAACGAAATTCCATTTGCTAATTTCCAATCGTTAATTCATAATTTATGTGTCTCAGATACATACTATTTGGTTTTAATTAGTATTTGTTTCACAACTTAGCAGTTCGGACAACTCTTCTATTAAATATTGGATACGCATCGCATATTGCTTGCATGTCACTTTGCGTTCGGCCACAAGCATAAAATTGGTATTCACGAAAATGTATACATAATTCCTCTTTTGATACAATTTCACTAATATAGTTTAAAAAAAGCAACTCTTGGGACTTTGTTATTGTGGTTATGATTACACTTACCGCAAGTCGGTAAAAAAATCTGCATATCGCAGAATGCACAAGAGACGGCCAGGCCAATAACCAAGTGATTTGAAAACACAACGTATAGTAGTTACATACCTACCGCTACCTGTACTCGTGATTTACTCATCTTTATGCCAAAAAAAAGGTTCCACCACACCGAACAGTATTATCATCTACAAGATACCACCAAGGCACCAACCACAATCAACGCTTGGGTGCGCAATTCAGTTCAGAGTGCCACAAACGAAAGTAGTAGACCGTGATTCCCTGCAGAGTGATCGCTTCTGTTCTGTTTGATGCTTTTAGTCGGGCATTGTTCATTTTTTCTGTGTCCCATAATTCTTCAGTTCAGATGGAGTCGATGTAGTGGTTGCATGATCTCGCTCCGAGAAAAGAAATTATTTGTCATTGAATATGTAAATAATCGTGTTAGCTATTTCAGTTCATGCTTATTTAGTTGATGAAAGCCAGACTGTAACGATTTATTGTTACTTGTAATTTTTAACTTTCCCAAATCAAATACTTAACCCTAATGTGAGCGATCTATACGAATAAAGGTATAAGCTCAGGGAAAAAGACGACAACAAACTTCCAGGCCACCACTCCTCATGCATTTTTATTACTGTGATACGGTTACCTTTGTTTTAACAGTGCCCTCATCATCGCTGACGCCATTCACAGTCTTCAAAACAAACAGGTGAATACAACACTCCGCACGCTCGAGTCTCTCGTCGCACAGTGGCCCGTTTAGGCGAGGAACGTGGCAATAATCATTTTTCGCGTGATTTTATTTTGAAAAAGTAAAAATCACATTTTGTTTAGAATTGTTTAAAGTGTAAGAATCCAAAAACAATAGAATATTAGATGAACGGTTTGGCTTGAGGAGCCGATCAAAGTCAGAAAATATTTAAAAAAAAAAAAAAATATTTTTTTTTTTTTTTTGTTGCACTTCGAACTTGAATATAAGAAAAACGGTGCAAGTAAATCCATTTATTTTTTTTTGTTGAAAAGTTTGACATTATTTTAATCAAATTTTGGAAACAAAAACAAAAAAAAATGCATACTTATCTTTTTTTTAATGAAAAAAAAAATCACTTTTTGCACCTCTTTTTGAATTTTAACTTGGCTCATATAAAAAACGTCAAAACCCGTCAAACCAAACTAAGTGAGGAATGAATGCCCACATATTCCTTAACATGTCCTCAAAAAATCAGCTGCGTAAGGTTGCATAAAGCCGAGTTATGGCAATTTAATTGGTTCAAGTCAGTGATTATTCATTTTTTTTAGTTTTTTCATATGAAAAGAATATAATTAATCTTTTTGTCGCAACCTTTATTTTGGATTTGCATGACTTAATTTAGGTATATAAATAAGTGCAATGAGTGGAAAGCTAAAAAAAAAATTTGGAAATCACGGAAGTATCGGCAAAAGTTAAGCTTCAGGACATCATGGATCATACAGCAAAGAGGTTGTTACAAACCAAAACCGAGAATCAGCTTCTTGAACTACCAACAGATCTTACATTAAGGGGCAAATGGGGTTGCGATGGATCATCTTACCAAAGTGCGTACAAGCAAAAAATTAACTCAACAGGAAATGAATCGGACGAAAACATGTTTATGGCATCAGTTGTTCCACTCAGGTTAAATTGCCCAAATGGTGAAATTTGGAGAAACCCTCGCCCATCATCAGTTCATTTCTGTCGACCTATTCAATTTCAATATTCTAAGGAAACTGGCGATCTTATAAATATGACAGTCAACGATATCCGGAATCAAATATTAAATATTCAACCAACAGCTTATAAAGTGAATGAAGAAGTAACATTAATAGTTAAACACGAGTTCTTTTTAACTATGATTGATGGGAAAGTTTTAAATGAACTAACGGAAAAAGAAGTTTAATGCACAGGATGAAGGAGATATTACGGACGAACATAACTACGAGTATGGGATTTCTCCATTGCATGCTAGAATTAGGTGCATGGAATTCATTTTGAAACTTAGCTATACGATTGCTAAGGAAGGAGAGGATAGCTCTATTGGAATCAAAGAGTTAGAAAAAAAGAGGAAGCAGGATATTCAAAAGCGTTTCCATGAAGAACTTGGACTTGATGTGGATAAACCTAAGCCTGGGTTTGGAAATACCAATGATGGCAATACTTCCAGGCGATTCTTTGAACAACCGGATGCAGCTGCTCGATTAACTGGAGTCAATGAAGAAATTATTAAAAGGCTTCAAATAATATTTAATGTCTTAAACTGTCGAGAAAAAGTTAATACAGTAAAGTTTGGGGAGTATACAAGAGAAAAAAAAGTGTTATTAAGACAACTTTATCCAGAAAAACAACTCATCACCCCTACTCTTCATAAAATTTTGGTTCGTAGTCAAAATATTATGGAGTATCAGTCACTTCCACTTGGGGAATTATCAGAAGAAGCTCAGGAATGCAAAAATAAGGACTACAAAAGATACAGGTATCAAAATACATGCAAAGTTTCAAGAATTCGGCAAAATGAAGACCTGTTTACTATGCTATCTCATCAGATCCACTTATTTCTTCCAAAAGGCATGCTAGAAATCAAAAAGAACTGAAAGCACACTACTCCCCAGAAATGTTAGATCTATTAGATTCAACATTGAATTTAGATGATAGTTTTCAAGAAATAATATAAGTAAATTATTAAGAATAAAACAAGATAAAAATCTAACATTTATGCTTTATTTTTTTCCATATTCGTACTTTTGAAACACTTTTCTAATTTGAGGGTTGTTTTTTTCATTGAAATATAGAAATTATGGTAATTTTCTGTTAAATTGAAACACCCTGTTTGATTTTGAATGTAAATATTGATGGATTGATTGGTTGCATATCAAAAATTATAAAACTTAAAAACTTTAATTTAAAAAAAAAAAATTTTTTTTTTGCTTTTATGACTATTCAAGTGTTATTTTTTTTTCTTTTTCCTGCTTTACTTAAACTAATTGTTCTCTAATCATTCACAAAAACAAATTTTTCGCCATTATGGATATATTTTTAACAATTTTTATGACATTGAAAAAACTTCCAACTTTGGGACTTAATTCTGAAACACCCTGTGAACATATTTTGTTAAAATTTTCACGAAACATAGCTTTGGAAATTCCCTGCTAAATAAAAAAAAAATTGAAGCGATATCTTTTTTCGTTTGGGAGCTATGATTTTTGCAAGGTAAAAAGTGAAAACGGGCCACTGTGCGTCGTCGGTGCTCCACACGTAATTGCAATGATCGTACGTGCTCACTTCCTATTTTGGTTTTCTTATTTTATTTAATGTGAAAACAAACTCAAGAACGAAGATCTTCGGCCGGCAAATCGGAATTTGATACGATCGAACATTGAAACTTCAGAATCGAATTCGATCAAAACTGTCATTGTTACTCCAGAAGTTGGCTGTGAAAGAATTTTGTAGGTTACAAGTGTTTCGTGTTTGCAAACTGTGAAAGGGTAATTAAGCTTTTAATTGCCCTTGTGTAACTGGTGTTGAAGTTTCCCAAAAATAAAAATTTCTCAAAATTTTATGAAATTCCAGTTTCGAAAGAAAGTGTTTTATGTTGACCGTTTAAAAAGTTTTTCCTCGTTTCGTTTGTTGCATATTAAATTCACTTTCTATGCAAATTTTGTCAGTTTATAGGAAAAAACAAAGAATTGGTTTTACCCCGTTTGTTGGAAAAGCACGACCAACGGATGCGGACGGTGTAGTGATTTTAAATTGAAATAGTGTCACTTTTTTCTGTATTTTAATTTGTTTGGTGTATAATATTATTGTTAAACTATATATATGTGGGCAAGGTATACTTAGCAAGCCTATACAAATGGCTTTTTCATTTCGAGCCACAGCAACTCATGCGAATCATGGTGAAGTGTGGTTTGGGTTTCGCTAACATAACATTGTGGTACTTCAACTAGTGCGCATTTAAACATTAAAAAAAGCTGTCATGGTGACGGGAATTATCTTACAAAAATAAACACAATCATAATTATTATACTCTCGTCTCTTCCGCCCAACCACCTCTCGTGTCGGACCATCTCATTGTTGGATAATTAAGTTTATTTAAAATTTTGGATACGTGTGAAAATTTCCCGACACCAAACCCATTTTCAAAGGTATGCCGTACAACATCCTATGCAATTAAGTTGTGATTTTTATCTCGTGTAGTAGTGATTCATTATGGTTATGGTGACTCCGTCAAATTTAAATTTGAAAACTTTCATTGTTTTTGAGAAAAACTAAATAATGAATAAATTGTTGATGAATTTAAAATTATAACAAAAAAAAAGGAAAAATGTTAAGAATGTGATTATTTTTTTGTGAACGGAAAGGATTTTAAAAATATTTGTTTTGATGTAAAGTGGTATCAGCCGAACTTTAGTAACTACCTATGTGCATCTTCACCATGTCAATCTGTCCTTCCGCTCCTCTGACCGCTAGCTAATATTAATGACTAGGTATCGTTAATTTAAGTTTAATATAAAGTTGTGTTCTGAAAACTCTTGTGCCGCAAGTATTTAAATGTGTTTTTTATCTTTAGGCGTACATAATGTTTTGTAGCAAGCTTCAAAATCTCGAAACTTTCGTACCAAGAATCCCTAAAAATATTTTTATTTAATCCACAACGATTGAGTGGACTCAATACAACGGTCATTCTAATGATAGTTTTTAAAAAACAATGGAACCTATGCAGAATTATGTTTTCTAAATTTTGGCGTTTGAGTAAGGCTACAAAAGTTATTAACAAACAAATAACTGCATGTTCTCTTTTGATAAAATTGTCTAGTAAACATTACAAAACCATCGTCATCATTTCCTTTTGTTACTTTGGATTTCTTTTAATGGTTTACAAACTTACTCTAATAATACATGGTGGCTGATAATATTGCTACATTAAGAAACTCAAACTACTTCTTTTTTCAGTGTATGGAATTCATTTTAATTTTGTTCATATTAAAGTTCATTAAATTTTAATAAATATAGGTTATTTAGTTTAAAAAATAAAGGATTTTAAATGTCCCCCCGCTCGTTGCTCGATGCATTTGCGACATCTAATCAAAAAATTGTTCATTACTGCTTGGAAAGTTGACACTGAAATAGCCACAATTGTTTCTTGAATGGCTTGCTTTAATTCATACAAATTTTTTGGTTTTGACTTGTAGACTTCCTGTTTGCAATAACCCCACAAAAAAAAAATAAGGACAGCATGGTCAGGTGACCTGGGAGGCCAACGGAATGAGGAGTTCCTGGATATCAGCTTGTTCGGAAATTTTCTTTGCAATTCTGTCATAACAGGCTATGTGGGGAGCTGCATGAAACCAAACAGTTTTGAAAGGAATTCTCTTTTGGCGTAGTTCTGGATAGAAAAACTCTCTCAACATGGTCAAGTAACGGTCTCCAGTAACCGCAACGGTGTGACCATTTTCTTCGAAAAAATAGGGCCCGACAATGCATCGTGACGAAACTGACCACCATACTATGACACGAAGTTGATGCAACTCTGTCTCATGGAGTATCTGTGGGTTGGAAGCACTCCATATTTGACATTTGGAGCATCTTCTCGTCAAATTCCAAGTGAATCGGCAAGTCTGCTGCATTCAGTTCCGTTTCAGGTTTCCGTACTTTAAGGCGCCCTTATAGAGGTTCAATTCCCTTCAAATCTCTTTGTGATGTATTAATTTAATTTAGTTGAAAATCTATTCATAATTTATGTTATTTTGGAATTTGTAAAGTATACACTATACAGCTAATGCGTTCAACACTGCGATTTGCTGTATGTGTGTGTTTTGCTCCATGATTTGCATTCGTTCGTCGTATAAGTCCTAAATGCAGTTCAAGGAGCACTTCCACCTATTCAGAGTAACAGAACGTTTTATTATTTTTAATCTAAGCCGTTGAAATATTCGATTATTGCCACCGCGTTTTAAGATAAAATGAGACGACATGACATTATTTGCCCAGCGAAAAAAAATGTTCTGTTTGTGGATTGGATTGCGGTTGTAATGTTGGGCAGCTGTATGCTCAATGGAGACGCTGTGTTAGTGACATTGTAAATCATTAAAATTCAATATTGAATCACTTTAGTAATCGATTTTGCCTACTTACCGTAGTGTCCGTGGCTTAATTGGTAGGTGCGTTGGCAGCTAAGCAGAACGTGCGTCGTGGGTTCAAGTTCTAATCGTGCCCATAAAGTTTTTATTTCATCTTTCACAGGTACTGCCTCTTGCGAAGAACTGACAAAACTTCCAAGAGTATCAATCATGAAAAAGTGCTTCTCAACTTTGCCGACCGCAATCGGCGGCGTTAAATTGTAGGTCACCTCAATTCTTCATTCACACTCAGAGAATTGTTGATGAGAGTAAGCCACTTAGGCCTTGGCTCTTCAAGAGCTGTCGCGCCACTCTATTTATTTTGTATGGTCCTTCCTTAGTTCATTCTCCAATCACCAAAAGCAAGAGTTTTGGGATCTGCAGTTACTTGATCTGTATACCCGAGGTTCGGTCTTCCAGACCATTTCGAACCTGGGGGCTGCGAAGAGAAGACTTTCTTGGCTGGAGCGTTGTCGTCTAATCGCTCGATGTGGCCGAGCAAATGTAGACATCTTTTCTTAGTTTTTCGGGCTATATCCTATATCTAAATCTAAAAACACCTCGTAGAGTTCACTGATGTTGAAACTACTTCTCCATTTGACCGAAAATTTAATTATTCATTGAGTTGTTTTGACGTTTTTCTCCGATGTGTAGACTTTGACTAGACGCATCAAAGACCCACGATCTTCGGAAATCATATTGGTAAACCAAAAACCGTGGTAATGCTCTTTCTTGAAGCGAAAGTCCTGATGCGTACGCTCTCCCTCCACTTCGTTCTTTTTTCCTAAATTTTCCAGAAACCTTTCAAGGTCACGAGAAAAGCTGAACTATATTTTGCTTTCCAGTCGCCAGAGCCAGTTTCTTGCTATCTAATACTCTTTCTACATATACCTACAAAAAGGAGAGTTTCTCTTTGATATCTGGGGAAAGCAAATTTTGTTCTTTCATTCAATGTTAACAATCCTGAAGCTTGTTTAGAAAGATTAAGGGCCAACCAACTCATTTAGGGAAAGGCATTTTGGCTTCTTTAACATACTGTAATATTCGGCTTGGTCCGACAATTAAAACTTATTCACTTTTTAAATAAAACACAAATTCACTTTATTCAAATCACTCACAAACTTATTTATTCAACACTTTCAATTATAACTTTTCAAACACAGTGTACTTTACTTATCACAGTTCACAATCAACTAATTCGCCTCGCCACCAAACGGCTATTTATATCAAAAATGATGGGTTCTAGAAACTACTATTGGTTCCTATTAGTTCTTGGGGAAGCTGAATGTTCGAGAGAAAATACTGGGATTTTTGTAGGGGCTAACGTTCTTAATGCTAAACAAAAAGTTTCTCTTAATCTTAATTAATTATTGCCCCTCACGAGTGTTTACTACTACAATTAAACGATATTAAGTAAAGAGAGTATGTACATTAAATAAAGAAAGAGATACAGAGTAAGTAAAGAGAGTAAGAAAAGTGTGTACATTAAATATAGAAAGAGATACAGAGAGTAAGAGATAATAAAGTATACACATTAGTATTAGACATTACAATAGAAGGAGATACAGAGCGTATGAGATAAATAAAGTGTATACACATTACATTGCCCCCTCCTTAGGATTGATCGTCCCGAACAAATCCATCATCTTCATCACCACTGTAGCGATGTAGTCGGTCGCGATGTACGACTTTAAGTTTACCTCTGACTCCTTTTTGTATCCGGTACACGACGTCGTTGATTTTGCTAATCACTGTATATGGACCTTCCCAGTCCCGTTGAAGTTTCGGTGACAACCCTTTTTGTCGATGGGGATTGTAAAGCCACACTCGATCTCCTGCTTGGAACTCTGTTGTTGTCGCTCGTATATCGTAGCGTGTCTTCATTCGGTCACTGAACATCTTTATTTTTGACCTAGTATCGTCGTGGATCTGAAGGAGTCTTTCTCTGAGGTCATCCAAGTAGTCATCCTCGGCTTGCGGTTCCGACGTGGGACATCCAAATTTAATTTCACTCGGCAATCTGATGTTCCTTCCCATCAAAATCTCAGACGGTGTATGGCCAGTTGAGCTATGTCTTGCACTTCGATACGCCATCAAAAATAGTGGAATGTGTCGGTCCCAATCTCGCTGGTTGTCGTCCACAACTTTGCAAAGATGTTCCTTAAGGGTTCGGTTGAACCGTTCGACCATGCCATCAGATTGTGGGTGGAGTGGTGTTGTTCTTGTCTTCTTGATGTGAAGAAGCCCACAAACTTCCTGGAATATGTTTGATTCAAAATTCCTTCCTTGGTCGGAATGCAGTTCTAATGGAACACCGAATCTGCTCACCCAGTTGAACACAATTTGGTCTGCGACTGTTTTGGCTTCTTGATTCGGAATGGCGTATGCTTCAGGCCACTTGCTGAAGTAATCCATGACGACCAGAATATAACGATTTCCATTATTTGTTTCCGGAAATGGACCCGCCACGTCTATTGCAATCCTTTCAAAGGGTGATCCGACATTATACTGCTGCATTTGGCTGTGATTCTTTTTGTTCGGGCCTTTGGTGGCAGCACAGGTATCACATTTTCGGCACCACCTCTCGACATCTTCCCTTGCATGTAGCCAATAGAATCGTTGTCGAACCTTTTCTAGCGTCTTGTTTACTCCTAGATGGCCTCCCGAAACTCCATCATGCATCTCTCGCAGAAGGTCCACAATCTTCGATCTCGGCAAGACTAGCTGCATTACATAGGACTTTCCATCTGCTGATTCCCATTTACGTCGAAGGACACCTTCTTGGACATGCAATGAGTCCCACTGTGCCCAATAGGCCTTTAGAGCCGGACTTCTGTCGGAGATATCAGCCCATTCTGGTTTTTCCTGGTGTTCCTTGCATGCGAGGATGGGTTCAATATCTGGGTCCTCTTGTTGAGCCTTCCTCAACTCGTCGTTGCTCCAGCCATAAATGGGATCGGTTCTGGTTCGTAGGACAGTGACCACTTCTTTTTCTTCTTGGCGTCTGCAATGCTTACAGTCTTGCTTACATGGTCTCCGAGACAGTGCATCAGCATTTGAGTGAAGCTTCCCCTTCCGATGTTGAATTTCATAATCGTACGTCTGCAGCCTCTCAATCCATCTCGCCACTTGACCCTCTGGATTCTTGAAATTCAAAAGCCAGTTTAGTGCTCCATGGTCGGTTCGGAGAAGAAACTTCTGTCCATAGAGATACTTATGGAAGTGCTTTGTTGCCAAAATCAGTGCAAGAAGTTCTCTTCTGGTCACACAATAGTTTCTTTCTGACTTTGAGAGTACCTTGCTGTAATAGGCAATTACCTTTTCTTCACCATTATGTACTTGTGATAGTACGGCACCAATCCCGACATTGCTGGCATCAGCGTCAATGATGAACGGTTTTCCGGGAGTCGGATAGGTCAGCACTGGTGCATTACACAAGCGTTGCTTGAGCTCTTGAAAGCTGCGCTCGCACTCACCTGACCATTTAAACTGCTTTCCCTTTTCCGTTAGCTGATGTAGACTCTTGGCGATCTCAGCAAAGTTTTTGACGAAGCGCCTATAGTAGGTGGCTAGACCCAGAAAGCTTCGGAGTTGATGTTTGTCCTGTGGTGTTGGCCAATTCTTCACGGTGTCAACCTTATCAGGATCCGTCTTAACTCCTTGGGATGAGATGATATGTCCCAGGTATTTCACTTCGGTTTTGAAGAGTGAACACTTTTCTGGATTGAGCTTGAGGTGGGCTTCTCGAAGTCTTTGAAACACGGCTCTCAGATTTGTACAATGTTCGTCAAATGTTTTCCCGTATACGATGACGTCATCCAAATAGACCAGGCAAGATTTCCAAGTGAGTCCTTGCAGGACGCATTCCATAAGGCGCTCAAAAGTCGCTGGAGCATTGCACAGTCCAAAAGGCATCACTTTGAACTGCCACAGTCCGTTTCCTGTCGAGAACGCTGTCTTCTCTTTGTCTTCAGGATGGATTTCTACTTGCCAGTACCCACTTTTCAGGTCCAACGTTGAGAACCATTGTGCTCCTTCCATTGCGTCCAGAGTATCGCTGATCCTAGGCAGAGGGTAGCTATCTTTCTTGGTCACATCGTTCAACCTTCGATAGTCCACGCAAAAGCGGGTTGATCCGTCTTTCTTCTTTACCAGGACCACTGGAGACGCCCAAGGGCTTTTTGAGTTTTCGATAAGACCCTCTTCTTTCATGGTGGTTATCAGTTCTTCAACCTCACCTTGTTTGGCTAGTGGAAGGCGTCTTGCAGGTTGACGAATCGGCTTTGCATCCCCGGTGTTGATTCGATGTTGAACCAGTTGTGTTCTGCCATATTTCCCTTGCGATGACGAAAAGATGTCTGCAAATTCTTCGAGGAGACCTTCTGCAGTTCTTCGTTGTTGGTGACCAAGATTTGATGACTTGAGAATGTTGGTCTTTATGGAGCTCAGCTCTCCGGACTTAGAGGTTTGCCTTGACTCTTCTTCATTGATTCTTGTTATCGCTGATACAGATTCGCATTGTCCGACAATCTCACCTTTTCTAAGCTTAACTTCGTACGGCTTGATGTTCAGTATTCGTACGGGAACCATGTTATTTACAGGTCTCACAAGAGTCTTCCCAATGGTGACGTTTTGGGAGGACTTTACAGATGCTGGTTCGACCATGAGGTATCGATGGCTTCCAGGCTTACCCTTCAATTTCGTCCACACGAATACTTCTGAAGAAGCAGGCAAAGTCAGATCTTCTTTAATGACGGTTTTCACAGATAGCGAGGTCTCATACGAGTGAATCCCATAGATCATCGGAATCTCGATGTTTCGATATTTCAGGACTTGGTTCCCGATGTCCAATATCACTCCGTGATCTTTCATGAAATCGACACCGACAATGCACTCGTCGCATATATCTGCTACCAGGAACAGGTGAGAGAATTCCAGCTCTGCCATCCGGATCTTAAGACGTACCTCACCATAAACTTTTGCGGCTTCTCCAGTTGCAGTCCTTAGACGATAGCTGTTGGTGTTGTGGAGCCATGTCTTCTTAACGAGGTCCTGCCGTACAATGGACGCCGTGGCACCGGTGTCGATGGTAGCCACACATTTGTTGCCGTTTATACTTGCTTCCACGGTCAGGCTCTTGTTGTCACGTTTCGTTTGAGAAACCTGGATGGTGTTTCTGTAGCTATCGGTACTAGAAGCCAGCTTCTGTCCCTCGAAGTTGGTGGGGTGAGAAACAACTTGGGAAGCAACATTGTTGTAGATGTAACTTTGACCAGTTGACATATTTCTGTGTTCACAGTGTTGGCATGCGGTTCCTCTTCGCGGTGATCTGCACTGTCGTTGAAGATGCCCGGTCTTGTTGCAGTTCCAGCATCGTGCTTGTCCGTCTCGCTGACTCCTTTCCAGAGTAGCCTTCTGACAAGAGCATTCTTGGACTTCCAATTCTCTCACGCGATGCACGTTTTGGGAAGCTTGTTCTGCGGCTTCCATTGTTAGAGCGAAAGCCAATGCTTCTGGTAGTGTTTGCTTTCCGGCAGTGCGAATAGCCCTTTGGAGTTTTATATCGCCCACAGCTCTCACAAAGGCTTCAACAGCAAGTTGATTTATTATCTCGTTGCCAGCTGTTGGGTATGCCAGGTGAACCAATCGCTCGATATCTGCCTGAAGCTGCTGCAGAGTTTCACCTCTTTTCTGTGCCCTGTTGTTTAGTTGAACTCGGAAGACTTCTGCCATGTGGCTATCCCCAAACCGCTGTTCGATTGCGTTTACCAGAACTTTGAAGTCACCGTTCTTCTCTGCTGGGATGGTTTGTAGCAGTTCAGCAGCTGCTCCTCTCAAGGCAAGCGTAAGAGCAATGTATTTTTCATCATCGTCCCAGCCATTTGTTAACGCTGCTGCTTCAAACTGTTTCTTGTAGATTGACCACGGTATCTGACCATCAAAGCTTGGAGGATTCACTTCTCTCTTCCTTGAGCACTCACCAGAAGGTTCTCGAGCTTTCATCTTTCGCACTTTTTCCAGTTCCTTTGTGATGATATCGATTTGTTCGTCGATTTTCTCGATACGTGCATTTTGTTTTCCAACGCACTCGTCGAGAGTATTGATTTTCTCTTCGAAGTCCGCAAACCTGCCTTCTAGAAGATTTTTCTGTTCATCAAAACGCTCTAGAACATCATTCTTTTGTGTTTCCAGTTGTTTGAGGACATTCTCTTGCTCGGTCTTCTGCTCGTTTCTTTGAGTTTCTAGTTGCTCCAGAACATTCTTGTTTTGAGTTTCTAATTGCTTGAGGACATTCTCTTGCTCGTTCTTCCGCTCGTTTCTTTGAGTTTCTAGTTGCTCCAGAACATTCTTGTTTTGAGTTTCTAGTTGCTCCCGAACATTCTTCTCGAATTTGGCTAGAAGAAGTGACATCATGTTAGATAAGTCGGCATTTGCATTTACCTCTTCCGATTTTGCTTCCACTTCGAAAGCAAATGTATCTGGATTTTCATTTTGTTGTTCCAGATATTCCTGTAGCCGTTTTACGAGTTCGTTTTTAATTCCTGCCCCACTTAAGCCACGTTTGCTTAATTCGGCCTTTAGCTCAGCGACAGTTAAGTCTTTCAAATTTTTACTCATTTTTTTTTTGTTTTTTTTTTTTTTTTTTAACTTCACTATTTCACACAAAATAGTTTAATCACTGTTCACTGTTTTATTCTCAATAAGTTTTAATCCCTTATTCTGACACCAATGTAATATTCGGCTTGGTCCGACAATTAAAACTTATTCACTTTTTAAATAAAACACAAATTCACTTTATTCAAATCACTCACAAACTTATTTATTCAACACTTTCAATTATAACTTTTCAAACACAGTGTACTTTACTTATCACAGTTCACAATCAACTAATTCGCCTCGCCACCAAACGGCTATTTATATCAAAAATGATGGGTTCTAGAAACTACTATTGGTTCCTATTAGTTCTTGGGGAAGCTGAATGTTCGAGAGAAAATACTGGGATTTTTGTAGGGGCTAACGTTCTTAATGCTAAACAAAAAGTTTCTCTTAATCTTAATTAATTATTGCCCCTCACGAGTGTTTACTACTACAATTAAACGATATTAAGTAAAGAGAGTATGTACATTAAATAAAGAAAGAGATACAGAGTAAGTAAAGAGAGTAAGAAAAGTGTGTACATTAAATATAGAAAGAGATACAGAGAGTAAGAGATAATAAAGTATACACATTAGTATTAGACATTACAATAGAAGGAGATACAGAGCGTATGAGATAAATAAAGTGTATACACATTACAATACGTTCAAAATCAGCATCATTTTGTGATGAGCCATGAGCTTGGTACTTCAATGTCTCGTGCAAACAGTTCAGTTATATTTTTAAGCACTGAAGAGTCCAGGTGTATTGGACATTGCACATAAATATTTAGTACTTGGGAACTTTTACATTTATCTATATTTGTGGTGTTTGAACCGTTTTCGTGATGATTCCATGGTACTTGTCAAATAACCCATCTACGATCATTAAACACATATCCTCTGCATATAATATGGCAAACACTATCTGATCGTGACTCAAAAACTTCTAATCTTAACAAAGTGAAATAAAAAAACTTACTCGAGCTACTCACAAAATCTTGAGGCTAGATTTGCTGAAAACAATTCATGACTCATTATCAACCGAAAAATTCGCGGCAGCAGATAAAAAGTTAAATTTTGTAAGCTGTGGAATGTTTGCATAAATTATTTAGCAAAACAACATTATCATTTCCTAAATCTCGAAGAAACATTTACATTTTATTTCATTACAATAATAATTGGGAACCAGTTTTGTGAAAGTTGTGGTTAATGAAATGGCATTTAGGCACAAACATCTATTTTATTTTAACTTTGTTTCTAAAATATTTATGAATTCCCTTGTTTTGTCTCTCTTTGATGTTACAATTGAGAGAATCCGAATTATAACACAAAACAATTTTTTTTTTGGCAAACAGAGAAACAATTTGGGGTGTGAAAATAAAAAAATTCGCGCGAATTGTTTCTCTGTTTGCCAAAAAAAATTTCGGCTCTTAGTACGCGATTTTTTACTTCAGAGTCTACAAAACTATAGTTTTGAGAACGAAGCATCTACGAAAATTATTTGGTGGGACAAAATTCTCAAATCTCAGTGAGTTTTTTTGAAATTAATATTGTTAACACATGATCCCTGACCAAGAAAACGAAGAAATTTCAAAAGCAAATATCAGCGCTCGCTAAGAGTGAGATCTATCTGAGAAATATCTGAGGTCCCTGAGATCTCGATGAGATTTTGTTAGGTAATTACTTGCTGCTAACTTGGCTTCAAAGCTCAAAGCATTTTATGGCATCAGTTCTCATATGAAAGTGAACATACCCCATATGGCGTAAGTTCTCATTCAAGTGATGGCTTTAGTTCTCTTTCCAATGTGAATTTAGGCCATAATCAGATTATGGCGTTAATTCACATTTGAATGAGAATTAAAGCCACTATGGCGTTAGTTCATATGGCCTTCGTTCACGGCACCAAAAAAACACCTCTGTGTTAAGATATCTTAAACCGTCCAAGGTCCAACTACTATCAACAGTGCGATACAAGAAAACACTATCTCTTAGTAATCGTTTTCCAAAATAGTCTTTTTACCTTCCTTTCAAAACTATTCCATCTTAAATAAATTATTATCCTTTAAGAACCTGAAATTGGATCAACATGCAAAAATTCATCAAGCTGAATAATCATGCTGCAAATATTGTTGAAGAACAAACAAGTAGTCTGCATCCAAGTCAAGTAAAATTAGTTGGATACTTGAAAAAGAAGAGAACTGTAAGTTATCATGAAATGTTCTTTAAAGGACAAAAAACTATAAAGTTTTATCATCTCAAAACTATTTTATTTTTTTTTCTCGTTTTAATTTTAAACAGAAAGTTGGGGGCTGGCGTAAAATGTGGTTTGTGCTGCAAAATCAGCTTTTACTTTCATATCCGTCAAAAGAAGATTACGACAAAAAGTTGGTTTCATTCAAAGATGCTTTGAATTTAGTACCAGGAACTGTTGTACGTCCTTTGGGTGGATATCGTTTTGCAATTCAAACAACGTCGGAAAGTGTTTTTATATTTGTAAGAATATTGAGAATGAAATGAAAGACTTTTATAAAGTTAAATATTTTTCTTAATTATCTTAAAGCGATGTGATGATAATAAAACCTACATGGAATGGATCACAGCGCTTGTGGATAGTTTGTCGATTGGGTCGAAAGCTGTTAAACAAAAAGATGGATTGGTGAAGCGGCCGTTGCAGGGAAGTCAAAGTTGTAGTTCACTTGTTCGATCGAAGAAAAATAAAGGAGTTCAGATTCCGATTGTTCATGGAACTGCGAGAATTCTTAATCGAACTGGGCTCTCGGAAAATGACCTTCGGGCGTTTTCACTTAAGGAGAATATCGAAAGGTAAGTTGCTAAGTGTCTAAGTAGCTAGTAATGTTATAATGCTTATAAGACAAGACCATTTTAATTGGCACTTAAGTCAAATCACTTTTCTTACTTTTCTCCCAAAATCCTACAATAAATTCAAAAAGGGCAAAGGTGACTGTTAATGTAAAAGAACGAACAAAAATAAACCTCTCTTTCATTGTATTTGCCCTTGAGAATCAAATTGATTAGTCATGAAAAGGAATCCCTGTTTGTTCTTATTTTAGAAAAATGTCATTCCAATACCAAAGAAATCCAAACATTAAAAAACCAAGTGGAACAAAAAAGTACCAAATGAAATGAAAACAGAAAACCGTCTGCAGCCATCTAATTACCACTCTCCTTCATGTTTCCATTAAATAGAATTTGTTTTTCTATTTTTATAGGTCGAATCACTTCTGTTTACATGAGACTCAATTCCTTCTTCACAACCAGTCAGATGAAGTCTCTCGAATAAATCGTATGTTTTGTGGTAGTGCATCAGCATCATCAGATGCGGATACAAGCTCAACAACAAACACGTCTCATTCTGCCGCCAACAACAATAATTACTCCACCAACGCCACCATCGGAAGTGGTGATAAAGGATTTACTCAAACAACACTGACACAACCGACGACGACGACAGCATCAACGGTAACGACAACGACTACGATGAGGGCAAAGTTGTCAGGCTTAACAGGAAATCAGTTTAAAAGTGAAAGTGGTGAAGTAAATCACAAGAGTGTTATCAACAGAAAAATTCACAATTTGTTAAATTTTATTAAGTCGGATAATTTAACAATGAGTGAGGATAAAGTTAGTGAGAGTGATTTTGCACGGGATATTAATTCGAATAGAAGGTGTGAACTGAAGAAGTTTTTGGATAACGAACGTGAATATCGAAATGGAAACATTACATCAGATTCGGGAAGGTAAGTTGATTGGAGTCGCAGTACTCATATTATTCTGCAATCTTTTGAAAGTTAAAGCATCTTTTTCGAAAACTTTGAGCCACAAAACATAAATGGTTAATTTATTTAGTTATATTTTTTATGAAACCACGAATATATTACCGCTAAAACTCATTGTTATTTTGCATAAATGACGAATTTTTCTACTATCAGATTTTTCATACCACCTAACCGATTTCGCTGAAAACTTAATAAGTTTTCAATCAAGCGATTTTACATCAAATGAGATCAATTTCATATCAATACAATGAGTTGTGTGTAACTCAATCCACAAACGCACATTTGTTTTACTTTTCATACGGAAGTATCCATACTTTCCCGTATACCGCACTATTCAAGGTATGCTTACCACTTGCGCATTTCTTCAGGGGGGCAAATGTGCAGTTTGTTGGCTGTCTTTTCTCAACTAGTTCCTCTTGTTTCTTTGTTTTCAGAATCTGCGTCAGATACGTTCTTATTTGTATTTCGTATCCACTGTTCTTCGTCTCCGAGCATCTTCTCAATGATGCTATCCTAGCTGATTACCCCGATACTCCTCTTTATTTAGTGACGAAAGAATTCTCATCTACTACAGTCGAACACGCCTGTACCTAAGCTTCTGAGGGCTTCTTCTTTTTCTAATCTTGTACAGGAAAGTGTTGAAAAACCCGTGTCCGATGAGGAATTGTTTGACGTAATAGTTCACTTTGGCATGTTTCCCAGCAGTCCAGTGCCTCTGCTTGCCTACTCCCAACGTTCCTGCCAATTCAGCTGTGTGAGCTTTTTGCTTCCAGATTCACTGCTTCCAAGCCGCTTTCCTTATGATCAACTGGTATAATCACTGGTAAAAACTAAAACTGCAGGTTCTGACACTGTACGGTAAGATGTAAGGCACAGCAGCGTTTTATTGAAGCCACATAATTTCGGTACTTTTCTTGCTTAAGTGTGTCAACCCTAATCTCACTTCAGTACAAAAGAATGGAATGTGTTGTCGCAATTGAAGTTTCCGTTTGCTCGCGATTGGCCCACCCACATTCGTCATCAGACGGGACAGATAGACTGTGATTTTGGATGCGCGACCTTTATCCCCAGGTATTTTACTGATTTCTAACAGTACCTAATACTTCGGCATTATTGGTAGCCAGAGACAACTCATTGGAAAAGTTCCTTCATTAATACAGGTGTGGTACATATTTAAGAGCAGTTGGGAGCAGCATTGTGCAATTTCTTTCATTACTTCCACCAGTATCCCGTCTGGTCCGGTAGATTTTTTTTGTTAAGTAGCTCGTTGGCCACAATTTTAAGCTCTTCTTCGCTAAACGGGAGGATTTCTTGTTACAGCCATCTGGGGGGTGTCAGGTTGCCTGACGGAGTCCTTCCCATTTTCATTTTTTGCTAAAGTTAATGGCTTATGGCTCTCTTCAGTTCATGGCGTATCGTTCTGAATTCTTCACCCGCACATACGTGTACAAACATACTCACACAGACATCATGATAAAATGGGTTAATACGAATTCTAGTGACCTCGAAGCATGGAGATATGCAAAAACTGGAGATTCACAAAATTACTCCAGTTACTGGCTCTTAATTACACAAAGAAACTAAAGAATACCTAAATGAAATCATGTAGGTAAGATTCTTTTCAGTCAGCCCTTCATTTAAATTGATATGTTCGGTAATGTTACCATCTCTAATTTTATTCGTGAATGCAAAATTTGCATTTCAGCTTACCTATAAGTTGAAAAAGTTTAAACATAATATGTCCCTCACAAATATCTTACTTACTTACTTAAGGTGGCGCTACAGTCAGTTGTGAATTTGGCCCTCAATCAACAGTCTCCGCCAGCCAGCCCGGTCTCTAGCTAGCTGTCTCCAGTTTTACACTCCAAGTCCAAGTTAATTGAGGTCCTCTTCCACTTGTGTGCGCCACCTGAGTCGCGGTCTTCCTCTACTTCTACGCCCTCGGGAATAGTGTCGAAGGCTTTCCGGGCCGGAGCATTGGTGTCCATGCGCTCTAAATGACCGAGCTATCTGAGTGTCTGGACCTTGACCCTTCTGGCTAGATCCACGTGGTTGTACAACCCGTAAAGTTCGGGGTTGTATCTTCTTCTCCATTCCCCATCAATGCACACGGGGCCAAAGATGACCCGAAGAACTTTCCTCTCGAAACAGCCTAAGGCACATTAAACCGATTTTGTCAAGGTCCATGCTTCTGCACCAAACAGCATGACAGGGATGATGAGGGTGTTGTCCAGTTTTACCTTAGTTGCTCGAGAGAGGGCTTTTCCACTCAATTGCTTCCTTAGCCCAAAGAAACAGCGATTAGCAAGAGTAATTCTTCGTCTGACCTCAGCACTGGCACTGGTGTTATTACCCGTGTTAAAAGTGGAGCCTATAGGTAGACAAACTTCTACTACCTCGAAGAAGTTGTATGCGTCTATTGTGACGTTCTGTCCGAGCCGTCGGTGTTGGGTGTCCTTAAAATCGATGAAGAGGTGGTAGGTATCGATTTGGAGTTCATAGGTTTTTTCCAGGATCTGCCGCAACGTGAAAATTTGGTCCATGGTTGACTTTCCTGGCCTGAAGCCACATTGATAAGGACCAATCAGATTGTTGACGAAAGGCTTCAAACGTTCACATATTACGGCAGAGAGGATCTTGTATGGGCGATGTTAAGTAGTCTCATTCTTCTGTAGTTGGCGCAGTTTAGAGGATCTCCCTTTTTTCTTCCTCACGAATATCAGTGAGGCTTAATTTTCTGAAAATAAGAATTTACTAAACAAAACTCATTTAAAAATAAAGCAATACAATCCGATGGGCAGATAGAACCCTCTTATAAAATTGCTATTCTTGTCTTCACCGCACCTGTTGCTGTAACTTATGTCGAGTACTCTGCACATTCGAGCGAATGCAATGTTGAGAACACATTTCCACACATCAATTCCAATATTTAATCAATTAAAATCAAAATTTTAACACAAAGTTCTCGGAGATCTATTACAAAACTAGTTGCAACATTTTTTAAACAAAAGTTTTGAAAGTGATTTAACATGGCTTCTAACAATAAGTGTTCTATGTTTCTTCTACAACTCAAACATGTTGTCAGATAATTGGATTGATTCCCTTAATTCTAAAAATACTTTTTTGTTTTTTCCAAAAAGAGTCTGCTCGGCAACATAAACAACAGTTTCTGATTCCCATTTTTTAAATCCATGAATGATACAAAATTCTCAGACGAAGACCTCCTTCCCCAAAATACCAATTTCGAAGTAAAAAAATTACAGAATCGAAAGTCACTTTACATCAATTGCCCCACTTCTCTACCTCACCATCGCCATGCATCTTTTTTTCCGTGTTTGCTTCATTGGCAGTGGTTTAAGGGAAATATAGAAAATGCTGCCCTTGCAGCATGGCATCATTTTTTGTATCCCCTCCTCGTATTGTTTTTAAAATAGAAAATAAACATTGAAAACCCCGGAGAAACATTGCTCGTCCGTCGTCGTCGTAATGAGGAAAAACTAACAAATCATTAACAAAAACAGACTGCTCCTTCCTTCTTCCTCCTAATGCTCTCCCAGTGGAACTGGAGCTGGAAGTAATTAAATCTATTTTCGAAACGTTTTCCTTTTGTTTGAAATATAAGAAAAGATACTTTTTTGTATGACTTGAAGTAAAAATGCAGCAACGGCAGTGTGCGCTGCGCGGCTCGTTCGCTATACTCTTCGATTCATATGAAATAGGCGAGGGTGGCGGCGAACTCCGCATCCATCTCGTAACATAAATTTCAACCTACTTCAGTATTGCATAGTCCACTTGTTGAGATGCTTTGTTGTGTTTTCTGAAAAAAAAACCAAAGTAAATAAAACCCGCTTGGTTTGTTTTTCTACATGATTTTCCCGTTGAAATCATGGAATTTTATAGAAAGGATTTTTTAATACTCCTCTATGTGCACAGGAGCAATCACGTCTTTAAGTAAATTACAACTACTATAAGCAAACTACTATAATTTTTAACAAGGTTAATTTATCAAATTGTTTTGTTCGTTTTTAATGAGATTTTGTTTTCTTTTTCGTCTTCTTTTGATCCCACGTACACGGTATCGGTATACCAATCGGCAGGAATACACGGATAGAGGATCAAGTTCAACGTTTGAGTTTACAAGGTTCAAGTGCATTTAAAATTGATGAGAGAAAAAATATTTCACTGGACGATGAAGTTAATTGCCTTCGTTTGAGTTCGACAATTATTAAACGAAATGAAGAAAGGAGTCCGTTTTCAAGACAACGGAAAAGACCAGAGCAACTGCCAGAGGCCGGATGTGCATCTTCATCAGCATCATCATCGGGATCATGCTCATCGTCGTCATCGGGAAGGACAATCGATTCGTTATCGTTCTTGTGCGATGAAAGTCTAATGAGCAGTGAGAAGGACGCTGCTGGGAAGAAGAATGAACCTATTTATGCAGTAGTCGACCTAAAAAATAAATACGAACATCGGGCAAGAATACGGCATGAAATGGAAGTGAAACGAAAAAGCCTCTTGGGGCATATTAACAACTTGGACGAGGTCACCACTGATTATGAAGAGGTAGGATTTTATGAATCTATGTTGTTTTTAAATACAAGTTTAATGGGTCATGGAGCCATGTTCACAAATCATTGCATGTTTTCGAAGGGGAATATTTCTTACGCGATTATTTTTATGTTTTCCCTCTAGGTCTTCTATTAAAATAAACTTTTACTGCAGAGTTTTTCCTTGAATAAAAATTTTACTATCACCATATTTAGAGCAACTCAAGTGCATTCAAATAAGCCGTTTATTTAAATAAAGAGTTAACTATGCGAACACCTAAAAAGTATTTAATCATTAGCAAAACGTATCAATAATTAAGTACGTAACTAAATATAAATTGTACCTCTCGTCCCTATGTATTTTATGTTCAAATTTTAACCGTTTTATGCAGATCTAGTAGCTGTTTGTTTATAAAGGACGAATGGTACACAATTGTACCACATAACAACCCGAATGGTACACAATTGTACCAATGCCCATCTGCAACGCCTCTAACAAATGTCTTCTTTTTTTCATAAGATAAAATAATGAAAAGCTCCTTTACTAGTTCCAAAGTGAAAGATGTCTATAACTTCATCACCTGCATTGCGCCCCGAAAGGGTTAAAGAAAATAGTCATTCGATTATTTAATTCGAATGTTATAAGTCTTTCGTCAATCGCGTTCTTTTGAGATTTGAAGAGTAACAATAGTATAGCAGTAGTAGTAGGTTTGAGAAATCATTCGAATGATTTCATAGTGCATAGGTAGACGAATGATGTCGAATAGTTGCCTGAATCGATTATAATCTATTAAATCATTTGGATGTGCCTATCACAAATTTTAGGAACATGATTGATTGATACTCTTGGAAGTTTTTCAGTTCTTCGCATGAGGCAGTACCCGTGAAAGATGAAATAAAAACAATGGGCACGAGTAGGACTCGAACCCACGACGATCTGCTTAGCAGCCAACGCACCTAACCACTAAGCCACGGGCAACTTCGGCGATAATACGGTGCACATAATTGTTCGTCTGATCAGCTCATACGTAATACTATGGACCGCGTCTTAACTGAGCAAGCGAGAGTGCGACAGAAGACCTAAATTTATCGATTCAGCACCGTTCGCAGCAACTTGGCCCTTGTCCTTCCACTGCGTTAAAGATTTTGTATAAAGATCTTCGTTTACATCCATATTAGATCCAACATCGGGCGAAAAAATCGATTTATTGCGTCAAACTTGATGAGCAAATAATCCCAAGATATTGTACTGTGAATTGTACACACCGGCGCGCCGTGTGATTTGAATCCATTATATTATTTCTATGTCAAGTTATTGGTCTAAATAGATGAACCAGAAACCGTTGAAGACTTAGAAAAGTGGCAAAATATCGGGCTGGTCGGATGGCCTGTTTCAGACGCAGATGTGGTGGCTACATACAATTTCAGGTATTCAAACACCAAATGCCATTAAATTTTCGAGTTTTAGGCCAAAATTGTGGTCTGGTCATTTATTTTTCTGTGTTTATTAAAAAATAGTACTATACATTTAAAACAAACACCTGATATAAGGTATGGTATGCAGAACAGTTCTTGGCCGTTTTCAAACGTGGCGAAAGCTTAAAAAAAAATTAAAATAGTACAACACAAAAGTCTGCTCTTTTTACATTTATAACTTTTCGCCCATTAAGTGCACTTGCGTTACTACTTTTGTTTGTTAATCGACACATGTATGTAGGTCACCTAAATTGTTCACAAGTGCTAAGATATTGCCTACGTGGCTAAAGTTCTTGAAGAAAAAATGCTTCTTAATATAAGCTAGTACGGAAGCTTAAGGTTAGCTTGTGATCTAATGGTATATTTCAGCGAATAGTGTTGTACAGTGTTGACGTTGTATGGAAAAACTAAAGATGATGTAATTCTAGATTCTTCTACTGAAATCTTTTATTTAATAATTGTAGTCAATCCTTCAAAATTCCGTTGACGTGGATGTTTAACAACGTTTACACAATTAATGTGTATGGACAGTATGAAAAGGTTTTCCATGCCAAAAGACGACTTTAGTTCCCGCGACAACGAAGTGATAAGGTACCTTGTGGGTAGGGATCGAAAGACTGTTAATCAAAAACCCGGAAAGTATTTTCCCGCAGTACTATTTTCCAGCATATCATTTGCCCGGAAAAAATCTTACCTTTTTTCATAAGAATCTACAAATTTTCGCGTAACTGAAAGTGATACGATTAGTGATAACTTTTGATTGTTTTGCAGATAAACAAACAGTACGTATGTGACCACGTCGTTGACAAAAATCACAAATTGAATCAATGTGCTTGCACTGATCTCTAGAGTGCTGAGTGAAGCAGTTTGGGCACGATTTTCTTACACTAAAAATATGTTCATGGGACTTACTTGTTTGCTTAGAAAAATTTGAGCCTTTAATGAGGTTAATTTCTGAAGTCGTTGTTGAATTGGAAGTACTGCTTCCCTTTAAAATATTTGTAGCTTGCTGTGTTGATTCGTAGGCTGTGGTCAGTTCCTCTATTTCTTCCAATGATGGGTTCTTCTTTTGCGTTGCAGCAAGGCGGACAGCGTCGTGAGGTGTGTAGAAGACTAACATGCCTCTTATCATGTTATCAGCATATGATGTGTTGCAATCAGGTTTAGGACAAATAAAAGCGCAGTCTCTTGCAAGGCCTCTCAGCTCAGCAATCCATTCTGCATACGTCTGGCCTGGTAGCATTTTCTGTTGCAAGAATTTGCATCTCGAAGCAAGCACGTGTAGTTTGGATTCAAAATTTTTGGTTAATTTCGTAGAAAGGTCTTTGAATGTGAGTCTACTTACATCTTCTGTTCCTACCAACTTCCTGAGCAAGTCGTTGGTTTGTGTTCCACATGTTGATATAAAATGCGCCTTCTTTAAGTTGTCATCGTCTAAGGAATTTGCCGTGAAATGCTGCTGTAGTTGGAAAAGGTAACTTTCCCAAGATTCCTTTTCGTGATCAAAGGCATGGAACTGCGATATTGTGGGTTTACTGCTCGATTGGCCATTGTTCACCAAACGCTCCAAAGTAGCTTGGTTGTTGGTTAACATTTGTTCCATCCAATTTCTTTGTGTGTCAAGAATCTCTCTCAACGCTGCCTCCATTTTAAAAACCTCGTCGCCACTATGATACGATTAGTGAAAACTTTTAATGTACTTAGGAATTCAGGAACTTTATTCAATATTACTTGTACAACGACTAACAATAGAATTCAATGATTTTACATTTCTGGTTTTCTTATATAGATTAATTTGCGCGGGAAACGATTACATTTTTGCGCCAAGAAAATATGACAGAAAGTTATGAGAATTGAGGAGATCGAAATCTGGTACGCTTTTCGATTTTTCTAGCAGCCAAATAAATCTACCTTTTTCAAAATCAGAAATTTTATGAGACACCAAACTCTGAGAATCATGGAGAACGAAGCTTTGAAGCATGCTTCGTAAGTTACTTCCAGATTGTTTTGCGTCGATTGCAAATAAAATAAATTTACGTTAAAAGTACAAAATATAAATTATAGTTTAAAATAGGTATGTGATAGTTAAGCTTTTCACTGCGATCAACGCTCACTTAACTCATTGCATGCATGCATTAGGTATTGCTGGAATTTTTTACAAAAAGGAGAGGAAATAGTATATATATTCACTGACTTTCAAAATTCCGACAAAGTTAAAATCAAAATCAAGTTGCTTCCTATTAAGTTCAGTTCAGAGAACCTTTTTCGAAGCATGTGGTTCATTGCTAAATCTGTCGTCCAAAGTCCACTGAAAAGCCATCTACGATCCTTTTGGGGATACATATAACGATAACGATACATATTATATCAGTGATCCGCTGCGCTGAATAGCAAAATCATCATCATGAAGATTTTCAAAATAGGTATCTACTACATCGTACAATATTATCACATTCTCTTCCAAGATGATAGCAACTTTTTTCGTGGTGAAAAAAAGATACGTCAGGCAATCATATTTGTTCGACATTTTGATGCACTAAGTTTTAATTTTTAATTACAAATAACAGTGTTTCTCAAACAAACTTTATTTGCACAATTTTCTCAAAAAAGAAACAACTTAAAAAGGCGTCTTTTTTTGCTTGGGTTGCAAAAAATTAGAAACTGATTGACAAATTTAAGCAATTATTTCATAAATTAGTAAAATACTTTCGTCTTTTGGAATTATTTTCAGGTTTTCAACTTCCCAAATGAATCATTAGAAGATAACTCAAACACCATCCAAAATTATTATGACGAAGAAAATATTTACGAACCGGTGTGTTATCTTTGAAATAATGTTTCCTAAGTTCTTTTTTTACTCTAATGACTGTCACTTTATTTTTCCAGATAAACATTCCAGATCCGTCGCTGAGGGACCACAATAAGCATCGAAATGTATTGTGGAAATATATTTCACGCCTTAATATTGATGCTCTCTTTGAAATGGCCAGAAACCGAAAAAAGACTGTCAAGACAGCTGAAAATACATCTCCATTTGCGAATATTAAACAGAAAATTGGTCATCACCGGAAGTCTCTCAGGATTCGAATGATTAAATTATACGCACGCGAAAATAATCAGACGTCCGTGGCGTCATCATCACCGTCTCCATCGCCTCCGCCTTCTCCATCCGCGTCAGCACAGCTAGAGGGGGAGACGGTAGTTGAGAAAATAAATAAAGATGAACAGTTACACGAAACGCGTTATTAAATTATATATCTAATATTATTTTTAAGGACTTTAATTTTTTATAAACTGAACATTTAACTGTTAAAAAATAAATTTATAATCACTCAAGGATTTAATTTCCTTTCAATCGTTAAATTTTTGTGAGGTTTTTTCAAATTAAGCTGATAAAAAATTAATCAAAATTGACAACCCTCGAAATCAAAAATGGGAACTCATCGACCAAGATCCAAACAAATATATAGATATATGTCAGAAGAGAAAAATGGAATTTCGTTGAAAGAAAGCCCCAGATTCTACGCCAATAAAATAATCGAATCGCATGATCCACTGGTTAAAGTGCGGCACACTAATACCAAACAATTGGAAGTTCGTGCACCCCTGCCAATTTCAAAAGTCAACGTTTTCAACCCAATGAAAACTGATGACATTCGATGTCTTATAGTTGCGATCAATAAAAAGTTGCCTCTTAGCAATATTGCATTTGCGGATGGAAAAGCTGAAGAAATTGCGAAATCAAAGAATTTTACTGGAGAGGTGCGAACAAGAGAAGAGTTTGCTTATAAAATTATGATTTCTCATTTGGAAATCGAAAAATTGTTTGCAAAAAATGAGGTGCAAGCTGGAAGGTGGTGGCCCGGGATGTTTACTGTTTTTATTGATTAACTGTTTCTATATATTTTACACGCAAAAGATTTTTTTTTTTTTTGATTTCGAAGGAAGGTTCGCAAATTTGTTGTAAGTTATTAAAATAAACGTTTTGTCAATAAGAATTAAACAAACAAAAAGCAGTACAACAAAGAAGGAAGTCCTGTTTTTTTGTATTTGAATTTATTAAACGCACCTGATATACAAAGATACAAAGAACGTAAGTAAGTGAGCAAATAAAATCAGATTATGGCAAACGCCATAATCGCCGAGTAAACTTCTACCACCACCTTTGAAATTAAAAATGGTCTGCAACAGGGAGCCGTTAATTGGCCGATCCTCTTCAGCATTTACAATAGTGATCTGATAGGTATCTAGCCTTTTCCAGGCAATTGCGTATGCCG
Organism: Sphaerophoria taeniata; assembly: GCA_943590905.1. Taxonomy (NCBI): domain Eukaryota; kingdom Metazoa; phylum Arthropoda; class Insecta; order Diptera; family Syrphidae; genus Sphaerophoria; species Sphaerophoria taeniata. The sequence continues at coordinate 249,732,614 of OX016540.1, read as the reverse complement.
ACGACCTGATTGCGTACAGAACTGCCCCAAAGGTCGAAGTCATTAGAATTCTCTTGCAACGTGACCGAGAAGATTCAGCGATATTGCGATGACTGGAAACTGAAAATAAATGTCCAGAAATGCGAGACAATTATGTTACGGACTCCGTTGACTAGGGCCTCGGGGGATACGTGCAAGAATTGACTCAAGATGGTCATCGTTTGGCCCCACGGACAACAATGAACGAGCAAACGTGAAGTGAAGTACCTCGGTATCTGGCTGGACCAGGATTTATATTTCGGCCAGGGCCATAGGAGTTTTCGCTCTGACGAAACGGCGGCTGTTTTACAGCAGTCGGCTTGACCCCAGAGTGAAGATTATTTGCTACATGGTCCTCATACGCCCGATGATCGTTTATGGTTGTCCAACATTGTTGCTCCATCTCAAATGGGGAAACTTCGGGTGTTAGAGGAAGTGTCTGCGGTGCTGTCTCGGTTTGTATCAGACGCCGGAATATTCTTATGTATATTACAATTCTAACGAGGTTCTAAACAGCGAGGCTGACAATTTCGTGAGAAAACTTGTTTGGGGTCACATTGCCAGAGCTATGACATCGACGAATGCATTCGTCGCATATTTGAGCGGCTTCATCCCACCAGAGGTATTCTTCTATTTAGATAGATGCGGTCTGATACAGGATAGATTGGCGGTGCCGCTAATTTACCACGTTAGGCGAAGAACCGTTGATCGGCGGCTCCTTTACAGTCGAGACGTGTCGTCGCACAAGACGGAGCAGAGCTCCTTCGACTCAGTAGGACAGTGTCCGAACGGGACCAAATCGATTGGGTGAAGCAGGAGAACCCGTTCTGGTGGTTTCAGTCAGCACTTAACAATGAGTAATGGGGGTTGGGTTTTGAACCCAAGTTTTAAGTAGAGTAGGCATGGTGGCACATACAACGACAAACACAAGAAATACAAAAAACATAACGAAGAACAAAAAAACAAAATATAAAACAAACAAAAAAAATACCAAAAAAAAAATAAGTAAAAAGTAAAATAAAAAAAGGTAATTTGCTGCTGTGATTGATCTACCACTTTAACCGGAACAAATTTTTAAAATCTAAAATTGTTGTCTTTCCTCATACTTAGGGCGACGTGTTGTACTTTTTGAATTGGAAATTCCTTATCACCGTTGTCTTTTGAAAATTTGATGAATCCGAAAAGTGTCAGTAAACCCGTGTTGGTCATTTGGCCTCATCAAATTTTTCTTAGTTGTTGGTAACTGTCAGGAAAAGATTTTCATGAAAGAAAATTTTCGAAACACCACACAAACTATGCTGTGATGCTTGATTTCTAAGACGGAGCAATGCTTAGTCTGTCCCATTTGTTTTCGGCTATGCACCTTACTTCAAGTTGAAGACTCCGTCTCGGTCCCTGAATTCGTCGGAGATGCCAATCAGTTGCCAATGAAACTGTGACTTCCACCCTCTCTTTGCATCACCCAATCAATCAAAGAATAAACTGGGGCTAAAAATTTCAAAATCACTTATGTATATTGACAAATTGTTTACATTAGAAGTAAAAAATAGAATGGCGCGACAGCTCTTGAAGAGCCAAGGCCTAAGTGGCTTACTCTCATCAACAATTCTCTGGGTGCGTGTGAACAATCGAGGGGACCTACAATTTAACGCCGATTCTGAACGGCAAAGTTGGGAAGTACTTTTTCATGACAGATTGATACTCTTGAAAGTTGTGTCAGTTCATCGCAAGAGGCAGTGCCCGTGAAAAATGAAATAAAAACTATGGGCACGAGTAGGACTCGAACCCACGACATTCTGCTTAGCAGCCAAAGCACCTAACCACTAAACCACAGACACCACATTCTTGACATAAAGTTATTTTTATTTCAAATTGGTAATTTTAGTGAAATTGAAATTAAATCTAAGGTACATAATTTAAAATCAGAAATTATTTGGAACACGCCTTGCCGGTCGCACAAGATGACTTCGTATCAAATGTGGAGAGAGAGTAGAGCCTCCAGGAAAACTAAATCAGAAGGCCCAACCAAAAGAAAGATATCGATCTCCAAAAGCAATCAAATATTAGAATTCCGAAATGCTCAACAATGTTATCATCGAATTTAACACCTATTAGGATTCCTGTTCGAGATGGTGTTAAGTTGGATGAACCTGTCTTGTCCGAAAGTATGGAAGCCAAAGAAAAGGAACTATTCTCGAAAAATTCAAGCAGAATTGATTTGGTCAATAAGATAATCCATTAGAATGTAAATAAACATCAAACGTTTCTAATTAAATTCAAGCGTTTAGCAAGCTTTTTACTGAAAACATTATAAAATTTGTTTCCGTTTTTAAATTTTTAATAAAACTAGCTTATCCCGCGGTGTTTCCCGCGATAACCGTGATAAAAAGTAGTACCACCACCTCATACTCCAGGCGTTCTGGAGCTATTGAGCGACAAATAAATCCAAAGTATCAAAATTATACCTACTTGAAAAGCTGTCACAAGAAAAAATCAAAAAAATGTGATATCACTTTGTGACTATCACTTTACACAGATGAATTTTAATCAATATGACTACCATCTATCGCATATCACCTTATCACGATTCGGCCCCTGGTCTATACAAACTAAGACTCCTGTTCAAAGTCAAGCCTGTGAAAGCAACGGTCAAGCTGTTGCTACTGGTTGTGTATTTTCCAGAATGAAAGATACACAAACTGATCGGTCCAAAGAAATATCGGATCGCAGAGAAGCCCCGGAAAAACATTTTGAAGAAAAATATTCCCAAGGCAAAAATAAATGGGCTCTATAAAAAGTGCCTTCCCTCAAAAAGATTGTGGTATGCGAATGCAAAACCTTCAGGCATTTCTTTTAAGCACGATGTTCACTCTACCGAAGTGGTGGTGGTACAGATACAGAACCTGATTTTCGATCACGGAAACACCTCGTCTTATACATATTTCGTGTGTGACTTATATGCTTATATCCCCTGTTGTATTCGTTATTTTGGTAGTTGCGTTCTATTTTTTTCGTGGGTCCGCTCCTGAATTTTGTCGAACATAATAAAATTAGCTGTAACGCTTCGTTACAATAAATGTCACTAGAGTAACATTCTAAAATAGTAAAATTTCAAAACACAGGAGCAAAGTCTCTCAACCCAACATTTTATTTTAGCATTTAGTTCCTATGTTGTCATCTCAAAAACTGTTTTTTTTTTCTTTTTTTAAATAGTCAGATAATTGACCCAAAACAATTCATCATTCTCATCAATCTTGATTTTTTTGTCAACACTTCTCCTAATTAGTTAATGGGACAATGGGACAGCTGTACGGTTGCAAGAAGATGGAAAAAATCCATGACATTGTCATTAAATTAAAAAAATAGCAGAGATATAAGTATATGTAGTTGAAAAGAAACTCATTAAAACGAGCCGAAGGGAAAAAACAGAATCTATTATTTGAAAAGAAAATACAAAGCTGCAAAAATATATAAAAATACACTAAGGCCAACTGAGCATAAAATGTCCACTCCTCACAAAAATAAGCAACAAAAAATTGAAAATAAAGAAAGACAAAAAAAAAACTTCAGCCAATTGTCCGAGAACTTCAGTTCTTGTCATTCCGGTTCACTGGCCGCTCCGCAAAAATTTCTTTAGCTCAAATAATACAACACACAATACAACATTGGAAATAGCCATTCCCGATTCCCTCACCCGCATACCAGCAGTCATTCTGCTGCTGCCAACAATGCTGCATGAACTCTGTTCCAGCTTTAGCCTACGAAAAGCCCAATTAAGAAAAGAAAAACTCAAATTCCCAAGCGAAATGAGTGAAACTAAATTAGATTTTAAATACCCCCAAAACAGACTTGAGGATATATATTTTTAAGGACCGTTAGTGGAAATTTCTGTTGGAAAATTAAATTATAATATTGCTGGAGAAATGAATGTTAATGGTGATGATGCTTTTGCTTCGCTTTTCTTAATGAACATTTCATACACTTTCCGAGCTGAAATTCACACATTTGAGAAAGTACGGACATATCTATCATGTCGGAAGTACTGATGTCAATTAAATCAAATCCAGTAGTTAAGAGAAAATAAGAATCTATTGGGTTCTTTGTAATTAACAGTAATTTTGTTAGTAACAAGGAAAGTGTTTCTCAAGGAATGCTGAACTGAAAGCATATTTTTGTCTATGGCTGATGCCATTAACTTTTTCAAAAAGTTGCCATATCGCATTATTAGTCGACCTTGTTATTTTACATTGCCTTTTCCGTATAAGTCCCCTGGTCTAGATGGAATCTTTCGTATGATGCTTTAGGAAAGCAAGGTTTATTATGCTATTTCAGTCTTAAATGGGGATATGTTCCTCTATAGTGGCGTGAGGCAAAGGTAGTTTTCATCCCTAAGGCTGGTAAACCTACCGATACAGAGGCCAAAGGCTTAAGACTCATCAGTCTAACATCATTCATTTTGAAAACTTTTTCGAGGCTGATTGATCATCCGAAGCACCTATTGTTTGTATATTTTAATCTCAACATGCCTACACAAAAGGAAAAAGCATTGAAACAGCACTACATAGTGTTGTCAGCGTTATTGAAAAATCACTGAATGACAAAGAATGCACCCTTGCAACGTTCTCGCATATTGAAGGAGCCTTCAATAATGTGTAGAACGAAACAGATAAGCAAGCTTTGACCGACCACAAGGTCGAAAAAACTAACTGGGTTATGTGTGCGCTCCTCAGGAAGAGACAAATCAACTCAGAGTTAGCAGAGGAAAGGGTGAGAGTATCAACATCCTGGGGCACTCCACAGGAAGAGTCCTCTCAACGCTATTCTGGGTTCTTGTCATCATCAAGTGGAGTAAAAATAAAAGCCTACGCTGACGATCTTGCAGTGCTAGCGCCTGCAAACTATCAGTGAACAGACCGAATATGCCCTCTCGTTGGTACACAGTCAATCTAGCTAAGATTGAACGAGTGCTGTTTACTAACAAACGTAAAATACCCGACTTTAAGCGTCTGTTTCACAATGTAAAAGTAAAGTTCTGATTAGTTAACTAGCACTTCAAATAGCTGCCAGTTAAATCCTCCTGTTAGTGAGTTTTACGTTTCACACTCATCCTTCTGATAAATTTATGTTCTGGGTAACTAATTGCCAGTTATTCCAATTTTCCACTAGGAAAGATTTTGACAAATTATAGGTTCTTGGTTTTGCTAAGTCAAATATGGAATAGTTAACAAAATGAATTTGTATGGAATTACTATGACAACGACAAGGCCAGAAAAAAATAAACAAATATCAAAAGGATATTTGTTGTTGTTTCGGAAATTGCTTCAGATAATTTTCTATAGGTTTTGCTCTCAACTTATTACAGGTCAGAACCACTATTAACTTTTAAGGGCGCTCGCAAATCAGAACTAATATACGGCAATGAATAATTTTTACGACCTAATGCGTTCAATGAATAGATACCAGCCTTTGAAAGTTATAATTCTTTGTTTGACTTGTCGTGATTGTTGGCCATACATATTGCAGGCACAGGATGATTATCAATCGAATCATATTGGTACTGCGGAATGTAATCCATCGAACCATGCAATATTGTGAATACCTAAACCCGAAAATATTGCGAAGGTTTCTAATTTGGCAATTCTATGATGTCCAAGGATTCCATGAAATGCGTTCTAATTCGGAATACGCTGTTTCATGATGGCTCATTAATGCGACAAAACTTATAAAATTCAACTTCCTGTTAGTGCTCCCGAAAGTCAACCTCGTCCAAGGATTCCAATAAATCTGTTCTAACTCGGAAGACACGGTTTCGTAGTGGCTCCATAACTCATCAAACTTATCATCTAACGCAGTGTTTTTCCAACTTTTTGAACTGGCGACCCCTTTTATATGAAAAAATATACAAGCTACCCCCAACATATTTTGGTGAGAGTCGAGTACGTGTTTAAGGTTAGTACAGTAGGAGGCATGTTTTTGGAAAGTTGCCACGAATGCGATCTGGATTGGACCAGATGTATTGCTATTCGTGGTGCAAAAACCTTGACGGGCAGCAAAAGTGGACTCATAGCTAAATTGAAGTTAATAATGCCAAACGTTTCATGGACATGGACACATTGCTTCCTCCATCGATAAGTTCTAGCTGCTAAGATTTTGCCTCCACCAAAACTTGCTGCACCACACTGAAGTCAAGTGGCTCAAAAGGAAAGGTTTTGACCCGGGTGTTTGAATTGAAAGCAGAATTATTGATGTTTCTTGAAGATACAAACACTGGTTATGCACATTTTTTTTCTGAACCCATTTGGCTACTTCAACTGTCCTTTCTTGCTGATCTCTTCGAATATCTGAACACCTTGAATAAAAGCCTCCAACGGAGAGAAGAAAACATTTTGTCTTCAAGAGACAAAATCAGAGTATTCATCTCGAAACTTTGTTTCTGGTCAGTTTCAATTGGAAAATGACTTTCGAGAACAATATCCATTTTATCCTTGCTTCCTCAGAAATTGAATTTTATTTTATGTAATTTAAAAAAATGACAAATCTAGCTTTTTTCTATTATTTATTTCTATTAACTGCCAGTTAACTACTTAATAGGGCACTTCATCCTCCCTATAAATTACTTGACACTTTAACTACTAGTTAGCTCTACTCAGATATTGTGAAACGCTATTTTGAATCCAAAGAAATTGGTTGAGCCGTTTTTGAGAAATCTTGAAAAGAGTGTTATATAAACCCAAAAGGTACTACATAAATGGATCTCTTTTCCGATTTTTTTTTGTTTTTGAAGAATATATTTTAAATAATATCTTGGAATGCAATATCACTAAGAATAATATTAAGTATATAATTGTTCAAAATTTTAACAAAATCGGTAAAGCCGAAGTATATAGATATACAGGAATAATCAAAAAATCAGCCGCAAAGTCCCTAATATTAGAATTTCACTTCGATACAGGGCCAGTAAGGGATATAATTAAAAATCTGGAAAAATTAGAGGATTTTTTTTTATTTATTTGGAGACGATTGAGCAGATGTCTTCATTAATTTTCGAAAAAAAAGCAAATAAGAACCACCCTAGTATTTCCATAGCTTGAAAGCAATGAACAATAAATGAAGCATTCACCCTCAAATATATGCTTCTTGTTAGATTCATTAGTTTAAATACACCTTAAAAACGCGTAAGCCAAGACAATTTTCCCTGATGATTCTACAACCATCCGAACAACTTTTTCAGGAAACAAGAAGCCGAAAATATCTTTTGGGACATAATGTATTAACATTTTCACTGAGTATGTCCACCGCCTCACCTTACGAAATCATCACTAGGCTATTAAAAAAGTAGATAATTTAATGAGATCGCAGAACTTGAAAAACAAAAGATCCTTAAATAGCCATAAATATGAAGAATACCTACTAAGAGATAAGGGTTGCAGTTAAAAAAGCAATTTGGTAAGCAGACAAAAAGCTTTTTTGTACGAACTTCATCATTCAATGTATTGCGCCCGCGATATCCCATGATTCTGAAAAGCAGAATTTCAATCCAGAGTTCTCCTAGAGAACATACTTTTAATTAGAAGATTTAAAGTATTGGCGGCCGCTAACTCAGATTCACCAACATTAACCTGATATGCGATTTTAACGCAAAGCTGCGAAAGGAGGACATTTTTTGCAGAAAAGTCGGATAGCAATAGCACAGCCTGCACGACACCACTTCCGACAACGGATTCAGGCTGATCGCTTTTGCTGCGGGGCGAAATGTTGTGGTGGCAAGCACATGGTTCCCATATCTCAACATCAATAAAGTAACATGGAGATTTCCCGATCAATCAATTGTCTACCAAATTGCGATCGATTCTAAAAGTTCCAACTTTCCAAGGAGCCAACGTCGATCCTGAACACTACCTCGTCTTAGCCAAGGTATTGCTAATAATAATATCCCAGAACAAGAATATACTGCACGAAAATTCGACCTCGGACGGCTAAAATCACAAAAAATTGCCAGATCCTTTTCCGATCGAGTGTCAAGAAACCTCTTAGGGGGTACTATGCCACCAGCATCAAGTATCGAGGACCAGTTGCAAAATTGTCAGAAATCAGTTAGAGATGCCTCATTTGCTGTGCTAGGTTTCACACAGGCGACAGGCACCAAATCGAAACCCTTGGATTGACGAAGAGTATAAACAGCCCCATGCAGCAAAGCGGCGCTGCATCGAAGGACAAGATCTGCTTGTGAACTTTGCGAGCAAAACAGAAACCGACTTCTCAGAAGAAAAAGAGGGAGCATCACAAGCGTTAGAGCGAGGATGTAGAGAGCAAACAGCAGTAATTATGTTCGGAAATTTTAGTGGAAAGTAAAACAGTCGACTCAAGGTCATCGAGCAAGAACTGATGCCTGCAGAAAGAGCAAAGGAACATCATAGTAGCATCGCAGTCGATGCTGAGAATTTTGAAAGACCATTTCTGTAGAATTTATTACGGCGACCACGAACAGAATCCTGCTGTTAGGCAGGATCCTTTCATTGGACCCAACGGTAGCCAGCAATTCCGTGCACTTTAACTAGATGAAGTGAAATCGTACCAATAATAAAATCCAACAATGTGATGGTCTAGCTGTTGAGCTGTTCAAAGCAGCAGGTGACGATCTAGAATTCTAGATATAAGAGCATACAAAAAGTTATCTATAAGAAATGGTCAGAAGAATGCATGCCAGTGAATGTACCCTCAGCATTGTTGCCCGATCTTGAAGAAAAGAGATCCATTAAATTGCGCCAAGTACAGAGGAATTAGCCTCCTTAATATCTACAAACGTCAACGCCTTTCGTCAACAATCTGATTGGTCCTTATCAGTGTGGCTTCAGACCAGGAAAGTCAACCATCGACCAAATTTTCTTCAAAAGCTTATTGTGTGAAAAAAACCCCGAGGGCCGAAGTAGCAGAGGAAGACCGTAGAAGAGGACCTTAATCAAATTAGAGTGCTGGGACCGAGTTGGTTGGCGGAGACTGTTGGTTGAGGCCCAAGTCCCCATCGGACTATAGAGCCACCTTGAGTAAGGAAGTATCTTCTATTTTATACACAAAAGTAGACATACTTTTAAATAATCAGTAAAACCAGAAAAAAATGTACGATATTCAAGATTGGAACTTGCCTCAGAACCATTTCGTTACGACCTTTTATTCTATCTTTTCGTCAGGCTGGTCTTGCTTTGCAATTGGAAATAATAAGTATTCAAACCAATACTCATAAAAATTTGGGTTAACCCTTATGTTCATGTTCCTCGATCTTAAAATTGACTCTTGTCTTGCTTCTAGGTCAAACTGATGGCATTGGGAAAAATGTACGAATCCAAAAAGTAGTTACTTTTCGAGCTATTGAGGACATCTTTTATTTTTGGGTTTTCCATCACTAGAACGGTTTCGAAGAGCACAAGTTATTTTGTTTCAAACACAAAAATGAACCTTCAAAAATAATGTTTTGTTAAATTTTACACTCCCTTTCAATTTACTGCAAACATTCATAAGTATTGTAGATAATCATCCATATGGTTAATAAACACAAGATATATTAACCAACTTTCTACTCGTATATCCATCCATCCACCTAAGGTATGTGGCAAACAACCCACAAATGAGGGCATATTTTTTCATTTATTTTTGATTCCCATAACGCTGAAGCAAAATAATGTAAGGAAAATCTCTCAGCTGGAAGCTGAAAGATAAACTTTTTTTTTCGTCGTCGGATGGAATATATTGAAATATTACTTACTTTTCATGCAAAAGCAGGGACTTTTTTTCGTATTTTATTATGTAAACTTACACAGTGTTCCATTTTTTTTCGTTTATATCGCATGAGCATAATTTTATGTGTCCTCAACGATTTTCTTACAGTTTTTCATAAATAAATGTTATTATTTTTTTTCAGTACTTCATAAGAGCTGATTATGTTCCAGCAGATTCTACTTGTATAATTGAATTTCTTGTGAAAATATTTGTTCAAATGCTTGAAGATTAATGGTGGAAAATGCAAAAAGCAGATTGAGTTTGCTTTTAATAAAGCAAAGAGAATTGTTTTTTGTTTTTTGTATTTGGCTTCTGAAAAAAAAGCTTTAAAAATATTTTTTAGCATTTTAAGTTAAATAAAGTTCAATAAAAGTCCAAAATTTTGTCAGCAATTGGATAGAAAATATAGTATTCGATCTACCATAACAATAGTGTCGATAATATTTTAAAAAAATTACTACTTTAACAGAAAATTAGTAGTCTCTCTAACCGACCAAATTTTTTTTCTTCACTAAATTCTGAACGTTTCAAAATGTTAATGTAATAAAATCTGAACACTGAATAACCAGAAATGTATTATTATTTATCTACAGGGTGGCTGACGAAAGCTGCTACAAAAAAAAATGTAATGTGTAACTTTTTTTTGAATTTAATGAATCTAGTAATTTTTTTTAATTTTGCAGATTGATTCTTAGATTTAACAAAAATGGATAACTGGGGCACTGAAGCAAGAATTTGGATTGTCCGCGGTTATTATGCACTGGAGTCCGTAATTTTGGTTCAATTCGAAGAGAATATAGGCGCATGTTTGACGGCAATCCTCCGAGCAGATGGACTATAATGGGTTTGTCAACAATTTTGCCGAGCATGAAACGGTCGAAAGAAGACCTTATTATCGAAATCCTTCAGTTCGGACGGAGGAAACAATAGTTGCTGTAGCTGCTGCCATACAAAATAATCCAGGAGTTTCGACAAGAAACTTATTTGCTCAAATGGGTATAAGCAGATAGTCATTGCAGTCAATTATGCACAATGACTTGGACTTAATCCCCTATACAATCCAAATGGTCAACAAACTGAATGCAGCAGACTTGCCGATTCGCTTGGAATTTTGACGGCGATGCTCCTAATGATGGAAGGGGACGGAAACATGTTGAATTTTTTGTTTATGTCTGACGAAGCTCATTTTGATTTAAACGGCAACATCAACAAACAAAATTGTCGAATATGGAGAATATGAAACTTCGTGTCACAGTATGGTGTGCAGTTTCGTCACGATGCATTGTCGGGCTCTATTTCTTCGAAGAAAACGGTCACACCGTTACGGTTACTGGAGACCGTTACTTAACCATGTTGAGAGAGTTTTTCTATCCAGTACCCATGTTCTGTAACTTCTCACATCGAGAAAATCATACCGAAAACAGTGTAAACGGAGTGTTGGAACACAAAACTATAATTTACAAATCTTGAATATTTTTGAATTGTATAATTGATAAATTGTTTTTGAATTTCCCGCCTCTAATTATTTGTCATCCATAAGCTTTTTAACGAAACTAAAAACTTGTACATAAGCAATGACTCAGTATAAAAACCCGGCAACTTTTGTAATTAGGCTTCTTGTTTAGTTGAAACCGTCATTAGTAAGAACAAAATCTCGATGTAATTAATTGAATTTAATAAACTAAATATTGTAAGATTTTTGACTCGTGGATTTATTTAACAAAAAAGGTTCAATACCATTCATTGGCGCCCAACGGAAATAAACAATTAAATATATAAAAGAAATAAATATAAAAGACAATAGTTAACAATCCTAAAAACTTTTGGACAAAAATTTGGTGTATCGGTATCGGAAAACGCGTGTGGCCAGTGCTGTGCATAAAACATTGAACTATTCATTAGAAAACATTTAGAAAAGACAATCGACAATCAAAATAAAATAAATTAAAATCAATAGACAATCGACAATCGAAAAAGAAAAAATTCAACATAAAAAATCATCATCAAAATTGACTTCACCTACATCGAGGAAAAGCAGACCATGCAAAACGAGTCATCCTCTTCATCATTAAAAGAATAAGTATAAATTCCTACCCAGGTATGTTCAACATAAAATAATCGAATATGCGCTTATTTGAAGAAATCAAAAATCCATAAAATAATGAAATAAAACTCCTATCAATCAATACAAAACGCATCTTCGATTATATACGTATATCGTAATATCGTATATCTGTAACAAGTACCTTAAATTTATCATCAAATAAAAAATATACCCAAAAACATCATTTCGCATAAAACATAAAATTTGAACTTTGTCGTCGCTCTTATGATTGCACAAACGCAAAATTCATAATCATAATCCACATAAGAGAAGAAAGAGGTTCCACATTAGACATTACCTCTCTTATGCATTTTAAGAAAGCTTTCTACTTTCTTGCACTGATTTCGCCACATTTCGTTCGTTGATCGCTAGTCTCAACATATACATTCGTTAGTCGTTCGTTCATTGCATAGATCTTCATTTCGCTTCGATTCTCTCTTGTTAGAAAGCTTTAGTTGTTTCGAATATCGTCGGGGAAGAAGATGCTGCATTGATCGTATGCAAATGAAGAGAAGCTTTATTGATCTTCGCTTATAGAATTATCATTATCACCATCATCGTCGTCGTCGTCGTCGTCGTCGTCGTCATCATTGGGTTCACAATCGTTGTCGTTGCTGCATTGGCTTATGTACACATACTTCAGCAAATATTACTCGCATCGTTATCTTGCATTGATTTAATCGTTTATACCTATTGGCTTAGCAATTTATATTGAGTAAGGTCGGTTACATTTGAGATCATTGAACTTAAGCTTTTGGAAAAATGTCTCTCGGTCTCGACGAACTTAAGCAACAACGAGGTACTACCAAAGGAAGTATCACCAGATTAACAAACTATATCGATTCAAAAACTGATAATCTTTCATCTACGGAGCTTGATTGCCGGTTGGGTATTTTAGAAGCTTATTTTAAACAAATTCTATCGTATCAGACCCAAATAGAAATCTTAAATCCTAAAGATACTGGCCGTGCAGAATTAGAAGATCTTTATGTTTCTGTAAAAACAAAGATCGTAACTTTATTAGGAACGCAAGGTTCATCAAATACGACCTTAGGAGATACAACTTTAAATATTCAACATCCAATGAATCATTTACCAAAAATCAAACTGCCTAAGTTTAGTGGAACTTATACGGAATATCAAAATTTCATACACTTATTTTCAACATTAGTAGATAAAGATGCTAGTCTATCGAAAACGGAAAAATTTAATCATTTGCTGTCTTGCTTAACCGACCAAGCTCTCAGCACTGTTAAAACGTTGCAAATAACAGAGGATAACTATTCTAAAGCCCTAGAAAGACTTAAGGAAAGGTACAATAACAGCACAATGATATTTTTGGAATATATTTCGAAATTGTTTGAGTTGCCTCCCGTTCCAAAAGCCTCTCCAGTTCATCTTAGAAGTCTGGTCGACACAACAACAGCTTTGTTTAACTCGTTGCAATCATTAGGAAGCTTCGAAAATATTTGCAATGCAATTATTATTTATATAGCGCTCTCGAAGGTAGATTCTGATACAAGGTCGAAGTGGGACGAGATCTTGGATTATCAAAAGCTCCCAACTTGGAAGGAGTGTTCTGATGTTCTCAACAAGCGTTGTCAATTCTTAGAAGTTCGCGAAAAGAAACCAATGCGGATAGAGTCAAATCAAACCGCGCAAAAGAAGTTCAACAATGGCCCTAAACATCGTTTTCCAACATCTCTTCATGCTACACAAACTAAGTGCCTTTTTTGTCATGAAAATGATCATTCGATTAACCGCTGTCCAAAATTTATAAAACTTTCGCCTTTGGAACGTTACTCCAGTGTAAAGAAACTGGGTCTTTGCTTGAATTGCTTGGGCAAGGGGCATGGAGTTTCATCTTGTCAATCAACCTTTAGGTGTAAACATTGTAAGTTTCCACACAATAGTCTATTGCATAGGCAACAGGCGGAAAGTAGACATCGAACGATAGAGGAACATATTGCATCAACTTCGAATGTAGCAATCGAACAAGATCATGCTTCAACTTCGCCATCAGTTGCAACTTCTAACACTGCTTTAGAACAGGACCAAAATTCGTATAACCAAGTCATTCTAGCCACTGCTCTCGTTTTAATACAAGATTCATCTGGAGGATTTCAATTAGGAAGAGCGTTGCTAGATTCAGGCTCACAGGTGAATTTCATAAATGAAAGTTTTGCAAAATCATTGCAATTACAGAGAAAGAGAAAGCAAATTGGAATCGTAGGAATTGGTGTCACCAAAACAAACATACAATATCAAACACAATCCGTAATTAGGTCTCGCTTTAGTGACTTCGAAATGTCCTTGGAATTTCTTATTGCGCCATCCATTACTGGATATCAACCAGAATCGGAGCTGAGAGTGAGAAACTGGAATATTCCTAACAACATAGAACTTGCTGATGAATGTTTTTTCCAACCGTCGCGCATAGACTTGCTTCTAGGAGCTGAGGCCTTTTTTGAAATGTTAGAAGTTGGACAGGTCAAGCTCGGACCACATTTTCCTTCTCTGCAGAAAACTTCGTTAGGATGGATTGTTTCTGGAAAATATAGAAATTTACCAGATCTACATGGTGCAATTGCAACGTACTGCTACAGTCAAAAAGATGAACAACTAGAAAGATTCGTGGAAAAATTTTGGGAATTAGAAGAGCTTCAGGTATCAAATTCTAAGTGGACAGAAGAGCAAAAGCAATGCGAACATCATTTCATAGAAAATATTGAAGTCTTAGATAATGGTCGTCTAATGGTTAAACTTCCCTTCAAGATGGATCCTAACTGCTTAGGAAGCTCTTATGACATCGCATTCAGACGATTTTTGGCATTAGAACGAAAACTTTCAAAAAATCCGTCACTTAAAAGTCAATATTCTTTGTTTTTGAAGGAATATGAATCCTTAGGCCACATGTCAGTCATTCCAGAACAAGAGTTAGCAGAACCACACTACTATCTTCCGCATCAGTGCGTGATTCGATCGGAAAGTATATCAACCAAGTTGCGAGTTGTTTTCGACGCATCGTGTTGCACATCATCCCGTGTATCACTCAACGGACTGTTAATGGTCGGACCAACGATTCAAAACGATCTCTTAAACATCCTCATGCGTTTTAGGCTGCATAGGTATGCCCTTACAGCAGACATTGTTAAGATGTATCGCCAAGTGCTGATTCATCCATCTCATAGGAAGTTTCAGTTGATCTTGTGGAGGGACTGTGAACAAACACCCATTCGGACATACCAACTGAACACTGTCACTTATGGCACCTCATCAGCTCCTTTCTTAGCCATTCGTTGTCTTCAATACTTAGCCGACAAAAATAAGGACGAGTTCAAATTAGGGTCGAAAACCATTCAGTCTGATTTCAACGTAGATGATATGTTGACTGGGGCTGATAGTCTAGAAACCTTGGCCAGATTGAAAGCAGAGGTTGTTAAGGTTTTGGGTTCGGCAGGATTCAACTTAGCAAAATGGAATAGTAACTGTCCAGACATACTAAAAGAAGTTACATCAACGAATAAAGATATTAGTCTTAACGATTGTAATTTAACCAGTACGTTGGGAATAGCCTGGAATTCAAGTAGCGACGAGTTTAACTTCTCATATAAACCGAACCGAGTTTTTGCTAGTTTCACTAAAAGAAATATTTTGTCGCTGTCATCTTCACTGTTCTATCCCATGGGCTTGGTAAGTCCTATAATAATCAAGGCCAAGATTATTCTTCAAAGATTGTGGATTGAGAAATTAGATTGGGATGCTCCAATCCCAAAATGTCTGGAAAATGAATGGCGATTGCTTATGAACGATCTACACGCTATAAAGGATCTAACGGTTCCACGTCATACGCTGATAGCTGACTTAAAAGATTTCCAAGTTCACGGGTTTGCAGACGCCTCCATGGACGCTTATGGTTGTTGTATCTACCTGAGGTCAACAGACTCGTTCGGATCCATTCGTTGTAGGCTATTAGTGCCAAAGTCAAGAGTTGCACCTGCTAGGAAAAAGCAGCTAACTCGTTTAGAACTCTGCGCTGCTCACCTTCTCTCGAAACTATGGGACAAAACAAAACACATATTTAGCTACGCTCCTTCTGAAGTTTACTTGTGGACAGATTCTTCCATAGTCTTGCACTGGATTTTCACACACTCTACAAAACTCAGCACCTTCGTAGGAAATAGAGTATCAGAGATACAGGAAAAAACTTTAAACGCGCAATGGAAACACGTTCCTACTCAAAGCAACCCAGCAGATATTGTCTCAAGAGGCTGTTCGGTACAAGAACTCAAAACGTCGATATGGTTCGAGGGACCTAAGTTTCTACTTCAGGAAAAAACGAATTGGCCAAATTTATTTGAAGTCCAGCTCTCTATGGAAGAGCTTTTATTGGAAAAGAAGAAAACGGTTCTGAGTTGCCAAAAACCAGAGTCGAATTACATGTTAGAAGTAATCGAAAGGTTTAGTTCCTACACGAAATTACTCCGTGTTGTCGCTTATATGCTGCGCTTCTCTAAGAAGATTGAAGATGATTACGTTTATGAAACCAGATCTTTACAGGTTTCTGAACTAGAAAGAGCCTTACGTCACATTGTTTTTGTTGTTCAAACCAATTCCTTCGCAGAAGAGATGTCAATTCTCAAGAGCAAAAAAGATATATTGAGTCCCCTAAAGTGGCTTAATCCGTTTATAGAGGAGACCCAAGGGATATCGTTAATCAAAGTTGGTGGCAGATTAAAAAATGCCAACATCCCCGAAGAATGTAAACATCCGTTATTGTTGCCGAAACATAGCCATTTTGCACAGATTCTTGTTCGCCATCTTCATATCACAATTTTTCATGCTGGTCCTAACGCGCTCGTTTCATTGGTCAGGATGCGGTTTTGGATAGTGAATGTCCGAGACCTAGCAAGGAAGATCGTTCAAGGTTGTGTTCATTGCGTCAGATATCGTCCAAAGTTATTGGAACAAGTGATGGGAAATTTACCGGTAGAGAGATTGACTGCATCGCGTCCTTTTTTGTGCTGTGGAGTCGACTTTTGTGGTCCAATTTTCACTCATTTCAAAATCAGGGGCAAGGTTCCTTATAAATCGTACGTTGCAGTTTTCGTTTGTTTCGCATCAAAAGCAGTGCATCTAGAAGTCGTGTCAGACTTGTCAGCAGACGCATTCATAGCAGCATTAAAGAGAATGATAGGTCGTCGTGGTTTACCCAAAGATATACATTGCGACAACGCAACTAATTTTGTTGGTGCGCAATCTAAGCTAGCTGAATTGCGCAAAATGATGTTTCAAAAAAGTTTTAAAGACAATGTTTTGAGCTATTGTACTAACGCAAATATAAATTTTAATTTTATCCCCCCCAGGGCTCCTCATTTTGGCGGAACCTGGGAGTCAGCAGTCAAGGTAGCAAAGGGTCATCTGTATAGAAGCTTGAGCGGTGCTAAGCTCACTTTCGAAGAATTATCGACATCACTAGTTGAAATCGAGGCGGTCATGAACTCCAGACCAATCACACCGATGTCATCCGACCCCAGTGACCTGGAAGCTTAAACCCCAGCCCATTTTTTAATTGGGTCATCCTTAAAGGCAATACCAGAGCCTGCTGAAGAAGTCGACGATATTAATTATATTCATCGATGGCGGCGCATAAATGCCGTCAAAACGCACTTTTGGAATAGATGGTCAACGGAGTATATCCATGAACTTCAACATCGTACAAAATGGGCGTCTTCTAGTCCAAACATTATTGAAGGCAGTCTAGTTATCATACACGAAGATAACGTACCACCCCAAAAATGGATTTTGGGACGCATAGAAAAAGCCATCGAAGGACCAGATGGTAAGGTCAGAGTTGCAGATGTAAGGACATCACGAGGAGTTGTGAGACGCCCCATTCGAAAGCTTGCAGCGATTCCATGTTGAAAGATTGTTCTTTCAAAGAGGCCGGAATGTTGGAACACAAAACTATAATTTACAAATCTTGAATATTTTTGAATTGTATAATTGATAAATTGTTTTTGAATTTCCCGCCTCTAATTATTTGTCATCCATATTTTTGTAAAAAAGCTTTTTAACGAAACTAAAAACTTGTGCATAAGCAATGACTCAGTATAAAAACCCGGCAACTTTTGTAATAAGGCTTCTTGTTTAGTTGAAACCGTCATTAGTAAGAACAAAATCTCGATGTAATTAATTGAATTTGATAAACTAAATATTGTAAGATTTTTGACTCGTGGATTTATGTAACAAAAAAGGTTCAATACCATTCACGGAGCGTAACTAGTTTTTTTTGTTTGAAATTTGACACAATTTGTTTCGATTTCCTATCTTTCTCGACTCCGAAAGTTTTCGACCGAGTTACAGAACATGGACCCAGAATTACGCCGAAAGAGAATTCCTTTCAAAACTGTTTGGTTTCAGCAAGATCGTGCAGCTCCTGTTATGACAGAATTGCGAAGAAAATTTCCAAACAAGCTGATATCCAGGAACTCCTCATTCCGTTGGCCCCCAGGTCACCTGAGCTTACTGCACCTGATTTTTTTTTTGTGGGGTTATTGCAAACGGAAGTCTACAAGTCAAAACCAACAAATTTGAATGAATTAAAACAAGCCATTCAAGTAACAATTGTGCCTTTTTCAGTGTCAACTCTCCAAGCAGTAATGAACAACTTTTTGGCTAGATGTCGCACATGCATCAAAGAGCGGGGGGGGGGGGGGGCATTAAAATTCCATTATTTAGAAAAACTAAGTAAGCTAAATTTATTAAAATTTAATGAACTTTAATATGAACAAAATTAAAATGAATTCCACTGAAAAAAAAGTTATTTGAGTTTCTTAATGTAGCAATATTCATCAGCCACCCTGTATAATGTATTCATCATTCCTAAAGCAGGGAAACCCTCTCACGTTAACCCTCAAGATCTACGACCAATCACCTTTTCATCCTTCCTTCTTAAAATCCTAGAAAAATTCATTGATATTCACATCAGACATAACTTGAAACCATGTCTCATTTCCTAGCTCAACATGCGTACTCTAAGGGAAAGTCAGTAGAAAAAGCACTTCATTCGCTGATACGTAGTATTGAATACTCCCTCAAATACAAACAATATAACCTAGTAGCTTTCCCGTATATCGAAGGAGCATTCAAACACGTCCGCTACTAGGGGATCACAACAGCAATGGACAAGCTGCAATTAGAGAAATCACTCATCGATCTAATAAGTCTCATGCTTAAAAGCAGAACAATAACTTCCAGCATGAAGAATTTTACTACCACCAGATCGGTGAATTGAGGTAGGTACCCCCCCAAGGTGGGGTCCTTTCGCCGCTTTTATTGAACACGGTAGAAAACGATCTCCTAACATCAATGGAAACAGAGGGTTTCAAGGTGATTGCCTATGCTGACGACGCGACGTTGCAATATCTGTATCTGGGAAACGCCTGGGAAATGCCTTAATGCCTCAACAGGCTCAGAAATTGGGCTAAGCATTGTGGCTTGGACGTCAATCCACATAAAACAGAACTAGTATTCTTTACGAGAAGGTACAAAATTCCTCAAATCAGCCCACCCACGATTAAAGGAATAAGCTTTTCCGACCAAGTCAAATATTTAGGCCTCATTTTAGACAAAAAACTAAATTGGAAGGCAATTAATAATTATTTATTGATGAATAGAGTAGTCGATTGCTAAGCCTAACGCTACTGGTTCAAGCCCCAGCTTCGGCAGCATTCTTTTCTACAAAATCGCCAGCTTATCTGAGGCCACCTGTGTGATAACATGAGACAATACAAATCCAAGTCTCCTCCTCTGAGCTACATAGGTTTCTGTTATGTGTGCTTTCTATCTGTGTCTATCTGTATCTCTCTGTTGTATTAATGTCTTGTTCTGTCCCAGCCGATGGCCTCAGTCGCCAGTGCTGCTATGTGTCTGTAGTTCGTTACGAAGTACTGTGAAATGTCAATGTCAATATTGATGAAAGAAAAAAAAGCGCTGCAGTAGCCTTTTTTACCGATACTTATTTATGGAGTTGTCGTATGGTGGACCACACTGGACAAGATGATAAACTTGAATAACCTTTTTAAAGTCCAGCGGTCAGCAGGTATGTGCATCACAGGAGCACTTCGCTCAACACCAACAGCAGTCTTGGAGGTGCTTCTAAACCTAACACCTCTTGACATCTTCTCCAAAATGGTGGCAGCCAACTCATGCGTGAGGCTTAGAGCCACCTCCGCATGGATCAGTAACAACACTGGTCATACTACTATTTTAGACAATTTCAGATCTATCTATCTATCCCTTCAAGATCCCTTGGGAAGAAGAAAGACCTCTGAAGAAAACACGATACATTTCTATAGAGACGGTTCAAAGGCCGACTACGGCGTTGAAAGTGGCATCTACTCGAAACAACTGAATTTCAGTCTATCATATAGACTTCCCAATCAATGTAGTGTGTTCCAGGCAAAAGTAATGGCGATTTAAGAGGCACTATCCTGGCTCAAAGAAAATGTTATATCTTTCAAGGATATACGTATTTTCTTGGACGGCCAAGCCGCTCTCATATCTCTCACGTCTGTTTCCACAAACTATCTAATAGTCCACGACCGTCGGCGTCGATCATCTCTGAATGAGATGGCTTTAACATTCACATAATTAGGGTGCCGGGCCACAGAGACATCTCGGGAAATTGCAAAGCCGATGAGCTCGCCAAAGACGGAACACTTCTGCCTACTGTTAGACAATGACATAGCATAGGAACACCACTTGCTACACATCACATATATCTTCTAAAAAAATATGCTCTAGAATCAACATATGCTAGGTGGTCACAGGGTACTACCTGCCTAGCAACCAAACAAATATGGCCAAGCATAGACCTGAAACGGTTAAAAGGCTTGATTTCCGTGAGCAGACAAAATATGAGCTCCTCAATTAGAGTCATAACAGGACACTGCCTCATAAGTAGACATGCTTTGAGGCTAGGGGTCTACGCAATCGACTTCTGTAGAAGCTGCATGGACGAGGAGGAAGAGGAAACAGTCCAACACCTTCTATGTACATGTCCTGCACTCTCCAAGGAATAACTATCTCGGTAATCCCTTCAACGATAATACCAGTGAACTGGCAACGATCGACACAAGATGTCTGTCTAACTACATTAAAAGTAAAAAATGCTTTGTTTAAATTCATTACTCTCCCATGAGTAACTATAATCAATAATCTAGACAGCCAATCCAACCTAACCTAACCTTACCTATCTATATGTATGTATATGAAACAAACTAATATAGGGTCATTCATTTCGTGGTGTCATGTTGGTAGCGTTGGCATTTGATACGTATCAAACTTAACTGTCATCTGAAGTGTCATAATAATTAGATGAATGTTTGCATTTACGATTATGGATCGCTTAACAATCGAACAATGGGTGTTGGAACAATAAATAATAAAAAACGATTTTTCAAACAACATTTTCCTTAACATTTCTCACTTGGTGGGTATGTAAACAAACAAAGTTGTCGTGGTCGGACCTCGGCCGTTTGCAGTCAATTCGAAGCGATATGGTCGAATGATATGATATGATGGTTACGCAAAAGGCGCACCGTGTTTACTCGGATAGTCCGCGAACTCTATAAGCATTAAAAACCAACACTTCATAAGCAATGATCGAGATGAGATACCACCCTAGTTGAATGAAACTTATAATGGCATAGTCTAAACCTTATAATGAAATATCATTTTCATTCAAAATGTATCATCGTGCGTGTTTAAAAAAGTGCGATGATGCTGGTGAGCACATTATTGTTAAAAAAGTAAGCATGTAACGCTTTGTTACAACTTTTATAATTGTTGGTCCTGTGAGAGGTGACATAGAAATTTAGTGAAGTTAAAATACTAATTGAGTCTTTTTTTTAACATGGTTTTGAAAAAGTACGATTATAAGCATATTTCTTAAAATTAAATTTTAATTTTAATTCACTCTTGTCCTTAAAAACTCCAAAACTAACTAAACTAAAACACAAATTTAATTAACTTAGATTTAAAAATATGTCATAAAATAGTTAAAGCTGAAATTTGAAGAAAAACTTAGATTCTATGATTCGAGGTATTACAACTTTGCAACAAACTTTCTTAATGTTCCCCCAATTAAAGGAAACCAGTAACAAAATATAAAATACGAAAACAAACCCGTCGACACTATTCAAAAAGCCCTTCTCTTTTTGTTGAACTCAAAAGAAAAGTATTTCGAACGAAATTTCCTTTGAATTTCCACAGCTCTGCGTGCGAATTTTTATGAGACTTTTCATTTCCTGGTTGAGGTGGAACGTAAAAGGTAAACTAGGAAAATGGAAGAATGTGAAGAATTATTATAATTTTTTTTTTCTTTTTATAATTTGTTTTTCCCTTCCAGTCACTTTGAAGGATTTGCTTCTTCGTAGAAGTGTTTGTATCGTCATCATCGTCGTCCCTACCGCCACGCCTACTCTGCGACGACGACGAAACGATGTTGTCGTCGTCCTTTAGTTAATTAAAGGCATTAATCAAAATATGTTCTCGATTTGCATAAAACACAAATACACTCTACACTCGAATGCGATCTAGTAATATTAGGGGACTGGTTTGAGGACACGAGGTACCCTTCGCTTTGGTGCAGTTGCTGGTGGCTCTTGCTATGGCGAGGAGGTGCTCCTTCGATTTGGTGAACAACTGGCATTCGTTACAGGAATGAGTGGTTGTGAATATAATTTTGCAAAAAATACTGCATGAATTTCATTCATAGATGAAGTTGAAGTTGGCTATGGTTGAACAACTTTTCGATTGTAGAAGTTTGGTTAAGTTTCATTCATTTTGATTCAGGAGGTTTGAGCAAAAATAAACAGCCCTTCGTTCTTTAAACCTTATAATGGCTGCTGGCACTGGGTGATGCCTGATTCATGCATTTGAATGAATACTCGTACAGCGTTTACACATGGATAGAAGAATAAATCGGAATATGTATTCCATTTGACTGGAAGGAAGTGTTAAACTTTGTGAATGCGCTACTCTCGAACAAAGGATGGAAATTATTATTCGCGAGACAAGATGTCACCGACCCGTACTGCGATGCTATGATATTTGTGTCAACAGTTTTATGCATGATGGATTTTCTGAAAATTTCCTAACATAAGGAATCCATAGTTCACCAGGTAGACGAGCGTATTATATGCGACATTGTTTGTGACCTGAGTACTGAGTTCGTTGATACACGGAAGAGCCCCTCTCAAGTCGAGCAACAGCATCCTTTTTTCGAAAGCATTCCGTTAGTTTTCTAACGACCTGTTAAAAAAGTTTAAATGTTGAAATAGCAGAAGATTTTTAATTTTGTTCACTGGCATTTTTTGCATAACAGGTTTAGGAAGCGGTGTGTGGGACAGACTTAAATTAAAGCAGGAATAACTTGACCATAAGCCTGAGCCCAAGTGAAAAATTCAAAAGTAGAAATTTAATTTTAGCCTATAAAACAAATTAGATCGCTTCGATGTTGTGTGAAGAGATGACGCATGTGATTTCTTCAAGGTTAGTTGGATATCAACTACTTCAACATTTGTTCAGCCCCTTAAAATGTCATTACCCCGCCCTTCTTTCAAATCACTATGTATAAAAATAGCCTCAATGATTTTTTAAAACAAATCAATCAATTTGAAGGTGTCTCCCAAAACATCAGCCATTGGCTTTTTTGTGTCCTCTGCCGCTACCAAATCTCTGGTTTTTTGCGCTCCCTAAGACCCAAAGGACTTCCGACACTCGAATGACCCATGCGAACAAACATGAACACTATAATAAAACAGAAGCAAAATCAATACCTCGAAGCTCAAACCCCCCAAAATGAACGAGTTGTAATCTCGACATCAGTTTGTGTCTTTCTTGGGAATAGTCCAGTCACCCCAATCAATCAATGGATTTAAGAATTCCATCCTCGCCCATTGACATGATCGGATATAGGTACGACAGAAGAAGAAAAAATACCAAAAATGGACCTTGTAACTGGAATAGGAGTTGTAGTTGAAGTGGGGACGCTGAAAGGAACGAAAAACTGAATTATTTATGAAGACGAAGTGCCTAGCTTTTATGAAGGAAAATTTAAGTGTGTTTCAGTTCGTGTTTTTGTTTTCTTTTTATTTTTGTGTTTTTGTTTGTGTTTTTATTTTTGGTTATTTTGTTTGCTTTTCGTGTGTTTTATGTTCACCGTGTTAAAAGTTGTTCTTCGAGGGAGTGGACCGCATTTTTTATTCTATGCCACAGCTTGTTGATACAACGAGGATAGTTGTTGAAGATTGGCAAAAGGTAGGTTGAGTCGTATGTAAATTGAATTGTTTATGTTAGTTTCCTTTAACAAGGGCATATGTTGTGTAAAGAGGTTAAGGGATGTCTCCGACATCAAAAGGGTTCAACCAATATGGCTTTTAAAAAGAGGATTATGCAATTATCTTTGTTCCTACACGAGGAAACGAGGTGTAACGAGTGTTTAATGCATGTTGGTCGTTGGAACTTGATGGAATGGATCATGCTCATGACTTATGAAAAGGAAATTATTAAATTTAAGGTGAATCGTTATAGTGCATTTTCCCTGCTAACTTCTCAAGTATAAAAACCTACAAAAAGGGTACCTACTTCATCTCTTTTTGATAATAATCTGTGAAATGTGCATTATTAAAACAGTTGAAAAATCCAATGTTCATATTGTTTTGCATTTCATACGTGCCAAACTTAACTGTCATCTGAAGTGTCATAACAAGTCTGTTTTTTCACTCTCTTGAACTCCCGAAAACTCACTAAAACTCACACTTTTCTGTTCATTTATAGGTACACAAGTTTTTTAAGTTCTGTAGTTTTTGAAGAAGAAAAATATTTCCCCTATCTCCCGATCTTACACTAAAACATTTCTTGAGGGACTTTTGTGAGTTCTGTCAAAACTGGAAAAATACATTCACCCCTATTAATAAACACAATAACCCTAACACAAGAATAACACGTATGTTAAATCAGAATTCTTAATAATAAACGTGTGTTAGCCTTAAATTACATAATGCTAGCAAACGGATAACTTATTTCGTCGATTTTTGCGTATAAGGGCGAATATCTCTTACTTCAAACTATTTGACATCAAATGTAGGAAATTTATTTATTTGAAAAGAAAATTTGGCATTGCGGTATCTACCCATTTAAATTCAATGAAATCCCGAATACCCTTGGAGATTTCTACATATATGTTCATATTTCGATTTTATTATTATTCTATCGAGCAAGAGTCCAACAGGTCAATCACATATATTTGCTAAATGTTCAATCATTTGCATTTGTGATCATAATATTGGAAAACAACTACCGGTAAAGGTTGGTTTGACAAAGGTATGTTATATGCTGAGAAAGAACTTGGAGTGGTTGTTGGCCAATATCCAATGAAAGTAGTCTCTATGGAGTGTCTATGGTAAAAATTAGCTAGACGGAAATGCAATGTCCCAATATACTCGCCAAGAACAAAGAAAAGTAGCCAAGATCTTATCGGAAAGTGCATTGAAAACGGAAGACGAATAAAATATTTTCAAAGTAATACAAACTCAGGCAACTTTTGTTCATATTTGAGTAAACTAGGGCCTATAAGGACAAATTAATTTTTCTAAGCTCTGGACTTTTGGGTTAAGGATTTTCCCGTTGAATAAATATTCAACGTATCGGCCGAGAATTTAACGAATTCGTTTTTGGCGCCAGTAACTGCTTTGAACATTGACATTTTTTGTTTGATTCGCAATTTTTTTTTATAAACAAATAGTAAAAAAAAAAACAACCAAAAAGGTGACAATCAACCTTCAAACTCGAAAAATTACTAGATTTCTAGTAACATTTTGGAGCTATTCAATGAATATGTAATACGAGGAAAAATGTGTTTATTAATTAACTTTTTTTATCAAACGAATAATTTCACTATCCGTGTGCTAACTATAACAGTGGATAGGGTATTTTTATTAATAGGGCTGATTGAATTTTGTTGATGTTTAAAAAAAGTTTTCTTTTCGGAGAATCATAAAATTTCATCCTCACTCCTCGAAATTTGACAGTTTTCACAAAACTCCCGAACAAGTAAGAGAAAGGACTAATATTAGTTGAATGTTTGTCATTTATGATAATCGATTGATTAACATTTGAACAACTGCTGCTGGACAATGAACACTGATTGAAGGGATTGAAGAGATGACATGGCATCCAGAAAAAGTGATTGTTTCTGGTCCGGAGCGCGGACGGTTAAAGTCAATTCGGAGCGATATGGTCGGATGATGACCGATTTTTTTTTCGGCCGGCGGGGCTACAAACCATACAACGTTACAAATAATGGCTTTATTGCGTGAGCAGTTTCCTGGTCTCGTAGTTTCCCGTTTCGGCAACGTCAATTGGAGAAAGATTGTTTTCTGTGGGGCTACGCAAAAGACCGCGCTTACTCGAATAGTCCGCGAACTCTAGACGTATTAAAAAACTACATTTCTCAAATTTTGGCCGAGAAACTGCCAAATAACATCAAAAGAATCGCAAGCTGTGAAAACTGCCGAGACAGCCATGATAATGTTTTTCACACTTAATGGCAAATTCCAAACTTTATAATGAAATATTTTTTTTTATATAGGTACATATATCGTTGTGTGTGTTTTATTAAGCTTTATTTTTGAAACTGAAAAACGAATCACCCTGTGCAACAATTATTTAACTTATTTCTAGGACTGAAATCCCAGGGCCCTCATCATGTAATCTCACTGTCAACTGTCGCCGATGCGATTGTATTGAGCGATGCCGAAAAAAATTTACTTCATGGAAAACACCCACTCTCGCATCGTGTATCGCTATCGCAACCAAGTTTGAAAGGCACTGAACAAAACATCAAAACATAAAGTGTCACAAAACTAGCAGAGAAAATCTATTTTGAACAAAAGGATATCTTTGGATTGGCTTGAGTTTGGAAGGCGTGCTTTGCCAGTGAATAGTTTTCGCATCAAAAACCCGCCGCCCATCTGTTCGACGAGTATGAAGAGTTGCATGGACTGGAAGGCGGTTAGTATTGGGGTCTTCTTATTTGTATCTTTTGCAAATGTGATATTTTGTTTTATATTTCATAGCCCCTTCATTGTGCTCTTCATTTCTGAGACAGAAAAACGTTGATGCTGTGCATCGTTTAATAGAACTATTTTTGTAACAAACAATCTTTGGCCAACAAGTTCAATACAAATTTCAAAGTACCTTAACTAGAAAACTAATTAATTCTAGCTTGATCTATTGTAGTTGTTGTTTGTTAATGTGAAATACGT
Source organism: Sphaerophoria taeniata (assembly GCA_943590905.1). Taxonomy (NCBI): domain Eukaryota; kingdom Metazoa; phylum Arthropoda; class Insecta; order Diptera; family Syrphidae; genus Sphaerophoria; species Sphaerophoria taeniata. The sequence goes on along the minus strand of OX016540.1, from coordinate 249,705,383 downwards.
ATTCACTGTTATGTATGTATTAGGTTTACATTTCAACGCACCGTGTATAAAATTTAAACTGATGCATCCCTAAGCTCTCTTCTTGCAATTGTTTTTCTTTTTTAATTTATTTTGTATCCGCTACAGTAGCAGCTGCCCGTAGCTTAGTGGTTAGGTGCGTTGGCTGCTTAGCAGAACGTCGTGGGTTCGAGTCCTACTCGTGCCCATAAAAGTTTTTATTTCATCTTTCACGGGTACTGCCTCTTACGAAGAATGGACAAAACTTCTGTCATGAAAAAGTGCTTCTCAACTTTGCCGTTCGGAATCGGCGTTAAATTGTAAGCCACTTAGGCCTTGGCTCTTCAAGAGCTGTCGCGCCACTCTATTTTTATACGCTACAACAATTAAAAAATTCCGGCGAAACATTTTTCTTCCAAGAAAATTATATATTTTTGCAACAAATTGGTATTTTAAATGAGCAGCGATAAACAAATAGCTATTGTGCTATCGATATCGATAAAACGATATCGCTTGACGTTATGTGAAGCAATAATCAAACTGTGAAGTCGATATCGTTTGATCGATAGACATTTTTACTGCTTACGTGAAGCACAGCTATCGAAGGCGATATTGAAAACGATATCGTCTAGCTTACGTGATGAGAGCCCAGTCTCAAGCTATCTTTTGTGTTTCAGATTACAGGTTTCTGAGTTCAGGTTTCTGTGTTTCCATCTGCTGATGCTAATGGCTATGTTTTGTAAAATGAGAGCCACTTATCGTTGCGTTCTTGAGGACGTATTACTTCAAAAATATTGTATTATTAAATTATTTCAAATTCAGAGCTTAAAAGTCTCACTTTATAAAAGTTGGTGCGCGAGCAATGCATTAACTAATACTCAAGAATTTATTCGGAATTATTACCCATGGAAACAGTTAAATTTCTGTAAACTATTATTATTTTACTTATCCTTTTGATCCAAAGCAATATGTTTTCTGCTCATCTGGAAATCAGTGAAATTCAGTTCAACTATACGCTACAAACTTCAATCCAACCCTTCTCTCAAGGACTAATTAAGACCAGACGTGGCTGTCTGCAACATAAATAATATTCCCGGTTAAATATTTACAAGTCTTCCATTTAATCTCTTAATTAAGCGGCAAAGGCATCTTCTTCTACAATTTTTGAACAGCCATCTCAATTCTCAAGCAAGCAGCATTTGTATGCACAACTAATCCAACTCAAACAAAAACAGATACTTACGTTCATAAACACACACATCATGTTGCCAACAAATTTTACCCTTAAAAACTATTAAGTTCAATTATGCGAAATTCTTGCTTTTCAAATGTTCCAACTTGTTCTTCTTTATCTATCGAGTAAGGCACATCAAAAAGTATCTAGATACATATTTATATAGACACATCCGATTCACTGAAAACGTTGTTGTTCATTCGTGTGAGCACGAGTGTGTGTGTGTGTATATTGAAAATTGTGATATCCTTTCTGTTCCACATATGGCACACATTAATTTCTTCACAAAAGGCCTCCCATCTTCCAACAGCAACAGACCTCACAACAGGAACAGGAAAAAAAGGATCCTTTTGCCGGGATGTAACCCTTCTATCTTCCGTTGGTAGGTTAAATTATTATTTGCCCTCACCGAAAAAGCAAAGAACGATTGAAGTACTTTATTACGTCAAACTCATAACAATGAAGACATTCTCAAGCGATGAAACTATCTATTCACATGCGATACCTCCATTAAATACATTAAACCATCGGAATTTTATTCTCAATAGAGTGTGTAACCAACAATTCATGAAATTCCAAAAACCACACCGTCACCACGACTAGACCGCCCTTTTACCACATCACTCTCGAGGTAGATGCCACGCTCATAGATTCATTCACATAACTCATATTTTTCTAGCTGCCACCGCCAACATGAGAATCTGAATAAGTGGTCGCCCTTCACAACATTACTGGCTTCCATCGTCCCCTCCTGCTCTGCTGTGCTTTTATTATCTATGCTTCACATGCTTCCAAATTTTGCCATGATGATGACTGGACGACGGATACGAATTAATAAAGGTAAAATATCAAGCTTAACTTTGTACATCAGTTACTATTCATTCAATACTTAAACTGGCAAACACATAGCCGATCCAATAATCGTTTTAGGGAGACAATTTAATTCACTACAGCCAATCATTTCGTTCTTGATTTATTCAACAGCGGACACTTTATACCTTTTATAATGTAGGCCTTATATGACGAAAAAAAAGCTTTAATTAGAAAAAAAAATTATTTGGTTCACTAGGGCGTATACGTACTTTTCGTTAGATTCGAAAATAAACAGAAACATAAATAAAAGCAAAGAAGAAAAGTTAAATAAAAATGCAGTTTAAAAAGGCAGTTTGAATGTCGAGTGAGCAGTTTTGAACCCAGTTGTTTGGCCAAAGCGAAGTAGCAGCGGTCTGCTAGTGTAATTCTTCGTGATATCTCCAATAAGTTGTCGTTCATAGGATTTTCAATGAAAAGATGGTGGGATTCGACTTGAAATTCGTTAGCCTTTTCCTGGTTTTGCCTTAGTGTGAATATTTGGTCTATCGTTTTTCTGCCTGTCTTAAGGCAACACAACTGGTATGTGCCGATTATAGTGTTGCAGAAAGGTTTAAGACGCTCACACAGTACGTTAGATAGGATTTTGTATGCAACTTGTAGCAGGGATATGCCTGGGTAGTTTTTGCATGACATAGAATTACCTTTTTTGTAGATGGGGCATAAGGAGCATATGAAGTCAGCGGGCATTCATTCTTCCTCCTATGTCTGATAACCTGGCGCATGCGGTTCATCAAAACGGGAGTCGTACGAAATCCCCAAAAGACGAAATCACCATGGGGACAAAATCTCCAAAAAAAAAAATCCAACTTGCCAATATCTCCACGACAAAATCCCCACGGAAAAAATCCTCAAAGCAAAAATACTTTTTGCCAAAATCTCCTTGAAATCTCCAAATCTCCAATATTCAAGTACGTCTACTTACACCGTTCCTCTCACGACATGTTTTGTTTTATATTCATTCTTTATTTGTTTAAACATTAAACAAAGTTCTTTTGAATTGATTTTTTTATTTATTTTGAATAAAATGAATTACATTTAAAATGAATTAAACATTTATTTCTTAAACAACCTTAACTGAATACAATAATATCTCCAAAACAAATATGTTCAAGTAGTGAATCATGCGATTAAATCGCGCGATTTAATCGCATGATTCACTACTTGAACATATTTGTTTTGGAGATTTTGGCATAGAGATTTTGTCCATGGGGATTCTCTCTTTGGAAATTTCGCTGCTGGAGATTTCAGTTTGGGGATTTTGGGTTTGGGGATTTTCGTTTGGGGATTTTGGCTTGGGGAAAACGTCACCAACCCCATCAAAACACCTCCATTTTCCGGGATGCCAAGACAACCGATGTTGAACTTCTTTCCTTGGGCGGCACGGGTTTTGCTGTCGTTAAATACTTGAGCTCCTTAGCAGAGTCAGAGTCGACATTTGTTCCTCGGAAAGTGTGCAAGTTAAAAATATGAATGGATTATTACTGGAGACTTCGAGTGGTGAGGACATATGATGACCTACAGTTCAATTGCTGTGATGGCTTCAAGCACAGTCTTTTGCATACTTTTCGTTCAGCATCCAGAGCTTAAACGATTAACACTGATAGCCGTTTCACGTTGGTTAACATATTCTGTAAGTCGTTGGAAAATAAGGTTTATAACTTAAAACGAGGAAGATACATTGGAGTCTTCCAATGATAGTAGGTATAATACTTTGTGATACTTTTTACTCAAGGCTGAAGTGGGCTCGTTGGAGTCGAGGATCAATTCCAAAGAAAGCGAATAAAACTTGGATATAAAGTACCAAAATCTGTCTCTAGAAAAATACTAGAGAATAATCGGTGGCGGGTCTCAGTAGAGACCGGCCCGGCCTCTTAGAAGAAGTGGATCCAAGAAAGAAAGGAGTAAAAACCAAAATGCAAATTACTTTTTCCCTCTAGCGAAAAACTAAGGAGGAAATTAGCAAAGAAGTAAATATTTGTTTTAATTGTAAAATCGTTTCGTATAATGTTGGTGGACTGAATAGTAAAACAATATTTCCTGGTTTTTTTACATACTTATTTAATTTTGATATCATCTTTTTGCTTGAAACACACACAGAAGAACACAAATGTAAAAATTTTTCAAAAGTATTTTACTTCGTACGATTGTTTTTGGATACCAGCTAAGAGAACATCCAATAGAGGTAGAGCAAGTGGCGGAATACTTACTGCTATAAGAAAAAATGTTTTCCCTGTATGTAAAATTAAAATCGAAGAAGAGATGCTCTATGTAGAAATTAAAAACACAAATAGCTTCTATTATATAGTACCCGTTTACCTTAATTGCAACCATTGGCAACAAGATTATGATGTGTTATATGACTTTTTATGCTCCTTCCTTGAAAGCTCATAATTTGTGTATATTAGGGGATTTTAATGCTAGAACAGCAGATATGGAGTCGCAATTTGTAAAATTAAGTGAAAAACGCAGGAGCAAAGATTTAAAGTGAAATGCAGAAGGAAAAAAGTTAATTGAACTATGTCACGATTTCGGACTGAGTATTTTAAATGGAACAGCAAAAGGGGACAAAAACGGAGAATTTACTTTTATTGGAAAGCAAGGATGCTCAACAATAGATTTTGGTCTGATAAGTGGAGACTGGCATACTATATTTGAAGACTTTATGGTTGGGGATGCTACATATTCTGAGCATCTTCCAATAACAATCACTATTCGTAAGAAGATCATTCAGAAGTTATCTTACTGTGAAAAACAATTAGAAAGGAGTTGCTTGAGATGGAAAAACAGTTATAAAAATGAATTACCAGGCATGATAGATACTAAACTTAGCCTCAAGGAAACTGTTTCTAAAGTCAACTATACTCCGCTATGTGACCTGGAATCAATAATATTAGAAATAGCGAATTCTCCTAAAACAAAAACGAATTTTCGAAGAAAATCTTCTTGGTATGATTATGAATGCGAAAGTCTAAGGAAGAGATCTCTTGCGCTGCTGAATTTATTGAGATTATATTCGTACGATACAAAATACATTAAAATGGAGTATGTTACAGCAAATAAAGAGTACAAACGGATATGTAATGAGAAAAAAAGAGCGCATGAAGAAGAAATGGCAATTATATCGAGCCAAAGTAGAGATTCTGTGGAGTTTTGGTCGCTGACAAGAAAATTAAATGGGAACAACAATAAAAAAGAAGATGCTGTAATAGCAGTAGATGATCTGCGGGCACACTACTCAACGCTACTTTACTTGATAGAGAAAACAGTATGGTATTATCCCGAAACTTGTTTTAAAGATGAACACCTGGATGCAGATTTTGGAATAGAAGAAGTCGAAAATGCCCTACAAACTTTAAAAGACGGAAAAGCAGCAGGAACCAATGGTATTCCGGCAGAATTCTTTAAATATAACTCCGAAAAATTCAAAAAGCATCTTACACAAGCTCTGAACGTTATCTTTAATTTTGGCACATTGCCAGAGCAGTTTTACGAATCTTTGATCTGGCCAATTTACAAAAAAGGGGATCCATGTGACCCGGCTAACTATAGGGGTATATCTTTCTTAAACTCGTCAGTTAAAATATATACGACTCTGCTTTATAAAAGATTAAATAACTGGGTAGATGTTAACCAAAAACTCAGTGAATTTCAGGCTGGATTTCGGAAAGGGTATTCTACAGTTGACAATATCTTCGTCCTAACTTCAATTGCTCAAATAAAACTGGATCAAAGGAAGAAATTATTCGCTTTCTTCGTAGATTTTAGAGCAGCCTTTGATACGATTAACCGAAGTGCTTTGTTTTATAAGTTGTTCAACCTCGGAATCTCGTCTAAATTCGTGCGAGCGTTGGAAAAGATATACCAGCAAACTACAGCGAAAATATACAACGGTCAAGAGCAATCTGAAAGTTTTGAAATAAACAGCGGAGTCAAACAAGGCTGTAATCTGAGCCCCCTTTTATTTGCACTATTTTTGGATGATATAGTGGATTGGTTACCGTGTGGAGTTGAAGTTGCAAGTTCAAAAATAAAAGCTATAATGTACGCAGACGACATAGTTATACTCGCAGAGACTCCATGCGCTCTTCTATGGGACTTGGAAGTTAATGTCGCAAAATCGAAAGTGATGATATTTCAAGCAAGAGGTGGCAGATTAGCAAGAGGTGAAAAATGGAAATTTGGAGAACAAACACTGGAGGTTGTTAAAAAGTATTCTTATCTTGGCATGGATCTGACATTTAATTTAAAAATGGAAAAACACCTTAAAACTAAACTAGAAAAAGCTAAAATAGCAATCTGCTCGAATTGGAAAAGGATCTTTTGCAACAAACTGATAACTTTTAGCACAAAGTATAAAGTCTTTAATGCAACGGCACAGGCCATTCTCTTTTATGGAGCGCAGGTGTGGGGTGCACAGAAATTCGAAATCGTTGAATATCTACTACGTTTCTTTCTAAAGTATATGTATAATTTAGAATCTGGTCTGCCAACAATGTTCATCTCAACTCTAAAATTGAATGCTGACTATCTATTAAGGGTGGCAAAAATGAGTAATTCCAGGCTGCCTAATCTGATAATGCGCCAGGCAATACAAAATAAAACTCTCTTTATCAAGGAATGGACAAAGATAGCGGCTGATTGTGGTGTTACGTTGAACTGGGAAGTGAGCAACATAGCTAACTGGAAAAAGGATTTATACGAAGTCATCATGCTCACTGACGATAATGAAAGATATGCCTTTATTGAAAAAGCTCGTGCGTCGACAGAAAGAGTGTATTACTCAAAGGCTAACCTTAATCTAAAAGAGCTCAACTATTTCAACAGTCGTTATTCCTGCTATGTCATTGGGACGATTTTCAAAATCAGAGGGGAGCTCATCAAGCTGAACGCCATGCCGCATCGAAACGAGGGTCCAGGTCTTTGCAACTTGTGTAACCTACAAGCACGGGAAGATGTGTATCACTTCATCGGAATCTGTCCAGTTCTAAAGGAAATAAGGCGAGTCTACTTCGGAAAAAATGTTTTAGAGGAGGAAGAGGTGCATGATTTTCTGAATGGTGGTGATTGGAAGCTACTTTTTGATTATTATACTGACGCCAGCACATACAGATCCAAAGTAATTAATGAAGCCTTTTAAAATATATAAGAAAGAATCAATTTGAAATCAATCAAACCTTTACAAATCTCAAGATGCGTATTAAGTATCTCTTAATTTTGTTTTAACTAAACTAAAAGTCCTATTAACTATTTAAAAAAATTGTTCATAAAAAAAAAATCTCATGATGTGTAAAAAGTATCTCTAAATTTTGTTTTAACTAAACTAAAAGTCCCATTAACTATTTAAAATAAAAAAAATATATACTGTAAGAGATTCAAGCAATTTTGCCACTCGGGCAGACGACAGATATGTCATGCCCTTAAATATTCAAGATTTTCTCAATGACTTTATGTACTAATTATTATATTGAATAAAGATCTATCTATCTATCTATCTATCTATCTAAGGAATAAAAGTTGAGTGGTGCCCGACTGCGGTTCTCTTAGATGAAGGGCAGCCACGGATTAATTGGTTGGAATCGTTTCTGTCTCTAGCAAAAAACTAGATAATAAGCGGTGATGGGCACTTGTTCGCGGTATTCTTTGAAAAAGAATAACCACGAAATTATCTTACAGAAACAGACCAGCAATCAACAATTAAGGACAAAAAGAAGCATTGCCTGGTCGGAGATACGCTTGGAATAAGTGGATTTGGACATGCAAAATTACAAGTGTTTGCCTAAAAGGTTTGGGTCGGGCTATGAAGCTGCTAGCCGTACACTAAGTACAACACTTTGCCTCCGGTAACGGAGAAGTGAAACCCCCAAGGTTCTTTAGCCTTTATATGAACTTTTATGTAGGTAGTGACAAAATTTGAATGTTATAGGAAGGGAATGAAATAATTGAATTAATTTTTCAACAGTGGAGTGGAGTGGAGGAAAAGTATTTGTAACGCTTCGTAACAACTTGAAAACATTTTTTTAGTCTTCAAATCTCGATTTTAACCTTATTAATTTTAAACAAACCTCGTGTCCAACTCCAACCTCAAAGTTCCTGAAACATTAATAAGACCAAATTAAATTAAGTATGTACTTGAAAGTTGTTTCTGTTGTCATGAGAGGGAATGTAATTTTTAACATCTTAAATTTGATATCGATTAACAGAAGTGGAATCATAATTCAGACACATGTCTGTCGACAAACCCTCTTGAAAAATTCTCATTTTTCACCTAATATTACTTTCTTATTTACAGCTTTGTTCCATCATGGTCCTTCTTCAATTCTCCAAAAAACGTTTCATGTTTTCCTATTGTCATTTCATCACACAAAAAAAAATAATAACAATAATAATAACTTTGTCCATCACGGCACATGCTTTCAAAATTAAATCTTCGATACTGTCACATCTCCAGGAGACACATTTATAGTCCGATTATATAATTTTTCTTGAAATTCCATGGAAATTTTCATCTTACAAAAGTGACGCCATCCACTCGAACCAACTACACTACAATCTTCAACAATATCCTTCTGTGTATATTAAAAAATATTTCGTCCTTATAGAAGGAAGTGTTGGTTCAATGTGCTGCTACCCCGGGAAAATCTTTGCAGATTGCCTTCATTCGATGAAGAGAAATTGGATTGACAGTTTTGAGGTTCCTGTGTATTCGTTTAATGATCCTTGAATGAAATTCTTTTTTCCATGAAGCCATTACAGAGTATACCTAATGGATAAAGCAAGACCAAGAGGACAATGACGTTTCTCAGCTGGAAGTATTGGTTAGTCGTTAAAATGTTTGTTGGTTATTATATTGTTAATGATGTTCGTTCAACGGATTTTGAATTCTTTTTGCTTTACACAAAATATGACTGTAATGGATTTTTGAGAATTTTTATTTTTTACAGAAAACGGCTGATAAGCGAATAGACGCATTTAAACAGAAAATTTCAGTTGTGTTTTGTAAAAGGTTCTCTGGAAATATGTTTTGAAAAATGACACCATAGGATAGGTAACTGATTTAAGGGCAATCGTCAATCGTAGAATAAAATTTGTCTGAACGTCGTCATTTTGAATGATTCCTTTTTTTCTTGTCTGGTAAATCCTGTTTGGATAAAGGTATTTTGAGGCTGAGGCCTTATCGATATCTACCTTATTTTTGATTTCATTTTCTTTGACGAAGATTGTTTATGATCTTAATATCGTATTGTTGGATGTTTCTGGGACGAATGACTTATTTCAAAGAATAAAATCAGAGTGCTTTATTTAATTGATGTCTCTCAAGAAAACCTCAATCCAAAATAGGATTGACAGCTTTTAATCTAAAGATGAAAAATCTGAACCTTGAACTTTATTGAAATGAAAATTGACTTGATTCCTATTTTTGGTTTTTGATACAAAATTGAAGTTTTGTGAAATACAATAAAAGTACCTCTGGTGTGATGGTGCATGGGAGTGCTCTTAGTTATGAATTGAGACAAAAAATTAACGTGAACAAATATTGAAAGGTAAAAAAACCCTTAAGAGTGAGTTTCGAACAGAAAAAAAAGATGGGAAAGGAGGCCCTTAAAGCAAAGATGAAGTTCACTTTCTCAGATCGATCATCTCAAGAGGTTCGCGTCTGTGCACTGCAGGAAATTACTCATTCCATCTTGCTTGCCCATCTAGCACGTTTTTTGCTGTTTTAACTGCCATTGTTTCCTTACCGACATAAGTGGTTCCACCATCTTTAATACGGAACGCTACATCAAAACGCATTTATACTTTCATTTATACCTTATATCAGAATTTGGAATTAGTCCCAACTACATAAATACATATCTGATTGCTGGATTCTCAAAAATAAGTTGGTTTTGAACATTCGTTGACGGAGACAACGTTGCGACCTTTGAAAAAATCATTCAAATATTAAATTCGCTTCCTTACAATTCACATTGTGTCAATACATACAAATTTATAAGGGGAAGTGAATTTCAGGGGCCGAATTATCGCTTCAGTGAACGAGTAGTTAGTCTCATCAGTGATCGAACGAACGAGTAAATACTTTGGGATGATATCTGTCGTAACTCGTAAGGTTACGTATCGTTTGAGAATAATAAAATGTTCGGTGTATATTTTCTCGTTTTGCCCTTATTTACCGCTAAACCCATTTTTGCGCTTCACGCTGTGTTCTTCCCAGTATGTCAATATCATCGGCGCGGCGTCCGCGAAAAGATAAAGAAAGAACAATATCAAAGAAATCGCATTACAGTGCTGCCTTGTCTAAATCCTTTTCTGACATCAAATAATTCCGTAAGCTAGTTGCGAACCTTGATAACCCAGCGTGAGTTTTGTATCGTCATTTTGCACAAGCGAACGAGCGGTCGATGGTTGACTTTCCTGGTCTAAAGCCCTATTGCCATGGATTAATCATATAATTATTGACGAAAAGGTTCAGACGTTGACATAATAGGTACGACAGAGAGGATCTTAAAAGCCATGTCAAGGATACAGATTCCTCTGTAGTTGGCGCAGCATAATCTCCCATCCTTAGGATCGGGCAAACAATGCTGTGGTCCCATTCATCGGGCGTACATTCTTACAACCATACCTTATAGATGATGTCTTGCATGCTTTTTTCTTGATCGTCACGCGCTGCTTTGAACAGCTTGGCAGTTATATCATCTGCTTCAGCGGCTTGGTTGCCGTTGTATTGCCGATTTCACTCCATTTAGGTCGGGTTTACTGAATTGTTGGCAAGCGTCGTGGCCAATGATGCCCGGATGATGACATCGGATGTATCTTCGAAAAGCCAAGACTTAAGTCTCTCTTTCATCTTCAAAAATGTATAATCTTGTGTGTGTAGGTACAAGTACCTACCTGCATGCCGATTCCGAACGGCTTAGTTGAGAAGCACTGTTTTTCTAGATAAATTGATACTCTATGAAGTTAAGACTGTTCTTCGAAAGGAATAATGCCCATGAGAGATAAAAAATACTGTTTTTATCGACATTCGATCCCAAATGTTCTATACCAATTCACAATTCACCTTCTAAAACGAATCTATTCACGATTTGTATTTCGCTTCCACAAAGTTTATGCAAATACGTTTTTGGCGATAGTTAAATAATTAATGCAGCAAAAAGTCTTTATCGTGTTATGAAATTACAAGCTGTTAAATATTAGTAAACGAGAAAAGGTCTTATTGGAGCAAAATACGAATAATTATCAACAAGGAAGGCTTAAGCATAGCACTGTAGAAGCTATAACTTCAGGAAAATCATATAAGAGAGATTTTAATTTAGGATAGATCAGGTTCTGGTTAAACCCGGTAGCACGAAGAACGTAAGAAATTTTAAAGTTATTAGTTCTGTGCTCATAAAATTTCTAGTATCCCAGCTATTAAGTTTGAATAGCAACACGAACAATCTTGAATACCCTCTGAAGTTTCTGAAAATTAAATTGAAATTGCCAGAATAGCGGAAGCACAACGGACACTCCCCAAAGACTCGAAGCAGAAATAACTGAATAAAGGTTGAAGACTCTTTTCTCAATATCCAAGCCATCATCAACCAACCACAAATGGACACCCTCTGAGTTAGTTGTAAGAGTATTAAAAGAAGCAATACACGACCAAGGACGACACAGGATCTTAAAGAAGAAAAACCAGAGGGTAATCTTTTCCATTCCATTTGCTCCAAAACATTTGCACTCAGTTCGACTAATCCCACTTTGACTCCCAAAGATGTCACTAAATAGTAGTTCATACCTATAACAGTGAATACATCTATATAGATATAGATCATTGTTCGTTGACTTAAGCGCTGAAGATTTCCAATTCCCCAAGAACAACATCATACTCCCAGAAACGACAACGACGACGACATCATCAAACAACAACCATCGCTCAACAACAATACCACAAGAAGCAAATCGCCAAAGCGACCCAGCAGCATTGATAAATTTTAATACGTATACCTATAACATCGCTTGGATGGAGCTCAATGAAGGAAATGGTGTAAGAAATATTGAATTTTTAAGGCGAAAGCTTTTTTGGTACAAGAACTCAGTCATGGGGGAAATTTATTGTAATGAAGAGTAAAATGCGCGTTTTATCGTCCCGTCCTTCATTCTTTGGCCCACATCCGCTTACACGTCCATTGTCATCATCACCCTCGTCGGAATTGTAATAGTGTTGTTTTGTATGAATATACCAGTTCGACGTTGTTCTTTTTGGGGTTTCTCGGGGACTGGTGAGACGTAAAGGTGGCAGGTCAAAGTTACATTCGGAGTTCCATTTTACAGTTCCTTAAAGGTTCCATCTCTCTAGTCTAACTAATATTCGTATTCTGTGTTGTCTTCTTGTCTGTGAAGTCAGCACAAACAACCATCAGCAAGATGATGGCAAAACGAATTCTTCCAAACCGCTTGTTTTTGGATTTCAGTTGGACGGTACATGCCAAATTCGTGCAAATGAAGTTTGAAATAAATTTAAAAATTAAGCATTTCATGAGTACTATTGAAATAATTGAACTCTTGTCCTCATTCTTTCGAGCAGCTGCGTTACCAATACAAGGAAACCTAAATGAATGCGTTGAATTCAAAAATGTTAGATAAAACAAATTCTGTGTGGTGAACACGGTGAACCGCGGTGCTATGAGCTTGAATTGAAAAATTTATTTTTGGAGGGAACAGGGAAGGCTGAAGATGAAGACTTTACAGACCGGAACCGAGTATTGTCGATTCACTCTACATGATTTTTTTTATAATTCGCACCCACTCAGAGAAGGAGGAAAGGGTTGGAAAGGAGGTGCCGGTGTGCATTGGTCTCAAATTCCTGAACATTGCAATGATTCGGAAAGACAGAGTGTGGAAGGGAGTTCCACATACGCGTAGTACGGCAAAAGAATGATTCTCTATACTCGAGAGTTCGTCCGAAGATGGGCTCGAGGGTAAACTGATATGGGCAATCCTAGAAGGAATGCAACTGAACTAGCTATTTTACTATAGAGCACTTACCGAAAAAGTAACGAAAGAACAAAGACAAACACGAAACGTTACGACCGACCGACGGTGGTCTAACGAGGTGAATGAGTCAGTTATGTCTCTATCACCAATCATTCTTAAGGTTCTTTTTTGTATACCGTCCAAGAGGCTAAAGTATGTAGCTGGAGTACCAGCCTAGGTAGAGATGAGAGTTGTACTCAAGCTTTGGATGGATATAAGTCTTATAGATAATAGCCAGATCAGACGAGGAGAAAAATTTCTGGCAACGCCTGCGGCATTTTTGGCGACATCGCATATGTGATCGTTCCACGAGAGGTGGTCGATGATGCACATATCGAGAATATCGAGATGTTTGGTCTCATTGATGCAAGGGCCACTCATGGACAGTGGAAAGGGAGGTTTACCTCGCTTTAAAGAAATACGAGAGCATTGAGTTTTCGAAGCATTCAACTTTACGCGATATCTTATTCCCCATTGTACTATGCTGTTTAAGTCAGAGTTTAATGAGCTTATCATATTTTGCCGTTGCAGTTCCATATCCGGAGAGGAGTGATAGTGATGTAAATCTGGAAACGAATAAGAAAAGCTAAGAGTATATCGACAGCGAAACAATTTATTGGATTAGAAGTTACAGGCAAGAGATCATTAATGAAAATGAGAAAGAGGGTCGGAGACAAAAAGGAGCCCTGGGGCACACTTGCATTTATTTTGTGGGTTTCAGACTTGAATCCGTCCAATACAGCTTATATTGAACGGTTCGAAAGAAAGTTTCTAATCTAACGAAGGATTGATTTATTGAAACCGAAAGCACTCATTTTTGATAAAAACAAGCTCCCAGACTTTATCAAATGCCTTTGAAATATCAAGTGCAACAATCTTACTTTCTCCAAAACGAAGTAAAGACTTGTTCCACTGTTCGGTGAGATAACCCATCAGATCATCACCGTAGAGCCGGTCATTAAGTAACTTTCTGTTTTTGAGATATTGCCTGAGCTGACCTTAGAAAGAATGGACGTAGATGCAATTGGATGATAATTGGAAGGAGAAGAAGATTCGTCTTTTCTTGGAATTCGCTGGCAAATGCTGTTTTCCAAATGGTCGGAACGAGCCCAGAAGAATAGGATAGATGGAAAAGCTTACGCAAGGGATCATGACTTGGACGATATGTGGTTCCAAGAAGATGGGGCAACAAGCCACACAACACGACCAATTGTCGCTTTATTGCGTGAAAAATTTAATGGTCAGTTATTTCACGTTTTGGTGACGTCAGGTCAATTGGCCAGCAAAATCAAGCGATTTGAAACCGTTAGATTTTTTCTGTGGGGCTACTCAAAAGACCGTGTTAACGCGAATAGTCCCCTAACTCTTTACGCATAAAAAACCAACATTCCTCAAGTTTCGGATGAGATAGCTATGAGCGGATTCCTCAAAAGAATCGTTTATTTGAATGATATTGTTTTTCATACATAATGGAAAACTTCAAACTTTATGATGAAATAAGATTTTCAATGAAAATATATTGTTGTGTCGTTTTGCTAAACTTTACTTTTGAAAACGAAAAATTAATAACCCTATACTTACTTAGGTCCTGTTTAGGTGGGGGACCCCTTAAGGAGCATAATGCCTCTACTTCGCCAACGAGTCATCGTTTTCGGTTTCCGGAGACGTATTTCAGCACCCTCCAACTCTTGCCTAGTGACTTGCAATACAATCCTTAATTTTTTGAAGAGTACATATGTACATCCAATCCACTGCCACGTACGTCTTCGTATAGTTAAGTCAATAGATGTTGCAAAGATATCTTTTGACGACGATTTTTTGCAGCTTCGTTTGTATGCCTAAAGTAAGTTTCCAGGTGCTGCATCCATAACGCTGCAGAGCTACATAGTCGTAGCTTCGTTATTATTTATTTATTTATTGTCAATCAAGTTAGGAAACTTTATAGTGACTTTAATATAATATAAATGTACAATATTAATAACATAAAATTTTAAATTAAATAAAGACTTGTGTAAATAAATAACAAATACATAAATAATTACAATGAATTCAATATATCTTTCTTAATATTAAATCTAGTTTTATTAAAATCAATGACAACGTCAAAATCATTTAAATCAACACAAGAATAAGTGATTGGATTATGTTTAGCGTAATTTGTAATGTGGTAAGGAACATTTAAGAAGTTTCCATTTCTAGGTCGCAAAAAACGAGAAGAAGCTTAAATATTATACATAGAAAGAAGCATCGGGCAATCTATATTAGAGTTTAAGACATCAAACGCAAAGAGAGCAGAATATAGTTTTCTTCTAAATTCCAGAGATTTTAAATCAGAACAAAAACATAAAATGTAAAAAAAGAGCCAAGTTCTCTTATGTGCGAACAGCACTGTGTAAAAAGTTAGCCACCAAAAGTAATGAGATCTAAAAGAACGCCAAGTTCTTACATGTTAAAGTGTTATATTGAATATTTTAAATCATAGAAGATAATACAACAATATTAAAAGATAATAGAAAATAGTTGGGATGAAAATTTACAAGTTCACTGTTCAAGTTTTAAAATGTTGTTAATCACGCTTCAAAAGAAAACTTGCCAAGTGAACTTGTAAATTTTCATCCCAACTATTTTCTATTATATTTTAATATTGTTTTATTATCTTCTATGATTTAAAATATTCAATATAACACTTTAACATGTAAGAACTTGGCGTTCTTTTAGATCTCATTACTTTTGGTGGCTAACTTTTTACACAGTGCTGTTCGCACATAAGAGAACTTGGCTCTTTTTTTACATTTTATGTTTTTGTTCTGATCTCACATCTTTTTGCAAAGTTTTTTTTTCTTTATGAAATCACGAACTTCGAAATAACTTAATAAGCTAGCAATTTGCAAACTAACAATATAATTTCGCTGCCAATTTATAAATAAATAATAGGTAGGTTAGGTTAGAGTGGCTGTCTAGATGTCACATTTAAGTAGATATCAAGTGTCCATTGTGAAGCCACTAAGGAAAGTTACTCATGGAGTTTTATGAAGTTAATCAAACCAGAATTCTATATTTCAACCTATGACCATTTAAAGAAAGTGGGTGGCAACCACGCCCCTGTAATGAAACTCCAATTTTGTACATATACCTATTTTCTCTTTTACTCAACCGAAACCCTATCAGAATTTCGAATTTAAACGTTTTCGAACATTTTAACCACGCCCCTAAATGGAAATAGATTTTTTTTCTCGTATTTTTCATGTTATTGAACCAAAACCTTACAAGAATTCTAAATTTCCACATCCTACGACCGTTTTAAGATAGTGGACGGAAACCACGCCCCTAAATGAAACTAAAATATTTTACTTATATTTTTCCTTATATTCAAACAAAACCTTATTAGACTTCCGAATTTCAAGATCCTACGACCAGTTTTAGAAAGTGGGCGGATACCACGCCCCCTGAATGAGAAAATTTAAATTTTCAATTTTTTCCTTTGTATACAGCTGAAAACCTACCATTGTATCAAATTTCAAGATTCTGCTATTGTTAGAAGTGCTTCATAATTTTCAGTCAGTCAGTCAGTGAGTCAGTCAGTCAATTACGGTTTTTGAAATTTTTACTGGCCAATATCTCAGGAAGTAGTGGTTCTACAAAATTATTTTTTTTACAGGGCTTTTGTGGCCATGAAGTTAATACGTAATTCAAATTTTAAGCTTCTAACTCCATGGGTTCAAAAGTTATGGAGGGTTAAAAATGTGTTTGAGTTCGATCCTGTAAAAAGGGAGTAGTGCTAGAACTTGGCTGGGCACTACCGTGCCCTTTGATCGATCAAGGTACACCTGGTCTCATAAGACGGAAGATTAACTCCTCTAAAAGTTTTTCTTGAAGCAAACTTAGTAAATCGTTTTTTGATTCTCTCAATTCGGCAAGAACTTATTTGAGTATATGCGTTCCAAATTATGCAACAATACTCTAATATTGGTCTAACAATAGACAAATAAAGACTCTTGAGAGTATAAAGATCTTCGAAAAACTTTGAATTTCTCATCAAAAATCCTAACATCGAGTTTGCTTTAGATTATACTTGATCAATATGAATTGAAAAAGTCAAGTCTTTTTGGTTCATAAACCTTTGAAGACAGATATCATCAATTTTATATTCAAAACTTATAGGGCTATGAATTTTTGAGTATGTCACAACACTACATTTATTTACGTTGAAAAATAGTCCATTTCGGTTATACCAACTAGCTATATTATTTAGATCCATTTGAACACTAGACGCGTCCAATGGTGTTTTTATGCTGATTAAGCTGAGAGAATTATTTCTCCATACGATTTGACAGTTTACCAAACGCTGCCTTTGCCTTGCCGATACGGCACATGACGTTTTGTTCGGTCCACCTTGGTTGAAGACGATACTACCAGTATATGAAAAGCTCTCCACTTTCTCCAACGGTTTAGAGGAAATATTGATTTTTGTTGTGCCGAAATTCTACATATATACAGTGAAACTTCTCTTGGCCGGACACCCACGGTGCAAAATTTTTTGTCCGCCCAAGAGAAGTGTCCGTCCAAGAGAAGATAATTGTAATTAAAAGAAAACGTTTTTTATATGTTTTTCTTTTTGGTGGCATCCTATGAAAAATGGTTTTTGTAAGCAAATTAAACAAACAAAACCGCAACAAAGAAAATACAAACCTTTTTT
This sequence comes from Sphaerophoria taeniata, assembly GCA_943590905.1. NCBI lineage: Eukaryota > Metazoa > Arthropoda > Insecta > Diptera > Syrphidae > Sphaerophoria > Sphaerophoria taeniata. The sequence goes on along the minus strand of OX016540.1, from coordinate 249,687,564 downwards.
AATTAAACAAAACAAAAACTAGCAAGACACTTTTCATAACGTACCGAAGCCGGTTGCACCAAACGAATGAGGAAAAAACAATAAATTACGCAAACGCATTGGCGCAAAATTATAGTCCGCTAATGAACAATTTTAGTGTGATACTAGCTTAAAATGACGTTTGAGTCATGTCTGAAACGTCATTTAAAGCTAGTATCACACTAAAATCGTTCATTAACGGACTATAATTTTGCGCTATTGTGTTTTGTGGTTCTGTTCTTATTCGTTTAATACAGCTGGTTCTCACCAATACATTCATATAAACTTGTTTTATCAAGTTATGTATGCGAAACATCCCTTAAATGTAGTTTCTATTTGGAAATGGATCCCGTTACAAACATTTCTCACTCTTTCTGTCCGGCCAAGAGAAACAAATTTTTCAAATTTGCTTGTTTTCGCTGTCCGTGTCCGTCTAAGAGAGTGTCCGGCCAAGAGAAACAGTTTTATATGTAACTTATATGGAGCAAATTCCGTTCAAAAAAAAGTGTCCGCCTAAGAGAAGTGTCCGTCCAAGGGAAGTGTCCGTTAATGGAAGTTTCACTGTACCTACTCCTCCCTCTACCCTAGTTGTCATATGATGGAGATGCATGATCTTATGAGAGAGTGTACTCCATGTTAACGCTATCAAAGGCCTTTTCGAAGTCGATGAACAGCAGATGTACCTACTGGTGATCGATATTCAGCGGAAAAGCTGCATTGTGGTATCATGCGGAGTCTCTGATATAACTACTTTTGCAATATTTTTTAACACGTCTCCTCTAAAAAACCGTGATCTTTCCAAATTTCAAGTTCTTTATGGTCTACCTGGCAGCACTGTTGTATTCGATAATGTAACAAACAGACTAGCAGTTTATTCTTCTATGAATAACAGATCGCCGAATTTGATAACTTTTTTGTTTTGGCTGGTTTTGTATTAGAAAGCTCAATTTTTTCATCAGGTTATTTACATATTTTGTATACAGCATACCTACCCTTGTTTTGGTCTGAAGGACCATTAATATGTATTTCCTGAAAAATTATCCGATGATCAATTGCTTTAATTAGAGCATTTACGCGTTCCTTTTGTTTATAACTTCAAGGTAATGAACCCAACTGCTCAATTACAAATTCTCATTTCAAATGTTAACTTTAAACACCTATCCTATTAATAAATCTCATTTCCTTTTGCTTACGATTCCGTTGCACCACTTCATTGTTTCGGCACCGTGTCGTCGTCGTCGTCGTCAGAGTCTCGCCAGCACAGTGTGAAACTTCAACCGTATTTAATTAACTGACAAACAAGTGTCGTACATTATTCAGGATAATTAATCACGTCCACATGCACAAACATCAAGTACTCCGAATAGTCTCAATTGAACTTTAATGCAAATTCAATAGAAAATTATCTGCTTAACGCCTGAATTCGCACACTCATCGCCAATTGCATCACCATTATTAGATTAGAACTCCGAACTATTGAGCTTAAATTCGAACAAAAAATTACCCTGCATCTTTTATTTAAAAAAAAAATTGCTTTGTTGGAACTTTGAAAACAAAATTAACTTTCCTACAATCAGTAGCCAAAAATTCATTCGCATTCCGGTAAAACATTGAAAAACGGGTCCCGCGCTCAGCATTTAAACTAATTTAATTTAATTCAGTGCTTGCCTTCGCCAGCCTTAATTCCTAATCATTCATTGAGTTGTTCTTTCGCCAAAAACTTTCATTTGCCACTTTTTTGCTTGTGCAAAAAAAAAAAATTACACAAAAAACAATTAAGTTACCATCAAACGCAGTATTAACACATCTTTGCCAAAAACAAAAACACACACAGTCACAAAACAAATAGGGCAAAATTGCAAGGGGATTATTTCCTGTGTTAGTTACCTACTCTTGGCAGAGGAAAAACATTAGCAATTTAGGAACTCCCTCGCCTCAAAAAACGTGTTCGTACCTACACCACCTCCACCAGTCACTCTGGCGGATCGTTCTCAAGACACACAAACATGAAAATCAGAATTTTGCATTTAGAATTCCAAAATGACTAAGAAGTAGCGACTCGATTTCCGGGCAGAATGATGCAGGAGGTAAGCTATGATGCGCAGCTCATGTGCCATTTTCCACGCGCTTTTTCCCTGTTTTATTCCGCTTTCGCTTTTCCACCAGCAACGCGATAGAAACGAAAACAGTGAGTGAGATGGGGGACAAAAAATTGCTTAATGAAGTAAAAACGGGAATAAATCTCGTTCGTTGGGACTCCTTCAGATCTTTCGAGTTGGAAGAATTCCCTCAAGCAAATTAATTCTATTTGAATTGCTATAGAAAAAAATAAGGAAGGGTACTTCTGCGAGCAGTATCAAATGCTGCAAAAAGGAGAGCAAAATTGAGAAAAGGGCGAACTGCTTTTTCGGTTCAAAGACCGAAAAAAACACCATCAGAAGACAGAAGCCATGAAATCTTGAGTAAGCTTTAAAACAAGGGCGAAGAAAAGAAATTAACAAAGAATTAAGAGACCAGAAACATCGATGGTATTTCTTTAATTTCAAAATGTGTGCAGTTGTTTCTTTTTTTTGGGAATGATTTTGTTTTTGTTTTTGAGGTTTAATCGATTGGATGAACTTTTGTTGTTGGAGTTCGTGGATGCTACCTTTACCAAAAATAAATCAACAAAATCAGGATGCAGAAAAATCTATGAACACTGATAGTCAATGGATTAAGCCTTGTTATGATAGTCTAGAAACTAAAACTGATCAAGGAAGAAAGGTGTGTTGATAACTCACTTCTTCTTGCAACAGCAAAGTTCTTTACCTTTGTAAGCCAATAATAAGAAAACTCACTATCCAATGTTTGCAATTGGACAAAGAAATGCGGTGTTACGTTTTATCCCATTAAGACAGAACGGCTACCATCGCAAGAGATTGCTAGATCCTTTTCCGATAGTGTCTCCGAAAACCTCCTCAGAAGTCCTTTGCTACCAGCATAAATGTATAGAACCAGTGGCAACACTACCAAGCAGCCATCAGAGATACCACCTCTGAAGGGTTTACAAGGCCACAACAACGAAACCCCTGGCTTGACGATGAATGACAGAGACAGTGAGCATATGCAGCTAAACAAGAGGCATACAAAGCGGCGCTGAAAAGAAGGACACGAGCAGCTCACGAGCTTAATGAGCAGAAAAAAGAGGGACGCACAAACCCAGAAAGAAAAAAAGGGAACATGAGAAGCGTGCGATAGAGGAGATAGAGGGATGTCACAACAGAAACGAAGTTGGAAAGTTTTACAAAAATGTACAACAAACCCACAGGAGATCCCCTGAATTGTACCAACTACAGAGGTATAAGTCTCCTTAACAACGCCTACAAGATCTTATCTGCCGTGCCGTGTGAATGTTTGAAGCCTTTCGCCAACAACCTGATAGATGCTTATCAGTGTGGCTTTTCAGACCAGGAAACTCCACCATCGATCAAATATTCACTCTACGGATATTGATATTGGAGAAGACAAAGGAACTTCAATCGATACCTACCGGTGCGGGTGCATAACTTCACAGGTCATAACTTCACATGGGTCATAATTTCACCTCTAGTGGGTTATAATTTCACTTTTTTCGGGTGCAATTGTTTCCCACCTTAGGTGAGCAATAATTTCACCTGAAATTTGGGTGAAATTATTTCCCACCTATTTAGTAATTCCACGGCGCAGAGAATCTGGTCCCGAATTCAGAAGTCCCGAAAATGGTTTTCGGGACTAATGACCCACTATGGTGGGTGCTTTTTCAGTGCATAACGGTTGAAATATATCGCATGCTCTAAGTCTATGTGACGTAAAGAAATTTTTTTCCAATGCAAACGATCTTCTGAACTTTGATATTCGGTAAGGTGAGAGTAAGGCAAGCAAACTGTACTTGAATCCAGTTTCATCTTATTGCACCTTTTTATCATCTAAACTAACTGAGCTGTTGCAATGACATTAACAACTCCTTCGGAAAGACATTTTTTATTGATGGGATGTTCAGTGTCCTTGCATCATGTGAATGCAGACGGAAGCACTATTTTTCAATGCTATCAGTCGGCAATTCCTATTATCACAATGATCCAGATCAGATCATTGATTTATATGTGAAACAACAAAAAAACGAAATCCTACTTTTTACTTGGATCAATTTTTGTGATCCAAAAATTAGTTCTTCTTCCGCACACAAGTTGAAATGTTGGCGTATATTTTCAATAAAAACTGTGATGCCACTTTCACACATTTACTATCCGGGAATGAGATATTTTTCAATAACATAGCAAAAGCTTTTTTCACTTAAAAAACAACAGAATAATCGTTCAACAAAATTATCGTAGGGCAACTCCGATGTAATTGACAGAATGAATAAATTTCAAACAATTGCCAAACGTGACGTAATAATAAAACGCAGCTATTATTGAGTTCTTCAATACTAAATTCGTAATACAATTTTCTAAAACTTTTAGGCGTGATTGTAGAGTTAAGGACAATCACGCTTAAAAGTTTTAGAAAATTGTATTACGAATTTGGAGCTTGAACCTACAAATGTAGCGCGATTTTTTTTATTTTCACAAACCAAATTGATTCTCTTTTGGGCAAAATTTTTTCCGCTCGCTTCACTCCCAATCAAAACAAATTGAATTTGAATGTTACAGATCGTCATCATGCTCGAAATGAATCACTGCTCTGCAGCACCTGCTTGCCAAACACTAGTAGGTATGCATTACCCGCACCTATACCTACCACCTTTTCATCGATTCCATTTCAAGGCTGCATATGACAGTGTCTATTTCTATAGAGACCAACTATATAAAGCAATGTCTAGTTTTGGCATCCCTGAAAAACTCGTCGATCTATGTAAGATGATATGGTCGGAAAAAACCTAACGGATGTATTTCTTCAACATCATTCTTGAAAAGATTGTGCAAAACCCCAACGTCAACACGAGAGGCACAATCTTTCAAAATTCCGTCCAGCTACTAGGATACGCAGAGGACATGACATTGACATAATTGGAAGAACACAGCGTGATGTCAGTGGAGCGTTCGTGAGTCTTAACGTGAGTTAACAAGGGCAAGACCAAGTTAATGCTGTCAACAAGAAAGGACAACCAACATCGACGTCTTGGAGCAAAAGTCAGCGCATAGACAGATTTAACTTCGAGGTAGATAAGTAGCTAGGATCCGCTTTAAACTCAGACAACAACAAGAGCGCTGAAATCAAACGAAGGATCACTCTTGCCAATGGCCAATCGCTGCTTCTTTGGACTTAGAAGAGTAATAAAGTCCTCTCTCGAGCAACTATAGTGTCACCCTACAAAACTCTCATCAACCCGTTCCTAATGTATGGTGCACACTGCACAGACATGAACCATGACAACATCGTATGAAAACGTTTTGGGCTGCTTCGAGAGAAAAATTCGTCGAGTTATTTTTGGTCAACTCTGCATAAACGGAGAATGGAGACGAAGATTCAATCGAGAACTGTACGAGCTGTTCAGCGACACTGACACTGGGTCATGTTGAGCGAATGGAAAATAATGCTCCGGCTCGTAGAGTCTTCGATTTCAACCCAGAAGGACGTCGCAGAAGAGGAAGACCGTTACTTAGGTAGAGCACACAGGTGGTAGAGGACCTGAACCAACTTGGCGTGGAAAACTGGAGACTGAGGCCCTGATCTGGCCTGGACTGTAGCGCTCTTAAGTAAGCTAAAATGTCAAGAACAGAACCTAAGGTTTATTTATTAAAGGTCCACTTTTAGTTGTGCTCAGGCTGTCAGGCATTATGTCCATCTAGAATATAGATGGAACCTTACTCATCTAACCGGTATACATATGTGAGTAAAATTTCGTTAATTTCGCTTTTTCTACTCGCCAGTCAAGCAAACAGAGCAAGCGAATAATATTCCTTTCGACCGGACCCAAACATCTTTCTGTTCTTGCAAGGCCCATGCTACTGCAATTATTATAAGAAATATTCCAAAAAAATCAATCTTGTGTTCAATCTGGAAATGATATTTTTTAATGATACCGGATATGATATAAATAACGATCCTAGGCAAATATTTTCCTCGCGCCCGCCATCGGATAACTAACAGTCTTATTCGTTAATACTTTCTTAAAGCTGAACCCTTCTTAAAGGTATGGTCCGTTCTTTACTATTTTATTCAAACTTAATAGCTCAAGTTCAACAGAATTTTTTTTTGTAGTACAATATATATGTACATATTTCTCCATTAGGTACATGCAGAGGCAGACTCGACTCGTAGACTCTCCTATAAACAATTACTTGTTTTCAAAGGCAATAAAGGAAACGTCGAGTTACATTGTTTGTAGTCTAAATATGTCGACCATACCTTTAGAGAGTATTTTAGGAGAACACGTGTCCTGTAAGGCCGAATATGTAGATATGAGGCTTTCCACCTATTCATATTTATGTATACAGAAGACTGCCTCCTTTAGAATATGCATAACGATTGGTTTTCATGTTCTATGCATACTCGTGCTTGTCCTCATTGTCCTTGTATATTTGTTATTCTATTAATTAACATTCTGAATTCTGGGACACTGATTTAGGGCCATTCAGATTTTCGGTTACATGTTAACGGAAACGGATACTCTTGTCTTTTGTCTTTTTTGATAAAATTGAATATAGAGTAAATTTTAAAGCCCTTTGTAGATTTTTGTATCGATTAATGTTTTTGAAATTGGTAATTTTTGCGTCTCCACTTTTCTGCTTCCAGTTATCCTTTTTGACCCTGGCTCAACATTTTTGTCTAAAGATGAATATTATTTGCTCCCTAAGGTTTAAATACTTGGAACCTTTTAAGACATTAAGACCCAAAGTAAGAAAAAAAAAAACGCATCCCTCCATTAATTCTTATCTCGTCAAGTCAGCAGTGTTTTTGTTCGTCGTTCATCTTATCATTTTTGAAACAAAATGAATGTAAAAAAAATGCACACCCTCAATGTCGATCAATAATAAATAACTCTCAGGCATAAAAATATACCAAGAGGCATATTTATATAAATTTTAGGACGACAGATAACGGGAGTGTATTTTTTCACAAATCAATCCTAATTACCCGTTAAGATTTTTTTATGCTGCCATATTTCCATTCCCGTACATCATCATCTTGGCAGATTCTATTTCAAGTTCGCTTTCACAAACCGTCATCCATCATTTGAAAAACAGCTTCCTCCTCATCGATACCTATCATTCTTAAAACGCTTAGGTTCTTTAACGTACGAACATTAAGAAGAGCTAGCATCAGCAAAGACGTTCCTCGGTCGGTCGTGTTGTCACCATTGGCAGTAAAAGGTCGGTTAATAAAGAAAAAAAGAAATTAGGTACATAGTCTTTGGCGTTATTCGAAAATTCTTTTAAAAAATTAACTTGGAATCATAAAAAAATAAAACCCAAGAAATTCAATAAAATTGAAAGGAATGGTTAAACCATGACCTTTTTAACGTATCAACCGGATTTATGAAATGAAAAGCTCTATTTCATATCAAATTTAAATGTTTGAGTGAAATGTTAAAGCCTTTTTTAAATCGAAAAGCTTCTACCCCTACAACGCTTACGCGCCATCGCCGTCGATTTCCGGATATGAGTTTCAGCTCACTCCAACTCTTGCCTATTCTTGACTGTCCCCTGTCATGTGTTCTACCTTCTTTTGTGTCCCACAGCATTGCTTGACTTGCATTGCAATCGAAACATATGTCCGATTCATTGCTACTTACGTCTAATAGAGTCATTATGTTCCTAACCTGTTCTTTCTTTATAAGGTCCTCATTGGATATTCGATATGGCCAGCAAATCCTAAGGATAATGCGAAGACATTTATTGGTGAAGGTTTGCAGCTTCTTTGTGTAGCTGAAGTAACTTCTCAGGTGCTGCATCCAATCATCCATAGAGCAGCACAGACTCGACATTTGTGCGAAACAATCGTATCTTCGTTCTCAAGCTGAGAGAGTTATTCCTCCATACCTTGGATAGTTTACCAAACGCCGGTTTTGTTTTGCCGATGCAGCATAATGACGTCTTGTTCGGTTCCCCTCTCTTCCGTTAAGGTAATCAGATCTAGTCTCTGGTTGTCGCTATCAAAGGCCTTTTCGAAGTCGATGGTGAAGTGGTGATGTATATTTCACTCACTGCTCAGCAATGATCCGCAAGGTATTGATGTGATCAATACAAGAGGATTAAGCGTGAAAATCCAGCTTTATTGACATCGAGTGTTGCTTCTAGATGTTCTCCGATGCGTTCATGATGATTTTTGCTACTATTTTGGCTACAGCAGGAAGAACGCAAATCCCTCTTAATTTTTCGCCCTTTGTAAGATTTCCTTTGTTTTTGGGAGATTGACAGTCAATCCCTTCTTCCACTCTTCGGGGAAGCTTTCGGTGGGCCATGCTTCGATGAAGCAGTTATTTTGATGACGTTTTCGCCGCTTGTAATAGCTCTGCTCTGATTCCATCAAGTCCTACCGCTCTGTTGTTCTTAAGTGCTTTAATTACGGCTACGATCTCGTCTTTACTGGGAGGTGCGATGCGGATTCGGGGATTGGCTTCTTCGGCCAATTAAGAAGGCGTTGGCCGAACGTTGTTTTCAAGCACTCGGTTAAAACCGAAGAAAAGTGTTGTTTCCACCATCTGACTTCTTCAGGTGTGACAGTGAGAGTTCCCAGGTGTATACCAGTCAGTTCCTTATTTTATTATTTTAAATGGTCCTGCGGTCGGCTTGCAACATTTTTTTTTCTTGCGCTAATGCGTTGATGTAATTACGCTTGTCATGGCTCTGTCAGGTCGTTTCTTTGTTCCCGGTGCGCAGCAATTCTTAGAGCTTTTAACTGTTTGCGTTCGCTGATCCTTGTCCAAGAATCTTCCAGGTGTTGTTAGCTCCTTCTTTGCGACTGAGTATTCCATAAGCATCCAATTTGAAAACATTTTTCACAGCACTCCAATAGTGTTCGATATCGTCATATACTGTGCTGTTGATTGTACTCATTCCGTAAGATAGGTTTTCCCTGAATTGTTGACGTGTTGAACTGAAGCTGTCTTAGGTAAGCTATCATTAAGTGGTGGTCACTGGTCACGGGCGAGTCCCATGTCGGCCCCTTCTGTTGGGGACATCCAAGAGACTGCTTCTAAACCGTCGACTATAAGCGAAATGATCAATTTGTTTGGAAGATGGTTGCTTGTCTGTGAACACCCTGCTTAATTTATGACAAGGTTTGAGATCAAACATTGTACCACGAATAAAAAGGCTCTTGGAGTTGCAGAAGTCTATAAACCATTTCAGTTGCCCGTATAGCTTAGTTGGTAAGTGCGTTGGCTGCTAAGCAGAACGTCGTTGGTTCGAATCCTACTCAGGCCAGGTTTTATTTCATCTTTCACGGGTACTGCCTCTTGCGAAGACCTGACAAATCTTCCAAGAGTATCAATCTGTCATGAAAAAGTGCTTCTCAACTTTGCCGTTCGGAATCGGCGTTAAATTGTAGGTCCTCTCAATTCTCCACACGCACTCAGAGAATTGTTGATGAGAGTAAGCCACTTAGGCCTTGGCTCTTCAAGAGCTGTCGCGCCATTCTATTTTTTACTTCTAATGTAAACAATTTGTCAATATACATAAGTGATTTTGAAATTTTTAGTCCCAGTTTATTCTTTGATTGATTGGGTGATGCAAAGAGAGGGTGGAAGTCACAGTTTCATTGGCAACTGATTGGCATCTCCGACGAATTCAGGGACCGAGACGGAGTCTTCAACTTGAAGTAAGGTGCATAGCCGAAAACAAATGGGACAGACTAAGCATTGCTCCGTCTTAGAAATCAAGCATCACAGCATAGTTTGTGTGGTGTTTCGAAAATTTTCTTTCATGAAAATCTTTTCCTGACAGTTACCAACAACTAAGAAAAATTTGATGAGGCCAAATGACCAACACGGGTTTACTGACACTTTTCGGATTCATCAAATTTCATGAGCTGTCGCGCCACTCTATTTTTTTTTTTTTTTATAAACCATTTCACCGTTGACTTCACAACTGCCGACTCAATGAAGACCAATCACATGTTGTTACTACAACCTTAGCTCTGAAGTCTCCAATGACCAAAATAATATGCCCGCGGGGCGTGTTGTTATAGACTGCACCTAGTCGACTGTAAAAGCATTCCTTTTCTTCATCAGATGCGAACTCCGGTGGGGCGTTATGCTGTATAATAGTGACTGGCCGTACTCTACCCTGAAATCTGGCTTTTATGAACCGCATAAATTCTCTCTGTAATTGGAAGAATCTGGCGTTGTCTGGAACTTCACTCCCTGCATCCAAAAACTTACTCACATTTCAATGGGTACAATAGCCAAAAAAGATCACCCAGTTGTTATTAATTATCCGAAGTGTAGTGCCGGTTTTTAAAGCGGTAGAGATTCAGTTACGAAGAGGGCTTATCTCCGTAACCTATCCTGAAGAGTCAGGAAAGTTTGCAATTGCAATGTTAGCAAATTTTTGTACATATAAAGAGATTTACAAATCATTGCCCGGAGGCCACCACGAGGAGGTAAAGCAAACACTTCAGCATGGCAAGAAAAACCAAGTCTTAGGCAATCACGAACTTCTTAGGCAATTCACCGCTTGTAGGCAGTGTTAGTTAGGTTAGGTTGAGGGGCTGACAGTTGATGTCTTTACCGTAAAACTAAGATCGATACAGATCCATTGTGATACCCGTGAGTATTGCTACTCAAACTAATAAAAACCTGTGTTCAGTTAATCAAGCCATCTGAAGGCATTGATGAAGTTCAAAATGTTAGTTACTGGAGTACTACACTGAAAAAAATAACCGTTGTCATATTGACAATTACTGGTTGTTAACCGAAAATTGTCATATTGATCAAAAAAAGTTTCAATGTGATGTAAATTTTCAAAAGTCGTCTCAAAATCTAACAATTTGATAGTAAATGGGACAATTTGAAATTTTCAATATCTTGTTGCTAGTTTGAAAATCAAAGTTGTCGTTTTAACACCTGAGATGATCATTTAGAAGATTATGGTTGTCAATATGAAAACCTTAGGTTGGCCGTCAGTTAGTTAAGAACTACAATCATCATTTGTACAACAATGATTATCAATATGATTACTACCTTAATGCAACAAGTGCATTGAAAATATAATCATCAAATTGACAGTTGCAGTTGTTAATATGATGACTGAATTTTACCGGCATCAAATTGAAAACTAGAGTTGGTATATTGATAATTTCGATTGTTAGAACATAAATCAAAATAAATAAAAGTAAAAAAAAAAAACAAATAAGTTCCTTAGCGAAGACTTCTGGTCGACAAAGTTTTCGTATTGAAACCCATGATGTCGATATGATGATGGATTTTTTTTTTTAGTTATCGAAATATGACGTGATCTTAAATGGAGATTTATTTTCAAGACGAAATTGGAATAATTTATGGAAATAAAGCCGCATCTTTCTTGGAGGAAATAAGTCCATATTTACAAAACAAAAACAAAAAATTGACCGATTTTGTGAAGTCACTAGAATTCAAATCAACCCTTTTTATCATGATGTCTGTGTCCTAGTTTTTTGACCTCCATTAAAAAACCGCTAAACCGATATTGCTCAAAACCTTATCAGCTTTAATAAGGCTGTGGTTCGCGTACGTATACACATACAGACATCATGATAAAAAGGGTTGATTCGGATTCTAGTGACCTCGAAACATTGAGATATGCAATAACTGGATATTCACAAAATCAGCCCCATTACAATAACTTCCTATGGGACGTTGAAAAACGGTTCTATGAGAGGAACCGTTTTGGAGCAATACATAAATAATTTGTTTACACTAAAAACATCAGTGTTCCAAAAAAAATTACAAGAATGTTTTAAGAAAATGGTAGTGGCCGTTTTTGAGAAAATTTAAACTAACATTAATAAATAGGATTTTTCGACCAATTGTTGTTTATGATTATGATAATGATCATAATTTTAATGCATAAATACGAGTTTTTGTTTATAATTTAATTTTTCAAAACTTGACTTAGAAAGCCTTGCAAAAAATCAAAAAATATTTTTTTTTATTACTTGCAAAGCCTTCCAAGCCGTTGCGTTTGTCTATACGATGATTGACCACATCAGGTTGTCATGTTGAAAAATATGGTCATCAAATTGACAATTATTGTTTTTAGTACGAAAATCGATTTTATCTTGAATTGAGCTAGAACAAACAAAAACAAACGATAAATTGCTCACGCCGTTATCAAAATTATTGTATTGAAAACCATAATTGTCAAGTTGAAACCGCAGTAGTCAATGTGATGCTTTAACCGTTTTTAAAAGTCATATTTACAATTGCTGTTGTCATTACGATGATCGACCACATAAAGTTGTCATATTGAAAACTATGGTCATCAAATTGACAATTATTGTTTTCAATAAGAAAATCGAGTTTATCTTGAATTCAACAAGTAGTGTAATCCTCATTTAGTAGTTGTGCATCAAGTCAATCAGACGTTCGTAAGTGAAGTGTAAAAAAGTAGAAAATATACAAATAAATCAAGAAAGAAAGAAAAATTAAATTAAATAAATAAATAGCGAGTGGCGCGACAGCTCTTGCAGAGCCAAGACCTAAGTGGCTTACTCTCATCAACAATTCTCTGGGTGCGTGTGAAGAATTGAGGAGACCTACAATTTAACGCCGATTCCGAACAGGTAAGTTTGAGAAGCAATTTTTTCATGACTGATTGATACTCTTGAAAGTTTTGTTAGTTCTTTCCGTGAAAGATGAAATAAAAACTATGGACACGAGTAGGACTCGAACCCACGACGTTCTGCTTAGCAGCCAACGCACTTACCAACTAAGCTACGGGCAATTGCAGATAAGTACGTATTGGACACTCAAAAACACAAAAGAAGCGGATTTTGAAAAATTGATTGATTTTGAAACTACTTTTCGATTCTTAACAAAAGTAATTCTAATTGTTTCTTTTAAAATTACTATAGATGCGAGTACTTAAAAGTGTGCACAATTTTCTTATTCCAATGAAGTAAGACCAAAGGAAAACCACCAACCAACACCAGCACCAACACCAACTCCAACACAAAAACCAAGCTCAACACCAACATCAACACCAGTACCAACCTCAACATCAACACAAACACCAAGCAACACCAACACCAGCACCAACAACAGCACCAACACCAGTACCAACACCAATAAAACCATCAATAATAGCACCAATTTCAGTATCAACCACAATACCAACGCAATCACAAAAACCAAGTTCAAGCCGAACACCAGCACCAACACCATAACCGACACCAGCACCATCACCAGCACCAATTCCAACATCAATTCCAACTACAAAACCAAAACATTTGCCAAGACCAAGTTCAAATCCAACACCATATTTTATTAAGAATTATAATGTAAGTATTTTCATAAGAATTGTATGTATTTTTATTGTATTTGTACGTTGACTTAGTTGTAATAATAAATAATTAAACATATTCAAAGAAACAAGATCTGCCTTATATTTTAAACAATTCTTGCAACTCATATTTCAGAAAAAGGGGTGTCCTGGATCCGAAAGCGGTAATTTTATTGAAAATCGAAATTTTATAGTGTATCATAATGATTGTAATATTGAAAATAAAACAAATTTTTAAATTTTCAAGCTAGCAACCACAGTTTTCAATATGACAACCGTAGTTTTCATATTAACTACCGTGGTTTTAAATTGGTTTACTGTGTTTTTCAATATGACTATTACGGTTGTCAATTTGAAAATCATGATCTTCAAATTGACAATAATGATTTTCAATCTACCAACCACTGTCTTCAATCTGACAACCGTAGTTTTCATATTAACTACCGTGGTTTAAAATTGGTTCACTGTGGTTATCAATATGACTACTACGGTTGTCAAGTTGACTACCGTGGTCTTCAATTTAAAAGAAATGGTTTTCAATAAGCCTTCCTCGGTTTTCAATTTGATAATTTGGGTTTTCCAAATGACTACTGCAGTGTTAAATACGACTGCCATAGATTTCAATATGACAACCATGGTTTTCGATTTGCCAACGCAAATTATCAATGTGACAATATCGGTTTCGAATCATGAAATTGAAAATTTGAAATTGTCACATTTACTACTGCGGTCATTGGTTGTAAATTGACAACAAAATTGTCAGTTGAATGTAAAAAATTATCAATATGACTGCTGTTTTTGGTTCAGTGTAGAGAGTTCTTCTAAGTCCCCGAAGAAATAATTGCCGAGCAATTTCTTCTTTAGGTGGGAAAGTGCGAGCCAGTGACATAGAAATTGTGAAGTGTCAGCTTACCATAGGTTCGCATTAGTCGAATTATTGCCGAATATATCCATCTGATAATTTTAGGGTTTGATCCCCAGGTTTTCCCGAAAATTCGATTGCAGGAGTAAAAGGCGATCAACGCCTTTTTATATCTTTCTTTGGTGTTCAGACCCGAGATAGTTTTTTATCACACTGAGATACTTTGCATGATCAGAGATTTAAAGCCTTCAATTGAAATTATTTTAAGAGGCTTTTTCTGAATCTACGTATGTTTAAGAAAATGTTAAAATCAAATTCTGTTCTGTTCGTCACTAGGCTTGAACAAGAAGTAACATATGTGAACGACATTTTCCTCACAAGTTTTCGTTTTCTCATTAGCATGAAGACTTTAATAAAATATCACATCCTGTCTTTCATATTATCCTGATGTACTTCGACATGCGTGGACCACCGACAGAAAACGAATAACGTTTTATTAAATTTCAAATTAAGGCACAGGTAAATGAAAAAAATGTAAATCCAAATTTATTTTCCCTTTTTTTGCCACCACCGCAACACGTTACACCAAACTAAGCGGAGCCCTAAAGTGCGGCAGCAACCCACTGTAGACGGTAAATATTTATAATTCCCAGGCAACCATCATCACCACAACAGTCTTTACATTGCATATCTTATACAAATATTCGAGATGA
The DNA here is from genome assembly GCA_943590905.1 of Sphaerophoria taeniata. NCBI lineage: Eukaryota > Metazoa > Arthropoda > Insecta > Diptera > Syrphidae > Sphaerophoria > Sphaerophoria taeniata. Next base: position 249,672,526 of record OX016540.1, on the reverse strand, counting down.
GAATGGTTGTAGATCAAACAACAATTTCGTAGCTTACACGACACCACAAGGCGAAATTACGCAAAATGGTCACGTTTACTTGCATCACGTTTCAATTTGCTTCGCACCAAAAAACAAAATGAAATGGTTTTACATAATTTTTGATTGTTTTTATTTTTCAATAAAATTTTTTGATGAAAGACTGAGTGAGAGCACATCCCCTTTTTAGTCAAAGTGTTATCCTCGCATTAGTAGGTAATACTCCTACTCCATGAATTTAGTCCAAAACTTTCTAACATTTGTAAACCAGTAAATTCACAATATCGAATCTTATGTTCGATGGACTTCAACCAAGGCATGGCATTTATCCCCAATAATCCTTGATTGATTGATTGCTCTCCATTTAGATATTCACCTTAATTTAGGTTGATGAAATTTTAATTAAGTACGTACCTATAAATTTTCAATTAATTTTGAAGCAAATTAACATAACTTTAAAATTGACACGATGAAACAGCAAAACGGTTGTCCCGTAAAACTTAACATCGATAAAAAAAAAAACAAGACAAAAAAATACGCGTAGCACTATCCCATCAGGAAAGACACAGTCTGGACTCTGAATAAAGAAACATTAAGAATATTTTGAAAATTTGAGTCATTACTGGTTGACCTGGTTCAATCGGTTGATTTCCATGAGCGTTTGAAACATAAAGAATGTCTATGATAAATGGCATTGATTCTAATGATGATTATGATAATGAGGTTAAAAAATCAGTTCGATTATTTCAAGGACCGACTGTGTCAACATACATTATTATGCTGATATGGATGCATGTTTAAAGGTATTGTCTGGCAGATTAATTGAAAATATCAATCAAGAACGAGAGACCGGTTGAATGACAGCAACAACAAAAAATAAATGCTTTTAGTTACATCACGCGAGTATGTTTCCAACTAACATTCCTGCATTATTTTACATAGATGCGTATATCATTTTAATCGATATGGATGAATTGATTTGTAATCCTAATATCGTTTAATGCAGTGCTGATGCGATGTTGCTTGTTGCTTGTGGTGGTGGACAAAAGCGTTGATTGTGAGCCTTAACATGTTTATTCGTTTTCCATTTGACAGTATGTCGACATAGAGTTGTGGAAGATATACTATACTGATTGGGACGGAAATACGAACAGGAATGCACGAATCCTTTTAATTGGATATACATATGTATGTACGTATGTTGTATTTTTTAAGTTTTAAATTTTTTATTGGAAAAAAAAACTATTCTGGTTGAGATGTTTGATCGCTATCCGATTATAAAATCATAACTTTTTATTATTTCCGGTCAATAAATATTGTAAACAAAAGAGTTAAATTATTATTAAACCATTTCTAATCCTTTATATCATTGGGTAGGTATTGCAATTCAGTTCAGAAATGTTAATTAATTTTTGGTGTTCATTTAAACAACCATAATTAGATGATTAAAATAAAAAATAAAAAATTATAAACAATAAATAAATGCAAATATTATCATTTGATGCTCTTTACAAAATGTTTAAATCTTCTTATTTGGTATATTATATTTTCTTTTGAATTTCATATCCGGATTAATTTTGAAATATTTTTGAAAAATAGTACCTAAATACAGGGTGTCCGAAAATTCGCCTGCCATAGTTTGGGATGTGATTCTTGGTCATAGAAAAAAATTATACTACCGCAAGGCCAGCTTTTGAACTTTAACATCACTTTTTGCCGATTTAAACAAAGAGTTACTTTGGTGTACACTGATCTATGTATGTCAGAACTAGTGTAAGGAACCTTATTTTGGACGTTTTTTTATTAGAAATATTAACTTTTAAAACTTCGTTTCAACTGATTTATGGGTTGCCCTTGCCAGGTATTCTAATTCAAATGTTGGTCAATTTGTCTTGCCTAAGCTTACTTATCTTACTTTTACTTGAGGAACAAAAGCGCGTTTCAACTTCTTGTCCGTATCTCCTCTCAAAGACATTATACACATATGGTGGAAAAAAGTAAAAACAAAACAAGAAATTTTTTTTGTTGTTTAAGTGGACTTTTTAGAATATAATTTTTTTTTATTTAAAAATGACTTATAGTCCACGAGTGGCACGAGCTGTGTGACATGTTGCGCCGTCTTGTTGGAACCACAACTCCTGGAAATCATGATTGTTCAATTCAGGAATGAAAAAGTTAGTAATCATGGCTCTATACCAACACCATTGGCGGATGGACTCATTCGGGTCTTCCTCAATGCTACGCTCTACAGTAGCAAAAGCGTGTTCTGTACGCACCGTACGGTGTCTCTGAGGATGCGAGTTGTCAATTAGAGTAAACGTGGTGCGAAAACGTTCCATGGTTAATCGAATTAACTGCTCTCAGGGACGATTTTGTCGACGATAAAATGGACTTAGTGCGCGATACGTATTCTGCACAGAACCATTTCTTTCGAAATGAAATTGCACAATTTGCAAGCGTTGTTGAGGCGTGGTGAATTGCCAAACCAAACTGAGAATAAACCACATGACCGCTGTTAAATCGGTCACCGTCTTGAAAAGTAATGCCAACTTAAAGTTCTATACCTCGAAAAAAAAACACCCGTTACAATGCTGTTTAATAGCTTATCATATTTTGCCATTGCAGCTCCACATCTGAAGTCTGGAAACGAATACGAAAAGCTAAGGGTACTATCTTCAGCGAAACAATTTATTGGATTGGAAGTTACAGACAAGAGATAATTTTAATGCAAATGAGAAAAAGCGTCGGAGACAAAACGGAGCCCTTCGGTACACCAGTATTTATATTATGGGTTTCAGACTTGAATCCGTCCAATACAACTTGTATTCAAATTTTACTTTCTCCAAAACGATGTAAAGACTTGTTCCACTGTTCGGTGAGATAAACCATCAGATCATCAGTGGACCTGTTGCTGCGAAAACTGTACTCCCGGTCATTAAGAAGCTTTCGGTCTTCGAGATATTTCTTGAGCTGTTGGACTATATTTGGAGGGAGATTCGCTTTTTTTTTGGGATTGGCTGGACACATGCTTTTTTCCAACTGCTCGAAATGAGCCCAGAAGAATAGAATAGATGGAAAAGCTTACGCAACGGTTTTGCCAGCGTGGAAGAACATCTTTTCAGAATAGTTACAGTACAATTATAAACTACTATAAGCTGTGTTTTATTGTGAACTTAGGTTAGTTCAGTAATTGGAATTCGCTGTGCTCAGTATTGAACTGAGTTTCGATCACTGGAATCAAATATCATTACTCAGTATTCGTTTGTTGTTATCTTCCGTGTAAAATTTTACTTAGCTGAGTATAAAATCCCCAATAAAACACGGCTATAGTAAAATTTTCTCAGTAGTCAGTAAACCAATGTATTAAATTTCTTTAAACTGGTACCTTCAAGATTCACTTGAAAACTAATGAAAATAAAACTTCTGGGAACTCTTATTATAAATAGCTTTATTAGGAAAACAGATTCTGTCTACTTCTTGTCTAGTTTTATTAAAATATGTCACATAAACTCGTTTAACCAGCTCTAAAAAAAATATCCAAGAACTATAACATCTGACAACACTCTTACATATTCCTACACATCTTGGTAATAATGTCACGTCTAAAGCCAAGTACTTAAAGAAGTGTGTAGGTAGGTATTTTCCTTATTTTCGACACACGAACGTTATGGTTCTGTGTCTTGGACATTTGCATTATGAAAAAAAAAAATACAAATTGGGTAAGATGTAAGATGTATTAAGGTTTTGTGGGGTGACATTCAACTGCACAAAAAGCCTCGTCTTTGATAATATTAAAGGTCTCTGCTGTCGTTGAGGTTAATGCAATAATTCAAACCCTCACGAATTTGAAACGTGCTTGAATCATACAGTAAAATTGAACCACTTAGGAAAGGATCTTACAGAACTTTTATGCAAAAACAATTTTGAGGAATGGAATTTTCTTATTAAAGAGCAATGAAATAAAATTTAAGGTCATGCATGAAAAGGAACTCGATTCTAAGAAGGAAGGTAACGAATCAACACCCCATAGAATGTTATTTAAGTTTTTTAGGCGTTGAAATTTTTTTTTTATTTGACCTTACTTTTAAAAATAGGAATATGCGACAACACTGCACGGGGAATATAGGATTTTTTAATAGACCACGTGCAGCAAACCAATTACAGGAATCTCTTATCCCTAAACTGTTATAAAGTAAGTAGATAACCCGCTCCTTCAAGAAATGCGAAGAAATGGATCAGGCCCATCAATTTTCAGAGAATGTTATAAAAGCTGTATAGTTCGTCAAATTTTTCTGGGAACAAAAACACCTTAAACTCTTCGTCAAAATGTTAAATTTTGCAAAGACTAAAAAGAAGCTAGCCGATGTTATGTACTTGCTCCAACCAAAAAAGTAGAACCTGTCAGTTAGCCAAGGAATCAGTGACATTCTCTTCTCATTTCGTCCAAATGGAATATACATAAGATTGAAATCTTTTACTGGATTTATGTTACACAAATAAAGTTGAACCTCAGCCACAGAAAGATTAAATTAAAAAAAGAGCGAACAAGACGTCACCCACAAATGTCAGAAAAAAACAAGAAAAATCCAATGAGTCGGGAAAGCATCGCTCTGGCGGAGAAAAATGTGATTCTCCTATTCCAGGTCATAAATAAAACTTAAGCGATGTTAAAGCCAATAAAAAGTGTCGCTCCCGGCTTAACATTGGCAAAAAGTTACAACCAAAAAATTTGTTTCAATCCCTGGTATACCGTTATAGCTGAACATTGGCATCAGTCCAGGCCACAAACACACACACACAAAAAGTAAACCGGTGACAAAGCAGAGGCTCCTGGAGCCTCAAAAATAACAAAATCCTTTGAGCTTATCGAATGAGGGGCGAACACTATTTTATTCCCTCAATTTTACTGTTTCCAGCCACCCACCGCATGTTTGGTGGAGTTCGCGTTCGTTTGGTAACAGCGCACAACGCTTTTCATCGTCATGGGACAGCAGCAATGCGGACCCGGAATAGATGATTTATTTCTTTTTTATTTTTATTTTTTTTCTGGAGCGCGATAATAATCCACCAGTGCTAAAAAGTTTCGCATTAGAGGAAAGAAAAGTCTTTTGCCTAGATTCATACATAGAATTTTTGGAAGAGAATACAGTGTAGCGCATGGTGGCTTCCGCCTTCCCTGTTGAGCCATAATTTGAATGCTTGCCCGATATGTTTGACGGTCTTATGTTAACTCCCAAAACACTAGTGTTATTATTTTCTTTTTATGTGTTCAACTTTTGCCAAAGAGGAATTTCACCAATAGAATTTGAGATTTTAAACTGAACTATTCAGCATTTTAACTAACTGATAGCAAAATAATAACCGACCCAACCGTGCTTTGGTTATAATGGTGTTAAAATATTCCTACTCTTAGGAACAGTAACTCTGTTATCTTTTCAAAAGAAAAATTTTCAACAGCTGACATATGCATAAATTGAGAAATTCCTCTTTGGTCTGTATTGTGGGTGTGAAAGGGTCTTATTTGGCAGACTTTTGTTCCCTTATCTTTCATTGATGTCATAATTTCGAAACTAATTTGTATAGCGGAAACAATATTTCCTCCATGGATTCAGTAGGGCATTTTTGTTAAGATTTTTAAAGCGAGGTTGTTGGTGGACAAAACTGTTGACATGAGGGTTCTCTTTACTTCCTCGTTCTAGTAACTTTTTTGTTGGAGCTCAAATCCCTAGTGAAAATTTTAACTAGATAAACTTTGTCTTTCTTACTAACTTTAGCTGATGCGTTAGTTTGGTAATAGCAGGACTACTTATCTGAGAGTTCATGCCTCTCACCCTTACAAAAGAGATGAGTGTCTTTAAATATAAGTATAACCAATTGAATGTCTGGGCTCTGGGGTATGCATTCGTTAAGTGATGTCTCCTTTCTTCAACAGGCGAAACTGAAGAATTCTCAAGATGGATGGAGTCTACCATTTGTAGTAAACGCCTTGAAATCATTTGCAATTTGCTTCACTTAAATTTTGTTTGTTTGCATTCAAGTGCAATAGCCAAAGCAAACTGTTATACTGCTTAGCACAAGCAGGAACCAATACGCTAAATTAGTTTCAAATTCAAATATTTTTTTTTGTAACCGATGTTCAGGTTGATGTGTGGACAGCGGAAGGTGATGAATTGGATGTGTTGGTGTGGCTTGGGTTGATCTGAGATGCGATGGATGATGACGTGTGTAAGAAAAAAAAGAAATGGTGAATATCGCGATGGTGTGGCCAATTGGCTCTCAAATGGCTGAATTAGGAGAGTAAGTACTTGTGATCCACAAGTATTTTTAAGCTTGTTTTCGAACGAAGGAAAAAAAATGATATCCACCAACGCATACTAATGCAATTTTTTTTTACTCGGAGGGTTTTTCTTGGTCGTTTTTGACTGAAAAATTATTCTTTTGTCATACCTATTTTTAAAATAGTTTAAAACGATTTTTAGTATCAAGAGTGTAATTTTCCAGTTTAAATTACGACTAGGAGAGCGACTTCCGGTAAAACTTTCCAATCCTTCTAGAAGGTTTTCGTTCGAAAACTTTCGAACAAAGGGAGCGTCACTGACGCTGCTACGATCGCCTATAAATAGGAGACGCAGCCTACATTAGGCTATTCAGTGTGGAAAATTTGTGCGGGTGGCTGCGACTCTTTGACGGTTTTCGCTCGGTATCAAGTACAAGTTCAACGTGGTTTGATTTTGCATAAGTAAAACTTAAAATTATAGTTTAAAATCTATATATATAAAAGAATAGCTCAATTTTTGTGTTCGTTCGCTAACTGGGCACACTGGTTGACCGATTTTCCTAATTTTTTCTCTAAATGCAAGAGGTATTACGGTAGAAGGTTTAGAAAAAATAAAATGTATATTTTTCAAATGCAATCAAATGACAAACGGTGCTAATGTTAAAAAAAAATATTTTTTTCAATAAAAAAAAAAACAAAAAAAAATAAATCTGATCGATTTCAATTTTCGAAAATTGTCAAATCGAAAAAATTTAAGAAAATTTTATATTTGGTATATGTACATATTATGTACATATGTATGTATAGGTACATATTATATCCCGGGTAAATCTGTCCTTAATTGCAAGAAGACCTGCTATTCTTTCTATTCTACACAAATATTGGTGATGTTATGCAATTGATTGCCGCTGCAGAATTACATAATCGAGAATGTCGGTGTCACATAGAAGATAAACTTTGGATAACTCGAATTCCAGGTCTTAATCAATATAAAAAGAACGATACAAAAGAACGGGGAACCTTTTGTTACTTCGATACACAGACTTGGAGACGAATGACGAATGTCCAAGGTTTTCCAAATCGATGCTAAGAAATTAGATAAATGTCCAAATATAAGTGCGTTTATGAACTTAAATGGACAATCTCTATAATAAACAAAATCGAAATCAAATCAAATCGAAATCCAGTTTCGCACCCTCAGGCTGTGAGCGTCGTGGTGTACATTCATACATATGTATACTATCCCAGCGCAAATTTGGTTTGCAACGCTGTTTTCTACCATGAATTTTACGTCAAAAGACTTCCCGACCCGTTCCTCTTCGGTCGTACAACTTGGTGCCCACTAGAGTCTACCACGCTAAATTTTTTTTAGATTTCATATACATACATAGCTCAAGGTTATATCGTCTCCAGAATCGTCCTTCCTCGCAAACAGGGAGAACTAAGAATTCAGAGTGCCATTGGCTAAACCCCAGGTCTCAGATCCGTAGGTGAGTACTGGTAAAACTATCGTCTTAAAGCAGCAGCTCAGAAATAATGCAATGGTAACCTTTTAGGATATAAATAGCCTTGAAAGACTTAAGTAGGTTCTGTGGGCTTTGAGCAGCCGGCCGCCTGCGTATTTCTTCTTCCATATTCTTATCGGCTGCTACTACATATCCAAGCTAATTGAACGATAGCACCACTTCGTATTCGTGCACTTCCACCTTAATAGCTGTTCTTCTACTTTTGCTAACGTTTTCAGCAGACGTGGCCACCATGTACTTAGTTAAGTGGGTTTCTTCTAATGTCGTCTGCGTATGCCAATAATTGGGTGGATTTGGTGACGATAGTCCCGCTGATAGATGTGCCAGAACCACGGATTGCTTTCTCCAACGATAGGTTGCCAATATTTTGTTGTTCAGAACATTTGTTTTTCTTTTTTTTTATTCGAAGGATTTGAGAAAGAACGGTTGGACGAAGCTTAAGTTATTGATTCAATACTTATTGCGAAACACTAATGAAAATTAAAAAAATATGTGCACGACTGGGTCGTACGAACTTGCTCCTGTATTACAAATTATCTTCTTCTTCTTATAAAAATGTATGTACATATGTATGTGTATATCCAATGGAATCCGAAATGGCCCCTCAGATATTTGTGAAATTTTCATGGTTAATACTGTTGTATTCAGTGGTGGTTTCTGTGAAAAAAAAATGCAAGAACTTCTGAAAGAGTGGGAAAACTGAAAAAACTGGAAGATCCAAGCAAAAGGCAGACATTTTTTGTTACAAAATGTGGTTTCGAATGGAAAATAGAAAGTTCTTGAGGAAAAACTCAGAAGACTCACTGGTTTTCAATGGGAACATCGCATGTAATTGTAGGTGCAAACGGAAAAATAGAAAAATTTGTATTGGAATTCGGAAAACTCTGCGAGAGCACGAATTTAGCATAGAGAGAGCATAGAATTTAAGGTTGCAAAGCTAGGAAAAAATTCAGATATGTAAATAGTTCTCTAATCAAGAAAAGCTGTGCTTCTCCCATGGACAGCTGTATGCGATGCGTTTTCACGGGTGTTCAATGCCCAGAATCTTTTCATTGTTTCACCTGACATCCTGTTCAACACCATATTAAAATAATAAGTTAACTTTAACTTAACGCGGGCTAAGCCGCGGGTACCAGCTAGTAAAGTATAAAAATACACACAAAATTCATAAAAAAATAAAACTTAAAATCTAGTGTTCACATTCGTGAAATAAAAAGAAAATTACGAATCGAAAATTATTCCTAGTAACTTAAAAACTAGATACATAAAACTAAACATTAAACGCGGTGTGAATTCTTTACAAAGCATTCCGCAAAGAAATCTTAAAACCCTAAAAACTAAAACCTGACGCAAAATTAAAATACCCAAAACCCTTTTGAAACTAGAAACTGGGAAAAAGTAAAACATACAAAAAAAAACCAAGTGATCGTTACCATAGTGATCTGCCCATAAGCCCTAAGAGAAAAATAAAATTAACGCAATCGCATCCACACAAAATAAAAAAAAATCACCCACACCATCATTCAATAAAAATCGCAATCAATAGAACCAAAAAAAAAACAAAAAAACAGAATAACAGAAAAAAAGTTACGTAAATTGCCCAGCCACTTTCAAGTACAGTCACCGCACCACATCGAAAATCAGAATTGCAGCATCACTTGTACCAGCCCAATCCCCATCATCATCTTCATCACCAACACCAGCTTTATCAAGTTTCAAGTTTTTTTTTATTCAGTTCAATTAGAAAAAAATAATCATATTACGTGCTCATGCATAGATCGATAATTGTTAAGTTTGCCCTATTTTCAACTTTTCCAATAAAATTATCTGCCTCTTTGTTCCCCACGAACATTCTGTTCATTAGTTCTTACGTTTCAAATTTATAGAGAATAAAAAAAACAATAAAAAAAATCCAATTTAGATATCATTTGTGTGACTGTGTGTACATTATTTCAACATAGTAGAGTGGTGAATTTTTTTTTTTTTCCCATAATCATTAATATCCACAGATTTAATAAGTACATAAAGGTACGTAACGACGATCAACCTATGATGCGGTGCACCACCTCACAGGAAAATATCGGGGTAAGTTCGTTCAATGATTTTGAATTTTTGATTAAAAAAAATTATAATTCACCATTATATTTAATGCACACATACACGGTAACATCGTAATTAACGATTTACGAATTGCGTTCAAAGAAGAGTAAGAAAAAGTACTCAGTGTAAAAGTACTGTGGTGAGCCGAGAAGTGTGTTCGTTTTTTGTTTTAATTGTATACATAAAGCAAACAATTAATTTTCCTTTTCTAATAAGAAAGAACTAGTTAACTTTATTTTAATCAACTTTATTTTATAAACAAGAGAATACAAATTTTGAAATTACGAAATTTCGCCCTGAAGTATGCAATATTTTAGAGATCGCATTGAACCTCTCTCTATGGTATTGATATTGGTGCGGGGAAATAACTCCACGGGAACTAACTCCACGGGAACTAACTCCACGGGAACTAACTCCACTGAGGGATTTACTTCCCACCAAGTGAGAACTTACTCCACTTTTGTAAAGTGTAGTTAGTTTCCATGTACGGTGAGAACTTTGTTCACTTTCTAATGGGAACTAAGTTCACACATTTATACATGGTGCAGGGAAACTGGTCCGGAAGTCAGAAGTCCCGACAATGGGTTTCGGGGCTAATGACCCACTATGGTGGTTCATTCGTGTATACATACATAACTACAACCCCAAAATGTCTTATAAATAAATAAGATCATTTTTATTTACTACCTGTTTGTCGACAAAATGGATAGAGCAATTCATTTTCAAAGCTGTTGCCGTTTCCTTTGATTTGGAAAAGCATGCTAGTATCTGGAAAGCAGGTGCTGCACTGCAATGATTCATTTGGAGCATCTTTTTTCACTGGGTCTGAGGATGATGACTATCTGTAAAACTCAAAATCAGTTTGGTTTGATTGGGAGCGAAGCGAGCGGAAAAAATTTTGCCCAAAAGAGAATCAATTTGGGGTGTGAAAATAAAAAAATTCGCGCGAATTTTTTTATTTTCACACCCCAAATTGATTCTCTTTTGGGCAAAATTTTTTCCGCTCACTTCGCTCGCTTGCAATTTTTGGTTCAAGCTCCAAATTCTTAATAATACATTTTTTTTTTTAATGTTTTTCTGATGGAACATTTAATGTTATTGAAATAGCACAGTTATTTTAGGGGACAAAAGGATGCAACAAGATGAAACTGGGTTCAAGTACAGTGTGCTTGTAGAATGCCCTACTCTCACCGAACACCAAACTTCAGAAGAACGTTTGCATTGGAAAAAGTTTTCTTCATGTCACATAAACTTACAGCATGCTATATTTCAATCGATATATACCGTTTAAGAAAATGTTTAAAATTAATAACAAAGGTCAGAAACGCCGAATTTGATTTCTGGACTAATGAACCACGATATGGGGGGTCAGATTCTTAAAAATGGGTTTCCGAATGAGTAAGTTTCTCAATATTTTTGTACATGCGATTTTTAAAAATTATTTTCAGTCTTGAAAACTGAATTTCGGAATGACTTCGTTTCTAAAAGCCATTTATTTTAATTTCACAAACAAAATTGCTCAGTGTAATTGAATTTTAATTTTTTCTCAATTAAAGTTGCAAATTATTTCAAATTCGAAGGGAACTAGATCCACTAATTTTTTGAGGAATATAATTCCCACTGTACAAGGGAACTAACTGCACTTTACGAAAGTGGAGTAAGTTCTCACTTGGTGGGAAGTAAATCCCTCAGTGGAGTTAGTTCCCGTGGAGTTATTTCCCCGCGCCATTGATATTGACTAATGATCTTGACCTACGTTAACTTACCTTGTGTTAAATATGTTTCAAGTTCATTGAACTGAGTCGGAATAATTATTGAGTCGTTAGAATTTGAATGTTAAAATTCAAACTTATTTTTAAATGGTTTTTTTTTTGTTAGGTTAAGCTTAAGATTTTGGATAATAAAATTTGTTAATGATAAGGTTAAAAGAAAACTATAACGTTTTTTTTATTTTTGTTCATGTTCTGGGAATTAGTTTCGTTGATTTTTTTTTGGAAATTGATTTCAGAATGAACTTCTTTTAGAAGACCTTATTGGTGGATGTGACGATGTGACTACGATGAAGACTACAACAATGATATTATAAGTTTTTTTGATTTTTGTTGTGTGTTTCTAGCGTTAGGGGCTGTCATCAAAATTGAGGACATGGCAGTCATGGATGTATCCTTGTGATATGTGGGTGGGTTTATCCTCAAAGAGCCAACAACACCATGCGCTCTCCACACTGGGAAGAATTTGTTTGAGGAATGGGTTTTTTTTTTAATCAAGGGATCAAAATCCAGCTTTAAGGACTGATAGGGCTCTGCAATTTTGAACCCGAACTTTTCATTTTAAAACAAATCCGGCATGAAAATCGTAACGACCGTTCACTCTTTCGTTGGCAAGAACCCCCCCATTCCGACGAGCTAGGACTGGCTTCTGCTAGCATGCCACGCCGACGAAAGCTGAACATGAACACCCTTCCTTTTCGGCTGCCCGGATCGGCCCACTGTACCTATAAGCACTGGGTCGTAACGGTGGCAAGGGAAAGGAAGGTTTTTGGACTCACTTGACCACATTTTCTCTAATGTGCTCTGGGCCTGTTTTTCTTTTTAGCACCTCATCAGTTAGTGAGATCATCAGGAAATATGTGATAGGAGTCCAAAGCCGACAACACCTCGGTTCCGTTATACATTCTATTCACACCTTATAGGACTACTACAATATACTCGCAGCTCAGGCGGTTTGGCCGGCTCCCTGTCTTTGGAGAAAATCTAAAGATCTACCCGTCGAGGTTGGTGGTCGTGCGTCGGGATTACTGCCCGGCCACATAAAGAACAATTAGTTCCGAACCACCAACACGGATACGGACGGAATTAATGATAACGACCCAGCCAAACGATTTAAGGACAACGAATTTCGGTTTTGCACTTGGAATGTTAGGTCCCTTAACAGACGACGCGACGACGACGTGCAGCCGAACAACTAGCGGAAGCCCTTGGCTGCTATAAAGCAAATATAAGCACCATCCAAGAAATACGATGGGATGGTCCGGGACTACGGAAAATGAACAACTGTGATATCTACTGCAACGACTGCTACCGGGAACTAAACCAGCGTCTATTTGGATGTGGATTTGTAGTTGGGACTTGACTCAGGAGGAAGGTCTCGAGATTCAACTCACCGAATGAACGCATTACGACAATAATTCGCATCAAGGCTAAATTCACCAACGTTAGCCTCATCAGCACTCACGCACCCACTGAGGAAAAGGATGAAGACAACAAAGACCAGTTTCTACGAGCTCCTCGACAAGACCTTACGAGCAATGCCTAAGCTATGAAATTAAAATTTTCTTTGGAGATTGTAATGCTAAGCTGGGCAGAGAAAAAATCTTTGGTGGAATAATCCGACAACATACGCTACACGACACCACCTCCGATATCGGATTTAGGCTAATCGACTCCGCTTCGGGGCGAGACGTATAATGGTAGCAAGTACGCGATTCCCACATCCCGATATACACAAGGAGACATATAAATCTCGTGACCAATCAACCGTTAATCAAATTGATCACATTGCGATCGACGCACGACACTTCTCAAGCATGCAAGATGTCCTCCAACATCGACATGGCCCACTAGCTTGTTGTAGCCAAGGTACGAATGCGTATATCCCGATCAAGCCCAACACGTGAAAACGCTAAGAGGAAATTCGACGTCAAACAGCCACAATCGCAAGAGATTGCTAGACCCTTTTCCGATCGTGTCTCCGAAAACCTCCTTAAAAGTCCTTTGCTGCCAGCACAAAATATAAAAAATCAGTGACAATACTGCCAAGCAGCCATCAGAGATGCCGCTTCTTGGGCTTACATGGCCAAAACAAACAAATCCCTGGTTGACGATGAGTGCCGTCGAGCATATGCAGCTAAACAAGAGGCATACAAAGCGGCGGGTGCTGCAAAGAAGGAATCGGAGGAGCATCTTCCTCTCAGAAAGAAAAAGAGGGAGCATGAGCAACTCGTGATCGAGAAGATAATGCGTCCAGATTCTATAGAAGCTGACGATGACGTGAGATGGTCTACGTTTCGGTCAACGTTAACAAACTTTTTGTTACTGAAGTTGAAAACATATCTTTGGACCACCTCTGGAACAAACAGGCTCCTAATATGTCCCCTTATGGATATAAAAATGTTGGATAAATCCGTTATCGGTCGATTATTTTCCTGAAAATATTCTTCCTCTTTCTTGCTCAACTTCTGTGAGAAGAAAGAGCATCTATAACTTGTCTTCTTGTATCTTCGTGGTTTTTCTCAGTGGGGAGAGTTGAAAAGATTGCAATGTTTGCGAATTGATCCTTATGATCCGGATTGTCGTTAGCGGTTCATTCACTGAATACTTTTTTCCTTGAGTCTAGCGTCTAGCCCCTACTTCAAATAATCATCAAAATAGAAGTTGATTTAATTCTCTTCAGTCATTGATGACGGAGTGCAATAAATTGGTAGACAAGAGCGGTTATCAAGAAAAGGTAGCAAAGTACACACGTGTATCCTCTAGAATGCACGAATGTCTACCATTTGAAGGAACATCTAAATAGAACAAAGTTTTATAGTAGCAATATTATGTTGGTACTTTATTTAAACATATTTTAAAGTCTTAAACTGCATAAAACCTTCAACACCAGAGCCAACCTCTCGACCTTACACTTCCTTATAATTTCAGATTGAATGAATAAAATAGCATCCAGCAGCCAGAAGCTATTTGTTGTTAACAGCTTTTAATTCCATTTCTTTTATGATAAAATTTTTCTGTTTTTTTTCTTTTGCTCTTCCTTATTCCCCGAGAGACAGGACATCAGGAATAGCTTGTTTGCTTTATAAAATTAAAACTTTATGACACAGCCAACCATGCTGCAAATAAAAATGATAAAATAATGTTGACATTTGCTGAAGCCATCTTAAGCCACATCCACAATTCCACATTTACTAATTCAAGTTGCTTTTTTTTCGTTTTCCATATTTTCGTCTTATACTAATTAACCACAAGGGCACTATCCACTTCATTTTCTAGCACTTTAACCTAACTTTTCTGTTTTCTCGCCATCAATTCACCACCTCCACTTTACTTACCCTTACCTACTCCCAACTGTTTTGCTCTTTTGCTGGTGGTGTTGTGAGTGAATTTATTTATAAAAAAGCATTCAGACTGTTTTTTTCTTCTTTAATTCAGACTGAGAGATGAGTTTTTTTTTTTAATTTCCTTAATTGTAGAACATTTATGAAGATCCTCTTCATCGTGTTCTGTAAGTAGGTAATCATAAAATTTGTTCGACAGAAAAAATTATCATGGTCAGTAGATATCCAATTCATTTTTAATTTTTTCGTATGTTTTTGTAAGCTGGGTTTAAATTTAACCTGGAATAAATTATATGAATTCATATGCTTTGATTAATAAGTTTGGTAATAGGCTGATGAGTGATTTTGTACAACGCATGAAACAGGCAAAGTTTGTCCGTGTTGGTTCTAGCCCTTGTAGTGAAAATTTGACCAATGGTGAACTTTTTCTTACGCCTCTGTATTTGAGGAAGCTTAGGGAATCTTTTTCTTTGAGGACCTGCTTCCTAATTAGATAAAATTGGACATTGCTACCTGCACTTCGTCAAGTTTGCAAGGCAGGTGTGAGCAACGAAAACACTATCTTCAACAAATCCACCCAGCTCCTAGGCTATGCGTCATTGTCACGTCACGTCATTGTTGATAGCAGCAATTTCGATGTAGTTAAGGAGTTCACCTACCTTGGAACAAATATCAATCCCACAAGCGACACCTTAGTGGTGATCCGACGAAGAATTACTCTAGTCCTAGTGAATCGCTTCTACTTCGGTTTGGCAAAAAAGACAAAGTGTCTGCTATACAAGACTTTGATCTTACCAGTCCTACTCTACGGCGCAGAGTGTTGGATGATAAGTAAAAATGGGGAATTTATACTGGGCACTTTTGAAAGAAAAATTCTTCGACGCATATTTTCAATCTCGTATGAGACGATGGCGAATTCAGAAGAAGGTTCAACCGCGAACTGTACGAGCTGTACCAAAATGTGGATGTAGTCTAGAAAGCCGAGAAAAGACGACTATATTGGCTCGGCTCCATCGAGCGAATGGACGACGAAGCTCCAGCCAAGAAAATCATCTCATCGCGACCCCAGGTTCGAGACTATAAGGAAGACCGAACCTACGCTACAATCACCAAGTGACTGTGGATGCCAGAGCGCTTGGTTTTGGCGACTGGAGAGTGCATGCGAGCGACTGTTCACGATGGAAGACTGCAGTGTCTCAGGCTGAGATCCTTCATGAATTGGGAGCCGGTTAATTAAGTAAGTAGTAGTAGAAAAAAGAAAACTAAACCACATCGGGAGGTTAGGTTAGGTTAGGTTATATGGGCTGACGGTTGATCTTGTTACCGTCACACTTAGATCAATGAAGATCCCTTGTGGATACCCTGAAGTATTGTATCTTCTGAAAAAGTGGTTTAACATATAAATTCTATGGTTGTTCGAGCCATTTAGTGGACTTGACAAAATTCAGCACGCGATTGCCTGGGATTTCAGATAGTTCTTCTAGTTCAGAGTGCTGAATAGTGGCATAGGAAGTGAGCCGTGTTCTCGTGCTCTTCTTCATTGCCTGTTGTTTCACCGCAGAGTTACCGAATACTTTTTTTCTCATCACGTTTATATCTACATTCTAAAAGCGCCCGTATTTTTTATGTTAAAATTTTTGTATAATATTTGGTCAGAGTGTTGTACATAGATAGGTTCTAGAACATAAGAAAAAATTTAAAAAAAATGTATGCTCATCCATTTTTTTGGAAATGCCCGATGCCATATGGCATCGGTGGCATTCCACTTATCTGCTATCTATAGATTTTCGCTAAAAACGGAAAATAAGTATTGAACAAAAAATAAAATTATGTTGCAATAAATCAAATAAAGTTTATTAAAAAAAAAAAAATACATTTTGGAATGATAAATTAAGAAGCATTCGACACATAAACCAACTTTGCACTTCTTACACATTGTTCAGTTTTAAGACTTGCAGTTTGGAGCAGCACATCTCTTCCTTTTTTTGTGTGGTGTGGAAATAATCCAATGGTCATAACGATCAAATCTAATATCATCCAAGACCCTGGCCGATGAAATAAACCTTCCAGAAGGTTTATTCGTGACACAGCATACCTTGTCAGATACGTTTCGACGATAGCACGTCTGAAATTCAGTTGCGTTTTTTTTTTTTTTTTTTTTTTTTTTTTTTTTTTTTTTTTTTTTTTTTTTTTTTTTTTTTTTTTTTTTTTTTTTTTTTTTTTTTTTTTTTTTTTTTTTTTTTTTTTTTTTGTCAAGAAAAATGTTGAAAGAAAGATCGCGGACACTGTTTGGTAATTCTGTGAGCATCTTCGTCAGAGGTGCGGCTGCTTTTCCAAACCAAGATGCATGTATTGGATCAACCTTCTGTGATTTTCCTTGATAGATTTCAAAATTTACCAGGTACCCGTCGGGAGAATTTACACACCGGGCTTTGTATCCGAATCTGATTGGCTTACCTCTGATAAATTGCTTCATTGGATGCCTGCCAAAATACTTGATCATACTTTCGTCATCTATATCTATACTAATACTAATACTAATACTAATACTAATACTAATACTAATACTAATACTAATACTAATACTAATACTAATACTAATACTAATACTAATACTAATACTAATACTAATACTAATACTAAACTAATACTAATACTAATACTAATACTAATACTAATACTAATACTAATACTAATACTAATACTAATACTAATACTTATACTAATACTAATACTAATACTAATACTAATACTAATACTAATACTAATACTAATACTAATACTAATACTAATACTTATACTAATACTAATACTAATACTAATACTAATACTAATACTAATACTAATACTAATACTAATACTAATACTAATACTAATACTAATACTAATACTAATACTAATACTAATACTAATACTAATACTAATACTAATACTAATACTAATACTAATACTAATACTAATACTAATAATATATAAAGTAAGACTTTTGTTTGTTTGTCGGTTGTATGTTTGTAGTCGATAAACCAAAAAACAAGCAAAAGTCATACCTTATAAATGTAGCCGAATTCATCTGGGATGCACTGAATGTGCAGTAGGATATTCTGAAAGTAAAATAAATAATTATTAATAGGAAAAAACATTGATTTTAATCTACTTACATACTCGAAAATTTTGTTTGGAAATTCAAAAAACTGACAGCCGACATCAATTTTTTGAAACGTCTTTCTATTTTCATTTCATTCATTCTTCCACAGTACACAGAATACAAGGTATTATATTGCGCATCTGTCAGAAACCAAAATGATAGAAGTGAGAAAAGGCACAAAAAGAAATGCCAAAAATTTCAGATCCAATGTCAAATTCGTCAAGGGAAAAAAATGGCTGATATTTTTTAGTAAATGAGACAGACAGAGACAGAAATCTAAAGTTTTGTTCTTTTCTTTTTACTTTTCTTTTATTATGACATTTTGGATCTGAAATTTGACATAATATGCGCGAACTTGAGAAGAAGAAAATCGGGAATATAATACCTTGTATTCTGTGTACTGTGCATTCTTCTATGTTATATTTAAGGCTGAACTCCTACTTAAGCGTTTGAACCAAAACAACGTTTACATGCGAACTCTTGGGCATGGATTTTATTTTCCAATCTCAGTGCATGAAAATTTTGCATTATGAAAATTAGTTTTCAAAGGAAAACTGGAAAATTTCAAAATGCGTTTTCGAATGAAAAATAGAAAGTTCTTGATGAAAAACTCGGAAAACTCATTGGTTTTCAAAGTGAAAATTGCATGTAATTGTAGGTGCATTAATTTTCAAATGAAAAACTGGAAAATTTCAAAATGGGTTTTCGAATGGAAAATAGAAAGTTCTTCATGAAAAACTCGGAAAACTCATTGGTTTTCAAAGTGAAAATTGCATGTAATTGTAGGTGCATTGGTTTTCAAATGGAAAACTGGAAAATTTCAAAATGGGTTTTAGAAAGGAAAATAGAAAAATTTTCATGAAAAACTCGGAAAACTACTTGATTTTAAAAGGGAAAATTGCATGAAACTGTATGTACATTGGTTTTCAAATGGAAAACTGGAAAATTCCAAAATGGGTTTTCGAATGGAAAATAGAAAGTTATTTTAAGAATGAAGTCATGAACATTATTAAATAAAGCAATTTTGTGGTAGTGTCCGTGGCTTAATGGTTGCGTCCTTGCAAGCAGCAGGTTAGTTGGTATTTATTTTTTATGTTGTTATTTGCATTCATATTTTTATGTTTTGTAACTTTTTAAGGAGATATGGCATCGAACAATAAGTCAAGCAATCAATCAACCAGTAAATCGGATGATTCAGAATGCTCGATGATTAATTTCGACGAAGAGTTTGAAGAAATTGAAAAATACATTCAATCTGAAAAACATTGATGCCATTGATGTCGTAAGATCTCATAAGAAATTTTTGATTTTTCAAATTTAAAGAAAAAAAAATCATTGGAGCTGTTTTTTTTCTTTTTTTTTAAATTTTTTATTTATGTTTAGAATTTTTCGGAAATGTCTTAAAATTAATATGGGTATGAAGTATTGAAGAATATAAAAATACATATAGATTTTATAAGTAAATTTTGGAAAAAATAGTTTAAACATTTTCAAATTATTTTTGAAAGCAAAATATTTGGGCATGTGTATACGTACTTTCAGAGAAAAAATACATTGATCGGACTTTTACTTTTGAAGAAAATCTTGTAACAAAAAACGGTTTTATGGAAGATATCGTTTTTGAGAAAATTGAAACTTTTTATTGTTGGCCAACAAAATTGTACATACGTAGACTACACTAAATTTTGATCTTAAAAAAATAATAAAGAAACGTCAAACGTGAATTCGCTCAAACCTTAAATTTTCAAGTTTGAAGTCAACCGGACCAGTGGTTAAGGATGTAGGTGCGTTTACACACAGACAGACGGATGGAATCGCCGGACCAACTTTTTTCGACTTCTCTATCATCTGTTAAGTGATAGTTTTTCTTTACTTTTGACCACATAGATGAACTTTTTAGACATCAAAGAATGATGAATGATGAATTTTTTGGCGTTATTACCTATAGCTCTCTCACAGAAATTCTCAAACCCGGCAACGCTAAGAACATTGATTTATTAATCTATTTAGTACTTACCCGAAATTTTGTTTTTAAATTCAGGAAACTGACAGAGTGAAAGCCGACATCAATTTTTAAACGTCTCTCCATTTTCATTTAATTTCATTTCATTTCCTATTCATTCTTCTTTATTATATTTAAGGCTGAATTATTCTTACTTAAGCGTTTGGACCAAGACAATGTTTACAAGCGAATTCTTGGGCACGATTTTCTGTGCAAAAGAAAATTCTAACATCGATATTCAAAAAAAAGCATGGATTTTAATTTCCACTCTCAGTGCATGTACATTTCGCACGGTCAAAATTTGGCCTGTGTCGTAAGTTCATTAGTTTTCAAGAGAAAATTGCATATAATTGTAGGTGCATTGGTTTTCATATAGAAAACTGGAAAATTTCATTGACATTGGCATTGACATTACAGTACTTCGCACATGAATGATACGAACTACAGACACATAGCAGCACTGGCGACTGAGGCCATCGTCTGGGAGTGAAACAAGACATACGACAGAAAGAGACAGATAGACACATAGGAGGAAAGAATACATAACATAAACCTACGTGGCACAGAGGAGGAGACATAGCTTTATATTGTCTCATATTATCGGACAGGTGGCTGGCGATTAATGTAGAAAAAGACTGCTGTCGAAGCTGGGGCTTGAACCCGCAACGTTTGGCTTAGAAGTCAACTACACTATCCTCTGTGCCATGGCCACCCGCTGGTGGAAAATTTCAAAATGGGTTTTCGATTGGAAAATAGAAAGTTCTTGATGAAAAACTCGGAAAACTGATTGGTTTTCAAAGGGCAAATTGCGTAATTGTAGGTGAATTGGTTTTCAAATGGAAAACTCGAAAATTTCGAACGGAAAATAGAAAGTTCTTGATGAAAAACTCGGAAAACTCATTGGTTTTCAAAGGGAAAATTGGATATTTTTTAATTGCATTGATTTTCAAATGGAAAAATGGAAAATTTTAAAATGGAAAATAGAAAGTTGTTCATGAAAAATAATTGTAGGTGCATTGGTTTTCAAATGGAAAACTCGAAAATTTCAAAATGGGTTTTCGAATGGAAAATAGAAAGTTCTTGACGAAAAACTCAGAAAACTCTTTGGTTTTCTAACAGAAAATTGGATCTTATTGTAAGTGCATTGATTTGCAAATGGAAAAAGGGAAAATTTTTGATCGGGAACTTGGAAAACTCTGCGAGAGCACGAAGAACTTCAAGACCTTAAATCAAGTTTTTGCATATAATTAGAGCTGCTTTGTTTAGTTTGTATGTCCGGTAGGGACTCTATATCCGCTCAATCCTCAATGCATTTTTATAAAATTTTCCATTTAGATATAGCCAGAGTAAAATCCAAATTTTTGGCCAATCTAACATGAAAGTCTTGCTGACTGATAAGGTTGACAATCAAAGCGGTTACCAGGGTAGCGTAAAGCGAGTAGCGGGTAGAGGGTTTTGGGTTAACATGAAGAGGGTAAAGTATAGAGTAGTAGCGGGATACGAAAGCCTAGACCTTTTTTTTATCGATTGAGGCAGTACGAAGTCTGCCGGGTCAGCTAGTAATCAATATTTTGACTCGGCACGAAATGTGTCTTACAATTTTTTTGACGGTGTTGATTAGTGTACGCAGCTTCCAATTTGTCGGAAGAATCAAAATTCGTATCATTGTCAGCACAGTGTATATATTTCAAAATGGATAAAAATCTATTTCGGCGCATAACGTTGCTGACCATTTCATTATACATGTCAGACTTCTGATCCCAATAATGACGACTAGAAGGCAGAACATTATAGCCACCGCCTTGGCTCTTCAAGATCTGTCGCGCCCTCTATTTATTTTATTTTTTACTTGTCACTTTTTTCGAACTAGGGTATTTTCTCAGTATCATCTTTTAAGTGGTTCTCACTTATAACCATCGCGTCGTCGGCACGGCCTCTCACAAAAAATTGATTCTAAATTTCCGGTTGAATAAATGCTCTTAAAATGTTGTCCTGACTATTATTATCTCTGCTCGCCACTGAATTCGTCCGAAAGGTACTTCACCTTCATAACATTTTCAGATCTTTTATGGATTATAGCCAAGTTTAATTTTTATGCAAAATTCCTATCGTAAATCATTTTTGTATTTTGTCAATGTGCCAAAAATGACAGATAAAAAGCAAGCTTCTGAAAATGTCATAATTTGACATTTTGCCACTGCTGCGGGCACTTACACTTGTCACTTTTGTGAAAACCTACTATCCGTCATTGTTGTTTGAACAGATAAATTAAACATATCGAGTAGAGTATTCGTTTTTGATTCACTTTATCCACCTATTGTTCTGCCAAGCGCAAAAAAACTTCTCTGCGTGAATGAAAAAGAATAACAACAAAACAGACTATACTCATCTGTATTCTAGTGTCAAAAATGAACAGTTAACGACGACAATACCACCCACAGATTGCAACTGTTATTTTTTGGTTTGGGTACAATAACAAAGTTGAATACTCGTGTTTGGGAGATGTACCTACAGGCTACAGTACCAGTGGATAAACTGTCAGTTGCTGCAGCCCTGCGCGTTGCCGACAAAAAGAACACACAAAATCATGCAAGCATCATGCACAGGTAGACAAACATCGAAAACATATGAAAAAAGGATTATTTGTACGTAAATAAGCATAATTTGGTTGCTGGTGCGATAGGACATTCAAGGAACAACGCTATACAACAAGTACAACAGCTTTCGGAACATATGAACTAACACCTATTACTTTTGTATAACGTTCGCGGCTGGATGCGTTAGACATGTGCTGTTGGCAACTTTTATTTCTGTTGCTACTTGTTAAGGTTGATGTCTTTTGTGTTTGTGTTTTTGGACCAGCAACACCTGTGGAAATAATTGTAGAACATTCTGCAATAAAACGGAGCCAGGTCTGCTTAGGCTTTCTGAGAGATTGATTGACAAAAAACAATCTATCTGGAAATTGTGGGGGTGTCACTATAGCAGGAAGTATGCTTTGACAAGTCCTGAGGATATTTATCTACCTGTTGACAGCGCAGCAACCCAAAAAACCGACGATGACCCCACCAACGACAACGGTGAAACGATTTAAGAATTCTCGCCTGGGACGTTGGATCGATTAACGGGGACAGAGCTGCGTAGCTATGAGCTGATATCTTGGCGACATATACAAAGCTGACATAACAGCGCGCGTTAGAAGATATAAGGTTTTTCATAAATGGTGTCTTCCATTTACTTCTGCATCATCCAAGATCCAGAGTAAAAATCTCAGAACAACACCAAATCAGTTTCCTTGTGTGAAGTGTGTAGTATGATTCACACTCAGCACCAACCGAAAAATGTATAAGAGAAGATGTTTTCGTGATCGTAAATCAGTTTCTGCACATTTCGGTAGAATACACATCGTGTTTAACGGAAAAGCCTGAGAGGTTTGCATTCGCATGCACAAATATTTTGATTTTTGAGTGAAGGCACTATTCTCAGAGCTGCCAATTTATTTTGCCTTAGGAACAACGAACAACTGACCGGGGTTTCTCTCCGATCCGATATTTTCTTCTCTTCTGGAAAATACACAACAAAGATACTCATTGCTTTCTTCTATCTACTCTAGTGCCGCTCGCTGACAAGAGTTTACAACTTAGCCGATCATTTAGTGCACTCTGCCCCTCTGGAGGCTTCTTTGGCAGCAGGAGTCTGATTTTGAACAGACCCATTATTCTTCAATCTACTTTATCTGAGTGTATAGCGAAGTCAGGGCAAATGCCAACGTTTATTCAGTGGAGTAGTGCCGCTGACCGCAGATCAACCGATTTAGAAGGGGATGGTCGTGACTCGTGATCCTTCAATATTTTCCGAAATCTGTGCAAACATTTCTTCAATTGTGCTTTACATGTTGAGGTGCTGAGCTCCGTGGTAAAATGATTATTGTCCACATAACATACGAGTCAAACCAACTTTTTTTTGCACAAAATTGTAAGCAATTTCGTGCTTCATTTCGTCGGCAAATTAAAAAAAAAACACTGGATTTCTGTCGTTGGAATACATTTCAAAACAGGCAATAAACAGGTATGGTAATTCAAAATTCTCCAACCACAGCCTCAAGACAATATGATTTTCTTTTACCTCACAAAGTTTCAATTTATTATACAATAGCGGTGTCTTCTTTCACCACGATTTTTCTTTTAATTTAAATCTTATACCAAAGGAGCAACAGTTGTTGGTAATTTTTTTTTGTTGGTTCATTTTATTTCCATGCTTTAATAAAATTAAAATGTTAAATAAAAAAATAAAAGAAAATACAAGAGAACAAAAAAATTAATTCATATCTGGTCGGTTGTCAACGTTGTTGGTTGCATGGTCCTCGTCTTCAGCATAATCGCTCCTTCAGTCTTTTTTAAGGTAGAAAATAATGCTGAAGGAGAAATAATGAACATAATGTAAGGAAATTGAAAAGCCATTGAAATAAATTGCGTGTGAAAGTGGGTATCATAGTTTTCTACTTACCACCGGATCTGCCTTCTTCCAACATTGATGGAACCACCATGCCTTATGGCATAAAGTATCGCCCTCCGGGTGGATACAGTTCTTTGACATATTTAGCAGGACGTCGCGTATACTGTCCGGAACACTACGGAAAAGGGTTTCCAAGTGTACGTCGCCGTTCTCGTCGACAACCTCAAATTCATGGAATATGCAATTCATGTAGCATTTAAGGGCTTCGTCCTCGTGAATTTCGCCATCGCTGAATTCCCTAATTGCTTCTGCAAGATTGAATTTGATGTGAAATGATGATTTATAGCTTAGGACATTAGAACGGTATGGTTAAACTTATGGCATTGGATGGTTGGGTGATTTTGTGCGAACAGGGAAAAGGCAAAAGGGTTATTATGGTGTACTTGGATTTTGGGAGAGAGAGTTCGGTGCAACAGGGCTCAGGAAAAAAAATTATTCTAAAAGGCTGTTTGGAATTCGATTAGGCGATTAGGTAAGTGTCGGCTTCTTGATGGCTTTATAACGTAAGATTTGAGTGGATGCAGTACATTAAGCTTCTTCTTCGCATTACATTAAAAATACGTTACAGCGACATGGTTTTTTTGAATTAAGGTTAGAGCAAAAGGAAAGATGGGAAGAAAAGAGTTTTAGAGGAAGTATCGGCCAACATTGGTCTTGATTTCCTGAGAATTGCAAATGACCTGGAAAGACAGGTTGAGCTTGATAGTTCCACATTCATGCTGTACGGCTAAGAAACAAGTATCTAATCTTGGCAGTATGACGGAAGATGGGCTCGAGGGTGAACGGATAGGCATTTTTCGGGTATGTATCTTGAATATGTATCTTGAGTAGAGGAATGCTATTTCACTAGAGCTTATACCGTTGGAATACCTGAAGCATGCGACATTACGACACGGTGTTCAAGCGACGTAAATGACTAAGCAATGGAATGATCACCAATCATTTTGAACACTCCGTTGTGAATATTGTTCAAGAGCGTTGGTAGTCACCTTGTCGTGGTGCGTGATGAAGAGTTACGAACTAAGAACTATCACCCATAATCCAGGGTTTAGTAACCTTGCGTATTAGATAGTTTGCAGTGCAGTGGGGGTAATCTTACTGTTCAATAGCGGTGCCTTTTTGAAACCATGTCGAATCAAGAAATAGCAAGACCAAAAAATACTAATCCAGAGCTCTGGTATTTTCGACTTTTCTTCTAAAGGTTACTGCAACAAAGAAAAAAAACAAGAACAAACTTAAAAACAAATTTAATATTCCTCGGGCATTGACCGCGAGAGAAATAGCTGACGAGTTGGAGCACAGGTTCAAAGGTTCAACACCAATGTCGGGTTGCAGCAAATCTATCCGGGAAACTTAAGAACAATCGAAAGCAACTTGAGGGAGCCTGGCTTCCAAATCAGCTAGGGATGAACAGACAAAATTTTTGAGATTCCAGGCTCTGGGCCTTAGTCCTGATGAAGCCAGGAACAAGACGAAGTCGAGGAGGTAGCAGAATGAGGGGCACGGACGAGGGCAAACGGAAGAGTTGCCATATAAATCTGCCCTAGAGGCAATTTAACAAAAAGCTCAGCACAGGAGCAATGGCTATAGTGGGACCTAGCACAGCTACTGCCGAAGATGAACAACTGGGCAGGAGTTATGACAGGGTGACCACTGAAGTTGCGGTTATTCCGAAGGGCTTTCCTCTGGTGACTCTGAGTGCCGACTGTCAATATTGGAAGACGCCATTATTGAGGAGGTCTCTTTTTGGTGGAAGCACAAACTCAGGTTTAGTAATCTCCTTCTAGTCGACTACGCTGACAAAGGAACAGCAGACTGGCTGAAGGAAAAAGCTTCAAGTCTATTAACTTGAAGGGCTACCGAGTTGATGGCGTTCGCTTTCCTTAAAATAGCAAACAAGAAGACAAAAAGTCATTGGCACTAATCCAGGCCCAAAATGAAGGACTGGCCTTCCAAGCCTGGCGTTTTCTTTAAATATAGACAGAGAGAAAAGGCCAACTAATGGTGATTGAAATCGATTACGTGTCTGCTGAGGCTTTTGTGAAGGATTGGCACGAACTTTACGGTCTTAAGGAGCCAGGAGTACCGAAATCACTCTGTAAGCTTGACATACCTGAACCCCAGGTGGAAGACTCCCTGAAGCTTAAAATGTCGAAGGTGCCGCACCCACAAGTGGCAACTCCAACTCTAACTCCGGGAACCAGGTGGATTCCCTGGCCCCATAGATTTAAAGGTTAGCCAAAAATACATCGACATGGAGAGCATAGACCTCGCTTTGAATCAAGTCGGTTTAGAAGCGCTTCCCTGCATGGGAGACGAAGAAAATCTGCTTGCAGAGGAAGAGTCCGTTGACCCTGAATAACCATGGTAAGACACGGGATCGTTACAGGACTAGGCCTAGTAAACCTGCATCGTGCAAAGGCGTCTTCCGCTGTCATAGCACGGAAATTTGCAAGGAATAACTAAGGGCAAGTGTTGATTCAATAACCGTGGTGTATCGGGGTAAAATTAAGGGTCTACCTAGTAGTGATATGGGATACAAGGCATGCGCATGACCCACCCAAAGCTTGTATAAAAATTCGGAATAACATAAAATATAAATGTTTTCAGAATTGATGACGAGGGACTTGGTTCCAATCCAAGCTCTAGTAGAAATGCAGGATAACGCACACATCACGCTGAGGGTACTGTCGTTAGAGAAATAGGTGAGTGAATTAGTAGTTTCAGGCAGAAGATCATTAATGAAAATATGAAAGAGGTTCGGAGATAAAACGGAGCCCTGGGGCACACCAGTATTTATTATGTGGGTGTCAGACTTTAGTCCGTCGAATATTATTTGTGTTGAATGTTTCGAATGGTCCTTGCTAATCTAACGAAAAAGTGATTTTTTGTTATGGATTATGAATGTGCAAAATTTGAATAAAAAAAAATATATTATTGTTTTTTTCAATTGATATTCGATTTTTGAACATGGTTTTTTGTTTGTTATGCTTAAAACATTTTGTATCGACGAATTTAATTTATTTTTGCTTTCATCAAATTCACAAACAAAACGAATTTTAAAATGGACCGCTTTTTAAAAATAGCCATAATAAATTACAAAGACAGAATATTGAATTGTTATTTGAATCGAAAACAGAAAAAAGCAGAAACACAAAATTCAATAAATTTCTTACCTTGCGTCACGCCCGTTTTTTTAACACAACTTTCTGTAATTGGTTTTATCATGGCCAAAATACCCTTTGGTGGCCACTTAAAAAAAAAAACAAAAACAAAAATAAAACAAAAAATTGCAAACACAATGGTTGTTTAAAAAAAAGCAAATGCAAACGTTCATCAGGGACAAACGTCCCAAATAAAACATGCACCTATACTGAGAATTCTCTTTTGATTTTTTTGTTTTGTTTTTGCCGCACTCACCTCATCATCACGACGCGGCTGCTGTCCCAGAACGAGACCACAAAATCCACAAATAATAACTAAAAACGGGATAAATATTTTCATAGCTTTATTTTTATATTTTAATTTATTTTCTAGTTTAGTTTCCTTTTTCTGCACAACGGAAATGAATCTTAGCAAAAATATTTTATTTCAGGGATTTTTTGTATTGTTTTTTTTTTTTTTTGATTTTATATTCAATTGAAAATGTATGGAAAAATGCAGAAAATTGCACTCAATTGTGAGTTTATATACTCCTAGACTTTTAATGTTAGGTGTGCTGGGTGGAAAAACAAACGAACATTAATTGCAGAGGTACGGTTAGACACACGCTCAGTTTTGTGGTAACAATCGTAAAAAGGCAGGTTGGGCTCTCAATTAATATTTGATGACAGGTTATAATTCCAAATGAGATTCTTAATTATGAAACAATGGAAAAGGTTGGTGGAATTAGTGGCAATCGATGCAGCCTCTCAGTGGGATTTTTTGTTTTAGTTCTAATTTTGTATTTTTTGTGGGATGAACAGATGAGAGAATATTTAAATAATTGCGTCTTTAACAATGGTTGTATATTCAAAAGTCTTTTCTTAAAAAAACATATAACGAAGCGTTAGAATCAGTCGTTAAACGTTGCGAATTGAAACATATTGATAATTAACGATGTGTTGTGTTTTTGTTACTTTGACACACGTTAATTTTAACTAGCGAAACAGATCTAAAGGAAACACTGGAAATATATAATTAAATTGTGTTCTGCAACTGTGCAAACCGGTAATTTAATTAGTTTTAGCTATTAAATTATCTCACGAGGACTTTATGTGGCGAGATAAATTTGTATGAAGATAAAAGTTGCAAATGAATTCTTATCAGATCAATTGATCTAAACCACTCCGTTTTTAGGTTTGTCAAAGGAAAAGATTACCAACTGCAACGAGAGTACACCCTGATCCGAAGAAATCCAAATGCTTTTGATTTAAAAAAAATGATAAACTAATTTTCTAACGAGACGACTCTCTTCAAACAAATTAGTTATCAAATTCCATTAATTCGCTACACTTCCTACAAATATTTCATTTTCAGAAAATGGCCAAACGATGACGAAAACTCTGTTCTCTCATTGCGCCAAAGGAAGCCGAATCAAAAGCTTCTCCAAACACATTGAAGCTATCAATTTTCATTGCTTACATACTACACGCTGGCTTGGCTATTGCTGCCTATTCCAGTCAAATAAGCACATGATCTAGAGTGATTTCCTCACAACCTGCCGAAATCACTACAACGTCATTGTTCACGGCGAAACGGATTACTGCTTGCCTGCCCTACATCGGTAGAAACTTTTCGCTAAAATTCAACCAAGAATCATTAATCAAGCTTTCGCACTATCAAAGATAGAGTTCCAGCTTCGAAATGAGAGTAAATTTGTAGCCATCGGTATTGCTGCTCTTACCGGAATCGGTAAGAGGCTGTTCATCGATGAACTGGGATCAAATTTCCCTTGGCTGGAAAATGTTCAATTCCATGCCTGGTCTTCGTACAACACCGAAGATCACAAGACACAAGTTCTGCCGTACGTCGAACAACTCTCCGAGTGTGGTAGGAATCTGAATATAATACAAGTTCCTAAATCTTATAGTTACCGCTGATACCGCTTGTTGGAACACAAAACTGTAATTTACAAAATCTTAAATATTTTTATCAATACTTTTCAATTTCCCGCCTCTAATTATTATTATTTGCCATCCATATTTTTTGTAAAAAGTTTTTTAACGAAACTGAAAACTTGTACATAGGTTAGGTTAGGTTAAAGTGGCTGTCATGGATGTTAAGAGACACACTTAGGCCAATCAAAGGCCCATTGTGATACCACATGAATCTAAGAATGCTTTTCTTCGAAAGCTCATTGAAACCAATTAGAGTTCCTTACGAAACGTAGAAGATTAATTATATTAATGTGTTCGAGATCGTTTAGTTCATTGAGCAAGAGCAGGACAGGTGCAGAGGAGGTGAAGAACTGTCTCCTCCTCCTCCTCATCCATACAGCTTCTGCAGAAGTCATTAGAAAATACGCCCAGTCGCGCAGCGTGTCTTCCAATTAGACAGTGTCCGGTAATGACACCAATTAAGGAGCTCATATGCAATCTGCTTAGAGATATCAGGCATTTGGATCTCTTTAAGTCCAAATTTGGCCAAATGTTTTTCGTTGCCTGACAGGTGGTTATGTTATTCCACCTGATGTTAGTTCTCTTAATAGCATCTTGTTGTAGCAAAAGTTTACATGTAGCGATTGGTATACCAATATTAGCCATTTGTGGCTTAATGGGTAATGTTGTACCATGTTTGGCGAGTTCGTCGGCTTTGCAGTTTCCTGGAATGTCTCTATGGCCCGGCACCCAGTGAAGGTGAATGTTAAACTGTTGTGCCATCTCCATTAGAGACGATCGACAGTTTTGGACCGTAATCGAGTTTGTAGAGACAGAGTCCAGGGATTTTATAGCTGCCTGACTGTCTGAGAAAATCCGGATATCAGATGTGGATACCAAGTTTTCTCTGAACCAGGACAGGACCTCCTTAATCGCCAAAAGTTCCGCCTGAAACACGCTACAATGATTTGGAAGGCTGAATGAGAGACTTCGTTTTTTTTCGGAGTACACACCTCCACCAACCCCATCATTAGTCTTCGATCCATCTGTATAGAAGTATATTGCCTCGTCTTCCAGGAATGTTTTATTTTCCCAGAAGGATCGGGAAGGGATAGAAGTTCCTATCGAACTGTAGTTGAGGAATGGTGTAGTCTGTGTGCTTTGGAATTGATTCTAAATAGTAAAGAATAACAGAGTGGCCAATGTTGTTGTTAGTCCACTGTGAAGAGGCATTCAGGCGAATAGCAGAACTAGCAGCTATTTGTTTGCTGATTATGTCCAGAGTTGTTAGATAGAGTAGGGTGTCTAGTGCCGCAGATGGGGTCGTACGAAGTGATCCGCTTATACCTAGGCATGCTGAGCGTTGCACTTTACTAAGCTTATCGCAGTTCATTTTTACGTCCAAGGCAGTCCACCATACTGACACACCTTAAAGAAGAATCGGTCTGATTACCGATGTGTATAGCCAGTGAGTGATTCTGGGTTGCAAACCCCATTTGCTACCAATGGCTTTCTTGCAGGTGAAAAGAGCTACCGTAGATTTTCTTATTCTTTCGAGTATGTTGCTCTTCCAGTTTAGTTTTCTGTCTAAGATAAGACCCAGATATTTAGTTTCATCTGAAAACTTTAATTGGACACCGTTTATAAAAGGAGGGTCGATGTGAGGAATTTTATATTTCCTAGTGAATAGGACCAAATCGTTTTTTTGTGGGTTTACACCTAAACCACACCGATTCGCCCAAAGTGATAGCTTATTTATAGCGTTTTGTAAGAGTTCTTTTAAGGTATTTGGATGTTTTCCTGAAACAGCTATAGCAACGTCATCAGCATAGGCTATCACTCTGAATCCCTCTCTATCCAGGCAGGTAAGAATTTCGTTAACTACCAGATTCCAGAGTAGAGGGGAGAGAACACCGCCTTGTGGCGTACCTCTGCTGACAAATCTTCTTGCGGAAAAGCCGACGAGTTCTGAGTTAATTATTCTGCTATTCAGCATTAAATGAATTAACTCTCCAAGCGAACTCTCCACATTCAGAGTTGACAGTGCAGATGTGATTGTAGATGTGTCCATGTTGTTAAAAGCGCCTACATAAGAAATGACAAAGTATAAAAACCCTCCAACTTTAGTTCGTAGCTCGCTTTAAAATTTAGTTGAAAATCTTCATTTGTGAGAACAGAATTCCGATGTACTCAATCGAATTGAATAAACTAATTTTTGTATAGGTAAATTTCGAGTTTAGGATTTATTTAAGCGGAAAAAATAACGTTTAGTAGATATTTAATCCAATGTCCGAAATGATTATTGGAATGAGACAATATTTCTCCAAAATTCCCATTCCCATCCCTAAAAAAAGCGATTCATCGGAACCATCCGACTTCAGGCCTATAAGTTGCATGTAAAATTTTTGAACGGCAAATGGCTCATCAGATCTTGGAGTATAATCAAGCTCACAATATGTTGCCTAACGGCAGTCGAGTTTTCGTAACAAATACAGCTACAAATCTACAGTAGTTAAGCTAACGTCTGATTTTCCTTCTGCACTCGACGGTAATAAAATTGATATCCAAAGAACTGTCCCTCCTGGTACTTTTAAAAAGAAAATTTTCCTGGGCAATTTTAACGCAAGGGAAAAGGGAACGACTGGGTGTAACAATCAGAAAGCACAGTGCAAGCACTTCCAATAACAGATTCAAGTTGATTCATTTTGCCGGAGAGCGAAATGTTGAAGTAGGAAGCTCAACATCTATCAAAGAACCTGAAAATCTCATGATCAATCAACCGGCAGCCAAATTGATCCATTGCGATAGACGGAAGGAAGAGATGATACGGAACGACAGTGCTCGATCAGAGATTCTACATGGAGTGGGAGCTGGAATATTGTAAATAAGTAGGTAACAGCAATTGGTTTCAGTCAAGTTCACAACAAGCAGAAAAGTAAAACTTCTAGGGCTTTCAATAATGAAATTAAAAATATTTTGAAAATCTGCACAGTAAAATCAAAACAAATATGTTAGTGCCAATCAATGGCAACATTGTTCTCATCCATGAAACAACATCAACAAGCAAATACATAGCAACACCGAGCCCATCGACTCTTACCACAAGGATAGACACCAAAATGTACTCTTGTAATTATTATGAAGCTATCGTGCATTCAGGCAGAAAATTAAATAATTGAATTACATTGCATTCCGATTATATGCAGCTGACTGCCTGATTTCCGATTTTTGGAATTTTCCATTTCGAATTTAACTGAATGCACCCAAAAATGCACCGATTTACATATGCTGGTTGGTTGGCTGCAATTCGCTTTTCACTCTACAATACGCGATGAACTCCATCTTCGACCTTCAACAAAGCTCGAAAACTTGCCCAATTCAATTGGATTGTGTGGCGGGCAGCGGCATACCTCCAATTGTCCATCCAACCTTCCCAGAAATGAATGTAGATAGAGATATTGCACTTAGTCTGGTTTTTTTTGTTGTTGTTTTAAATTGCAGTGTGTTCAATGTACTAAAAACAAAAACAATATTAAATCCACTAATTATTATGGATGTCTCCATTGCATGACAGATTTGATGGGGCGTGACGGAGCATATCAAGTCCGGGTCTGTAATTACTTATCAGTCAGTTGATAGCGGAGGTGGATCTGGGTGGCTGAACTGATGCCTACTGCTGTATTGTTGTAATTTTTCAACCACCTTCATGCGAGGATATTATGGGATTATGTGTTTAAAACCTCGTGGGTGAGATTGGCCAAAATGTCATATCGTTGGCGAATTGTATTGCTGGCCGCATTGTTTTTCGGAATTGATTGTTATTTTTTTTTCTATTCGTTTTGTTTCGCTGAGCATGGTGGTAAATTGCCAAATTGCAAAGTTCTTGCATGATAGTTTCGATGCAAAATTTCCAACATAAGTTTTGAAGGGTTTGACAAGAAAATTATGAAAGCAGAGGTATTACTTCTGTCATGATCTGTAGAACGCAAAAAAAAATTCTATGCGTGTTTCTTCAGATAGTAAATTTTTGTTTTAAGATTCAAGGCATTCTAGGTAATAAGGCATTAGGTAATGGAAATTGAAGCATTGCAAAAATTAGATTTTTGAGTGAGCACTCAAGATCTTGGAGCACAATAGATTCACACATTACCGCATAGAAAACGGTGCAGGGTTCGTAATGGATCCACTTGGGTGGGTGGTCCACAGCAGGGAATCGATGGATCTATTACCGATCCCAAAAGCATTAGGTATGCAACAAAAGGATTTGACTTCTTTGGACCAATTTTTTGTAAGAAATCGTCAAGGGCCGATATTGTAATGCCAACAATAAAAAACGAAATTATTACTGAAAGCCAAGCTCATCCACTGAATTCTAAACCTAGTTGAAAGGCAGAAATGTATCAAATTTGCAGGCAAATCACATAATGCCTAGCGTTAGTTATTGACTTTTTTCGGGAAAATTGTCAACTCGACCAAATTTGTCAGCAGCAATACTCTGAGCAGGAAGCTAGAAACCTAGATCTAAAACATTGTTTGATTTTGCTTCCTGGTGCAGCTTAAGCAGGTATGTAGTTATTCATTATCATTCTCGTAGAGTTGCGTTGCTACGAATTCTTCAAAATTATATTGAGGGGATCTGAAATCTTATGCTGATTCTGTTCTGAGCAGTGAGATTTTTGAGTAGTATCAGTTCTTTCAAGTTCTTCAAAATTTTAAGTGATAAGTTGTAATGTAAATACTTACGTAAGCAAGTAAGACTTGCAAACAATTATAATATGAGAACATTTCAACTGGAGAAAATTTGCCAATACTACAATGATGATGTTTTTTGAAGCGTTGAAACATTGAAACACATATACCTACTTAGAACTAACTTAAGAGTTGTGGAGATGTTAATGCACTCATGGGCATCAAGTATATTTTCTTCATAATTTACCTACTTAACGCCCAATTTCTTCACAAAGTTCTAAAGTTCCTTTAAAACTCGATCTAGTAAATCTCGGTTTAACGTTAGAACTTAGTTTTTAGAAAATTTGGAACTCGGGCATTTCTTCACTTCTCTAGAACTCGATCTAAAATCATAACTGAGTTCTAAGCGCTTAGAACTTGTCATTTTAAGAACCTAGTTCTAGCATGTTTTTAAAATTTTTGAGTCACCCGGCAGTAATTTTTGACACATATTTCCTTCATTTCAAAACAAAATACATAAATATAATTTTTGAAGTTGCGCTAATTTTTTGTTTGTGTTTTTACATATATGTGTACGGTGTAGCTATATGTATGTTTATTTTGGTGATGTCCGTGGCGTGTTATGGCGTTTTTAATTGTTAATCTGTAAGTGAAAAAAGCATTCTGAATGCGCTCAATTTGCAAAAGTGACAGTTGTGATTTTAAAACCAGAATGATTTTTTCAGATTCCAGATTGCCAATTGAAAACGCCATTAGTTTGTGTGTTGGCTGTTAGCTGTTACGCAAAATCGAATCCTACTCGTGCCCATATCCCATAAACTGTCAAGAAAAAAGTGCTTCGCCGTTCAGGATCGGCCTTTAGATTAGATTAGGTTAGGTGATAAGGGGTGTTCACAGCATGAAGCTGTTGCGTACACGGGGGCCTACTGGTCCATTGTTATCCCCTATAAAAGAAATAAAAGTTAGCATCGATGCTCCTCAATTCTGCCGATTAACGTAGACTGGCTCGTTAACGAACTAGCCTGTGCTATCTATAAATGTCCTCATGTTTGCCATTGAGACCTGTGCTAGATCATCCAGTTCTCCAACAAATCTGTTTCCGAAATGACGGAGTCGGCTAGTTTGAAGGTTCGGACAGTCACAGAGCAGGTGTTTAATGGTTTCTATTTCCTTCTCATCCTGACAGCTCCTGCAGAAATCAGGTGCAAATGCCCCCATCTTGTTGGCCATTGTGCAAATGGATTGCGCAATGACCCGTTAGTACACCTATCAGGATTTTAATGTTCCTTTTACTCAGCGATAGAAAATACCGAGTTTCCTTTTCATTTGTGTTATAGTCCAGTCATTTTAGTAAGTTCACCTCGGAATTCGAGATACCCAGCTGTAAGTCTGTAAATACTTGCATATTGACACCCTAAATGTTGCCTCAAAACTTACATATGGTAGGGTGTAAGCAACTATATAATTTCAAGGTCAAAGGTCACAAAAATCGTTTTTTGCGCTTTTTTTGGAAATATCTCATTTCCTATGGGTTTTTTGCTATTTGTATATACCTATTATCAATATTGTAGAATACAAAATTCTCTACAAATTGTGTTCACAAATTTTTTTTATACGGTGAACCGTTTTCGAGATAGAGGTCGGAGAGCGCGCGGTCACAGCATCACTTCAGGTCAACCGGTGCCTCCGGTCGAAAACGCGCCATACATAGTTGATGAACGTACCTGCCCATGTAATTGCAGAATTGTTAATGAAAATATAGGAATTATATTTGAATTTTAACCTAATTAATATTTATAGCTTCTTACATGATGAAAAAAAAATAAATAAATTATGAATTAATCTTTTTATTAAAAAATATCACAGAATACATTATTGAAAGTAAAGAAACTGACAAATTTGGATGAACTAGCTGCAGCATTTGAGTAAGAAAATTGTTCGGCCCAGAGATTATTAGAGGGTGGAACTCAAACCTTATTGCCAGTCTATAATGCTCCGAAATTTGTGAAAAGTCTCGATCATCTTCGTTATATGCATTACGTCAAGTCTACAAAACTTAATAAACCTGTGCAGCTTTCAAATATTCCACCAACAAGTGCAGCTGCTCATCAACATTTTAACCGTGTGTATTATCAAGTTCAAACTTGGTTAGGACATGATTTGGAACCCCAGGTATGGGGTTGGGCAATGCGAAACGATTTTCTGGAGCCTATCATGACAATTTTATCACCTGCTCCAGAAGATTTGCTAAATACAATATTCTGCAACTGCAAGAGTGGTTGTGGTTCGCGATGCGGATGCAGGAAAGCGGGCTTGCAATGCTCTTTATCTTGTGGCCAATGTAATGGGCAAGCTTGTCTCAATGCTCTACCATATCAGAGCAACATTAACGAAGATGTAACCTTTGACCCCGAAATCATGGAAGAACTTGAGACAAATGTCGTTGAAGACGATAATGAAGACCAGTTTGAAATTTACCAGCAGCCAGAAGACGACGATGAAGAGGAAGAAGATGATTAAAATTATAAATTGTAGTTTTTGTACCCTTTATTCCATTTCTTTACTTTCAATAATGTATTCTGTGATATTTTTTAATAAAAAGATTAATTCATAATTTATTTATTTTTTTTTCATCATGTAAGAAGCTATAAATATTAATTAGGTTAAAATTCAAATATAATTCCTATATTTTCATCAACAATTCTGCAATTACATGGGCAAGTACTATATATGGCGCGTTTTCGACCGGAGGCACCGGTTGACCTGAAGTGATGCTGTGACCGCGCGCTCTCCGCCCTCTATCTCGAAAACGGTTCACCGTATAAAATAGACTTGTGAACAAAATTTGTAGAGAATTTTGTATTCTACAATATTGATAATATATACAAATAGCAAAAAAACTCATAGGAAATGAGATATTTCCAAAAAAGCGCAAAAAAGCGATTTTTGTGACCTTTAACCTTGAAATTATATAGTTGCTTACACCCTACCATATGTAGGTTTTGAGACAACATTTAGGGTGTCAATATGTAAGTATTTACAGACTTACAGCTGGGTATCTCGAATTCCGAGATTCTTACCTAATTTAAGCTTAAATGACTGGGTTATTAGGCCATAAACTTCTAGAGATTGCGCAATCGTCCCTGGATTTCCACGACTTATTGATTTTCTCTTTTAATTTAAGGTCTATCTTCCTCTTGAGTACCTCAATCGGGACGAGTGGTCCCCTAACTGAACATAGGATCGGCCTTTAATTGTGCATCACATGCACTCAGAGAATTGTTAATGATAAGTGGCTTACACTTAGGCTTTGGCTTTCGTTAAGCTGTCACCATCGCCGAAGTATACTTCACTGACCATTTGCCAACAAGATTAGCATCATTTGATTCTGATGCAATGCCACCAGATTTCGACGTCTTAAATATGACTCCTGCAGACGATTCCCATATCCCATGCTCTCTGGTTGAAAAAAAAGCTACAACCCTAATGACGCCATCTCAAACCGTCAATTTTCCACCGACAGCTCAGGTGTCTACAGCTTTGTCCACCGAAACAACGGTGCCGCGGTCGTCTGACAACACCAACAATAATTCATTACCAACAAATGCTACAAAGTAGAAACCAATTTTTCCAAACGAACGCTCGACGCCGTTGTCCAATATGAAATCAGCAAATTCGTTGAAAAAACGAAATTCTAATAAATCGAAGTTCTAAGGCACTAAACCCCCGAATTCGAGGGTCTAATTTTATCGAAGTTCTAACTATAACAAAGTTCTAAATCGAAGTTCTAACGCACTAGAACTTGGTGAAGAAATGACTTAGAACTCAAATTAGTTCTAAAATTTCACTAAACCGAGTTTTAAGGGCTAGAACTTTGTCAAGAAATCGGGCGTAAGACTTTTAAATGCCTTGTAACTACCCTTTTCAAGCGCAAGAAGGGTCTTAACTTGTAATATGCATTATCTCTGAACCTGAGACTATCTCAGAGCCTTCAGATATTTATTTAGATTTCTTTTACAATGTTTAAATGTACATTACGTTAATCCTTGTTAACAGCTCCGAGTTGTTGATCCTGATTCTCGGATATGGTAGCTTTGCAGGGCTGACTGAGACTTTCTTGGGACTTCTGGTTTCAATACGCAGGTTTCGCTGAGCTATCTCTAGAGGACGGCCATTAGTTGTAGTTTTGGTATGTTCTAACAGGTCTTTGGACAAAATAGATACAGTGTGGTGATCGGGGATGAAACTCTAAACGGGTTTGGATCGGCGGGTATGATGACCCTGGTGGCACGCACGGATCGAAAGTATAATGTGCCTGGTGGGAATTAATAGGGACGAAGTGATTTCGAGATCGCTGGTGGAGGGAAGTTCCAATTACTAACTGGTCGGATTATTTCAGGCTTATTCCTTGATCAATTTTACTTAATAGATACTATAGTTAGTATAGGTATCATTCGATAGTAGTATGTGGTATCAACTATCAAAGAGCAGTAGAAGTTATTTTAATACAATAGTACAAGTCTTCTTATAAATTTTTCTCAAGAGAATGAGCGTGAGTTGTGAGAATAGAGTTCAATTCCGTATGGGAAAAGCATGTGACTTCGTTACAACTTCACTTTATGTAAGCCGCAAAAAGTGCGAAATTTCATACAATCACACTGTCTCATACTACATAGGTATATCATGTATCTTAAATCGATTAGATTTAGATTAGATTAGATTGTTTTTTATTTAACGTTGGTTTCATTACAAATTTTACAAGAAACAAAAAGCATGGCTTTATTGCCGTCTGCCTAGTTGACAAAACATAAATATCATTACATTGAAAATAGATTCTTAATCAAACGAATTTTAATAATAGTAACATTCAAAATAATAAAGTTATCGATTTGAAATATTTAAAAACTTTCATTTATAATTCTATTTCTATAGAGAAGAGCTAGTCTGCAGTACTGATATAATTTTTTAACTTCCATATTGTTAAGCAAGAGTATAATTTGGCTTTGCGTTAGGATATCGCTTCCGAAGGTATTCCTCCTTATTTCTTTAAGAATTGGGCATCTTCCCATAAAGTGGAAAACATCTTCCCTTTCGTTTAAGTTACACAAAGAGCATATTATGGGTAAATCCTCTCTATGTGGTACGAAATTAAGCTGTAATAGCTCTCCTCGCAACTTGAACATCATTGATATTTCAGCAATGCTGTTTTCATCTCTGAAATAATTCTTTTCTTCCAAGTTGTGATTTAATTGACTGTAGACTTGTCTGTAAAGAGATCCTGTTGCGTCCATCCAATATTTATCTCGCTGCTTTAGGTCTACTGCGGAAATGAGATCGTATAGAGAACTTTTCAAGGCATCATGATTTAGATCGCTGAGTTTCAGTTCCATGCCACAATCCCTAGCTTAATCCATCCAATCGTTACACCAACTTGTTTTCGTTTGCATAACTTGTAGAGCTGCTATCTTTGGGAGCCGGTGATTTCCCATTTTCAATATTTTCAGGATGTAATCTATTTGCAACTTCAGGGTTCGTGTGAAAAGAGGTGATAAACCTGTTTCAAGGATAATGATGTAGTTTGGTGTATTGGGTGGCAGCTGAAAAATTCGCTTGATGTAATATCGAAGAAGTTTCTCCACCGTTTCATACTGCTTCGCTCCCCAAGTTTGTGCTGCGTAAAACAAAATTGATTCCGATATTGCCTCAAATATCTTAAACTTGCTGCTATGTGCGATATTTTTGTTATAGAAACATCTATTCCAGGTTGCGCTGATAGCGCCTTTAGCCTTCATCAGTTTCTCTTTGAGATGTCTTTCCATACTTAAGTTTCTCGTAAGCAAAACTCCTAAGTATTTAAATTCATTGACAATTTCTATGGCCTCACCATTGTAGCGCCATTTTTCGTTCGCACAGTTACGACCTCCTCCAGCTTTAAAAATCAAAATTTTGGACTTATCCAAATTCACAATCAAACTCCAAAGCTTGCAGTACTGTGAAAGTCGGTTTATCATAAGCTGCAATGATTCAGGAGATGTTGCCAGAAGTACGATATCATCCGCGAATAGCAGCGCTTTTATCACATGTCCTGCGTATTCAATGCCACAGGGTAAAAAATCCACTAGGTCTTCAATAAACAGAGCAAATAAGCTTGGACTCAATGTGCAGCCTTGTCTGACTCCCGATTCCGTTTTAAACTCTTCTGACAACTCTTCACCATTCCAGACCTTAGCCAAAGTGTCTCTATAAAGGTGAGGTTAAATCGATTATATTACTAAGATATATCTTTATTTTTTATTATATTAATATTTTTCGATTTGAATGCAATTCATCGAATTCGTATTACAACGCTTGACGTGTCTTCTTCGTCGGTTTTCTTGTCAATAAGAAAAACGCAAGATCTCATTGCAATTAAACTTTATTAAAAAAATAAATAAAATAATACTCAAAATAAAAAAAAAATGTAAAACAGAATTTTCAAATTCTAAGATTCCAAATGCATAGTCCGTTTGAATGATTCGTCAGTAGTCTTCTTTATAAATTTTCAGGTATTCCTTTCACACTTTAAATGATGAAATAGTGCTAGAATAACAGAAAAAAAGCAAAAGACCAAAATTAAACATGAATAGAGTTAGTCTTCAAATTAATTGCATTCAACCAAA
This sequence comes from Sphaerophoria taeniata, assembly GCA_943590905.1. Lineage (NCBI taxonomy): Eukaryota > Metazoa > Arthropoda > Insecta > Diptera > Syrphidae > Sphaerophoria > Sphaerophoria taeniata. The sequence continues at coordinate 249,631,404 of OX016540.1, read as the reverse complement.
CACAATTCGCTCGTCGTGTCGTCATTCAGAGTGTCCACATTTCGCTCGATTTGTTTCTTCACACAGAAGCTCACACACTCGTTTAACCAATATAACAGATAAAATACCTTTGGATCAGCTTGCTTCCAGCATTTGTGCAACCAAAAAGCTCGCTCACACGTCGTATCGCCCTTGGGATAAAGACATCTCTTGCCCATGTGCAGAGCTATGTCATGCATAGAATCTGGCAACATTTCGTGCAATTTTTCCAAATGAACTTCACCGTCAGCATGCAGAACATTGGTTTGGTCAAATACACAGTACATGTAGCATTTGAGGGCTTCATCCTCATGTATATCGCCATCACTAAACTCTTTGATTGCCTCTAAAATGTGTATGGCGGTTGGTTTAGCGTTTGGTTTTATATTTTTTTTTTGGTAGTTTTGGTGGAGTTTTTGTTGTTTTATGAGGGTTTAAATTTGAAAGGGTTTAAAATTTGCTTTTGATTATAAATTCAAACATTTATGATGCCTTGGTTGTGTGCTTTTGCTACTTACCTTCAGTAACTCCAGTTTTCTGAACACATATATCATGTACAGGACGTAGAAGCTCTAATAGTTCCGGCGGTGGATACTGCAATTAAAAAGGTATTTGATGAGTTGTTAGCACCGAGTTACATATTTTGTGGTGTACATTTTGAAAAGAATTTTCGGAAACGTATTTTAATTCTAAATGGAAATGAAGCTAAAGAAAACATTTAAATAATGGGGTCTAACTCTATAAAAGTTAGGTTGAGTTGAAGGTACTTATGCAAAGGTTTAATTAGTATAGTATGGATAAACTGACCAAATGAACTGATATTATATAAATCTAGAATCTGATGTTAAAGATAAAATCGAAACCTTCGGTATTCAATTAATTGTTCACGCTCGCAATCATTTTGATCAGTTTCTATTCTGAACATTTGTACTGTGACTCTTTAAACCAAACTCGAAACTTTCTAAAATCGCTCGCTCTTCAAGTGTCTCAAGTTCAAGCTGTGATTAAGCGCTTTTAGATTTTTTTTCTGGTCATAGGTCTCTTTTCTTAAAATTGGAAAAGAAATAAAGTTCCACAGTTGACACACTGTAAAATTTTCTTTAAAGATTTCGTAATAAAGTAAGCTCCCTTGTTAGTAAGAAATTTATCTTAAATTCTGCTTTGTTGAAAAAGTCTCGCAATACAAAAATTAACCATAAACCAAACATTCCTAGACTCAACTTTTTATTTGCTGAGTATTACCCATTTAAAATAAAAACATCACAACTCATAGGTAAATATTACGACCTGTGGAAGAACACTCAATGGCACGATGCTAGCAATAAGATCAACTAATTGAAGTTTGTGTCGTGTTCTTTTTTGTGTGTGTGCAGAAGAAGAAGATAAAATAAAAATGCCATAACCTGATGAATAACTCAATAGTCCCACAGGTTTTCACTTAAGCTTCAGCTACCCAAAAATATAAAACACTGCGATACATTTCCATTGGTTCAAAGGCTACTAAAATAAATCTTCTTTGCAGGTGGCCATGACTCAGAGGATAGAGTAGTCGATTGCTAAGCCGAACGCTACGGGTGAACTACTTACTGAACACCTTATAGGAATACTACGACAAAATCGGAGCCCAGGCCTTTAAGAAGCCTGTCTTTGGAGAAAAATAAAATATCTGGCCCACGAGGTTGGGGGCCGTGCGTTGCAGTACCTCCCCGGTTACGTTAAGAATAAAGATCCGAACCACCAACAAGTCTCTGATACCGACGGAATCAAAGATGCGATGGGATGGCCCAGACCTACGAAAAATTAAGAACCCCGATGTCAGAGTCTATTTAGCTGTGGATTTGTAGTTGGGTCTCGACTCAGGAGGAAGGTATTGAGTTTCGACTCCGTGAATGAGCACGACAACAATACCCATCAAGGCTTAATTCACTAACGTAAGCCTCATCTGCGCTCATAAGCCCGCTGAGAAAGAGGATGAAGACACCAAAGACAGGTTCTACAAGCTCTTCGACAAGACCTACGAGCAATGCCCTAACTATGACATTAAAATTGTCCTTGTTGCCGTTGGCAGAGAAGAAATCTTTGGTGGAATAATCGGACAACAATGCCCACATAACACCAAATTCGATGAGGGATTCAGGCTTATCGACTTCACTTTGGAGCGAGGCGTTATGGTAGCAAGTACGCGATTCCCACATCTCAAAATCCACTAGGGGACATGGAAATCTCCTGATTAAAAAGATTGATCACATTGTGATCGACGCCTAGAATTATTTAGCATGCAAGATGTCCTCACATCCCGAGTCCCAAAAAAAACTCGGATCACTACTTTGTTGTCGCCAAGAAACGTATGCAGATATCTTGCCGCTCGCGAGCTCTATGAGCAGAAAAGGAAATAGGAGCACAAGCTTCTTAGAACAAAACAAGCTACCAGGGATCTTACACCCCGCCAATAGAGACCATCATAGGAACATCGTAGTGGAACCACAGTCAGTGCTGAGGATATGGAAAGACTACCCAAGCTATATAACGGACGGCGCGGCGATGGCCAGCAAAATTTCACCATTTATGCATAAATATTCAATTCAGGAGAAGCAGACCCCAGTCCCATTGACGAAGTTAAGATAGCAATATATAAATTTAAGTCGAACAAACTGTAGCCGACCGGATATTATTTGGTAAGTAGCTCCTATGCACAAGGACATCTGCAAGATTTGTTCGGAGGAAAGCATGCCCGATGAATGGAACCTCAGCATTTTAGACCCTCAGGAAAAGAGATCCCTGAACTGCACCAACTACCGAGGTATAAGTCTCCTGAACATCGCCTACAAGATCTTGCCAAGTTTTGTGAACGTTTGAACCCTTTCATCAACAACCTGGACTCCAGACCCGGAAAATCCACCATCGAGCATCTGCGGCAGGTCTTGGAGAAAACCCAGGAACTTCAAATTGATACCTTCTACATTTTCATTGGTTTAAAGGCTGCGTGTGACAGCGTCTATTGAGACCAACTTTAAAGTGAAGCACACAGTGGGCCTTTTCTTTTGGCCTAAGTGTGTGGATCCCGTATCCGCAGCCACTGTAACCTAACACAGTGGAAGAGGACCTGAACCAACTTGGAGTGAGAGACAGCTAGCTAGGGACCGAGTTGGCTGGAGACGCTCGTTGGATGAGACTCTGGTACGACCTGGAGTATTGCGCCACCTTAACTAGCTCTCAAATGAATTAATATAAATTTATTTAAACGACTTTATGGTGCTAATGGCCACTGACAATATTCACAAAACGCTCAAGTCGATTTATCTTTCTATTAAAAGGAAAAGTAGAATTTTCTAAGATCTTCTGAAAGTCGTTATAACTTGACCTAGGCGATTATGGTTTGTGGCTACAACTATTGTCACCCAAGTGATTTTTCGATCAATCAGCTAATCGCGTGAAATTTTCAATCTCTCTTTTTCTTAGTAGTCTGCTTACTAAAATGCCTTTCAGAAAAACATGCAATTTAAAAAAAAGACAAATTCACTAGACTAAATGTAAAAATCGTAATAATTTGAAGATGTGGAGTGTTTGGTACATATTTCAGCTCTTATTGCATCAAAATTGAACATCAAATTCACAATTTTCCACTAGACTGACAGAACAAAATAGTATAAAAAATTGATACAATAAAATGATAATAAAAACCATACACACACACAAAAAATAAATAAAAATAAATAATAATAAAAATCAATAACTGAAAATCATACCGTTTCATCTCGACGAGGTTCGACTTTTTGGCAAAGGACACACGTCCCGCAAAGGACACCAACGACAACAAAAACCTCCAAAATATATTTCATCTCTGCTGGCTGTACTTGATTGCTTGTACCTTTGGATTCTCTCGCGGTTGATGTATAGGTAGGTAAGTAATATGTTTGTGTGTATGTGTGTTTCGATGGGATTAACTTTTCACAGAACTTTAGCGAACCTAAAGGACCACACAATAAAACACCAATCGCTGACAATAAAATAAAAACAAGGACCCGACGAACGACAACGGGCAGGCGGCGTTCGTAACGGGTAGATTGAGCGGGTTAAAAAATAAAAAATGTCAAGCCAGTTAAAGGGGCACACGATAACTTTACTAATTGAAGTATCAAATAAAACTTGCCTATCGATTTTCGCGGAATCATTTTTTTATATGAATTTTCTGTTGGGAATTGCGCTCCGGTCCCAATTGAACGCCAAACGACTCACTTGAGTCGTAACGAAATGTAATTTTGACACCCGAACGTCACTTGTTCATCCCTTTGGGTCTCTGGGGGATATTGCTAAACAGGGGTATATAGGTATCATTAAAAGTTGTGTATTCGGCAGTGATGTGACGTTAAAAAATAATACTTAATTGAAAATAGCCATGAAATGTCGTGCCCCTAACACTTTGACTTTGACATGGATGCGGTGTGTGGGCACACGGTGACGGCCGACAAGCCGCACACTGTAGCGAGTTAAGACCACCCCCTGCCACTTCAACTCCACCACACAAAAACAAGTAGGTAATATAATATTCAAGAGCTTCGTGTAATTAAAAGCCCAGGTAATCCCACGAATGCTTCTCATTTACACTCTAGAGTTCCGCAGCGGCCGGCCAGCCGGTCGACCCGAACTGAGGGTAATTACTGGGGACGGCCAAGTGCCAATTTGTCAATCACTATAAAGAAATAATGATAAGTGAAGCCCTGGGCGCACTATGGGAGTATTTTTTCTGTGGGTGGTTAATTCTGGAACTGAGGGTTTGCGCCTCAAGTTGACATTAATTACACAATTTGTTGTGATTTGTTTCGTGTTTTTTTATTTTTTCAAGTAACTTTTTGGGGGAGGATTTTTTATTGTTTGGCGGATGCTATTCTTTATAGTTTTGACTTTAATTTAGCAGTTTTTGAGTTTCATTGTGCTTATGATTGACTTTAGCTGGTTTCTGTGTTTATGACTGTGCGAGGGGTCAATAATATTTATTTACTTTGGGGTATTTCGGAGTTATTAAAGCTGTTATGTTTTGTTGCATTTCAATAGGAAAATATTGAATTCTATTTGTTACTTATTTATTGCAAGGTATACTACTTCTTCATCAGGTTTTCCTATTTATTTAGATACTGTAGTTTTATAAAGGATAGTGATAATAATGCATGTAACCTGGTCACTACGACGTATACGTACTTTTTTTCCTGTAACATGTGGAATGTGGCGAATTTTGTATTCGTGATGAAAATCGATCCGGAGATATTGATCACACGTGACATTACGTTTACGATGCCAAGAAATTAAAAAAAAAACACTATGCAACGAAGACTTACTTGGCTAGAGCGTTGTAGTCCTTTCGCTCGATGTGGCCAGGCTAATGTAGTCGTATTTTCTTGGCTCTTTGGACAACATCTTGATCCCGGTGGAAGGGTATTCTCGGTTTCAGAAATTCAACCAAAGAACGGCCGCCCTGGGCCAACTCTGAAGTTGCCAATAATAAATTTCGGTAAAAATACACCAACTGCTTTCTCCTACTGAATACTGATACAGGCAAAGGTGGGAATGGTAGGAATGATTTTCGAATTACTATTGAAATTCCACTCTTACTTCATAATATTTGTACAGAAACATGGTGTGAGTTATATTATACGAAATATAATTTTGTTCAGTACATCTTGGGAACACTATTTGCTTGTTGTTATTAACTGACTTCGTTGTGTACGTTGTTTGTTGTCGTCGCAACAAAATAGTCTGGCAGGTCAGATTGCGGATCTTGACTTATTGTCCGACGGATGCGGTTAAAAATAGTAACGTATCGTTACAACTTCAAGACCAACGACTTTTGCCTGTTCTGCAATCACTGTGAAGGCCTCAAGCACAGCTCTTTGGGAGCGACCGATGATGTCTATGTCATCCGCATAACCTAAGAGGTGGGTGGATTCGTTGAAGATAGTGTTTTTAGTGTTCGTACCTGCCTTGCTGTGTGGATGAGGTCACATGACAGCGCAGCTCCTTTCTAAGCCAGGCGCATGTTTGAAACAGCTCAAACGATCTGTTACCCAATTGTGCACTGCACTTCGTAGTATTCAGCTATATTAGTTTGTTCGGCATCCCGAATTCATACATCGCCACCATAAGCTCTTGGCGAAGGATGCTATCATAAGCAGCTTTTTAGTCGATGAAATTCATTGGTTTCTTCCAGGATTTGTATTAGGGTGAATATTCGGTCAACCGTTGTTCTGCCTGGCGTAGGGCCACACTGGTAAGTGCCGATAATAGTGTTGCACAAAGGTTTAAGATGCTCATACAATATGTTGGAAAGGACTTTGTATTCAGCATTAAACAGCGATGTGGCTCGGTAGTTTTTGTATGACATAGGATCGCCTTTTTGTAGATGGGGCATATGGAGCTTAAAGGCCAGTCAGCGGGTATGGATTCTTCTTCCCGCACTATGTTGATATGACCTCGTGCATGCGGTTCATCAAAATATCTCGCCCATATTTAAAGAGTTCCGCTGGTTTCCGCCCGAATCGCTATTTTTAAGGTTTTGCATACCTATCTCTTTCTACATCTTCTCTGCTGGGGGCTGGGACTGGGTCTTGATTGGCTGGTCTTTCTTTCGTCGTTGATCACACATTTGCCATGAACAATTTCACAAACAGACTGTCAAAACTACTATTGCGGTTGGAGAGAGTGAGAAACATATAGTTTATCCAATGCATTATATATCGCTGAATGCTTTCACTTAACGATCTCGGCTGCAATTATTTATTTCAGGATTTTAAAACTAAAGTTCAAGGTAAAACCTCCTTTTCTATTGGTGTGAATTGGCTATAAGGAGATATTTTTATCTTTGCAACTTGTATACACACATGAGCATATGCAAAAAACCATATCTACTTGCAGTCCTTGCATTTTATCAAATTCGTACTTAAAGTGTTTCAATTCCTGGTTTGCTTTTTATCGTTACTGAGAGCATAAGATGAATTTTAGCCTTCGAAAACTTAAGGCATGTAAAACAAAACATACTTCGGATTAACAAACGACCTTAAAGTATGTTTTGTTAACACATAACTTTTTGTGGAGAAAAATTTCTTTCACTTCTCGCATTCATTTGTCTTATGAGAGATTATCGCGTAAGACAAATATGAATATCATAAGACAAACATTCAACAAACGCGACAAGAGCTCCCCAAACCAGAACCAAAAACGCTACAGCGATAAGCAATCACTTCCGAGGTCATGAATTTATCGCATTACAAGAGCTTAGAACAGCCGACCACGTCACGTTCATGTTCGTGCGTCTGGATTCATTTCCTAAAACGCACGTTGCCTTCGTCTTTCCGGCCAACCAACCAACGCTTAGCAGGATGAATAACCGAAAAACAAAACATTCTCATGTGTAGGTACCTTACCCCATGCTCCGAGAACAGAAGATAAATTTATATGTACCTTGTATCTATTTTTTTTTTTTTGAGGAATTAGATTATGGCATAACATTTAGCCTGTCTGGTAAATAAATTATAAATTATCATCCTTGTTTGGCTGATAGTAGCGTGGGGGCAGAGATTTCGCTCTGGAGCTGGAATCTGTAGGATGAGTAGAGTTACCACCTTCATCATATAAGGTATAGGAGACAGGCATGGAGTAGGATTCGGCGGCGTGGAGCAGGAAAGAGACCTTCACAGGAGTATCCATTATTTTTTGCTCGTCATTCGGGAAGCGTTATTTTTTTCGAAGTTCTGTCCTCTCTGCTACGTCATCCTCTCATTCATCGTCATCGAACAAAACCCACAATAATACAATCACACCCCCACTTTCAAATTGTGGCCGCATCATGTACCATCATTTGGGTTCGGGTAGGTCCGTCTGAAGTGTTATTATTCATTATTCCCATAACCACATTTTACGCGACAGAACCGACACAACCGACCGACGACGATGAAGACGAGGAAACAGGAAGAACGCGTCCATAAATCAATGACATCATCCATATGGATGTGTTACATTTTGCTGGCGCCAAATAGGGGTGGTTGCTTCAGTATAATTAATTACCTCTGCTATTGGAAGATTGATTCACACTTAAGGTGATAAGATTTGTGCTAGCATGCCGCCAACGCTTACGCCAACTTCGTTACACACCGCCCGCGCCACAATTGTTCTTCGTGCGTAGTCCTCGTCCGTCGTGCGTTGCTCGCATATCATAACCACGCACTGATTGTGATTCATGCACACTGATTACGCTCGTAACGAATCGGGCGTGAGCCTATAACCAGAAGAACAATAATGAAATTAAATGTTGACTGATGTCCTCGGTTTTTCTTCTACTCAATTTCAAGATAATGGTTTATTTTTATGAGGCTTGAAATTTGAGCTGTCATATTGTTCATGTCACTTCTGATGAAAGTTAAGAGGCCATGAGTGCGGGTGGGCGATTTAAATGATGATTCTTTTTATCAATTTATTTTTTGAAGGGTGAGTTGATGTTGAGCCTCTGATAAGAAGAAATATTATTTATATTTCCTCACCATTTATCATGGAAGAAGAAGGAATGGTTTAATACAAATCTATAAATGAAATTAAGGTAGGCTTATGTAATATGGTTAACGATAGTATTGAGAATAAATATTTATTTTAAACTATTAAGAAACGGATAAAATTGTTCTGAACAGAGTCGTTAGGAAGCGATTTAAAAATTAAGTTCCTCTCAATTCTTTACATACTATGAATAAGCAGTTGTTGAAGCATGAGAAGCCACTATATTGCGATTGTTTACATAATGTTAATTACGGTGACGTGCAATAACGTCCTACGAAATAAGGCCTAAACTTAAAAGCGGCTTTATTTCCATGAAGAAATTGAAATAACACCCGACGGGCTTTATTTCAATTGCATGATGGAGATAAGGCAGCATTTACAGAAAAAATAAAAACCGCAAAACCTTAAATGGAGCCTATAGTCCCTAGTTTCCATGTCAACATGGAAATAGGACCCCTTTTTACCGTTGTTGGCAATTAATTTAAACTCGATCTATAGTGAATCTCGGTTAAACTGCTAGTTCTAGGACATTTCTTCACTTCGAAACGTTTCTCGAGAACTCGATCTAAGACCATTATTGAGGTCTATGCGCTTGGAACTTGTTATTTTAAGTGGTACCCGGCAATATTTTTGGAAAGACATTTCTGTTCAAAACCTTTACCATTTCGGCGATATTGGAGATGAGGGAGACCGCCTGTAAAACAGGTATTTTATCAATATCCATAAATGAAAAGTCATCAAAAAAAAATATGTGTGCGCACCCCTGTGGTCCACACGACTAACTTCCCAGAGTTTAAAAATTAGTGAACAAATTCAAACGTTTACAATTTTTTCCATTCAGTTTTGAAAAACAACGTGGATCAAATCACAACCTTGATTGCGGATTGCATTTTCTATGACATTTGCCAGCATCTCGGGCGATTTCGTCTCGAATATTATCCGTTCGTCTTGAGTCTCCGGTTGGTTCTGTCGTCCCATGGAAGGGCCCGAAATCAATTCGAATAAATCTTCATTGAACGTCTTCAATTCTACGTGAATGACATTCATAGTGAGGAGACCAAACCTGACTGCAATATTCCAGAATCGGTCAATTGTATCTACGTAATTATGAAGGGACTTCGTCACATAGGGGTTATTGAATTCCTTGGACAAACGCTTAATAAAACCAAGAGAACGATTGGCTTTGTTAATTATCTGGTCAATGTTGGTGTTGAAATCTAGTGTTTTATCACAAAGAATGCCTAAATCTCATATGGGCTCATTTTGAAAAGAGTAAATTCTTGAGGTATCAACATGGCATTTACTAATATTTAATTCCAGAAAACTTTATGTGCACCAAATAAAAAATTAAGGTCGTTTTGGAGGAGAACGTGATCAGCAAGAGTAGGTTAGGTACGAATGGCTTTATAAATTTTCATATCGTCTCGTTTGCAGACGAGAGAAGAGGAAGAGGAAGAGGAGAGAAGAGTCTGTTAAAATAAGCCTCGCATCATTAATTGTGAGGACGAAGATGAGCGGTCCAAGGTGACTGCCCTGAGGAACTCCAGGAGTGGCAAAGATAGGCTTGGAGAGGGAACAAATATGCAAGTATGAAACTAGCCACTCTACAAAACATGGCGGAAAACCAAGAGCTTAGAACTTAATTCGAATGATTTTATGGGACACCTTATCAAAGGTTATGTCAAAGCCCGTATAGACTGTCTCAACTTTATACAATTTTTCAAGAACTTTTAAAGCTTCAGAGACGAATTCTTTTAGGTTTGTATTTGTTGACCTACCCTTAAAAAAGCCGTGTTGGGCGGGAGAATATAGACTGAATCATATTCACTAGACTTTCAAAAAGTTTAGGAATGCATGATAGTTTCGCTATCGGTCTATAATTGTCAACTTTAATTTTGGGACCTTTTTTATGAATTGGATATATAAAGGCGTCTTCCAAATAATCGGGAAAAACACTCTGTGAGAGAGACAGAAGAAAAAGATTAGAGAGAAGTTTTGATAAGGCATACACACAATTTTTCAAAAGAATCGAAGGGACACCATCAGGGCCAGGATTAAAATTATCTTCGAATTTATTTATTTCATCAATAACTGAATGAATAGTAATATTGATTGCAGTCAAAGAAGTTTGGCTAAAGTAACTCCTATTAGGAATTATGTTATTGCTATATGTTTGGGAAAAGAAAAAATCTATTTAGCTGAAGAGCTCGTTTAATTTAACAAAATTTTGCTTAATGAAAGTTGTAACTGCGACCAATCAATTCTTCCTAGACGTTAAGGTTTTCATAAGAAAAGTAAACAGTTAAAGTGGGGGCAAGCGGTCAAGAGGAGGTGGGAAATTTCAGAGACTACACTTTGCTTTTCAACAATCCCTACAAGAAAAAACAAGGTGCTGTTTAGTCGACCGTTCTACTGGCTACTAAGCCAGTCATTATCTTCCACGCATCCCGGGAACTTGAGGATTTGGTCGATTTGAATGTCGTATTTGGGTGCTCCGCTACAGATCGTCTTGAAATTCGAAGCTAAGCAATAAATAGAATCACTTTTAGGCTCAGAATGAAAGAAAGTTAGGTAGTCAATATTTCCGTCGACATTTAGATTTCGTACCCTGTATATCCACTCTAACTTGTTTTCAATCGTTTATAACCTATAATAAGATTTTTTTGTTGCAAAATATGCTGAAATGGTCATAGTTTTCATGGACAAATGATGAATGATTTCAATTTTTTGCTTAACCGATTTCGCTAATTCATTTCTAAATAAAGCAATCCCGCGTCGAATGAGACTAATTTCATGTCAATGCTATGAGTATGTATTTCGCGAGACAATCGATTAGAAAAAACGTAACACACATACACACACACAGTCATCATGATAAAAAGGGTTGATTCGGATTCTATTGACCTGGAAACATGCAGATATGCAAAAACTGGAGATTCACAAAATCGACCCCATTACAATAACTTCCTCTGGGAAGTTAAAAAAAAATCCATTTTAGTCTTTATCATAATATTAAGCTATTATGCTCTCTTATTTTATTTTCCGAAAATGAGAGCCTATTTTTCAATCGTCAGATAAACAAGCAGATAGTGTTTATTCGACCAATAGCAAAATATTGGATTTTTCAATCGTCAGATAGACTTTATCTGAAGAAAAACGCTGTTATCTATTCGACCAATGAATACTCAGATAAATTTATTTGCCAGTTTGTTATTTTTATTTTTGTTCGATGATTAAAAAATCGGCTCTTAATTCAATTTATTTCGTTCGTCAAAAAAACGAAACATGGAAATAAAGCAAGTTTTAAGACACTGGACCCCCGAATTCGAGGGTCTTATTTTATCGGAGTTCTAACTTAACTACTTAATATCAAAGTCCTTAATCGGAGTTCTTATGCGTTAGAACTTGGTGAAGAATTGACTAAGTAATAAAATTTCACTTAAAGAAGTTTTAAGGGCTAAAACTTTGTCAAGAAATCGGGGAATCGATCTTTTTTGATTACATATTTGTAAAACCATCCAAGTCGAGTTCAAAAAAAATTACATTAAAATAAAAAAAATTTAATAAATTGAGCCATTCATCCTTGAAGAGTTTTTTAGATTCTAAATATTTTGAAACTAAGTATTTTAAAAATCGATTTTTTTCAAAACTCTAGTTGGTATTTCATCAGCACCACTTCGTCATATCATCAATGCTTAATGGCTGCAACTTTGTGATATTGTCTGTTTGGTGGGTTCGTCATTTCTTCCACATAATGGGCCATTTCTCATCAATCCAGAATCCCCTTGCATTCAAAACGATAGTTTCCCTCTCCGTCCTTATCCATTCCAGCTGTCCTTAAAACAGCACGGTGTGAAATAGGTGTGAAATATACCTAGTTGTTTCGGACGGTGGTTTTTTACGTCTACCGCTGTTCACGTTTACTATTAATTTCGATTTCAAAGACTAAATTAGATAACCCATCTACTCTCTTTTTTCTGCGAAGTTTCTTCATACCAAGCTACCAAAAATGTTTAATTTTAAGTTTTGGAATAATTCTAATTATGAATGTTATCTATACGGTTTGGGCAGTTTGGGGCAGATTTATTTTAAATTCTTTCATTCATTTTTATTGTTGGCTTGTTTCCTCATTTCTTGACAAAGTTCCTATATCAATTGCATAGATACTTTTACCACCTCCTAAGGCAAACATTCGAAAAGAAGCCTACATAAGACTAGTTAAAATCATCCATCAATTTCTTAGAAAAAACATAAATATCAACCAACTCGAAAAAAAACAGCCGCAAGCTAAAGCTTCAAATTAAAATAAAATTGAATAGGAAAAAATCACTTCGCTTGAAAATTTAAATGAGTTACAGTTACACGAAGCAAGACTCCTAATTAAATTACAACTCCATTAACAATTTAAAGTTTATTTTTTTTCAGTATTGTCTCTCGCATGTCGGATATCGCATGCCTTCCCGTAGGGAAGAACTTTGTTCATTCGAAGAGATGCCTCGAAATATTTAAAAACTCTTTTTTTTTTGTCTTCGTCACAGCCAACATAAAGAGGAAACATCGCACAACAAAAAGTGGCGCAACAAAAGTCTGATGGCTCATACACTTAATTAAATAAAAGAAGCCATTAAATTGTTCAAATAAAAGTCCTTCAAAAGAGTCAAAAGCATGATGTTGAACTGAAGGTGGTGACTGATGGGTGCGGGAAAGGACGCTGTTTCTCCGTAGGTCGAGTGGGAAAGTTTCCCGCACCACCACTGTAGCGGGAAGGAGAAAAAAAAACTTTTTTCAAACAACAACAAAACAATTGGAGACATTTGACATACAAAAAGGGCAATTTGAATACAAAAGCCAGAGGATGCCGATGCAGTACCATTCGCAGCCCAGAGAGCCTAAGGAGTGCCGAGCGAGATAGATAGTATTAAGTTGTTTCAATTCGAGGGTTATCAAGAGGCGGTTTAAGGTAGGTACACAAAAAAACGAAAGAACACAAGGGCTTGAGAGCTTGTAAAAAAGCACAACCGAGACCAAGGGAATACAGATATAAATGTTTTCAAAGAGAAGTTTTCCCAAAGGATGTTTTATTTTTATTTCTGGAAATGTGATCTTGCGAGCAATTTGTGTTTGCTGCTGATAGCTTTGCGCATTATTTCTAGGAGCTTCTTATAGTGATGGTGATGATGATGATGATGATACCTTAAAGTTCGAAGTAAGTTTGTGGAAACAACTTATTTATGAGCAAAGTTAAATTGCATCCTGTTGACATAGTGACAATGTAGGCTATGAGGTGACGTCATGTTTACTTGGTCATAGTTTTGGTCTTTGTTACAAAGAAAGCTGTTATTTTAAGCATCAAGTTACTCAAGTTAAAATTATTAAGTTTAACTTGCAGTTGGAAACCTGATATTGATAGCGGATAGCAGATAGCGGTCTTATAAATTTAAATTACTGTGCAACATGATTTTGGCCGCAATTAACATTTATTTTTCTAATGTTTCCTAACCGTAAGCAGCCAAAATTACATAATTCCCGAAATAAAAAAAAATCAACTCACCAAACTGGAAGCATTTGCTAAGCCAAGAGCTTCGCATAGTGTATCCTAATCCAACGGAAGTTACTCTTTTTTATGACAGAACTTCCAGTACCAATACCCAAGTGTACCATTTCCTATGCCCAATGCACACATCGCTCATTTGCATTTCACAATTATTCCACACATATTGCAACAACTTAAATATGTGACTTAATGCTCTTGCGTCCAATAATATAATTTTGCTCAGATTTTACGATTAGTTTCATCCAATTTAACTGCAAACTGTATTAGAGAGGGCACAGGAACTTACAAATTATGTAAATCAGAATTTTATTCACATTTCACACAATCTTCTAATGTAAGCGGCCGACAAATTGTGGTGTTGCAAGTGTCGGAAATTTGTTTAAATTGTCATAAATTTTTGGTTTATATTTGTCATAATATTACATGTAAAAAACAAACGAAGTTAAGTACGAACGTAGTAAGAAGGAAAGAAAATTAGTGTTCAAATCCAAGCCAAAGGCATTTCTCAATCCAAACCAGTGATTGGTGGTCTCCTTAACTTGATTTGTTGTTACTAGCAGTGACATCAAAGGCCTCGTTTATTGTTTCATCAAGAATCTACTTAATTTTGCCCTTATTAACTTCAATTAATTTCTTAGTTTTGTACTGCCACCAGCTTCAGGTACAGCTCATGTACAGCTCTAGTTTTCAGAAAGCTGTATACACAGCGCAAACTCAAACGGTACTGTAAGGATAATTTTGTTTCGGGATTCTAATCTCAATTCTTATTTAAAGTTGTAGAGCATTTGATGGCTTTCGATTGAAACTCGTTAGTTTTTTGGATGATGAGCTTCAATATCAATCCTTGGTTTATTAACGAACTTTTAGGTATAATTCTGCACTAGATTTTGGAACTGTCGCGACGCAGCGATGTACGTCAGAAATTGAACAGACTGCGATGGTATTTTAAGTTCATAGCTGAGGTATGCTCAGGGAATTCCAGGGTTTGTTAAATAAAATATCGAAATTTAACTTCAGGTCTATTTCCTTTATTCAAATCGTCAATTGTATAGTATTCACTAATCTTTAAATCGTCGTCGGGATACCGCTTTTTCTCTCCTGCTTCAGCTGTGTTGTCTCCCTAAGATACTGGTTAGGTATGCCTACTGGAAATGAAACGCGGTCGGAACGGGTAAAATCGCCACCGAAAGGGGTAATCACCGCCGAAACGGGTTATCGCTGTATAAACAGGTTAATCGCCACTAAACGTGTGTGCAATCGCCGCCGAAACGGGTAATCGCTGTGTAAAACGGTTAATCGCCACTCAACGTGGGTAATCGCAGTCGAAACCGGTACAATCGCCGCCGAAATGGGTAATCGCTGTGTAAACAGGTTAATTGCAAGACAACGTGGTTAATCGCGGTCGAAACCGGTACAATCGTAGTCGAGACTTGTATTCCATTTACCTTGTTCCTTCGATTGGCTACCGATGAACTGAATATTTCACAAGAAGTGTTAGAAGTATATTATACTTTAACAATAACTACTGTATAAAATATTAAATGTATATAGTTTGTTTTCATTGACTCTTAAATATTTTCAATAATTTTCTTTATTATTCTTCTATTACTGAACAAATAAACATATCTGAATTTTTGTATAGAACTTGCGTTTCTATTGCTATACTCAGCTAATAGGTTATGGGCCCTTACTAACTACATAAATAAGTCATCCATTGCTAAAAAAAAAAGAAATCTTTTGTGTGCTTTGAGTTATTTTTCTTATCAAGATTTCAAGAATGGAGGATATCAAGAATTCGATCCAGAAGCTTAATTCTCAGAACTACCAAATCTGGAAATATAAGCTGGAACTGCTGCTTATGAAAGATGAGCTTTGGGATGTTGTGAATTGCGAAAAGCCTACAAAAGAAGATGCAAATTGGTTGGTGAAGGACAGAAAAGCTAGAGCAATAATTGGGTTTTGGTGGAAGATAATCAATTAATTCATCTATGGAAACTGGAAACTTCTGGAGAATATTGGCTAGCTTTGAAGAAAAATCACGAGAAGTCGTCGCTTTCTAACAAAGTTTCAATGCTGAAGAAACTTTGCAGGATGCAGCTTAAGGAAGACCAAACCATGGAAAGCCACATAAATAATATGCTAGATGCGGTCGATCGCTTAAGTGGACTAGGTGAAGTTCTTGCAGAGAATTTAATAGTTGCTTTTCTTCTTGGTAGTTTACCTGATGACTACAGCTCATTAATAACAGCGCTAGAAGTTCGAGATGAAGGAAGTCTTACACTCGATCTGGTAAAAGAAAAACTCATTCAAGAATTCAAAAAAAGGCAAGAAGGCATAAAAGACCTTAATCCTGAAGCTGTATTGAAAACACAAGGTAAATTTAAATACATCCCTAAATGTTATTATTGCGGTGAAAATGGACATTTGAAGAAAAATTTTCCAAATATAAGGCCCTCCAGTCAACATAAGGCAAACAAATTATTGCAAGAAACTACAAACAATCCAAACTATTGTTTTAAAAATGTATCAGTGAAAGAACGGTCACAAAATTGGTATGTGGATTCAGCAGCTACCTGTCACATGAGTTGCAATGAATCGTTTTTTACTGTTCTGAACAACACGTCCAACGATACAATTTTCTTAGCTGATGGAACGGAAATCACAGCCAAAGGATCTGGACAAGGGATATTACGGTGTAAAGATAAGTCCATTACTGTTCGTAATGTTTTATTCGTACCACAATTAGACAGTAATTTATTATCAGTTGCAAGATTAACAAACAATGGTTTTGAAGTAATTTTTAAAAACAAAGGGGCATATGCATAAAAATCTAGTATTCACTAGTAGTAAATACTTCAAGTAAATACTAGATCAACAAGTAAAAGCTCAGATTCGTAGTATTTACTTCATTTGGTATGCATAAAAAAAAGTAAATGCTAGCCAGCACTTACTAGTAGCAAATACTAGATTCATCCAAATAAAAACTACACATTCATCGGAAGACTCAGGCATTTACTTACGCAGCAATTGAAAATTGAAGTGAAATGGAAAATTAGACTAAAAAAGTAACAAGAAAAACCTTAACATTGCTTTAATTAGGTATTTAGATTTCATCACTTTGAGCTGAAGTATTTGTTATTGATTTTTTAATTATAAATTTTCATACGGCGAGTGGTTGTTTCATAATCTTGACAAAAACGAAAATAATTGTAATTTAGATTCTGTCAAAATGCTTGAGGTGCATTCGGTTCTTTTGATAAAATCTATCATTTCTCCGCAGCTGCCCCTATCTCCTGATTTCAGGTGCACCAGAACTGCGTCCGTGGTCGTTGGTAGTTTCGCTTTTAACTCCTCTGTCCTCTTCTTCAAAGTTGTCGGGTTTCATTTAAATACTTTGCAACATTAGGTATGCAAAACAAAACATGCCATTATTAGAGTTGCCACGTTTTTTTAATTGCACCCGTATACAGTTTTGTAATATTGGGAATCGACTTTTAAGCTGACCAAAACATCGTTCTATGATGACCCTCTCTTTTGTATGTAATTTTGTTGTATGATTTCTCCTTGCTCGTGATTGGGTTTCTATAAATGGTGTTATTAGCCAAGTGGCGATTCCATATCCCTAATCTGCCAAAAGAACTGTGTTAACTGAATTTCATTAAATTGGTTCAAGAAAACTGTTTTTCCAAATCCTGGAGTCATGAACTGAACCTAGCCATTCACAAACAACACTTGTAAAACATTCTTTTACAGCACAGGTGGCTGGAATGTTGATAGATGCATATCCCTTTCGATTTATATATTCTCAGAAGGCAAGTGAGGTTTTTTAATCTCCACATGTGTGCAATCCAAGGCTCCAATACAGAAAGGAAAGCTGTATTTAGAAAGCCAACCAACATTTTCTTTTTCAAAGCGGAAAAGCATTTTGAAATTATTTGTTGCTGGAGATCTTCGTTCCTTGTAAACTTGTTCAGTATTAATGTGCAAAAACGCGGCCATTTGACAAGAATATTGAACCGATCGCCTTGAATGTTGATTTGCAAATGAAAATGTTCGTTTCAAACACCCAAAAGTATTTACTAGCAAATGTTCAAGTTGCTCTCTAGCAACTTGTAAAAATTGAAGTAAATACTAGTAGTAAAAGGTTTTTATGCATACCACTTTAAGTATTTACTACCAAAATTCATCCATACCTAGTAAGTACTTTTACTTCTAGTAAAAGCTTTTATTCAAGTAATTACTTGAACTTTATGCATACGAAAAAAAGTAAATACTATAAAAATTGACTATTAAAAGCATTTACTACCGTTTATGCATATGGCTCAAAATCTGTGTAATTATGCATGATGGTATTGAGCCATATGCATAAACGGTAGTAAATGCTTTTACTAGTCAATTTTGATAGTATTTACTTTTTTTGTATGCATAAACTTCAAGTAAATACTTGAATAAAAGCTTTTACTAGAAGTAAAAGTATTTACTAGGTATGGATGAATTTTGGTAGTAAATACTTAAATTGATATGCATAAAAAACTTCAATTTTTACAAGTTGCTAAAGAGCAACTTGAACATTTGCTAGTAAATACTTTTGGGTGTTTGAAACGAACATGTTCAGTTGCAAATCAACATTCAAGGCGATCGGTTCAATATTTTTGTCAAATGGCCGCGTTTTTGCACATTAAGATCTCTAGCAACAAATAATTTCAAAATGCTTTACCGCTTTGAAAAAGTAAATGTTGGTTGGCTTTCTAAATTCAGCTTTCCTTTTTGTATTGGAGCCTTGGATTGCACACATGTGGAGACACCTGTCACCTGTGATGTAAAAGAATGTTTTACAAGTGTTGTTTGTGAATGGCCAGGTTGAGTTCATGACTCCAGGGTTTGGAAAAACAGTTTTCTTGAGCCAATTTTAAGAAATTCAGTTAAAACAGTTCTTTTGGCAGATGAGGGATATGGAATCGCCACTTGGTTAATTACACCATTTATAGTAACCCAATCACGAGCAAGGAGAAATCTTACAACAAATTACATATAAAAGAGAGGGTCATCATAGAACGATGTTTTGGTCAGCTTAAAAGTCGATTCCCAATATGACAAAACTGTATATGGGTGCAATTAAAAAACGTGGCAACTCAAATAATAATAATGGCATGTTTTGTTTTGCATAGGTAATGTTGCAAAGTATTTAAATGAAATCTGACGACTTTGAAGAAGAAAACAGAGGAATTAAAAACGAAACTACCAACGACCACGAACGCAGTTCTGGTGCACCTGAAATCAGGAGAAATGAAATAGACTTGATCAAAAGAACCGAATGCACCTCAAGCATTTTGACAAAATCTAACGAACAATTATTTTCGGTTTTTGTCAAGATTATGAAACAACCACGCGCCGTATGAAAATTTATAATTAAAAATCAACAACAAATACTTCAGCTCAAAGTGATGAAATCTAAATACCTTATTAAAGCAAAGTAAAGGTTTTTCTTGTTAATTTTTAAGTCTACTATTCCATTTTACTTTATTTTTCAATTGCTGTAAGTAAATGCCTGAGTCTTCCGATGAATATGTAGTTTTTACTTGGATGAATCTAGTATTTACTACTAGTAAATGCTGGCTAGCATTTACTTTTTTTTATGCATACCAAATGAAGTAAATACTACGAATCTGAGCTTTTACTTGTTGTTCTAGTATTTACTTGAAGTATTTACTACTAGTAAATACTAGATTTTTATGCATATGCCCCATTATTTTTGCTACTGCTTCTTTAGAAAATAATTTATATAAATTAGATGTGAACAATTATGTCAAACAAACTTCATCAGGTATAAAACCCGAATGTATTCACGTATGGCATCGTCGTTTTGGGCACAGAGATTCAGATGCAATTAAATTTGGAATTAATAATAGTTACATGAATGGTGTTTTATTAAAAGGTTGCTCTTGTAAAATCAAATGTGAAACTTCTTTGGAAGGTAAATTGACAAGAAAAGCTTTTCCTAAATTTTCGACGAACCGAGCTTCTAATATTTTGGACTTAATACACAGTGATCTCTGTGGACCTATGCAAAATTCAACACCGAGTGGGAACAAATATTTTTTGACTTTAATTGATGATTGTAGTCGATTTTGCACTGTTTATTTTCTTCAAAAGAAGAGTGAAGCTCTCACCAAAATTAAAGAGTTTGTTGCTTTAACAGAAAATCAGTTTGGCAAAACAATTAAAATCTTACGATCAGATAGAGGAGGTGAATATTTATGTAAAGAAAGGAACGTTTTCCTAAAAAGCAAGGGAATTATTCATCCACTCACTGCTCCATATACTCCAGAACAAAATGGAGTTGCAGAAAGAAAAAATAGAAGTCTTGTAGAAATGGCAAGATTATTTATTAATTGAAGCTGGAATGCATTTGAAGTACTGGGGTGAATCCATTAACACAGCCAATTACATTCAAAATCGTCTCCCAGGTAAAGCAACAACGGTCACACCATACCAAATCTGGTTTGGAAGAAAACCAACAATGAACCATATAAAAATTTTTGGAACAGAAGCGTATGTCCAAATTCCAAAAGAAAATCGTAGAAAATTGGATAAAGTGGCTGCTAAATATATATTTGTTGGATATTCCGAAGAATCTAAAGCGTATCGGTTACTTGACACTAAGACAGATAAAATTTTAATTAGCAGAAATGTCGAAATAATTGAATCGAAATTTCCCAGTAAAAATGCAAGTGAACGACTAGACTTGGAAAATAATGTCTTAGTACATTTAGATGATGAGAAGAATTATAAATTACAACCGGAAAGTGACGAAAATAATGAAAATGACGAATATTATGAATGTGGTGAAGATTACAGAAACGACGATATCACTCAAAATATAGAAAGTATTCAAGTAGACAACAGACGAATTTCTTCAAGGTCGACAAAAGGTATTCCACCGGACCGATTAGTGATGAAAGCGTCATCTTCAACTGAAGAGCCTAAAAAGTATTGCGAAGCTATAAGTTGTTCAGAGAGAAAACACTGGATTCAAGCCATGGAAGAAGAAATTGCATCCATACACGCAAACAACACTTGGAATTTAACGGAATTACCGAAAGGAAGAAAGGCTGTTGGTTGCAAATGGATTTACAAGTTGAAAAGATCTGCTGATGGAAACTGTAAATACAAAGCACGTTTAGTGGCTCAAGGATTCTCACAAAAGTTTGGAGAAGACTACGATCAAGTTTTTGCACCAGTTGTGAAACAGACAACTTTGAGGACTCTTTTGGCAATATCTATGAACCAAAATATGATAGTTAAGCATCTAGATGTAAAAACAGCATTTCTCAACAGTGATTTAGATACCGAAATTTACCTTAAACAGCCTAAAGGATATGAGATTTCTGGAAAAGAAAATTTGGTATGCAAATTAAATAAGAGCATCTATGGACTCAAACAATCAGCTCGATGTTGGAATCACAAAATTAATGACGTGTTCACTAATTTTGGATTCAGAAGGGGAAAGGCTGATCCATGTTTGTATATAAAGAAGAAAACAATAATCTGATTATAATTTTGCTTTATGTAGACGATATTATTATTGCATGCAAGGACAATAATTTGATTCAAGAGACGATTGACAAAATCAAAGAATGTTTTGAAATTTCAGATTTGGGAAATTTGTCGTGTTATTTAGGAATTCAATTTGAAAAGCAAAATGGTTATTTTTTGATGCATCAAGAAAATTATATCAAGTCTTTGTTAGATGAATTTAATTTGACAGACGCAAAAATTTCGCAAATCCCTATAGATCCTGGCTATATAAAAGAAATCAAGGACAAGAATTTCTTAAGTTCAAACGAAATATATCGAAGAGCAATTGGATCATTATTATATCTAGCAGGCAATACTAGACCCGATATTTCAAATGCAGTGTCGCTTTTAAGCAGAAAAGTCAGCAAACCTACAGAAACTGATTGGACTGAAGTCAAGCGTGTATTCAGATATTTAAAAGGAACTATAAATTTGAAGCTATGCGTTGGTAGTAATGTGAATAAAGATTTAAACTTATATGGATACGCTGATGCTGATTGGGCTGGAGATTTGAAAGATCGAAAATCAACCAGTGGTTATGTTTTCAAAATTGGAGATGCAGTTATCAGTTATGCAAGTCGTAAGCAAACTAATATTACGTTATCATCAACTGAAGCAGAATTTGTTGCTCTAGCGGAAGCATCTGAAGAAGCTGTTTGGTTAAAAATGTTATTTCAAGATTTTCAGTTCAAAATTTCCGGTATTATACTCAATGAAGATAACCAAAGTTGCTTAAAGCTATTAGAAGAAGATAAAATTAATCCTAGAACGAAACATATTGATGTAAAATACTATTTCTCAAGAGAGCTTAATTTATCAAAAACAATTACGTACAGTTATTGTCCAACTGAAGACATGATAGCGGATATATTGACGAAACCATTGCAAAGGTTAAAGTTTATAAAATTTAGAAAACTACTTGGGTTATCATAAGATTTAATTAACATACATAATTATTGAGAAGGGGTGTTAGAAGTATATTATACTTTAACAATAACTACTGTATAAAATATTAAATGTATATAGTTTGTTTTCATTGACTCTTAAATATTTTCAATAATTTTCTTTATTATTCTTCTATTACTGAACAAATAAACATATCTGAATTTTTGTATAGAACTTGCGTTTCTATTGCTATACTCAGCTAATAAGAAGCCCTTTACCATAGGTGGGAGGAAGTTTTTGTTATAAATATTCAGTAACTTACTAACTGCTTGGCGGTCGACGTCAGACTGATTCTTACTCAACTCGTTCACTCGTATTTATTCGTATACTTTTGTTCTCGGTTTTTCAAATTGCTGTTCACTTCTTCCTTTGCCTCTACTAGTCAACCTTTTGGGAAAACCAAATGTGAACCAAACGTAGAGCGAAGTTTAAAATCACACTGCAAATTAAGTTTTCTTTTATCTCCATATGATTTGCATAGGTTTCGGCCTCGTTTGGTTAATGGTGAATTCTATAATCGGCGTAGTTCAATTTGGCATTGTGTTTTTGTCTGTGATTTAAATTAGGTTTTGAATGAGTTTGTAATGCATCATTTCAAGACTTTAAGAAGATAGTACCTCTGGTTTTGCCGATGGAGTTTTGCACTCTTTTCAAGCACGATGTTGAAAAATCGCCTTGTCCCAATTCTTTTTTGACATAGAATGATTTCGTTATCTCGTTGCCAACTTTGATGGAGCAGCGTGAGTTCTTAATCGTCATTTTGCGCAAGCGAACGAACTTCGAAGGAATGCCAAAACTAGACAAAGCTTTATACAGTTCGTCTCTGTAATACCTATACTCATACGCGGCCTTTAAATCGATAAAAAGGTGGTGGGTGTCGATTTGGAGTTCATAGGTTGTTTCCAGGATCTGCGCAAAGGGAAAATTTAATCGATTGTTGACATTCCTGGTCATCAGGTACATTGATAAGGAGAAGGACCAATACAATTTTTGACGAAAGGCATAAGACGTTCAAATATTGCGGCAAAGAGGAAGCGATTCTCCCTTCTTCAAGATCGGGCAAACAATGCTCAGGTTCCATTCATCGGGCAAGCATTTCTTCCGACCATATCTTAAAGAAGATTTGGTGCATGCTCTTTTCGGCAGCTAGACCATCTGTTCCAAAACGAAAGGAAAATATTGCTACCTCTTTGACTACCAATCCCTTTTCTCCTCCACAACTTAAATTCTCTCCATGGCACAAACTTAATCGATATCGGTTAAACAGTTTAAGCAGACAGATGTCTGTTGTGTGATTTCATAAGAATGTACGTGAATGACAAATGATGCATATTAGTATTTTCATTCTGATTTTGATGGTCAACATTTTTTAAAAATTATCGACCATACCTATAGAGAGAGATATAAAACTTGTTCATTTTTCTTTTCCAGTTATTTTGAGTTTGACTTCTTTGTCTGCCAAAGCAATATTTGCTATAAACAAAGAACTAAAACCAAGTAAGAATTACTTCTAAGAATGTTGTTTCCTCGCTTTTGTATAAATTATTATCAAGACTCACTTTCCAAAGAAAGAAATAACTTGAATTTTTAATAAGAGCATATAAAACAATATTCCATTCAAAACTTGAATTTGCAACTTCAAATACGTACCCCTCTTCCCCCCCCCCCCCCACCCCCCACCCAGTCTTACATATATGAATGTTTCTTTCAAAAAATTTCATTCATGAATACTTTCACCGCAACAATAACTGAAG
The DNA here is from genome assembly GCA_943590905.1 of Sphaerophoria taeniata. Classification (NCBI taxonomy): domain Eukaryota; kingdom Metazoa; phylum Arthropoda; class Insecta; order Diptera; family Syrphidae; genus Sphaerophoria; species Sphaerophoria taeniata. Next base: position 249,607,017 of record OX016540.1, on the reverse strand, counting down.
GACCAAGCTATACAAATGCTTTGTATACGAAGTAAAGTCTCGGTTCTTTGTGTTTTGGCTGTTTCTGTGGAAAATCAAAATCATATACATAGACCGGCCAAACATGTTATTTGCATTCCGACTGCAGGGCACAAAGCAAACACTACACACAACACTCCTTCCCTTTTATTTTTTTGACCAGCCGCTATGCTCAAATTTGCTTGCAAACCGTAAAAGGAGCTTCCCGCCTCTTGTGTTCTGTCTGACAAGACAATGAGTTGGGAAGCTTAACAATCCCCTGCAAGATAATCCTTTTGTTTGGTTTGTCTTAACACAACGCGCACTGCAAGTCTCAAACTCAACACAATGATCTTCGAGCCCGAACACAGTTCGCCACCCGCCGCCGCGCCTCCGTATTCTGATTTCAAAGCAGTGTCCTGTAAATGGTTCTCGTGTCCTGTTTCTTGGCCTTTTTAATTTTTTCGGTTTCCTTTTTAGTGTCAATGGAAATTTGAGGGCCTTGTTGGCGTTCAAAATAGCTCTACCCGCCCTCCAAATTTCTGCTGGCTGAGGCAAATAAAAATTAAACAAACAGAAAAGCACAATCTTACAAAACTGGAGCCTAAACTTTTATTCGTATTTGGAATTTGAAATCCTTGTGCATTATATTAGCCATATGTGTTGTTTGTTTATTTTGGGAGAAAGATGTAAAAATGATGCGTGTTACAGGCTTACACATATATATTTCGTTCACAACGGGCATGAAGCGGGTTTGGGAGTCCTTTTGCTGTTGAGCTCGCAAAAGCACATCTCCGTAGGCAAAAAGCAACAAGGATCTTTTTTTGTCGTTCCTATGAGTGTGTTGTTTTTATTTTGTATTTCTTAAATTTTTGATTTATTTTTATTTGCTTTACAAATTTGTTTTTACTGCTCCTTGTATGGTTCATGTTCACATCATGTGTGCGAGTGTGTTGTTGGGCTTCAGACTTTGAAATTTATTTGAGCTTTGAATTTTTATTTTATTTTTTAAGGTGTTTGCCAACATTTTTTGTTTTTGTTCGATATAATAACTCAGGGCTATATTAAGGGATGTGTTGTGTTGTGCAGTGGGTAGATACTCTCGTAATATACAAATATGGGTTTTTTTTCGGGAGGAAATTTGTTACTGTTTTCGAAAGAATTTTAATATTTTGTCACATTATAAGTATTAAAGTTATTTCGGATATGGCGCCCGAGCAAATTTATTTCACTTTATGAGTTCATGGGTTCACCAGGGCTTTATTAATTTTTCCTAAACATCGCAAATCGGTAAGGAAGTTAGGGTTTGTGTTTCTGATAATGTATGGGTGGGTGGGAGTTTTTTCCGTTTGAATGTTGAGCTGATAAAAGTAATTCTGTACATAGCAAGTACATTATTTTGAACTGAAAGTAAAAAAAGGAACGTAGGTATGTTGGATGTTGGTATCGATGAAAATAAAAGAAATGAACTGTTTCAAGATGAAAATATGTTTTTTTTTTTTTTTAAATATATAAGGACTAGGAAAAATGTGAATTGCACTGCTCAATAAGATAGTAGAACAAAAATCCTTTTCTTGGGATTGTCTGAAGCAAACAGAATTAAAGTCAAGCATAACTAAATAAAAAACTATGTTACAGCGAAATTCTTGTTTCTGTACAATTCAGTATTTCCAATGAAGACCACAAGTACAGATATTTCATAAACTTGTTTTTTGCTAAGTAAGCTACCTAACTAAGAGGCGTTTCGAAGAATATCACTGTACTTATACATAGATAATTGCGTATGGTATTTCACTTGTACTTGTACTTGAAGCTTGCACGTGTTTCACATGTTATTTAGAGATACGTGGAATATATCGACACGTGAAGGTTGAAGTTAATTTACATTTTACCTAAATTCATTTTTTCATAAAACGATCTTCTTTTCTGAACGTAATATAATTTCATGTTCGTATAGTTGTATGTTGCATGTACCAAATCAGCTGTAAGATATGGTCGGAAGAATGCATGCCCGACGAATGGAACCTCAGCATTGTTTGCCCGATCCTGAAAAAGGAAGATCCTCTAAAATGTGCCTACTACAGAGGAATCAGTCTACTTAACCTCGCCTACACAAGATCCTCTCTGCATTAATATGTGAACGTCTGAAGCCTTTCGTCAACAATCTGATTGGTCCTTATCAATGTGGCTTCAGGCCAGGAAAGTCAACCATTGACCAAATTTTCACGTTGCGGCAGATCCTGGAAAAAACCTATGAACTCCAAATCCAAATCCCACCACCTCTTCATCGATTTTAAGGCCGTGTATGACATTTTGAAACTGAAAAAACTGAACGAACTGTATAAAGCTATGTCTAGTTCTGGCATCACTGCCAAGCTCGTTCGCTTGTGCAAAATGACGATTGGGAACTCACTCTGCTCCATCAAGGTTGGCAATGAACTTACGGAATATTTTGACGTAAAAAAAGGATTCAGACAAGGCGATGCGCTGTCGTACGATTTCTTTAACATCGTTCTTGAAAAGATAGTACAAAACTTCAACGTCAACACCAGAGGCACTATCTTCCAAAGAAGACTAAGAAAGCAATTGAGTGGAAAAAGCCTCTCTCGAGCAACTAAGGTTAAACTGTACAACACCGTCATCATCCCTGTCCTGCTGTATGGTGCAGAAGCATGGACCTTGACAAAATCGGATGAATGTACCCTAGACTGTTTTGAGAGGAAAGTTCTTCGGGTCACTTTTGGCCCCGTGTGCATTGATGGAATGGAATGGAGAAGAAGATACAACAGCGAACTTTACGGGTTGTAAAACGACTTGGACCAAGGTCCATAGACTCAGATGGCTCGGTCATTTAGAGCGCATGGACGCCAATGCTCCGGCCCGGAAAGCCTTCAACACTATTCCCGTGGGACGCAGAAGGAGAGGAAGACCGCGACTCAGGTGGCGCACACAAGTGGAAGAGGACTTCAATCAACATGGAGTGCAAAACTGGAGACAGCTAGCTAGGGACCGAGCTGGCTTTATCATCCGACCATATCGCTCTCAATTTACTGTAACCGGCCGCCAATTGGCGACCATAGAGCACACCAAACAGTCACTTTTCCTGGATGCAATGGCACCTCTGCGATCACTAGTGGATTTTTGTTTTAAATACCAACCGAGTATCGGTGTTGCCTTATCGCTAAAGAAAATATTGTTCGAAAAATCGGTATTTATTGTCTGTTGTTCCAACATCCAAGAAGCGTATCAGCGGCGCGGCGGTTGTGAATAGTCAGCAGACTTCAATTATTGCGTGATTTGAACTTGTAAGGGTGGAGAAAGTGAGGTGTACGACACGTTCAACTGCTGCGAATGTCGGGAAATCGATAAATTCTGATCATCAGCTTCTTCTTCCAGCAGAAATTTTTTCGACTGAGCGTGCATTAAGATGTCGCGCAGGCCTTGCGACATCAGTAAGTCGGTCGGCTACATTTCAACTACCATTTTTTTAGGAAGTTTCATTAATTTTAACGGGTTGATCGATAGTTAAGCGATCCATTTTCGTAGATTACAAACCTCCAACTTCAGATGACAGTTTGACACGTACCATATGCCAGCGCTACAAACTGGAAACCACGACATGAATGACCCTTTATATCAGTTAAGCCCTTATGGACACTTGGAGACGCTGTGAATACTCGAAAACTCCGTCTTTTATATAAGCACAGTGCGTGTATTGACTTTATTTCAGTTCCTGACCGATGAAGTCGAGATTTTGATCACTGTCTATTTTTTTTTTGTTCAAAAATCAGGAAATCGAATTTTATCAAATAGGTACGTTTTTTTTCTAGTAAGAACTTATTTTGTTTCATAGCCAAAAAGCTTTTTAGACATAAACCAAGTTCACGCTACACAATATAGTGCATAAAAGTTCCTTTTAATCCTTTGATATGTAATCCCTGACTTTTTTCAACTCACAAAAAGTTCTGGCTCTATCAACATTTCACTCGAATTTTCTTTTTGAAAAAAGAGACATGTAAGAAATTGATTAATAAAAACGTTGAAATGTTCCCTCTTGTTTTTGTTAATGGATCTGTCACCACAACTTCCATATTTTTGCCGCTGGTAATGGGTCCATTTGATGTGGCTTCCATTAGGCGATGAGTGGAATAGTGGCCTAGTTTACATTTTTTTTTCAGGAGAGTGAAAGAAGAATTAGAATTTTTAAGCATTTATACTTTTATAGTCTCGTAACAAATTAGTTTAATACCTAATTTCTGTTTAGTCACAATATTCAATTGCAATAATAATAATTCTGTGTGATAACTATTAAAACAGATTATTACTTTTGAACACATAAAAAACATAAATGAATATTGCATTTCATATCGGCCTTTTTGCACCACTGACAAGATTTTTTCGATCTCCATTCTGGAAAAGCAGCTGTCCGTAGCTTAGTGGTTAGGTGCGTTGCTTGCTAAGCCGAACGTCGTCGTGGGTTCGAGTCCTACTCGGGCCCATAGTTCTTATTTCATCTTTCACGGACACTGCCTCTTGCGAAAATCTGACAAAACTTCCAAGAGTATCAATTTGTCAGAAGAAAGTGCTCCTCAACTTTGCCGTTCGGAATCGGCGTTAAATTGTAGGCCCCCTCAATTTCTTCACACGCACCCGGAGAATTGTTGAAGAGAGTAAGTCACTTAGGCCTTGGCTCTTCAAAAGATGTCGCGCCACCCTATTTATTTATTTATTTTATTCTGAGAAATGATTGGTTCCATCAAATCTCACACTTTCTACCGTGTTTTGATGTATTTATTTTTCTTCTCTATTTAGATTTTTGTCTGCATTATGTCGTCTGTAAGAAACAAACGCATTTGTTGTAGCCATAACTAATAGATGATAGAAAATTCTTGTGGTCATGTCTTGAGTTTTGATTTGAAGTCTATTTCAATCCATCCACAGCGATAAAGGTCGCAACTTTGAGTCCGAGGTCTTCACAAAAAGCTTGAAAAGATTGGGATTGGGATTGAGAAAACCAGAACTACAGCCCTTCATCTGCAGGCCGACGACGACGGTACGGTAGAGCGTTTTAACCGAACTATATTGGATTACTTAGCCAAGTTTTGCGATCAACATCAGCCTGATTGGGATAAACACGTTCCTCGGTTAGCTAACCGGACAGCTGTACACGATGTTACGAGTGAAACACCGGCAATGTTGTAACGACTATGGTTACTAAACGAAAAGATTCAAGTGTCGCCTGGAGGAACCTCCTAACTAACACTGCAGCGGAACTAGTTGACTAGAGGGACTCTTATCGAACTAGAGTTGAGTGTATCAGTTAACCTTAATGTGTCGGGAGGAACTCCGGACTGCGTCAGCACTGTAGCGAATTTCCTTAACGTGTCGGGAGGAACTCCGGACTGCGTCAGCACTGTAGCGAATTTCCTCAACGTGTCGGGAGGAACTCCGGACTGCGTCAGCACTGTAGCGAATTTCTTTAACGTGTCGGGAGGAACTCCGGACTGCGTCAGCACTGTAGCAAATTTCCAAAAACAGATTATTTTTCCAAAGTAATAAAAAGAAGTATGTTATTTTAGTTTCAGATATAATCAATCAATACTTTTAATAATTTCGGACTTCAGTTTTTAATACAATTTTCACGTATTCTTATTAATATTTCTACAAACACAGAATGTGAGTTGTAAGCTCATAAACTTAAATGAAATGAAATGAATGAATGAATGAAGTATAGTGCGAATGTAAACAAGCAAATGTGTTTGATTGTATAATAGTGTATGAAGCAAATGTGTTTGATTGGTTTAATAGTGTTTGAAGCAAATGTTTTTGATTGGTATGATATTATTGTATGAAGCAAATGTGTTTGATACTTTGAATGGTATGATATTGTATGAAGCAAATGGGTTTGATACTTTGATTGGTATGATATTGTATAAGCAAATGTGTTTGACTGATATGATGGTGAAATACAGTAGGATTATTGTATGTTTATGTGTGACTTATTTTATAAATTTATATCTTGCTACAATGTATGTTTATAGTCAAGAACTACGTTTACCTGCGGAGAATCTTCTAGCACAGCAAGAACCGAGTGTTGAAGACACAAACGATCACATAAAAAAAATTTCGAGAACGACTGACAGAAACTCATAAAATCGTTCGCTCCCGTCTTGAAAACGGTAGCCACAACATGAAGCATCGGTACGACTTACGTAGCACCAGGTGACATTCTAGAGCTGGGAACATTTGTCTTGTATAACCCAACCAGAAAGAAAGGAAAGAGTCCAAAATTGCAGTCAGACTGGGAAGGTCCATATGAGATCGCTCAACGAATTTCTGATGTCGTGTATCGTATACGCAAAGGGAGAACAGAGAAAATAGTTAATTTCAACCGTTTAAAAAAATTTAACCAGCTTAATCCGGAGTCTCAAGTATAAGAGGGGATAATGTGATGAAAGTTCAGAACATCAGAACCAACTAGGTCAAGCTAACAAACAGGTCTAAATGAAACGTCAACGAAGTTCTAGTGAATAACGAGAGAAAAAAGATCGTCAGAAAATCGTCGTCATGAAGAGTTGCAACATTAGCATTATGAACCAAAGACGAGTATTTATTTATCCGTTATAGCTACCAGCTGATGGCATAACTGAAGGGACAAAGATTTCTTCCACAGGCAACGGTGACCGGGCCATTTTCTTTGACTATAATGGCGTTGCTTCGTTTTGTTCCGTTCTTCCACTTCTTCGTTTACAGTAAAATTCAAGCTCACATCATTAATATTCAAGGAAAAGTTAACTGCATTGATAAACGATGAAGTATCAATAGGCTTCAATAGTTACGAATCATAACACTGTCTTCAGATTGGACTTCATCACAACAACAATCAGGATCTCCAATGTCATCATCGAAGACTTCATGGTCATAATCGGATTCATATGAAGCCATCAATACTTCAATTTCGTCGACATTCAATTCCGATTAACTTTCTTTTACTTGTCACAAACCTTGATTCTTTCAATACGACGGGTCATTTATTATTTAACTAAAAACAGCATAATTTCGTTCGGTTGCGGTAAACAAAAATAAAATAACACTGACAAAATAAAACGGAACCAAAACCATGTGGATGGGCAATTTTTCGCGCTAAGCCACTAAGACTGGACGGTCTTCACAAAAGCACGATCTTTACAAAACTTTTTTATGTCACAAAGCTAACAAAAACTAAATAAATAAATCACCTCTTCACTTTCCAATAAAATTCCCGAAATGATTAAGAAATTGGATAATAAGTTTAAGTCCAGTTAAAAAAGAATTGCTTCTATACGAAGACGTTTGCAGTATTTAAAGGGCTATTAAAATAGAGTGGCGCGACAGCTTTTGAAGAGCCAAGGCCTGAGTGACTTACTCTCATCAACAATATTCTGACAATATTCGCTTAGCAGCCAACGCACCTAACCACTAAGCTACGGGCAGCTTAAGGGCTATTAAACTTCCCATATAAACCAATGAAATAATAAATACTTATATTCGCATCTTAATGCATGAACTCTGACCTTTCATTGCTCTCTGATCGATTTGCAAAAAAAAAAAAAAAACATTTCAGTCATTATTCTACTTTTTTCACATGGAAGGCTCAACCCAACCAAATGAACGAAGTTTTTTTTCGTTTTTACTTGCAAGTCCAAACGTTATCCATCACAAACAAAAACCAAAAACAAGCAATTTATATGTTATCATCTAAAGCCGTTAACAAAGTTTATTCTCTGCCTTTCTAGAACTTCCTTAAATGCCTCCCTGAAAAGATTGATATTGATGAACACTGCTCCACTTTGAATTGCCATAATTTTTAAAAACAATTTTTCCACCGTAAAACATCTTTAATGGAACATGTTTTTGGGGTTTACGGTTACTTGTACACAATTACCTGAACCTTTTTATGTAATTTATAAACTTAATGGCCTTTATTACCCTACAAGACCATAAATGCATGATACATCATTTTTCATTGTTTGTGTAGATTGTTGTTAATATTCTGTTCAGTTTAAAGGGCAAAGAGGTGAGGAAGAAAATTGCATATTGAAGGTGTTGAATTAAATATAATAACACTTTCATTCCCGTCCTACCTCATTGGGTAGTGGGTATAAAATCGACCCCAAAAACAAGTCATTGTCATAGAAGAAGAAAAAGACATTTCACACCAAGTAATTTGCTAGGTCATGAAGGGGCGAAAGAAGATTTGGGATCAATTCTCTTAAATGTTGTAGGTCATAATTGGAGAGGCAGTTAAAGAGAGGGAAGTAATGGGATAGTGCTAAGAGTATAGTATAAGAGATTTTTCCACTGGAAAGAAAATAGTTTTCCCAATTTCCAGATGGAAAGCCCTTTTCTGGAAAGAGATTTTTCCCAAAGGAAAATCTCACCTTTTCGAATGGGGCCGGTGGACATTTTAAGAGAACCAATAATTATTGTAATATTCAGTTTCAGCTCGAGCAAACAAAAGTCAAAATTTGTGCCTAAAAGTTGGGAATATTGAGTCTTTTCAAATTGTCATTAACGATAGGATATATCCTTTTTCTTAAAAGTTTAAAACAACTGGTCCGTTTTGCATATTTGAATGATATGTCAACAGGACAAGCCTAGTCTTTTTTTACTTTTTCCCTAGGGCATATAATGTTTTCAAATCTATGCAGCTACATTTTGACATTTCCATACAAAAATTATTTTCATTTTCTTGTAAGGAAAACAATCTAGGTCATACGCAAGGTTTTCAAGCGAGAGAGCATCATAAATTAAGTTATAGAATTCAAATCCTCAAACTGTGTCGAGGAAATATTGAATTTTAATACACAAAAAAAAAATAATACAAAAATTCCATTACACAACAAACAATAAACGGACACAAAATGTCCCTTTTCTCAGTTCCTAATCTCAAATTCATTCTCAAAGGACATGCGCATTCAAATTTTAACCTCAAAAAACACAATAGCCTCCCTCACCCGATAAACCTTGCTCAAGAATTAAAAAAGAGAACATTTCAGCAGAGCACCACAAAGTAGGCATTGTTAAAATGTTGCAATTTCTTCTAAAAAAGGACTTTTAACAAGAAGAAGAAGTAAAAGTCCTGTGTTCCAGCTGTGTGCTTTGCAAATAGCTGACAACAGAGTGTGTTGGCATTAAAAGTACCTATTCCTTTCCAGAGAGAATAAAATACGAAAGATACAAAAAAAAAAAGAATTGAGGACATATCTTACGAGCCAAACCACCCACTGTAAATTCCACCACCTAAGGACATTTTTGTGCCACCTTCTGGTCTGCATCGAATGAAATATAGGATCTAGTTTCGCATTCGAGTCTGAACGTAACGTTTGGTTATCTCGTAACTACACGACGACGGTTTTCGTTCACGTGCGCATTATAATTATTCGGTGTGTGTTTTGTGTCCTTAATTTCACACGAAAAGAAAAAAAAATGGGAAAAATTATAAATTCAATCTTTCGAGTTTCGGTTCGGTTATAATTTGGTCGTGATTTGTCAGTGATTTTGGTATATCCTTCTTGTATCCTTGAGTGAGTGAAATTAAACATTTTACTTCATTTACAAAAAAGATTAAATGAGTGTTTCCAATCTTCCTTGCCATATCCTTTGTGTAATCAATTAAAATTAATTAATCCTGCTTACAGGAAACCGGTAACGAAGTTAATCTCGCGATTCTGGTTAATTCTTAGCAACCGTTCAACGAAATGTCCTTTTCTGAGTGAAAAAAAAGAGAAAAAAAAATTGTAATCAAAACTCCTTTTACACAAAAAAAGGAAACAAATCAGTTAAAGGATTTGTACTCTATTTGTCGCATCCTAGATATTTTGTGAAGATATAGTAAAAAGGAAAATCCCAAATAAAGGATAACCTACTTTATACTTCTTGTGTGTGTCTATTAGTGTGTGGATATTGTTTGGTGTTGCGAAAAAGCCTGTGTTCCGTTGTTTTTTTTTGTGTTTGTGATTCTGAAAGTTAATAAGAAACACACTTGAACGCACAAAACGAAAAAAAAATAAAATAAAACCATATCCTGCCACATATCTACGTACACGGTTATAAGCATTGTTGGTCTTCCGTTTGGCATATCGTTTATCGAATATCGAAAGTGATGAAATGAAATAAAATAAGTACGCGACACGTACACGTGCAAATCACGCATATCCTTTTGTATATCCTGTTACTATTTTTAGGTCAACAGTTGAACAAAAAAAACAACCCACAACTAGGTACGCAGAGAGAAATAAAAATCGACAACACAACACATCTCTGTTATCAGCTTAATAGAAAACGGAAATTAATGTGTGGCACGGTTGATAAATGTATTTCGAAGGCTAATACCTCGTTTTAGTGTTGATGTTAACGGTATCCAGTGTTTACCTTTCAGTAAACGAGCGTAGGTGTTTTGCTTGACAAAAAAAAAGAAAATAATTCCTATCTGTGTCGGTAAAGGTACGAGTATAAACCTTATGCGATTATGACGATAAAAGGATATTATTCATGTGCAAATTAAATGAATACAACACTTTTAAAGGATACAATATTATGAATGTGTATGTATACATCTAAATAAAAATATACAAGTTTTACTGGGAATTCATTTGCACATGAGTATAAATTTAAATAAAACAAAGATGGAACAACAACACCTGGTACCGGTACTGGTCAGTTTAGCAGTTTATCATGCTCATTAATCGTATTACGACACAATCCGATGGTTGTTGTAAAAGGTAGGTGTTGCTGTTGTTCTTGTTTACATACCTTTTGCTGTGTTGGTGATTTAAATTTAAAATTAATTTTAAAACCGTCTAAGTTTTTTTTTTCGTTGGCATAAGCCTTTTTCGTGTTCTCAAATTAATGAAGGACTACAAAGGGTTATCATTCCAAGCTTTGATGAATAGATTTGATGTGATTACATTTATTTTGGAATTCAATAGTAATACTTATATGTTGATAAAAGTATACAGACACATAGAGGGCTGTCTAGCTAGCAGAACGTTCAAGTCTGAACAGAACGATGTTACTCAACCAAGAATTGTTATTGATGAAGTTGATAAGAAAAATACTGATTTCAACTGAACCAATGCCTTAAATCGACTCGGCTAATCTTTGTGACTAAATAAAATAAAATAGAGTGGCACTACAGCTCTTGAAGAGTCAAGGTCTAAGTGTGGCTTACCATCAACAATTCTCTGGGTGCGTGTAAGGAATTGAGGGGACCTACAATTTAACGCCGATTCTGAACGGCAAAGTTGAGAAGCACTTTTTCACTCTTGGAAGTTTTGTAAGTTTTTCGCAAGAGGCAGTGCCCGTGTAAGATGAAATAAGAACTATGAGCACGAGACGAGTAGGACTCGAACCTACGACGTTCTGCTTAGCAGCCAACGTACCTTACCACTAAGAAACGGTCACTACAATCTTTGTGACTAAGATTTGTAAATCTAAACCTGTACTCCATAATCCTTATAATAACATTGCAACACTATCATTCTATTCAAAATGCCAGCTATATGTCCATTTTCGTTTGTTTTTTGTAGACATTTTAAAAATGGCCTTCAAAGTGTGTAAGAGAAGACATTGTGTTGGTTTCTCTGAATATCTTAATACCAATTACATTCGAGTGCGAAAAGCCGTAGCTTTTAGCTGCAGGCTTGTTTGTGACACCTCCGCTTTTTATATATTTCTCAATTCCACCGTAATGTCAAATTTGATCAAATTAATTGTGAAAACACCACTTGAGACATTATTTTGTTTACTTCTAACGTAAATATATGGTTGTCGACAACAAAATCTTCTTTGTCCTTGAAAAAAGATTTTCATTGTTTTCAAGTACAAATTTAAGATTTCTAAGAAAAATGTATTTGTTTTCCTTAGCCATGTCAAAGACTGAACACAAAATCAAATATTTACCAGCACCAAACGTACAGTATACCTACTTATATTATACTATATCGAATAGATACATTTGTTTTTGTGTAAATTTTCCATGTCACAAGCTCCAAAGAATCACACCTACCGTTAATATAAAACGTGTACATATGCATAGGAAACAGCTATACATGTTTAAAAGTTGGCAAAATAATGTTTTATTTATCAGCTGTCAAAATTTTGCAATCGTCCTCACTTACAATTTAAAATTCGTGAATAATTTTTACATACAATTTCAATCAATAATGTTATTACAATGTTACTCATACGCCACAGTGAATAAATAATATTTTCAATGGTCATATGTTGTTTTTTTTTTCTTTTTTGAACTGCAAACATGTGTTTTTCCTTTTTGCTTCCGAAGTGAAATATCAAATAAATTTTATCCATAATAGTCTGGTTCTCGATTCCACGTGTCAATTTATTGTAGCAGGTTATTTATGCACTTTAGAGAAAGCCACTCCCTGTCAGTTATTAGCAGCAGTTGTGTCATAATAATACTCAATTTAAAATGAAAATGGGAAGACACAGTATACAATTTTAAAGGATAAACATGTTTTAACTTTAAAATTTGACAAAAAAAAGAAGCTTTATTTTGCGTTTAACTCATTTTTAACAAATAAAAATCCAAAGCTAAATGTTAAGCATGAACAAAATTGCACAGACTGATTATTCTTAGGACCATTCAAGCATTTTGTATGCAATTCCAAATTTTCAAAATCATGCACGTGGTTTCAATTTTTAAAAGAAGATAACTTTAATGTTAAACATGTGTAATGTTAAGTTCGAAAATAAATTAAAAGAATTGGGATATATCCATGAAGTAAGAGTTTAGTCTCTCCCCCTCAATACAACGATGTTTCGATTCAACAAAAATCTTAGCAATCCAACGATTAGCAAACACTTCTCAAACCAACTGAACCATTGAACTAATTGATGTAGGGAAGCAATTCTGATTTTTCCCTTATTTCATTTGAAAATGGAAATAGACCAATTTTTAATATACCTTAGTCAATCAACCTTATCACGAATAAATTTTCCCTGGAGTTTTTTCCAAATTTGGGAACTTTGCTATTGTGAATAGTTTTCGAGAATGAGAAAAAAGCTTAATTTCGAAAAATTCGTATCGCCAATATTTTTTCCAAGGATTTTTTTTCCTTATTTGGAACAGAATTTTCCCCAAGTTAATTGTAGCTTATTGGTTAGGTGCGTTGGCTGCTAATCAGAACGTCGTGGGTTTGAGTCCTACTCGTGTCCATAAAGTTTTTATTTCATCTTTCACGGGTACTGCTTCTTGCGAAGAACTGGCAAAACTTCTTAGAGTATCAATCTGTCAATAATAAATAGTGCTTCTCAACTTTGCCGTTCAGAATCGGCGTTAAATTGTAGGTCCCCTCAATTCTTCACACGCACTCAGAGAATTGTTGATGAGAGTAAGCCTTGGCTCTTCAAGAGCTGTCGCGCCACTCTATTTATCTATTTTTATGACATTACGATGATAGAGAAGTCGGAATATGAGTTCGGCGATTCCGTGCGTCTGTGTCTCTGATATGTCTGTTTGTTAACGCACTTGACCTCAAACTTGAAAATGAGATGTTTGCGAGAATTCGTGTCTGCCATTTTTTTAAATTTTATTTTTTAGAGCAAAACTAAGGGTAGCCCCATACAAATTTTTCAGACAAAAACACTGATGTTTTTAATGTAAACAAAATAATTTTGTACTGCTCCAAATCGGTACCATGGGACCACGTTTTTGTTGCAACAATTTCTCCAAAAATAATAGTCCGATCAGTGTCCTTTTTTAACGTATAAATTGCCCAAATACTATTTTGTGATTTGTAAAAAAATATTTTTTGTCAAAATCGAAATTCAAATTTAACGCGTATATTTATATTTTCTTCAATCCTGCACACCAAGATCAAATTTAGGACATTTTTGAACAATTTTATGTATAAACTAGCTGACCCCGCGAACCTCATCTCGCCTCCTTTCAGATCAACTCGAGAATAGTAATGTAACATAGATTTTATCAAAATGCAATGATATCTATTTGAATCCAATTGTTGACTTTGATGATGATGATGATGATACACTGTGGCGTATGAGTAATTTCTTGTTATTTGTTTGTTTATCATTGGTATTATGAGTTTTAAAATTTCACACACTATAATGTTCGGCTTGGATAAATGTTCAATTAATACAATGATTTTCAGTTTCACATCATACGCTTATTTTGTATACCTAAGTTGTCCTCAACTTCTGGGTTAAGGCCCTAAATAAAGGCTTTACTTTGATTATGAAATTGGCTCGGTAACAGTGTCAATCGATTTAAACAATATCTCTTTGTCACGCAATGACTGTTGTATTTTGAAGTTTATAGCGTCAACATCGATAGGAATTTTTTGCAGCTAAGATAGGTCGGAGAAATTATTTATCTGATAAAACAACGTTCATCCGTTCATTAAAAGCAGCCTGTAGCCGTCTCCTACTTCTAAACTACACCCTGTAAATTATTAGCCAAACCGTAGCCTTGCGTAAAAACAATTTATATGATACGTTATACGTTTAACGGATAGTTTGTAGGATAAGAAGTATCCTATAGCCATCCCCTGGTTCCAAGCTATCAAATCATTAAACTGAGCCAAATCGGCTCAGCATTTGTGACAAAGTAACGTTTACCGTTTCAGCTAGTAGGATAAAAAGCATCTTATAGCCGTCCTGATTTAAGCTACCTCTCCACCCCGCATTGTGGACCAAATCGGTACATCTGATCTTAGAAACTATTTATATGGCAAAACAGCGTTTACCGGGACAGCTTTATGTGGCTGCGATTTCTGATTCTAATAAGCCATCTAGGGCACCATCCAAACGCATTAAAAAAAATCATTTAAATCGGTCCAACCGATTAGGAGGAGTTCAGTGACATACAATTGTTCCTAGATATTACTTATATGGAAAACAACGTTTACCGGGCTGGGACATAAAAAGACATTAATACAACAGAGAGAGAGACAGGTAGGCATATAGGGGGAATGAACACAAAACATAAACCCACGTGGCATAGAGGATGCATTAAGTTATACTGTCTCTTGTCTCATACTATCTATCGCACTGGTGGCCTCAGACATGCTGACGATTTTTGTAGAAAAAGAAAACTTCCGAAGCTGAGGTTGAACCCGCAGTGTTTGTCTCCTTTACTGGCCCTAGACTCTTTGGTGCGGGTGCATAACTTCACAGGTCATAACTTCACATGGGTCATAATTTCACCTCTAGTGGGTTATAATTTCACTTTTTTCGGGTGAAATTGTTTCCCACCTTAGGTGAGCAATAATTTCACTTGAAATTTTGGTGAAATTATTTCCCACCTATTTAGTCATTCCATCGGTGCAGGGAATCTGGTCCCGGAGTCAAAAGTTCCGAAAATGGTTTTCGGGACTAGTTTTAAACATTTTCTAAAACAATAAACTGAGTGGACAGTTTATACATATTTTCAATGGTTTTTCAGTGCATAACGGTTGAAATATACCGCATGCTCTAAGTCTATGTGACGTAAAGGAAACTGTTTCCAATGCAAACGAACTTCTTAGCTTTGGTATTCGGTAAGGTGAGAGTAAGGAAAGCAAACTGTACTTGAATCCAGTTTCATCTTATTGCACCTTTTTGTCATCTAAAGTAACTGAGCTGTTTCAATGACATTAACAGCTCCTTCGGAAAGACTTTTTTTTTATTGATGGGATGTTCAGTGTCCTTGCATCATGTGAATGCAGACGGAAGCACTATTTTTCAATGCTATCAGTCGGCAATTCCTATCAAGAAAACGTATTCATTATTGAGTTTTTCAATACTAAACCTTAACTCTACAATCAGTCTTAAAAGTTTTAGAAAATGTATTATGAAGTTGGAGCTTGAACCAACTAATGTAGCAGGTGCAATTGCTAGCGAGCGAAGCGAGCGGAAAAAATTTTGCCCAAAAGAGAATCAATTTGGGGTGTGAAAATAAAAAAATTCGCGCGATTTTTTTTATTTTCACACCCCAAATTGATTCTCTTTTGGGCAAATTTTTTTCCACTCGCTTCACTCCCAATCAAAACAAATCGAATTGGAATGTTCCAGATCGTCATCATGGTCGAAAGAATCCTTGCACTGCAGCACCTGCTTGCAGACACTAGTAATGCATTACAAGATGTGTTTTGGTTGCTTTTCCAAATTAAAGAAAACAGCAACAGCTTTGAAAAATGAATTGCTCTCTCCATTTTGTCGATACAAAGTAAATAAAAATGGTTATTACTTTTTTGTAGTTGTAGTTAGTTAGTAGTTCGGAAATTCAGTTTTCAAGACTGAAAATAATAAAAAATCGCTCCAGAGTAATGCAGTTTTTGGAAGACAAATTATGTATAATTAAATAGTACAAAATGATAATTTCTTGCAACTGTAGTAAAAAGTGAAATTATATCCCAATTTGAGTGGGACATAACTTCACACAGAAGTGAAATTCTGGCCCACAATAAAGTGAAGCTAATTCCCACCTTAGATGGGACACAACTTCACCCGAAGAAATTGAAATTATAACTCACTAGAGGTGAAATTATGACCCATGTGAAGTTATGACCTGTGAAGTTATGCACCCGCACCGACTCTTTCTGTACCAAATTTCATTTAAATCAGTTCAGTTACTTAGACTCTCGCCAGGCATAAAAGTGTCGGTGACGTGAACCTATAAGATATTCCCCTTTCAAAACACGACCGTTTTCAACTCACAAACACACTTCCAACGAATTACAGAAAATAAGTTTTAATTATTAAAAGAATGCATTTGCATTAAAATTGTTGACGTTAAATATTTTTCTCAGGTACCTAGATATAATTTTTTGTTAGTTGTACTTCTTGTTATTTTTTTTTTTAAGAAGTTGTCAAGATTTATGAGCAATTTTATGCGACCCAGTAATGTTAATTTTCATTGTTTGATAAAAGCCGAGGTGTTCGACAATTCACTCAATATCACACATCTATGTATTTCCAGAGGCCTTTAAAAACAGTTTTGAAGTATTGATGTTTTTCATAACATTTTCAATTAAATCAACATTTCCAAAAATAATCACCACAAATTCTAAGAAATTGAAGCAACTTTCTAAGAATAATATTATACTTTTGTGAAAAAAGTTTGTCGGTACAGCTACTTGAAACAAAAACAGTCTATTGACAGTGAGCAAACCCTTTGGAAAATCAAGTTTCAATCTTCCGGTCACTGTGGCGTATACCTACCATACGTAATTTTGTTTATGAAAAAAGGTGATTCAGAAGATTAGATATTTGGAATTCGTTTTTAAATTCAAAATATATTTCATATTTTAAAAAAAAAGACGATAAACTTTGACGTTATTTTTTATTAATTTAGGTACTTAAAACCCGTTCACTTTGAAATTATTCTCTGTTTTCTGATAAATAAAATAATATGCTCCCTATATGCAGTTACAAAATGTTGACGCACACTTGTACCTTCATACTCCCTTATGTGTTCAATTTTACTTCTTTTCCAAGAAACAGAATTTTTGTTTATCGACATAAATATTCAAATTATTATTTTGTTTTATTTTTGCCAACATGTGTATGAATAAAAGTATTTTATATTTTTATTTTTTCGTCTTCTTTCCCTTCGAGTTCGAGTATGTTCCTTTCTATATTGGAATGCTTTCATTCTTGGAAGAAAAATATTTTTATTGATATTTTTATTGCGAACAAAATAATGAAAATATGTTCGTTATTTTCTGTATTTCATATGCGAGTATTTGAATGCGAAACAATTTTTGTGATCATAATCAAAACAGAATTTCACTTGGCATTACCATAAAAAAAGTCGATATTAACCCTTCCCGGTTTCCTTTATATTACATGTGTATTGCATCGTTTCAGTTAATTTCAAAACATAAAATATCTGAAACCTATTGCGAAAAATATCTAAAGAAAGTTCTCCTCGCCTCAAAATACACGTGGTGATGGAAAAGTATAAAATTTCATTTTTCATACAATCGGGGTTTTGGGGCATATGACATGACATGAACGGTATGAATAAATTTAAGAAAAATGAACGAAGATAAGCCATCACTTTGCATACCCCACAGTTTTTTTTTTTTTGCGAATGGAATGTAAGCGAATCGCATCAGGCGCCATTGTCACCTCCTGTGTCCACAATCCAATATTTTATCTGATTCTAAAATTTAATTCAGGTATGATAATGTGGAAAAAAAGCTAGGTTAGATGTGTTTCGTAACTCGAAGCTTATACATTTTTTTTGTGTCACTGTTCTCAGAATTCATTATCTCAAGGAAGACTGAAATGTGTCCTTGATACAACGCATAATAATTCATCAAAATGCGGAACGGCTCCTGCGAAAAAGTATTTTGAATGTTTAAGGAATATTTTTTTGTCATTTTGTATTCATGCGTTCCATTGTCATAAGGCATTTATCCTTTTAAATTCTTATGGAACGAAGGATGACGATAACGACTATGGTGTTGGGAGGCACAAGTGAGATGAGTTTAAAGCATTCTGAATAATTATAAATAAAGGATTCGTTCTGGTTTTTGTCATTGATAGTTTATTTATGCAGATTTGGGACAAACGACTTTTAAAAAAACAGTAAAACGGAATTTTAAGGATGTTCTGCTTTTCGTTTTCCGCGTGGTTGTTCTTTTTTGTTCACTCTAAGGGTTAAGCTATTTTTAAAATGTCTATAATAATTTTGTTTGTAAAGGTTAAATTTCAAGGGCCGATGTTGATTTTGAATAAAACACAATCTATTTAGGAAATTATTGTAATTTTATTTTATTATGATATATTGGTATTATTCAATTATGTATGGAACAAAATATCGGGAAAATGGGCGCCGCGACTTCGGCGGCACACCTCCATCCGATGGTCCAAATTTTCGATGACGCTGAGGCATAATGGAGGTTCTATGCCGTTAATGTGCCGAATTATCTCATCCTTTAGCTCTTGAATTGTTGCTGGCTTATCGACGTACACCTTTTCTTTCAAATATCCCCAAAGAAAACAGTCCAACGGTGTCAAATCACATGATCTTGGCGGCCAATTGACATTGCCATTACATGAGATAACACGGCCATTGAATTTGTTGCGCAAAAAAGCCATTGTTTCGTTAGCTGTGTGGCAAGTGGCACCGTCCTGCTGAAACCACATATCGTCCACATCCATATCTTCCAATTCGGGCCATAAAAAGTTCGTTATCATCTCACGATAGCGAACACCATTCACAGAAACTGCCTGACCGTCCTCATTTTGGAAAAAAAACGTCCCGATGATGCCGCCAGCCCATAAACCGCACCAAACAGTCACTCTTTGTGGGTGCATTGGTTTTTCGACAATCACTCTTGTATTCTCATTCGCCCAAATGCGGCAATTCTGTTTATTGACGAATCCACTGAGGTGAAAATGTGCCTCATCACTGAAGATGATTTTCTTCGAAAATTGATCATCCACTGTTGCCATTTCTTGCCACCATTCATTCAGCCCATTCACGACGTTTGGAATGGTCAAGAGGCTTTAGTTCTTGAGCCAATTGCACCTTGTAAGCGTGTAAATGCAAGTCTTTATGCATAATGTTCATCAACGACGAGCGAGAGGTGCAATTGTTGGGCACGACGACGAGTTGAGGTGGACGGCTCTTCAGCCACACTATCGCGAACAGCAGCAATATTTTCTGCAGTACGAGCTGTACGAGCATGCACTGGTGTTCTCACATCTTCTACAGACCCAGTTTGCTCGAATTTTTCCACGATTTTTGCGATTGTACGCAAATTTGGACGATTAAATTGACCAAAAAAATCACGAATGCATTTTGATTTGAACGCCCATTTTCATAATAAGTCTGGATAACTTTAACCCGTTGTTGGATTGTGTATCTCTCAAATTGAGTAAGTCTGAAATAAAGAAATGTCAAATAAAATTCGGAAAAAAACTTGGCGTTTTGGTGTGGTTCACATTCAACATCGGCCCTTACAATTTAACCACCCTTTATAAACAAAAAGTGAACCCTGGATTATCATCCGTTTAATCCGTTTGCGCTGGGTTATGGAACTTACTTCAGTTTTTTTTTAAATTTTATATGAATACTAGCAAATCCCCGCCCGCTTCGCAGGGCATAAAATACATATTTTAAAAAAAATTGTTTTAACATATGTTTTTTATTGAAAATTCTTTATTGATGTTGATTGGAATGATGAAGTCAGCAAGAACGAAGCAGTTTAGCATATTTTTAATTTCAAAAAATGAAAGGTATCCAGCAGTGCATTTGGAGAATATATAACTTGTATATTTTACACCTGAAAATGTTGTTTCCAATACGATTTAAAGAAAAATCATGCCCACCAAGTTAATGTAAGTATGCAATTAACTGTAACTGCAAAATTCACCACAAATTCACGACAAATTCACGACAAATTCACGACAATTAATTGCATACTTACATTTTTTAATATCCAAAATTGTAGTCTAACTTGATGGGAATAGAAAAATCTGTATCTTTCTGCTCACGCTTTGGCTGGTTTTTACTGTCCAAACAAACAACGCTGTTTTTTTTTTAACATTTTCGGATACATCTGTTTAGTCTTCGTCACATCAAATACGGATATTGCTCTCAGTAATAGTAACCACATGTAGTCCTTTAAATCCACTCTAATTTTGACCAAAATTTGTGTATTTATCTCGTTCAAAATTGCAACGATTTCAGAAACACTTTTATGTGTACAATCCATTATTGCACCTTCATTAAACTAAGAGTGATTTTCGTAATTTCTCCTTAGGAACGCATCTTGAATCAATTGGTTGGAAGAATAATTTGGCTTTCAGAATCAAGTGGAATTATTCCATTTCCAATGTCCAAAAACTGCTTTTAAAATTCTGCCGCAGATATTATGGTTTCGTTAGTGCACACGAACATAATCTGGCCAGTGTAAGTTTCCTGAATTCCTAACAAATCCTTCAAAGTGCGATTTAAGGCTTCAAATGACTTTTTGTGTACAATTGTGCTCTCATTCCACGCAACAACTTGATACTGTTCCACTTTAGCCATTGCCGACATTTTTTGAATATAACGTGTAGGTCTTTCCCCTTACCTGCATATTCAAAGGCCATTTAAGAGCGCTTTAGGCCATATTTTATAACGTAGCTTTAGCTACATTTCCAGGCCAGAGCCAATGCTGTTTGTTTCTTGCAGATCGTACCTATAGATTAACACCGGTACATCTAAAAACTACAAACCACCACTCAAACCTTGGATAACAGTGTCATACACATAATTTTGTTGAATAAAAACTGGAGATTAAGGATGTCGAAAAAATATCGATATATCGATATATCGATATTTTTTTCTGGATTTGTTGATATTTTTGAACGATATTTAATTTTTCGATATATCGATATATCGATATAAAAATCCGAGTATCTAAAAGGTATAAAAATTCGATATTTTTTATGATTAAAAAAAAATCTTCAAAAGGAATGCTACACAGTACACACTGCACTAAAAATTACTCAAATGCTATATCGTTGTTCTTCTTATTTTATTTAAAATTATGTCTATTGATAAGTCTAGTAATGTTGATGATCGAATTTGAAGTAGAATAGGCAAAATTATTTTTTTTTTTGTCATATTGTACCGACATATCGATATATCGCTATTTTTTTAAATATATATCAAAACCGATATTGATATTTTTTTTAAATATCGATACGAAATATATCGATATTTTTTTGAATTTCGACATCCCTACTGGAGATTCACAAAATCGCCTATTAATTATTTCCTCCGAGAAGTTGAAAATTCGAAAAGAATTAAATGCAGATTTATGGTAAAGAATATCGAGAATCTGTGAAATGAAAAAGAAGAATGTTGGTGAATAGAAGCTTTGGTTTTATTGTTGGTATGTAAATAATTTTATCAAGACACAGAAGAAACCGATAGGCAATATTATATACATGACGATAAAGATGATGTACTAATACGACATCTTGCAAAGGTTCCTGGCCGACGATATAATAATTATATTTGAAATGTTTCTTTTAATTTGTTGACACCTTTTCGTGTCTGCTCCATGCCGTGCGTAATCTGAAATTAAAATTGACATTGACACAGATTACAATGAAATGCATTTTCCCTTTTTTGAAGACAGAGACAGCGTAAAAGATATAGGTACAGTACATAGTATGTACTTACATACATAAAAAAAAAAAAAAATATAGAGTGGCGCGACAGCTCTTGAAGAGTAATGGCCTAAGTGGCTTACTCTCAACAATTCTCTGGGTGCGTGTGAAGAATTGAGGGGCCATACAACTTAACGCCAATTCCAAACGACAAAGATGAGAAGCACTTTTTCGTGACAGACTGATACTCTTGGAAGTTTCGTCAGTTCTTCGCAAGAGGCGGTGCCCATGTAAGATACAAAAAAAACTGTTCCTTACTGCCCTTGTCCTTGCCGAAAGCAGCCAAACGTCCATTGCCTTTCTTCCCAAGAATAGCTTTTACAGTCCTTATCCAATTATTTCAATTTAACAGTCAAACACTTGGATGGATGAACACCAACATAGCTATTGGTACCGCTGGCATTTTCACGCAGGATTTTCTCGATGTAAACAACAAATATCTTACGATAGTAGATATTGTAAAACCTTTCGAACTTGGTTGCGCTTGTAATGGCCGCGAACCACTTGCACTTCAATATCCTTGCTAATTGGTCGTTTTGGTGCATCTGCTTTGATAGGCAGCTGACATTAGACGCCGACGAATGTGATCGGGCTTGGAAATGACATTTGCGGATCGTCCTGCGGGAACATACATACCTACATACATACATACATACATACATATTTTCTGTAATCTCTTGTTTAATTTGATGAAAATATTTTATTTTCTATTTGTCAAAATTTTTGTACAAATTTGAGTAGGTATTCGTGTGTTTATTGATCAGTTAAGATTATATTTTGTTATAGTGCGAAATACAAAATTTTTAACATTTTTTAACAATTGAACCATTTGTGATTTGAAAAGTATACATTTTATTTTTGCTAAACCTTCTACCCTAATACCTCTTGCATTTAGAGAAAAAATTAGGAAAATCGGTCAACCAGTGTGCCCGGTTAGCGAACGAACACAAAAATTAGGCTGTTCTTTTATATATATAGATAACAACAAATAAGAAAGGCATTTTTCAATAAGCGTCTTTATCATTCACAGAAAATTCTTGATTTTTCAAATTCAAGGGCGTAGATCTGTGACATTGGAGACCAAGTGCCGTATACATAGTTTTCGAACTATCTTTACAACTTGGAAAATTTCCATGTGCCTGGAAAATAGAGAATAGAACTTCTGTTCTGAGACATGTTTTCGAATATTTTTACTTCAAAATCGGGTGTTCCACAGGGTAGTAATTTAGAAGGGGTCCTATATATATTTTATCTACTGAAATTTTGTTTTTGCAGATGATATGAATATCTTTAAAAGTTACATCTAAAAAATTATATAAAGAGTTTTTCTGTATGGTGTAATAAAAACAGTTTATATATGTTAACCTGTCGAAATGTCGGACACTGACATTTTCAAAGAAACGAGCAAATTCGACTTATGAATATCTTATACCTCAGCAGATTCTATCTCTTGTTTTTAAAGAAAGAGATCTTGAAGTTCGTTTTATAACGAATCTTGATTCTACCTGCAGCTGCCCGAGGCTATGTGGTTAGGTGCGTTGGCTGCTAAGCAGAACGTCGTGGGTTCGAGTCCTAACCGTGCCCATAAAGTTTTTATTTCATCTTTCACGGGAACTGCCTCTTGCGAAGAACTGACAAAACTCGCAAGAGTATTAATTTGTCATGAAAAAGTGCTTCTCAACTTTGCCGTTTGGAATCGGCGTTAAATTGTAGGTTCCCTCAATTCTTCACACACATCCACAGAATTGTTGATGATTGTTGTAAGATACTTAGGCCTTGGCTCTTCAAGAGCTGTCGCGCCACTCTATTTATTTTATTTACATTCTACCTAGCACATTAACAAAATCGTTAATAAAGCTCATTCACTGCTTGCATTCATAAAGCGATGGTCAAAAGAATTTCTTGATCCTACTGTCAAGGCTGCCTAGTTCGTCCCCACCTTGAATAAGCTTCTCAAACTTGGACTCCTTATTATGAGTTTCATATTGACAGATCAGAATCGGTGCAACGTTTTCTATTCGTTTCACATTAAAAAGTATTCAATGACATGATCCTCCAGATATTCCTTCTTATGTGGATTGAGTATCACTCCTTCAAATTCAAACGTTCGTTGTCTCAAATAAGGTCAAACAGTGGTACTGTTTTCCTTCATCTACTTATAACTGGCGTTAGAGTGCTATTCTATCGGGGAGGAGGCTATCACCTACGCAGTATTTGACCAATTAAAGATGCGTGAACCCTTGACAAGGATGAGTAGGCTTTTGAATTATTGATCTGCACACTAATAAGAATAAACATAACACTTTACTTAAAACATGTTTGACATGCTCATAAATGTTATTTTTTTTGTCTAATTTTTTATTATTTTTTATTTATATGTTTGTATTTGTATAATTTAGTCATTTTATGTGTAAGTAATCGTTTTTGATAGCCTACTAACACCTTAGACTGCACTAAATGATGAGCTGGTCTGGAAACACAATATTATTGTCTAGGACTATTGATCTTTATATGTTGCTTGCTATTAATATAAGAAAAGCAGATGTGAGAGAAAGTACTTCTTCTTGGTGTCAACATCACTTATTCGTCACCACAAGTAGACAAATTGGTATTAAATACCTAGCTGAAAAAGAAACTTTTTATTAAAAATAAATTTTCCTTATCTCATCTTTTGAAATTTTAGAAACAAAAACGCACGATCTTATCATTTTCAACTTTGATGCTTTCATTTCAAATAAACAAGGCAGCTCATTTGTTTTATATTATTTACTAATTCTAAATTGAAACTGTGCTGCTTGTACACCGCCGCTGCCTAGTATGTAAATGCAGTATCAAAATTACCGCTTGAGTGGAAAGTAATAATCAATTTAAATAAAAATATATATTTGTTGTTTGTATAACTTATCGCCGATCTTGCTTGATATTGAATAAAAAGTTTTTTTTGCAAAACTAAAAAAGTGGTCGAATTTGAATGTCTATTTTTGTTGTGTTCTATATGTGAAGCTATCATTCTGGTGAGCGTTTGCAGTGGTCGGAGTTAACTTAAGCTATTTCTTTACCTATTTCAGTGGAATTCTTATTGTTGGGCCTGTGTCTTTGGCAGAGTTGTACCTAATACTAAAGCAACCCAAGTAAGTGCTAATTACAACTATCGAGACGTACAAACCTACACACAATAATGTTATTCTTCATTCACGTCATGAATATATCGCTGGTTCAAATAATTAAAGGGGAAGTAACATTAATAATGATATTGATTACTTTAGAATGTCAAGAGGGACATATTCAGATTTCAAACATTATTTTTGTATCGCTGGAGGATATAGGTATAGTAGATCAGCCGTAGAAGTTTGATTTTTTATTTAAATTGTATAAACTTCATTTGTTGAATACTGTTCAGAAAGCAAAAAGTTTAAAAAAATAAAATTAAACCCTTTTCCCCCATTCAAAAAACTTTATTTAACCCTTTCATTTTCCTACAATTAATTCAGTCAGCGGATTTAAATACCCGCAACGTCCGTCGTCAACATCGTCGTGTCTCTAAGTTCCCTAAACTTTTCCTTAAACTTTTTTTTTATTTTAATTTATTAATCAGTCCTCCGTTGCTTTTCAGTGAACCATGAATAAAGTAGGTTAAACCGAAAAAAGTTTAAGGAGACCAATGAAGGCCAAATGAAAATGAAAGAAAAAAAAACTGTGATTTCCATTTCTATTTAAGGCTTGTATCAATGAGAACGGTTCGGTTCTTATTCATTTCACCCACCTAATGATCATCCCTATCAATAGTCCTATTCTGCATAATACGTACACCTAAACATATAACAGGGCGAATTTCAGCAAGATATCACGTTTTATCGTTTGAATACACATCAATTGAATCAACCCCATGTCCTTGGTAATTGTGTGAAAATAGTGCCCTAATACCGATATACGAGCAGATTTTTTTTTATTACATTTTCTTCCCTCATGTTCTCGTTTTACCTTCAGAGATTTTCAATAAACCAATATATGTATAGATTTGTGCAGACGATAGGAATCGAATATGCCAGCATATTAATTACACATTAGGTTAACTGAAAGCACCATCTTAGATTACTTTAATTACTGAATTAATGTTGCCATACGTTTCGCCCTTTTTGCCAACAATGTAAAAGATACATAAATATGTATCGACCCTCTCGCCCTTAGAGTTCATAGCTTCTGCTTGTGATGTGATTGGGGGCAACAATTAAATAAGGAAGCATATAAATTCAAAATCGTTAATGCATAATTAAGCACACGTCAGAGTGTCATTTGAGCTAATAAAGGACGAGGAGAACGAAATCAATGGTTGTTTTTTTTTCAATATGAGTAGTTGTGATTGAGTAGGGAAGAAATACGTTATGAAATTAATCGATATTGAAATAGGGTTGTTTTGTTGTGGTTGAATGATAGTTATATATCAATATATCATTCAATAATCATTCTAGTTCGGTCACCGACAAGACACAGACGTGAAACGGATAACACACAATTTAGAATAAACAGACAAACAACCCTAATAAAAGAAATAATCCACCGATCCCAATAAAAGGTTCAGCAGTGTAAATTTCTACCTGCGCCCTACCTGTTAAAGGATTAAAGGACAATGGATGATCTGGCAATGGATAATCCGAATCAGGCACTGAGTTTATTTTCTAAGCTGATTAAGCAGCTTAGGACTAATCTCGGTGACGCGAAGGTCAATCAAGCCTACAACGAATTCATGAGGAAAAGCCAAACAAGCATGGATATGGAAGCTGAAGAAACCTACAACACCGGAGTTTCAGACAGCGAAGAAGAAGACGGACCAGTCACCGGCCTCACTAGCGACGAAAATGGTGAAACCAGCTCGGATACTTCCTTTACAGAGGTGAAAAGGAAATGCAACAAGCGACCAAAGTCACCTCCACAACAACTACAGGACGAAACTAAAAAGAGGAAGGAAGAGGGGACCATGCAGAAAAATGACAACCTGCAGCCAGCAGGAAAACCTCCCGCATTGGTTCAACCTCAACCAACCACAAGTTCCGCACCAAAACCAGTCGAAATCCAAAAAGACACCAACACCAACACCAAGAAGGCAAAAATTCCACCAATTATTTGCTACTCATGCAATGTTGCCCAGATTGGGAAATTTTGCCGTGCCCAAAGACTGATTTACGATGTCAAAAACAAATCGGACACAACCATCATTCAAGCGGGAAACAGAGAGTCGTTCGATATTATCAGGAACTATCTCAAACAGGAATGTATGGAGTTCAATACGTTCACGCCCAGAGAAGATAGGAAAAATCTTCTTCTCCTCAAAGGAATTCACCACTCCTATACCGCCATCGAAGTAGAGGATGAACTGAGGATCGAAGGTCTACCCATTGTGAAAGTCACTCCATTCAAACCGCCAAGGAACAACGCCAAGGAAGTGAACAGTTTCGTCGTGGAACTGGATAAAACCTGTGACATCAGGGAAGTGTACACAAAGACACTAGTCATGAACCAACGCGTACACTGGGAAAGACTTAAATCCATCGACATCGTCCAATGCAGGAACTGCCAGCAACTAGGACATGTTGCTTCCAATTGCGGACGCAAATATGTTTGCGTCAAGTGCAAAGAAGACCACAAGCCCGGTCAATGCCAAAGGAAGGACAATGTGGAGCGGACCACAGTATGGTGCGCAAATTGTAAGAAGGAAGGTCATCCAGCCAACTACAAAGGATGCCCCATCATCAAGGCCAAGCTGGCCCAAAAGAAGAAAAAGGCCACTGAAAAGAGGGCCCAACACGCTTTGGCAGTAAAATCGGTGCACACCTACGTTCAACCCGGCATTGACTATGCAGCCATGACCAAAGGACTTGGAGCAAACAAGCCTCGTCAACAAGTGCCCGCCGCACCCCCAAAACCGGCACAGCCAGCCGCAGCCAAAAGGCCAAGCATAAGGGTCATCCCCAGGAAGGAAAACCCAGAAGCGACCCCCATTGACATCAACGGTGAAGCCAAACGCCTTTTCGGCTCGGACCTTCTGACATTAATTAGGAACGCCAAGAATGCTGTCCCAAGCAACTACGCACAACTCAGCGAGGATGAAAAGAGAGTGGCCTTTGCCACCATCATTCTCCAAATCTGCCTATGAAGAAGCTACGACTCCTGACGTACAATGTAAATTCATTGTACAGCCTTGAGAAAAGGACGTCATTCAACTTGTTCATGAAGAACAACAGCCCGGACATAGCCCTCATCAGTGAAACAAACGTCAGCAGGAGGAATAGTATCGACATCTCCGGCTACACCACATTCAGGCAGGATAAGGACGAAAACCGAAGGGGGACGGCCATATTCCTAAAGAAGCAACTCAATCCTAACGCCAATGAAGTTATCATCTCAGGACTACGGACCAGTGAAGCAACGGCCATCAAACTAAATATAGGAGGAGGAGAGACCCTTACAGTGATAAGCCTGTATGTGAAATGCAGATCCTCAGTGGCGCATATCCAGAACGATCTCAATGTACTCAACAGTACATTAAGGCAATCCACATATGGAATCATCGGTGGAGACTTCAACTCAAGGCATCATAACTGGATGGACACCACAATAAACATCGAAGGACAAGCGATCGCAGACTGGATGGAACAAAACAGCAACAATCACTCCCTGGTGGTAATCTCGCAGCCTAAACCGACTTTCCCAAGGACTCCGTCATGGTTGGACTTCTTCATGGCCTCCTCAGACTTGGTACATATCCTTCCCGAATTCAGGAATTATGTGTGCACAACTGTCTGCAGTGATTCCGACCATGAAGCAGTTCAACTATCAATCAACCTTCATCTTGCCATTCCTTTAATGAGAATACCACCAGATGACTGCCTGGATTACAGCAAGCTCGACGTCGAGAAGCTCAATAGTGACGTGGAACGCAGTCTGGTCATTCCATCTCCCAACAGGAATCTTCGCAATGAAGAGATCGACAGCGCCATCGAAGGACTTGAAGCAGCCATCAAAACAGCCGTTGACAACCAGAAGGTACCCAAAACATCCAGGGATAGATACCGACACCTTCCAGTCTTTGTGCAAAATTTGTACAACCACAGGCAACGGCTGAGGAAACGTCTTCAACGGATTCACCACCGGGAACTCAACACCGTCAATAGGGACTACCAGGCAGTCAAAGCAGAACTCCAATGTACTAACACCATGTTCCGGAACGCCATCCAATACCACAACAACCTTCACTTCCAGAAGAGGCTCCAGGAAATAAAACCTGGTCCCAATGCCTTCAAGGAAATTAATAGGATTGCCGGAAGGAAGGAGAGTGTTCTCGACATTATAGTTTATAATGGCAATGAGGTTTCGTCAGCAGCTGAGAAAGCCGAGGCTTTTGCATCCTGCTTCGAAGGAAACTTCACACCATCTCCATCCACGGACTCTGCATTTCTCGAGGAAATCGAGGAATCCGTGCAACGATCCATCCAGCCAGGCAACGAAGAAGTCACCTTTAGCTCCACAAACCCTGCCGATGATCCAACTGAAAATAATGATAAGTTTTGTACAAGAGAAGAAGTCAGCGAAGTCATCAAGAACCTGAAGCCAAAAAAATCAACAGGACCTGATGGAGTCTC
This sequence comes from Sphaerophoria taeniata, assembly GCA_943590905.1. Lineage (NCBI taxonomy): Eukaryota > Metazoa > Arthropoda > Insecta > Diptera > Syrphidae > Sphaerophoria > Sphaerophoria taeniata. The sequence goes on along the minus strand of OX016540.1, from coordinate 249,577,204 downwards.
CAACTTCATGCTGAAGAAGCTCTCCCAAGTTTTCATCTTGTACATCACCATTATCTTCAACAATTGCCTCAACAACTGCTATTTTCCTCAAAAATGGAAAACTGCGAAAATAGTGGCAATCCCGAAGAAGGGCGGAAGGAACCTTGTGACCAATTTCAGGCCAATCTCCCTCCTCAACAACATCAGCAAAATCTTAGAAGAGATTATACTGAGAAGACTGAAGATGTGCAGCTCCGACAACAACCTCATCCCGGACTTTCAATTTGGATTTAGAGAAAAACACTCTACTCTGCATCCGCTGGCTAAACTCCAACACGATATCGCAGCGGCACTCAACAGCCATCGAGTATCCGTTGCGTGCTTATTAGATGTGGAAAAGGCATTTGACAGCGTGTGGATTGAAGGGCTTAATCACAAACTATACCTTTTAGGTTTACCATCCAATCTAATAAAAATTTTATTTTCTTTTCTCTCTTCCAGGAACTTCTTTGTTCAATTGGAGAACTCTAAATCTTCGACAAGGTCAATAAAAGCTGGAGTTGCTCAAGGATCAAAACTTGGACCATTCCTTTTCAGCCTGATGACCAGCGATCAGCCAACAAGCAGTGAATGTGAGAGTCTTCTGTATGCAGATGACTCAATCACATACTGCTCTTCACCATCGCCTATCATCGCAGCCAGGAAGGTGGAATCCCATGTACGAAGGCTCCATGACTTTTACAAGAAATGGGGAATACACATCAACACAGGGAAATCAGAGCTGATTTGCTTCCGAAGGCCCACCAATAGCAGAGGTAGAAGAGCTGGAAGATGCCAAGGCATCTCAATTTCTCTACCCGATGGATCAACGTTGGCAGCGAAGAGAAACACCAAATACCTTGGAGTCCACTTCAATGAGATGATGAAGTTCAACCCTCACTCGAGAGCTGTACTAAAGAAGGCCAACCACGCCCTACACCGACTGAATCCGCTTCTAAGAAGAAGAACAGGACTCAGCAAACCAACGAAGCTTCTTATATACAAGCAGCTAATTCGGCCCGTCATCACCTACAGCTTTCCAGTATGGTATACCATTTCAAAGACAGCAATGAAGGAACTCCAAGTGTTCGAACGAAAAGTCCTGCGGAGCTGCACAGGACTTTATTTCAACCATCAGAGAAGGAGGCATTTCAGCAACAAAAGACTCTACGACGAAGCAAAAATTACACCACTGGACAAATACCTAATTCAGTCAGCTAAAAGGATAGCAGCATCACTGAGCAATCACCCCAACAACCTCATCAACGGAATAACCACACAACAAAGACACCCTGAACCGAGATACCTATGCACGCTGGACGTACTAAGGGAGGAGCTCGAGCAAACCAACGACGAAGGAGATCTTCAATTTTACGCTGACACGGGGTCAGCTTTTAACCGCGGCTAAGAGCCTCATCAATGGACAACCAGGACTGAACATCCCGAGATTTTGTATTTCATGTATTTTTTATCTTTTACTCATTCATATTTTTGTTAATCTTAAATTTAGAAAACAAACATTGTATATAGTTAGGCCCCTTCTGTGCCAACAAATTAAAAATCAAATATTACCTTAAGTACTAATCAATAAATTGTAAATATGTATATAAATATTAGTTCAAATAAAGATAAAATGTAAAAAAAAATGATAGTTATATATTGGAGAAAGGGTTAATGAACAACGAAAACTAAAAATAGGAAAACTGATTTGTTTTTTCCCATGTTGGATCTCCAGTTTTTGATATTTTTTCGGAGGGAACAATATCAATGCAAGAAAAATGGTAGGTAAGAACACATTTCAAGGAAAACGTGAAAAAAGCTTTTGATAAGTAGTATGCTGACAATGTTTCATCAGAGCAAGTAAATTTAGAGATATTTAAATAAAATATGTAGTTGCAAACTGGATCGCACAAAATATGAATATGATATTGGCCATGTCTTCAATTATAACTAGCTAGCTAATATTAATTCCCAGTTTTATTTTATCATCACCATCCTAGTCGATGAAGTTTCTGCCATCATCTGTGCCATAACTGGTACCCGCTTTGAATTTTTCAATTATTCTTAAAGCCTAAAACTGCCATATGACCAGCAAATTAAAAATTTAGGAGCTCCTCAAACCTGCATCTTCCTCTACATCATCCGCAAGAAACGAATTGTGTAGATCGCTATGATTTGTTATTATATCCATGCTCTTGAAGGCAAACATAAGGCATTGTTTTCTTCGCAAATCCGTGTAAACGGTGGTACCCGGTAGCACATGCTTTTTGATCAGCAGAATTAGAACCTAGAAATATAACATTTGCTCTTCCTGCATCCAAAGTTGCACAACACCACTCCTTATTTATTTATTTATTTATTTATTTAGCTTAGTACAAGCTTTAACTTAAAAACTAGAAATTAAGAGCTAACATTGTTTTTTGTTTCCTTATTTTGTTTTCTATTTTTTTTTGTTCTTGTTATGGTAGAGATTTGCTTTTTTTAAAGATGGGGGCCTTTTGACCGATTTTTTTCAAAAAAATAAAAAAAAAATAGATAAATTTACATACAGCGGTAACAAAGTGCTGTTTTAAGAGATTTAAGTTTTAAGAGATTTTTAAGTTTAAGAGGATTTACTTATATTGAAATCCAGCAATTCCATAACTTCGTTAGTCAACCGAAAAATTCTGGTCATGGGTTCAAAAAATCCGTAATTGGTTCGATGAGGGGGAAGGTAAAATAATGGACGGGATCTGAGGTTACGGGTATTAGTGCACAGATTAATTTCACGTAGCAGGGAAGGGGCGAGGAATCGATGTTGCATATAAGCAATTGGTGTGCAAACATAATGTCCGCTATTTGGCGTCGTTGGGCAAGGGATTGCAATGAGGTTGAGACAAATTCGATAAGGGTGTAAATTAAGACTACCTTCCCATGGGAAAAGGCAAAACGAATAAATCTTCTTTGAACATTTTAAATTCTTCGAGAATGGTAATCATAAAAGGGTGACCATACTAGAATTGGTCTTACAGAACTTTTGTTAAGAGACTTGGTAACGTAGGAATTATCGAATTCCTTAGGCCAACGTTTAATAAAGTCTAGAGATCGATTAGCACATGGAATCAATTTTTTGGATGGCGGTATTTAGAAAAAAAAGTGTCTTATGACTTTAGGAGAGCGTTTTTTGGAGAAAGTAATATTTTTGCATTTAATTATATTTAATTCCAAAAAATTATGGTCACAGCAGATGTAAAACCGATTAAGGTAATTTTGTAGTTGAACAATTGAATATCGTCTGCTAACATTGAAAGAGACGAGTCTTTTAAGATAACGCTTACATCATTTACTGTAAAGACAAAGATAAGATGACTTCCTTGGGGAACACCGGATGTGGCAAATATAGGTTTTGAGACGGAGTACCGAAAGAGAACTTTGTAAATGCGGTTCTCCAAGTATGATCTCAACCAGCGAGTAAAAGTTGGTGGAAAGCCGAGGGCTTCAAATTTGAGGCAAATGATAATATAAGAGATTCCTATCTTTGGCGAAATCGGTGTAGATCGTATCGACTTCAAATCCCTTCTCAAAAAACTTTAATTTTGGGAGACGAATTCAATTAGGTTTTTAGTTGTTGACCTACCTTTCAAAAAGCCGTATTGAGTAGACGAGAAAATTGGCTTACTGTAAAAACAGTTTTGGGATTCAAGGTAGTTTAGCAATCGGTCGATAGTTCTCGATCTTGGAACCTTTTTTATGAATAGGAAAAATAAAAGATTATTTCTAGAAGTCGGGAAAAACACACTGCGAGAGAGAAAGAATGAAAAGTTCAGTGAGTGGTTTGGATATGACGGACACATTTTTTTAGAAGAATTGATGGAATACCATCGGGGCTTGGAGTGAAGTTATATTTGAGTTTATTAATTTTATCAATCACTAAATCCTTTGTTATTATGACTGATGCCATCGAGTGCCGGACGTCGAATAATCTTCGCCTTGGACGTCGTATGGGTTTCTTACGCGAAGCAGTACACGAGGAAGAGCATGTCTGGGAGCCTAGCACTTAAGAACCTAGTTTGTTTCACTCTACCTACTTTGTATCCCTACATACGTTGGGTTACGAAGTACCCAATCGAGCTGCCTTCTGCATATGTTGACATTGTGCGACCATGTATATCTAGTTTTAGAAAGAAATGTGAAATAAAAATTCAAGTATTTTTTGTCAAAAAGTGAGATTTTATTATAATAATTCTCTTCCAAGAAACAAACTCATTTTATTTGTGCTTTAATAACTATAATCTAGTTATTGACACAATGGCGCCTACAAAATCGTGGTCCCTGAGCCAAAAACTTTCTTGGAAAAATATATTGTTCGTGCAAGAGGCCATAATAGAGGAATGTATGTAATTGATCGCTAAGCTTAGCGTGGGTTTAAGCTCCAGCTTCGTCAGTATTCTTTTTCTACAGAAATGGCTAGGTTATCTGAGGCCACTACCCGTGCGATAATATTAGACAATATGTATAGATTTATTTTTTTTTCTATGCGTCTATCTGTCCCTCTCTGTTGTAAGTAATAACCGATGGCCTCTAGCGCCAGTGCTGGCAGGTATGTTTCTGTGGTGAATATCAAAAAAAAATTTATTAAAGTTCGCGTCTTTTTTTTTTGACCTATAAAATTTTCAACCTGTTGAGGTCAAAACTCTGCTTTTCACAATAATTATGCTGTTCAAAATTCTGATTTTTCAAGTTCTGGTCACCAAAATTATACGCAAAGTAAAGAAAAAAAAATTGAAAATATTGAAAAATCCCCAAAATCCACAAATCCCGAGAACTCGAGATCCCAAAAACACAAAATCCCGAAATCTCAATTCCGAAAAATTATGTAAAATGAAAAATTGTATGTAATTTTTCGGGATTTCAATCTCGAAAATAATCTTTGTTGTAAAGTAAGGAAGTAAAGTAAACTTTCGGTTCCGTTATCTTCTCTTTGAAATTAAGTTTGTCAGATTTCTCAGAATCGTTGTACTGTGATTCATAAAGTACCTTAAAATCATAGAACTTAAATCAATACAATTGTGAGCAGGAATTAAATTTATAATTTAATATTTAAATTGTTAAATAAATTGAGTTTCATTCAATGTTTTTCAGCAAATATGACGGTTGCCCGTAGCTTAGTTGGTAAGTGCGTTGGCTGCTAAGCAGAACGTCGTGGGTTCGAGTCCTACTCAGGCCCACAAAGTTTTTATTTCATCTTTCACGGGTACTGCCTCTTGCGAAGACCTGACAAATCTTCCAAGACTATCAATCTGTCATGAAAAATTGCTTCTCAACTTTGCCGTTCGGAATCGGCGTAAAATTGTAGGTCCCCTCAATTCTTCGCACGCACTCAGAGAATTGTTGATGAGAGTAAACCACTTAGGCCTTGGCTCTTCAAGAGCTGTCGCGCCACTCTATTTATTTATTTATGACGGTTTCCATAGAATATTTATATTATTATTATTTTTGTTTGTTTGTTAAATAAAGATTTTCGGGATTGTGGGTTTTTGGCATTATAGGTTTTCGTGATTGTTTCTGTTTCCCTAATATAAGACCACCTTAGAAGCGCCACCTTTTCTCGATACAGTTGTTGATATATTTTTGAGTTCTGTATCTGTTGTTCGTTGAAGACGATACTCCCAAAATTGTGCCAAAAACAAAACAAAAAATCCAGACACATTAATTTGTTTAATGTTGACAAATAATATGTAGGTAAGTGTTTGAACTACCAAAGTGGACCCTGACGCCTTTTACATTTTTACGAGTACAATCGTGTATATATTCTACAATAAAAATAAATGACAACCATTGATTTACTTGAAATGTATATAATTTAAAAAAAATAATCCCCCTGTTTCAAACCTTTTGCTTTAAACTCATCGTTTCCCTTAATTTGCTCTAGATCCCTTGTCGTTTACTTTATGCCTATATAAAATATAAAGACTTTCTATTAGGACGAACACAAAAAAATTCAATAAAAGCAAACAAACATCCCTACCCACCAATTGTCAAACTGAAATAGTCACCTCAACAAAAAAGGCCAATCGCACGAAAAATAACAACAACAATAAAAAGAAAACAAAAAAGGCTCAAACACAAAAAATGAGTCCCATATCTTATTTTTCTATTTGAAAGCTTCTTTTTTATATGTGTGTATTCAAGGTTAAAGCAGCCCTCTTTTTCATGTTTCCGTTTATGGACGCCCGCAAAAAAAAAATAAAACAACCTCACCCACCCAAACACAACTAGACACCAAGACAAAAGCAACTAACTTTGGGCTGCTGACCTCGTATAGCCGGATAAGAAACAGATCCGGAATCCGGATCCTTTTCATGTACCAGCAGTGCCTTTTCCTTCTTAGTTTCATTTACCTTATTTTTTCGCTCTCCTCTCTTTTGGATAAACATAGATAAATACGCCCGCATTTTAATTAGATATTTAAAGGAGCAGAACTTAACGCTGGTGTTTTCTTCAAAAACGTTTAAAAACAATTCTTTTTTTTTGTCACTCTAAGGCCGCAATTAAAATAATAATCTTTTGAAATGTTCTCTAATTATGTATTGCAGTGTGGTGGCGGGGGCAAAGGTTGTATTCATTCTTGTTCGTCTTTTTCGTTTCGTTTCCATTGAAATTGGGTCAAAAGTCCTTAGTTTGAGCCTTGTGCCTACCTGTGAGCCTAGTTAGTGTCTTTCGCATTAATGCACAACAGGATAACAAAAACATTTATTGTTTCACTGAATCTCGTTCATTCACAATTTTGACATTAACAAAGAAACAATGAAATATTATACCAAAAAGGAACATGTCGTCAGGACATTCACATTCACACGCACGCACGCAGAGTTGCTATGCATCTTACAAACAATAGAAAATGTATTGTGGCTTAAGCTAGCGCAACCATATACTAGTTAATTTGGCCTTAATTAATATTAACCATTGCGACACACTTACTCAGCAGGGTGTATGTCAACAGGACCTTTCATAATTCAAACAATACACAAATTGATAAGTGTGTGTTAAGTGTGTTCATATAGGAGTATAAATGTAGTATTAAGAATGATGTGATTTCGGATTGCAGGACTTTGAGTTGGTGATACAATTATTATTGGGACAAGGACAAAGAAGTGACGACGACGTGTTTGTGTGTTTGTAATTACATTCATTTGAATGTCGAGCAAAGGCTGAGCAAATGACAGGGACTCACATTTGTACGGGTTCAATGCATCGAACACTGTCATCATTTATTAACTACCGCAAGCAAAGTTCAGTCGAAGGAGTAGAATGATCCTTTCCTTGTCCGTATAGTCGATTCAAACTCCTAGGCATAGAGAGAGAGAGAGAGAGAGAGAGAGAGAGCAATCAATTTAAATCCAAAGGACTTAAATTGAAATTGGTTTGAGGTCAATTCGAAATTGAAATGAAATTTGGTACGTTTTGGTTGGGTTAACTCAAAGGCAAATTGTGCATTAGTACAAAATGGAAAATGGGGCATATAATTTTCCAGGATTCAATTGTAACTCAAGACCTGGTTGTTTTTGTTATGAGGCGTTATTCGATTGCCGATGTATGTTTGTTGTTATTGAGGAAAAATATATACAGTTCTTGGTCATTTTGGAAGTTTGAATGATTTAGGGGCAAAATGTTGGCATGTCCTTTGCAGAACAGGTACTTGCTGTGTATTTTAAATATTTACAAATGTGTAAATTGATTTACAAATTATTGCTTTTCTGTTGTGGTTTTATTGAATTTCGTTTAAATTAGGAGACATTGGTGTCAAGTTACAATTATTCTGGTGTAGTGTTTTTTTTGTTATCTAATGGTTTTACTTGAAATTAAGAAATGTTACCTCTACCTCCTGTAGTTTGTTTGGAAAAATAAGCAAAATTGACCCTTATAGCGAACTTAATTCGAATTTTCTTAGTTTAAACATATGTTTAAGCTGGCTTTCCAGAATCATTGCTTATTTGTGAGTTCTACAGAAAGGAAAATTATTTGCTTTCATTTTCTTTTAACAGAAATAACAATTTCTTTGGAGATTTCGTTTAACCATAAAATTACTTATTCTAATTGGCGATTCGATGGAAATTTTTTTCTTGTTTTATAATACGGTATTTTTAAAATTTTGGGTCAAAAATATTTGGAAAGGATGAAAGCAAATCCGACAAAAAACAGATTGTCACTGATTTTCCAGAATTACTTTTCAACAAAACCATGACCTTTAGTAAAGTATTGCAAAGTGAGTCAACTAAAAGAAACAGTTTGTATTCATTTTCGGAAAATTCATAAACAAAAGTTAACAGCAAAATTCTTTTCCTCATACATTTTAAGAATAAAAAACAAAGTGATGCTTTTACTAAGAACTCAAGATAAATGGCATTTAAAAACTTCAAAATAATTCCGTATTCTATGAAATTTGGTACAAATATTTTTTACTGTATTAGGAAATGGGAACAAATTTCCTGACGAATCCGACTTGAGGAAATACTTTTAATAACGACAACAAAAATGGGAACTATTTGGAAAATCTGGGGATAGTCGGACTTCTTATCCTGGATTTCAAAGTAATTTTCAAATCAATAAGAAATCAAATCTGAAATTTAAAAAAAGTAAGAAGGAAAAGAGCAAAAAAGTAGTTAAACAATGTTAGTTTTAAGTTTAGTTTTAAGTAATCAATGTAATCTTAGCGTTAGTATTTAACGTATTTGAATAAACAAGCTTCCCCAACCAGTGGCGGCGCAAGACCAAAATTTTATGTGGGCAAGACAGATTTTGCGAGGCCCTGTTATGTGGCGACCTGAAGACGGATTTTATAAAATAATGATAATAATAAAAAAAAAAAACAATTAACACTGCAAAGTTTTTATTCATTGTCATCTCCACTTTATATAGATACATTTCTTAAAGTGTATATTTATAATATTTTTTTTTTACATATTAAAGGAACAGCAATTTCCTGCTTTTAACTTTACTAAATTCTTTAATTATTATTGTTTCGTAATTCAGCCTAGATGCAATGTCTGGCTCATTCATTGTGTTTCTTAAATATTTTTTTATTAATTTTAACTATAAAAGACTCCTTTCAGCAGAGGCTGTACCTACTTACTGGAATTGTTCACAGAGAGAACAGGGTAAGGGGTAACTTTGGGTTAGGGAAACGAAATAAAATAAAAAGGCGTAGAATTTGCTCATAAAACTTCATTATTTGGCTTTTCCAAATCGTGACGGTGATTGTGCACATCCTTATCAATTTAAAATTAAGAGTAATTAAAGTAAGAAATAAACCTTAAATTTAAACAATGAATTTCTGTATCTATTTTCTCGAAAACTAAGAAATTTAAATTTTTTATTTTCATTCAAACTAACAATTAAATGTTAGTAGCTATTTAAAATTTCCAGAATGAAGATGAAAGATTTTAAACTTTTTTTTTGAAACTTTTATGTATGAAGCTTAGTATTATAAACACAGAGATGCTCTCTGCAAAAACAATGAAAAACTGAATTATACCACTTATGACACGTTCTAAGGAAAAATTAATTATAAAAACACCGAACAATGTTTCGGTTCATGTTATCTTTTTTCTCTTTTTGAATTGTGAGACAAGAAGTTGTTTATGTAATGCAATTAAAGATGAATATTTTCACGTTTTGTCCAGGTTAAAACAAAAACAGCAACTCTGTTTTCTTTTTTTCATGTTTTTTCTATTTTTCAAGAACAAGAATCAAATTAACAATGAAACTTACCTGTTAACTCCTAAATTCAATGGCGCAAAAGTATGGTCCGCTAATGAACAATTTTAGTGTGATACTAGCTTAAAATGACGTTTGAGTTAGACTGAAACGTTATTTTAAGCTAGTATCACACTAAAATAGTTCATTAGCAGACTATAAGCTTGCGCTAATATTTGTAAATATTTGAGTGCGTTCCTGCCTTACAACATACCTTAATATAAGACCTAAGTATGTCATGGGCCTAAAGTTTCGGACCACATCCAAAATCATTACTTCTAATGTTTTCGTGGTGAGTTTCAGAAAAACGTGTTATGACAATTTCCAAATTCAATCTAGTAACCTACTGTAAATTGAAAATGCTGTAGTTAACAAAAGAGAATTATTGTCAGTTTCGGATCTCCAATAAATAACCAACTCGCTTGACTGTCTTGCACCCGCACCGAATGATCTTACTTTATTAATGTTCTTCCCTTTTGACTTGTATCCGTCAGTTAGAGTGCTGCCATATACTACAATCAGAATAGAAAAATCTCACATTATATCTTTGTTTTTATAACGCGAGATCAAGTAAACGTAAGACAGTTTCCCATCTTATTATTTAGTTAATCTTTGCTAGTGGTATAGGGTGCAGCAAGAAAACTTGCTGATTTGCTTTTGGCACCAAGCGGGGGGGGAGTGGTCGGATGTGGGTGTAGAGTGTCTCATTTTTTAGGGGACTTCCTGAAGTTTCATCTACGCCGCAGTCAGTCGACATCATGCATTGGTGGAAAGAGTAACGCGCATTTGCCTGCGAGGCTTACTTTTCCAACAGTCGTTACATAATTTCCACTCAACGTGCAACAAAATCGCGTTCACGAAGCTCCTGCGCCAAAGCCAATTTGTAAGGATGGAATTGAAGATCCTGGTGAAGAATGTGTCTCACAGTGCGATCAGAAATGCCCAAAGCAACTGCATGTTTGCACGCCGAACGCCGCGCCGGGGGAGATCGCAAGACAGAAACTCTCACCCTCTCAATGTTTTCCTCTGTTCTGATTCTCCGGTGTGCTGGATGGGATTTCGTCACGTTTCCGCTCTCCCTGAATGTTTTCACCCACGAAACAATCGACTGCCGGCCAGGAACGCGACCTGCGGGATGGATGTTGAAGCGAGTACGGATAGCACGTTGAGTGAAAATTAGACTGTTGGAAAAGTAAGCCTCGCAGGCTTTTCTTTCGTCGCACGTTGCTCTTTCGTCCAATGCATGATGTCGACTGACCGCGGCGTAGATGGAACTTCAGGAATTCCCCTAAAAAATGAGACACTCTCCACCCACATCCGACCGCTCCCCCCGCTTGGCGCCAAAAACAAATCAGCAAGTTTTCTTGCCGCACCCTGTACTTTGATTTGATTGGTAGGTTTCCTAGTAAAGAAAGTAAACGAATAAAAGAAGGGATTCCCCGCAATGGTCGGCGTGGCAAGGATTTACTCGCGATAGTTACGAGATGTAAACAAATGTTGATATTTATTTCTTTTTTTATTTAATTCTCACTGAAGCAATGCATACAAAGCGCGTGCGGTATCTGGGGGGGGAAAGAGGCGTGGGATTTATATAAAAAAAAAAATTGAGGCGCGAGGCCCCTTGTACCGCGAGGCCGTGGGCGATGGCCCACGTCGCCCACGCCTTACGCCGCCTCTGTCCCCAACAACCGTTGCTTTTTCTTAATCTATATACATTTTCAAACACACAAATCTTTCATTGTTGGTAGATACTGCATAAAAGCATTGGCAACACGGGTTATTACTTTAATATACATACCTATTCTTTCATCCCTTTTCATATGTTATCTCATGGAAAAGTGGGAAATCTGGAAAAAACCAAACAAAGTCGCAAATTTGATTTGATTTTGCTTGGATTTTTTTGTTTTGAAATGGTGTCTCGAATGGAAAATTGCATGGAATCTTAGGTGCATTTGTTCCAAAATTGGTTTTACAAACGGAAAAATAAAAAATTCTTGGTGGAATACTTGGACAATTTAGGAAAAGAGCAAAACATTTGATTTCTAAGCACATTTAGGATTGTGATTGAAAAATTTCATATCGGAAATACCTACATTACGAGGCTAATTATCATTTTGGAGCTTATCTGAAGGCGCTAAATTGTGGTAAAACGAGGTAAGCTAAAGCTTACTAGAAACAATAAAATAAGTGCATGTTGATTTGTTTGTATGGCCGATAAAGACTCTTAAGCCACCCAACGCATTTTTTAACAAATTTGACTGTAGACATAGCTTAGTCGAGTCATGGTTCCTGTGGGGGAGTGGGTAATAATTCTGGTTTCAAAATTCTGCTTTTTAATCGAAAATTTTTGCATTCTGGTCACCAAAATTCTGTTTTTTTTTTTAGTTCTGCTTTTCAAAATTCTGGCTCTTGTTTTTTTTTTTTTATTTAAATAAAAACATTCTGCTTTTTTTATTCACAAACACAAGCAAATTTTGGGTTGGGGTCAAAATTCTGCAGGGGTCAAAATCCAATTTAGTCACTATTCGTCCCTTGCAATTGTCACTAATTCGATTAGAACAGGCTCAAATATAAGTTTTACATTTTTGTAACTTTTCAAGATAAAACATATAGCCATCAAGACAAAGTTTATCTTCTCCTTTATTGGATTTTACAATCGAAATACGCATGGCTAAATTTTAGTTTAGTTTAGTTTATTTTAGTTTATTCATCAATAAGAGATCCATATAATCTTCAGTTAGACTAACGAAACATATTAAAAACATCGAGATAAAGACTTACATTTATAATAAATAATAACATTAAAATACCTACATACATAAATAACAAAGTAATTAACTAATTTAAAAAGTACAATAACAGTTGATTTTTTAATGATTGTCTACTTAGATGAAAATTGAAATCTATAGAATTAGAAACAAGATTAGTTTCTCTGATACTTCGAGAAATAGGTTCGTTAAAGGCATAATTTACCCTGTGTTCGTTCACGAATAATAAACAGCGAACACGAATTTGACGCGATGGAGCATACAATTGAACCATATATAATAGAGAAGGACACTTGATATGATATGACAAAATATCACTAATGAACATAATTGAGTAGATTTTACGTCTTTTTTCTAGAGTTTGAATTCCCAATAGTTTGCATCTTGTGGAATACGTTGGAGTTTCAATGTTCCATCCCAACTTCTGTATAGTATACTTAGTAAACTTTTTTTGAACCATTTCAATTCTATCAGCATGAATGTTGTAATATGGGTTCCATATTATACAACAATACTCTAAGATAGACCTAACATATGAACTATAAAGCGATTTAATAGTGAATGGATCCCTACACTCCTTGGAATTTCGTTTTATAAAACCTAACATCGAATTAGCTTTTGAAACCGTAAATTCTATGTGTTTAACAAAATTAAGCTTGGAATCGAAAATAACGCCAAGATCTTTTTTCTGAACAACTCTTTCGAGCACTTTGTTATTAATAGTGTAATCAAAGAAAATCGGCGAATGGTTTCTGTAAAAAAAAAAAACACTGACATTTATTAATATTTAACGAAAGTTGGTTAGAAAGACACCATTCAATTAGTTTTTGAAGATCCTCTTGAAGGAGAAAACAGTCATTAACGGATTTAATGGGTCTGTAAAATTTTAAACCGTCAGCAAATAGAAGTCTTTTAGAAATCAAAAAAAATACCAGGCATGTCGTTTATAAAAATGAGAAATAGAAGGGGACCAAGATGGCTTCCTTGAAGGACACCGGAAGTAACTAAAACTGGTCTCGAAATGAATTTGTCAATAGATACAAAAACACGACCTTTTAGGTAAGACATTAACCATTTCAACATAAAAGAATGAAACCCAAAAATTTCGAGCTTATTCATCAAAATTGAGTGGCTGACTCTGTCGAAGGCTTTGGCAAAATCAGTATAGATCACGTCAATTTGGTGACGTTCTTCTAGGGTATTCAGAACGAAATTCGAGAAGATTGCAAGGTTAGTAGTTGTAGATCTCCCTGCGATGAAACCATGTTGATACGGTGAAATATGTTCTTTAAGAAGGAATATCAGCTTATCATAAACAATTTTTTCAAAGAGTGTAGGAATGCTCGAGAGTTTACAAATCGGTCGATAGTTTGAGATTTCTTGTTTGGGACCAGATTTGTGAATAGGAGTAAGGAAAGATTGTTTCCATTCAGAGAGAAATTCTCCACTACTAAGAGAATTATAAAAAATGTATAAAAGTGGTTCGGAAAGAGCATTCGCGCAGTTTTTTAGCAGAATTGGTGGAATTTCATCCGGGCCAGGGTTAGAATCGCTAATCAGATCCAACAAACCATTTTTGATATCAGAAAGATTTAGTTCTAATTGGTTAATATGAGCTTCAAAATTATTTGAATGAGAAGAAAATTGGTTATTTAACACTGTAATGTTAGATTTCAAATAGTTAGAATTGAAAAAGTCGGCAAATGCGTTGCAAATTGACGACAATTCGGAATAAGTTTTACCAAGGTATTGCATATTATTTGGAATACCATTGGATGATTTTTTTCTTTTGATAAACGCCCAAAAACACTTACTGTTAGATCTCAAATTGGACTCAATAGACAAGATATAATTTTTATACAAAAATTTGTTAAGAACACTGAACTCACGCTCCAAACTAATGTAATTGGTTTTAATTTTAAGGTCATTTGGGGAAATGCGAAGACGTTTGTAAGCCTTGTTTTTTTTGTTGCTTAAATTACATAACCTTGTATTAAACCATGGAGGTTTTGAATTATTTTTTGACTTAACTAAAGGTACATATATATCAACTGCCCTTTTAAGATTATCTTTGAAAAAATTATATGACTGCAATAAAGTTAAGTTACTAAAACTTGAGTGCCACGGAATACTAGATAGAAAACTCGAAATACCATAGAAATTAGCTTTTGCATAATTAAGTTTAAGATTACAACTATTATTGGATTTTATATAATTAAAAAATGAAAAGGAGATATCTAAGGCATTATGGTGAATTGAATTTGGAAAAATTGAATATACTGATTTATCGATTGTCACATTTAAATCTTTATCAACGAAAACAAGATCGAGTATACGATTCAAGCTGTTCTTGCAAAAATTGATTTGAATTAAATCGTAACTAGTGAAAGAATCAATTAATTCTATTTCATATTCAGTTTTTACATTAAATGGCAAAAGTTGAAGCTCTTCGGGGTCAAATACCCAATCAATATTATTTAAATTAAAATCTCCAAGAATAATAACATGATCATTGGTATTAAGTTTAGATACATGATATTGGCAATTATTTACATGAATTTTGTATAGTTCTAATGAGCTTCTGGGTGGGATGTAGCTTACAACGACAATTAAAACGTTTTTGTTTCCAATGTTAATTTTGACTATGACTTGGTCAATATCATAAGAACACGATGAGGCAGAAGATGGTAAAGACAATTCGATGCATGAGAACGAAGAACGTACAGCAAGCAATACACCTCCTCCTCTTTCCAATTTTGATTTCACAGGGCATCGATCTTTACGAAACAAAAAGTAATAATTGTTGTTGCACATTTCGGAATTGTGATGATTATTTGTAAGCCAAGTCTCTGTAATTGCAATGAAGTCATATTGATTGGAAGACATGGATAAGAACAGGTTTTGTAATTTAGTGCGCATGCCTCCTACGTTTTGATAGTAAGCAAAGAGCTGAGTGGCATTCTTTAGATTTGAGAGTGGAATTGACGACAGAGAAGGTGACGTATCAGTTGGTTGTCAATTGTTATTGTTGATGTTAGGTGGCTGTGGAGTCGGTTGAGCTGGTGGATGATGGTTTAATGTGGGTGATGGAAGAGGTGTAGGTGACGATCGTGTCGGAATTATTGATGACGATGATTCAGAGTTACGATGTGTTTTATTAATGTTGTTATTGCTATCAAGCAACACGAACTTTTTTATTTTGACAAAGCATGGCCAAACTGATGAATCCATTACTGCTGAGTATTTTGAAGCTGGAACGCTAAGTTTAAAAGTTATGTACTTAAGTTTGGATAAGTCGGCATCCTTTTTAACAAGTGCATAACATTTGAATTGGTCGGAAGGTAAATTTGTTTTCTGCGATATATGTTTGATTATGTCATCAGGCTTAGTTGCATTGTTAAATTTAGACAAGTGGAGCCATTTATAAACAGGCAGTGCACGAAGAGAAGAAGAAGAGTCAGATCCTATTATAATTTTCGATGATTGTTTTTTATCCATATTCACTGCATTCACTTCGGAGTTCTTATCCAAAAGGGAGACAGCAGATTTTTCAATACAATCTAATTTCGGTAAACTAGAATTTTGATGCGAAGATGATGATGCATTATCTGGATTATTTAAATTAAAAATTTGCGTAGCTGTATCGGCAGAGAGAGACATAGGATGATTATGAAGTTTGTGAGTGCCACTCTCATCAGAGTTTTGTTGGTTTCTTTTTGCAGTCTAACGTGGGGGAGAATTATTAAGAAATAAACTTTTGAGCGCACTAATATCATTTTTAATCTCTAATACACTTAATGAGAGATCTTGAACACTTTTAATAATTGATGAAAAGTTAATGTTCGAACAAGAATTACATTTCCAGAACAAATTATGACAAGATAAAGATTTATAATCTTCATCTGATATTTCTACACAGTTTTTGTGAAAGTGGCGGCCACAATATAGACCACACTCGATAGTTTCAGAAGTTTTGGAACGTTTTATGACAAGATTACAAGATGCACAAATCTTAGACATTTTGAAAGATAATCTACGACCGTCTACGAGAGAAGTTAGTCGATGACAGTCGATTTGAGCACTATCTCGAAGGCATAACAAATTAGACTTACCTTACAGCTTACAGGAGATAAAGTAGGTACATAATGATACATACTGATGTAACTATGTATGCAAACAAAAAATTATCTTCATCTAATCTCTAAGAGAGAAGGTATTCTGCGAATAATATAGAAAAGAAAGGTTTGAAAATATTAAAAAGCGCGCGCGCAGAATTTTGGTAAGCAGAATTTTGAAAAGCAGAATTTAAGAAATCAGAATTTTGAGCAGTAGAAATTCGAAAAGCAAAATTACAAAATAATTATAACCCCAATAGAATCTTGATTCCAACCCTTCCTGTGAAAATAAATTTTGCGAAAATCTTACGGGAAAGTGGACAAATGGAAACAGTCAAATGATGGTCGAAAACGATACTTTTGTATTGGATTCTAGGTGCAATTGTTCAGAAATTGATTTTCGAATGGAACAATTATTTTAGTGAAAGATGTAAATATTCTAGCAAAATGGCAACACTTTATATATTAGAGATCTGTAATATTTTTTTCATCATGTATCATTATGTTCCGTTTTTCTTTTTTAGCATTTTCATTGTTCATTCCTTCAATAAACTTTGCCTTGTAAAGACGTGTTCGTGCTCTCTTTCACTGCATAAATTCTAACAAAAAATTCGAAAACCCCGGAAAACGAGAATTTTTGAATTTGGTCTGAATGCAGGCAAGACCAGGCTCAAGGCGTTCGGCTTGTTTTAAATAAAGCTACTGGCTGGACTTGGCATTTTATTTTCGTGCGCAATATTTGAAGTAATGTTGATATGAAAACTTAAATCCGAAATATGTACATATTCAGTTATGTTTTTATTGCTGATCAATCAATCAAAATCACTTTGGCCTGCAATAGCTAACAGCGCGTGGAGAAAACGTTTCACTGTAATCAATGCATTCCTCCTTTGAAAAACCCGTACCAACTCATTTCTTCACTGGTATTTCTTTAAACTTTAAATATCTATTTCCATCCAATTTTTCTTTTTCTTGATTTTTCTGCATTTATTCAAAATCTTCTATTATGGCATCCTTCAAAAACTTAGCTTCGTGACTTTGCATTGCCTCGATATAGGTTTAAGGAACACCGATTTCAGCTACATACATTAAGTTCATAACGAGCGGGTTTCTTAAACTCTTCCCTTGGACAAAGCATATTACTGATGTTTTCAGTTGATTGAATTGTTTGAAGGGATTATGAGTCTGCTTCGCTATACAAAAGATGTTCGATATCTAAATTTCCTCTGCTAATTTGATCTTGAACATCTGGACATGAGATTGTCTTCTTGGTGGTATTCGAACAATGCTGTTTTACCTGGTTTTTCCGTAGGGTTTTGTAATAGCCTCTTCATTGATCTCACAATTTTTCGCCTCTTTGATTTTTTTGTTTGTAAATCAAAGAGACGATAAATTTGTTGAATTTCCATCATAACCAACCAGAACATACATTTCGCTTTTGTTGTCAAGTTTTGTCCGAAGTACATTTGGAATTAACATGTAGGTATCACAACCAAACTTCCTGCGATGTGAAGGATCTAGCTTTTTTACGGTTCACATTTCACTTCTCAAATACAGTTGAATTTGGCGGTGTGTTTGGTCATCTCGTTGTTATCAATATGAAAAACTTGAATTTTATATCAATTTTCCTCCATACCAACTCTGCCGGCTGATTGAAACAATCAAGTTCATGTATCAGAGTTTTATGAAAAACGCCATTCGGTATCGTGTGAAATCTGTTCTGCTACAGGACCTTGCACATCGCTATGGATAATTTATCCTGGTTTCTTGGCTTTGAAAGTTGATGGCTTAAAAACCAATTTATGTACTTTCCAAATTTGCAAGCTTCACAGAAACAATGGTCGGTGTCATTCAAGTTGACTTCCCCAACGAGTTCTTGTTTAACCATGTCTCTAAGGGTTGCATTATTAAAATGTCTTAATCGCTTATGCCATGTCTTAAGTGTTGCAGTCGATCCTGTGTTGTTAATGTTACCTTCTATAACACTTTTGGGATGTATCGATATTAAAATTATACTGCAGATGTTGTTAGATTCCGTAACCCCAGTGGCATTGGAATGCCATCAGGAAGTTGTTTGGGGATTCGTTATTTTCCTTGTTCCGTGACTGCTTCGGATTTCAATCAAAAGTAAAATGACCTTGTTTTGTTGCAATAATTGTAACATGTTGGCCTTGACATCCCACTTCCTTTTGGTTTTGGATTCCCAAGAGGAAGAAGACGTTACGGTGTCTTTTTGTTTTTAATCGAAGTACTAACTTAATTACTAGACTATCGCTAAGACGGGCAGTAAGATTTGAGATCATTTGTTTAGATTTCTCAATTGATAACTAGGCTTGTCTTAAGCTTCTGTACTTGGATTGGAGAGAACCAGTTATTTTTTGTGATAATAGCTGTATCACTCACGTTGTCTCCTGACTCCCGAATCTGACGTGCAGGATTTTCAACGACTGAGTGCTTATTTTATACATCTTTTTTGTCTCAGACTTCTGTTCATGTTTTTTCCATCAACTCCCTTGAAGTCTTGCAGTTCTCTATAAGGGTAATTTGTAAGAAATCTATAGCGGACGTTAGAAGAAATATAACATCAGCATCTTCTTTCTTCCATAGTTTGATGTCTGAAGCGTTTTTCACATTTGCAAAAGGAACTGGTAGTGCCCGTGGCATAATGCATTGGCTGTTACGCGGAACCTGTGGGTCAAATCCTACTCGTGCCCAAAAGGTTTTTGTTTCACCGTTCACATGTACTGCAACTTGAGAAGAACAGACAACACTTCCAAGAGTTATCAGTCTGTCATGAAAAAAGTGATTCTCAACTTTGTCGTTCGGAATCGGCGTTAAACTGCAGGTTGAGACTCCTCAATTCTTCTTACTCACTCAGATAATTGTTGATGCGTATAAGCCACTTAGGCCTTGGCTCTGTTATTTAAATGTCAAGGAGAATAGTCTTAAGCCAAATGGTATATTCCGCAAACGGCAAAAACTGTGTCGTATAAGTATCTGTTAAATTAATTATGTTGAAAATAACCTCTAAAACTGTTTATATGACCTATGCAGGAAGCTTAACTTTTCTTACTCCTATTTTTTTTCTTATAGAACTGGAATCGTTCGTCCTTGGCCTTGGTTATTCAATAAAACATTGAATATATGTTCAAGCTTGGTTGAGAAGCATTTATGAAAAAAACAAAAAAAAATGCGCTTCCAATTTTTGTTACAAACTCTCGACCTATTTTTATTTTGTTCATGAGGATTTCAAAATAAGTATTTCATTTTTTTTCTAATTTCTATATTTAAACCTTGGTAGCCATACCAAATTCTAAAAGAAATGATAATGTGTATGAGTCGATATCATTCTATTTCAATTTGTCGTTTGAAGTTTGTTTTTTAACTTTTTTATACGGAAAAAATAGAAATCTTTGGTTTTTGTGGTTACTTCGGACGATAAGTTATGAAACAAAATTTCTTAGAAAAAAATTTGTTCTTTCCTTCTCTTCTAAAAAAAAGTCCAAACATTTCATTTCGTGTTGGCTTTTTGGCTATGTAAGCGGCATTCCGATGAAATGTCGTCAATAAAATTGCAACTTTGTTTCCAGCCACAGATTTTCACGGAAATTTTCAACTCGTGGACATATTTTCTCAATAATTTAATTGTGAGAAAAGTTTAAAGTCATCTAAAAATAAAGACTGATATTTTATTGATCTAAAAATATTTCAAAATAGTGACTCCCAGTGACGTTGAAGTTTTTAATTGAAATGAAAATAAATACGTGATGTGTCAAATGTCATTACAGCTGAACTTTTTCCTATGGCTTTGGTATTCCGCATTTTCGCTCAGAATCTTCCCCTCTAAAACTCTTTTTTTTAAGTCCTTAAAGTTTTAAATAGAAAAAGAAACAAAATGTCCCGTTCGACCAAAATGAGAAATATAAAAACCAAACAACAAAGCAAAACATCAACTTGAAAGCAAAGCAACTTTATGACCACAGAGAAGTTTAAAACTTCTCACAGAAAAATAAGCAGAAAACTAATTTAACGCCATGACACAAACAAGTTGCATTTTCTCATTCCTCTCATTCATGATGGTCAAAGAACGACACCAACGCGACTGTTTGTAGTTCAACAAACGAAATCTGCAACGCAAAATCCTCTTCATCCAACAACACAGCTAGCTTGTCCATGGTATAAACCATCTATGCTAAAGGACACAAAGACTAGAGTGCAGAAATCTGCTGGTGCCTTATCCATGATCCCAAGCATCTGAGTGCCAAAAAGTAAAAAAATAGACACAAAAAAATAGAACGAAAAATATATAAGAAAGCAGCAAATATATGGCCGTTCATTAAAACAAGCTCAACAAAAATTATTTCGGAATGTCCTTTATTATAAATACAAGAGTGCAACTAAGCACATTCTTCCATATTCCATGCGCATACAGACTCTAACTTATGTATGAATGTTCATTTTGTATAAGGAGTGAATTTTTTGGAAGAGTTTCTTTATAAAAATGACAACGCAAGATTTGAACATGCAGTCATTGTGGAGAACAGCGTGGTTAACGAAAATTGCAGTGCGGCTATGATTTTTTTTTCTTTTCTGTATTTTTTCGTTTACCGAAATTTCTATTTGTCGTTTCTGCACAACGAACAGCAGCAGCAATGACACGAAGGACACTAGTTTTGGTTATAGGGGTCAGAAGCAGAATTTAGAGTATCATTTCGTTCCGTCATGATTCGTGGCTTTTTGTCCTGGACTACTTTTGGATTTTGGTTTGTACACAAAAAAGTAAAACTAGACACAATGGCTAGCTTGTTAGTGTTGTTTTGTTTTTATGAAATGAACTTAAATTTTTGTTTATCGGTTCAAGGATCCTGGAAAAATGCTCATGTAGCTTTCTTATTTTCTAGCAAAGTAAAATTTCATCATTTTATGGAAATGGTTGATTGTTGTTTTTTTTTTTTTGTTAATTTTTAATACAAAATTGCAACGAGAAATATCATTTTCTTTTTAATCCAAGTAAAAATCAAATCAAAAAGAAGAGTCATAGCCTGGTTGGAAATAACGTTAACATTCTTCATTAACTTATTCTTTTATCAAATGTTGCAGGACATTAATTTGTTAATTGTCTTGTTTTGATAAGCTATCAATTTTTTGAAATGCTCTTAATATCAGTGAAGCCAACACGATGTCTCACTGCTGTAGTGACTTGATGACATCAAATATTTTGTTTGCTAAGCCAATATCAACATTTTCTTTGATAGAAATGTTGCAGTGCAACAAGTTTAGTTCTAATAATGGTGCTTCCAAGCATAATATCGAACTAAGGAATACTTCTTTGACTTCAATAACACTCTCATTCTAATAAACATCGCTGATGGTGGAGACACCATGAAAACAAAATTCCTTAATTTTGCATAAAGATATCGACGCATAATTATGGACCTCCCGATCTCGATCCAGGCCAAAATGGAAATGTTAGGAAAATTTTACTCCAGGCAGCTTAAAACCCAAGAAGTTGTTTAAACTCTTCCACCATAAAGAAGCATAGAAGTCCAGGGGCAAAATTTTCTGATTTGCCGATTCTGACGAGCCAGAACTTACAGTGGTCCCTACTCCCTACAACGAAAGCTCATTGTTTGACAAGAAGTGAATACAAGGAACTATTATATGCATTCGGAACACTGCATGGTAACTCTGTAAAAATATATCCGAGCAGATCGCGAGCTCTAATAGCGCTGAATAAGAGATTATCGGATCGAACATGAGAAGCACTTGATCTTTGGAAGCAAGAGTAGAAGAAGTACAAAATTTATTTCAGATTGAAAAAGATTACATTTTATTCATTGTTCAAGAACCTGAACCAAGAGAATTATGTATAATGGTTAAACCAAGAGAATACTGACTAGTAAAATGCAGGAAGGTAGTTGTCCGTGGCTTAGTGGTTAGGTGCGTTGGCTGCTAAGCAGAACGTCGAGGGTTCGAGTTCTACTCGTGTCCATAAAGTTTTAATTTCATCTTTCACGGGCACTGCCTCTTGCGAAAATTGACAAAACTTTCAAGAGTATCAATCTGTCGAATCTGTCGTGAAAAAACTTAAACTGTAGGTCCCCTCTCAATTCTTCACACGCACTAAGATAATTGTTGACTTTGTACTGGGGAGCATTTGACAATATGACTTAATTATGCAATAACTTTTTCCCCACAGTGATTTGGGAATTTTGGACAACACAAAAGTTAAAGTAAACAAAAAATCTTTCAATTGATAAACATCTTGTCGTTATTGGATCCTAGGTCAAGGTGAAAACAAGAAATCCCTTACTACTTGTGAATGACTTTATTGTGCAATAACTTTTTCCACACAGCGAAGTTAAAGTAGACAAAGAAACCTTTCCATTGATATATATCATGTCGTTATTGGTTCCTAGGCCAGCTTCCATACATTTTTGCCGGTTCTCCTTTGTCGAAGATTCTGAATGAAGTTATCAACTGCTAATTTGAAAAGCCTGGCTAAGCTCATATTTTTGGGCATTCTTAGGGAGAGATTTGGATTTCGTTTTAAAAATACGTAAAGCCAATCGTCTGCAGCTATTTTTGAAACTTCCCAACTTGGTGAATGTTATTGGCCTTGGCAAAGTCATAAACAAATTTCTTAAAAGTTTCTTTTCATAAACCATAAGCATAGAAAGAACACAAATGAACCCCTAACACAAGGCAAATGTGCCCCATTTGAAAAAGTCAAATGTGCCCCAAAGGTCGTTTACAGCTATTTTTTTTTTTTTTAAATCAATGTTACACTTTCACAATATTTACTTTAATTTATAAGTTTTAAAGGGAAAGCACTATCAAAATAATGTTTCACAATAAAAATACACTTTCACAAAACTCACAAAATGCTTACGTACCGTTGGTGGAAAATTACATCAAGTATCTGGAAATTACAAAAACGCGTGTTGCTCGTAGAAAAGTTGAAGCAAGACTGTCACAGTTTACTACATTGTTTTTTAAATCAAATAAGGCGCCGTTTTCAATCCCAATTTTTCTTCTTAAAGGCTATGTTCACACTTAAAATCGCAAAGTCAAATGTGCCCCTACGTCAAATGTACCCCAGTTTACCCTACACACATTCTCGATAGGTGTTAACTATAAAAGAACTCTTGACCATATCGATCAGATTTTAAGGAAACCAAATCTAAGCAACTCTGTGAACTTCCAGGTCCACAAACCAGGCGCAGGGATATATTTTTTGTTTGAGTATGCAGACGGCCATTCACAATGGTATCACAATGGACCATTGCGGTTTGAGTGTCAATAACATCTACACAGTCACTCTAACCCAACCGAGATTTTGCGAATTGACCACAATTCGCAAAATCTCGGAGGGTAATTGAAGGCGCCAAAACATGAAATTAAGAGATCACGCAATAAAATATAATATCTAATAGTTAGTGCTGTGTTACTTGTTGCCCCATCTTGTTGGAACAACATATCGTCCCAGTCATGATCTTCAATCGCCGGCCAAAGAAAAATCAGTAACCGTCCACCCATTGGCATCTTCGAAGAAATACTGACCACTTGAGTCACTTTTTCTAGATGCAATCGATTTTGGCTTGATAATAGATATCACACCTTAAATATAAATCTAGGTTAAAAGAGTGACCTCAATGGCCCATTGTGATACCACTAAAGAGGTTACTCAAGGGAGAGTAATGAACTTAAACAAACCATTTAGTAAGGGGATAACCGAGATAGTAATTCCTTCTATTAGAGAGTGCCGTCCATGTACAAGAACATATCATATCAAGTACATAGAAAGTGTAGGACTGTTTCCTCTTCCTCCTCGCCCAATCAGCTTCTACAGAAGTCATTTGTGTAGACCCTTAGCCTCAAAGCATGTCTAACTATGAAGCAGTGTCCTGTTATCACTCCAATTATGGAGCTTATACTTTGTCTGGTCAGAGAAATCAAGCCTTTTGATCGCTTCAGGTCTATGCTTGCCCATATTTGTTTGGTTGCTATAGGCAGGTGGCACTCTGTGACCATCTAGCATTTGTTGATTTTAGAGCATATTGTTTGAGAAAATGTAGCAAATGTAGCAAATGTAGCATGTAGAAAGTGGTGTTCCTATGCAGTTTCTTTGTCTAATAGTGGGCGGAAGTGTTCCGGTTTTGGCGAGCTCGTCATCTTTGCAATTCCTTGGAATGTCTCTGTGACCCGTCACTCAAATGAGGTGAATGTTAAACTGTTCTGTTAGTACTTTCTGATCGATTGAGAGGTGGCTCTAAGCCTCACGCCTGAGATGTCTGCCACCATTTTGGAGAACATGTCAAGGGGTGTTAGGTTTAGAAGCACCTCCAAAGCTGGTGTTGGTGTTGAGTGACTTGCTTCCGTGATGCACAGTTTAATTTTATGAATTAAGGATTTTCCTTTTCACACTAAGGGTTGTATGGGGTCTGAGCACTTAAATTTTCGATTTGTTATTTTTTTTTTTAAATCTTTCACGATTTCCAATGAATCTTTCCACCCATGTTTTGATAGTTTTGTTCATTTAAGTTCTGGTGGCTTTAAAATTTAAAATTATACTTATTCAAGCTTTAATTAAACAAAATGTTAAGTTCAAGGCGAAAATATGACTTGAAGCTGCTACTACCTCTTTTTTTCCATTTAATAATCGTTTGTTGGCCTTTTTCGTTTCAAGTCGCTTTCAGCTAGCAAATAATTGCTTCCGGGCATAGAGTGTTCAAACTCACTCGCTTTATTCTGAAACATCACTTGCTACACAAATTGAACAAAAAAAAGAATGCTAAATTAAAAAGCAAAATAACTTTTCCTTCCTTTGGTTTTATTTTATTTTTTTTTCTTGCAAGATTTTTGTCCACCTCTTAAATAAATTTTGCAGCTTGTGCTTAATGAAAATGTAATTAAATTTTTTTCTTCAACTTTTTCATGGTTCGGTTTGTTGAGTTGTCCTTTCAACTGTTCATTTTTATGTTTCTTTTTGTCCACTTTAAAAATAGCAAGAAAGTCGAAGTCAAAGTTTCAAAGTTTTATTTAAAGTTTTTTTGGTTTATTTTCACATTTAATGGAAAATGTTTTCTCAAAATAGATTTATGTTGGTTTTTTTTAATGAAGAAACAACTTTAAATGTCTTCCCTTAATTAAAGAACATCAATTTTAGTGGATTAAAATTTAACCAAATTTATGATTTTTTATTAATAAAGAGGTTCACTATGGCGTATGCGTGTTTTGTTTCAAGAACATGAGGTATTCAGATTTTGTAGATTTCCAGATCAAATTCGAAGTACCATAACAAGACAAAAGTTCAAACCAACAGCAAAACAAAGTTTTCTCAATTAATTTCAAAATGATTTCAAGAACTTTTACAACCGGAAATGCAACTTAAAACAATCGTTTACTGCCATCTGTAAACTTCGAAGCAAATAAACATTTGTTCAATGAACTGGTTTATGGTAGCACAAGGCTACTGACCAATTCGATTTTTTTTTGTAGTACGAAGCATTTGCTGAACTATGAAGTTTTTCATTTAATTTTTTGTTTTAAGTGAAATTACTTCTTCAGGTAACTTAAGAGACAAAGAAGTTAATGGCGATTCCAAGATTCTAGGAAATATATATTAACTGCCGGTGTATGACTTACCGAGGAGGCAGCAATTTAAGACTGCATTCCATACTCGCTTACGTAACGAATGTTGCTGTTTGTGAAGCAAAACCAGAACTTAGTTTTCCGAGGAGTCAAACTTGCTAAAGTTTTGAGTTCTTTACGATTTAGGTGTAAGGTGATTAGAGTAGGAGAAATTGGAAAAGACCGTTAGCCACAAAGAATGAAATTTAAGACTCATATCAAACTGACATTACGGTGGCTTGGAAGTAAATAGATGTACGTTTAGTGGGGATTGTATTGTGGTGGTCTCATTGGACCATTTATTTTTGAATGAGGCTGGGAACAAGGTTTTGGTGAAGAGACATGGATTTCGACAACCTATCGTTTTCTTAATGGTGCGCCGCCACCGCCGTGCCATGAGAAACCTTGAGTTAAAGCTTTTACTCCGCTTATGTGGCATTTAGTACGAAATTCAAACCTTGGGTCGTATGCAAAAAGATGAGATCAAACTCTTTACTCACTTTTTTGAGAACTTTCTTAAGGTTGTATGCAAAAAAATAATTATTGACCGAGTTAGATCTC
This sequence comes from Sphaerophoria taeniata, assembly GCA_943590905.1. Lineage (NCBI taxonomy): Eukaryota > Metazoa > Arthropoda > Insecta > Diptera > Syrphidae > Sphaerophoria > Sphaerophoria taeniata. The sequence goes on along the minus strand of OX016540.1, from coordinate 249,550,374 downwards.
ACTTGGTGAGTTCAATCTCAGAGGGATGAGATCGATCTCAAAACGAAAGCTCGCCATGAGATTGAGCTCGTTTTCATATGCAAAAAGATGAGAAAACACTTGGTTACATGAGATCGATCTCACAAATTGTTAAGCATGGCATATCTCGGACTCACTTCACATAAAACTGTAAGGGTTGCTGAGTTTGTTGTTAATTCTGTCGGACAAAGAATTAATAAAGAAAGAAGGTGTCCAATTGGAAAGATTTTCGTCGGTTGTATCGGTTTACCCCAATAGGAAAATTGGGAAAACAGAGTACCTTACACTAATGAATTGAACTTTACCATCTTTACTGATGGTTCGAAAATGATTACTGGAGTAGGGGCAGGTTTCTATTCGGAAAATCTTAACCTTGCCAGTTCATTCAGACTTCCCCACCATAGCAGTGTCTTCCAAGCCGAGATCTTGGCAGTGAAAAACACTGCTAATCAAATATCCATGATGGCGATATCACACGCTGATATAACCTTTTTCATTGATAGCCAAGCAGCAATAAAAGCAATCTCTGCCACGCAAATCAAGTCAAAGCTTGTTTCTTTCTGTCGCGAAGAGCTAAGGGTTCTTGGTATGCAGCATTACGTAAGACTCTGCTGGGTTCGCGGTCACAGTGGTGTGCCGGGAAACGAAAAAGCGGATGAGCTTGCAAGAGAAGGCTCGGTACTTGATAACTCTCTCATAGACCATAACATTAAAATTCCTCAATGCGAATAAAAAAGAAACATTAGTAAAACTTTCATTCAAAAAGCAAATGATAGATGGAACCTACTAGAAACCTGCGGTAATACCAGGAAATTCTGGCCTTATTACGACAAGAAAAAATTCGATAGGATTCTACTTCTTAAAAAACCGTCCCTCCAGATCCCTTATTAGCCTGATAACGGGACATAACCTACTTGGCTACCACAAAAAGAAGATGGGGCTTAGTAAAGACGACATATGTAGAGGCTGCGGAAATGAAGAAGAGCACGAGAACACGGCTCACTTTCTATGCCACTTCTAGCACTCTGCCGTACTAGATATAAATTTTTAGGCAACTATTTCTTTAATGAACTAGAAGAACAGTAGGCAATTGCCTACTGAACTTTATCAAGTCCACCAAATGGCTCGACTAACCATTTAATCACTGCAGAAGTTACAATACTTCAGAGTATTACAAGGGATCAACATTGATCTAAGTGTGACGGTCACAAAACCAACTGTCAGCCCATTTTAACAAACCTAACCTAACCTTTATCGGTTTAGTGAAGAAGGTGTGCGATTGTTGATGGAAGAATTTTTGGGGCCGAGCTCAGAAACACGTGGTGGTGCTTTCACAAACCAAGAAAAAATAAGAATCTTTCTGCAATAGGTATAAATAGGAGACACCGGATTGCAAATTAGTGTTGGTGAAGACGTTGGAGTTGATCAATCAACAGTGTTCATCGTTGGACAGTAAGTTTCTGCAGAAATATCAAGCCATGCACAGAATTGGATTATATTCCCACATACTGTGAAAGAAATCCAAAAGCGCAAAGGTTATGGAGCAGGAAGTACGAGTTTCCTTATGCTATTGGTGCTCTAGATTGCATTCATGTCCGAATAAGGAAACATGTCCTCTCTAGAGAACAAATGTTTGGTGTAATGAACGGATCCGTTGGGTGGACAAATCTCTACATGTTCTGTGACCATGCTTTAAATTATCGAAGAAGCTTTCCTACCTTTTAATTCTTTTTAATTCTGTCTTCCTAAAAATATTAATTAATAAATTTCTAGAACAATTTATAATATGAATTTGTACAAACGTAAACTAAAACGCAAAAACCAATAGTTATCAAAAGATCATTTACTTTTTTTCTGTTTGAGCGAATGTAAAACAACAAATTATATTCTTTTTGTATAACGAGAAATCTAATGTAAACCTACCAACTATTTATTTTATTATTTTATTAAAGCAAATGTTATTTTCTGGCAGACGGCAATCTTGCCATGTCCATATATTATTTTAATTTTCAAATTGTAAAAAAAATGTTTTTAATGAAATAAAGGAATAATAATAATAATAATAATAATAATAATAATAATAATAATAATAATAATAATAATAATAATAATAATAATAATAATAATAATAATAATAATAATAATAATAATAATAATAATAAGGAAACATTTGAATTATTATGAGGAGTACATTAATTATACTCCATTAATGTTCAAGCTTTGTGCAATGCGGAAGAAAAGTTTGCAAGTGTTGAAGTTTGCTGGCCAGGATCCTTACACGTCTCCCGTATTTTGAAAAACTCTTTACTATATAGTCACATGAATAATAATAACTTCCGTATCACTAATTATATAAGCAACATTGTCACTTTCAGACGGCATTTTTTATGCACGCGCTTCCCATTGCGCGGTCTGCAGGGGTAAGGCATCATCGGGTGAAGAAATCATCCTAAAGATTTCCATGTCGTCTGCGTACATTGAAAGTTGGGAATTTACAATCAAAGAATCAAGTATAATCATAACTAAGCTACGAAAAGAGCTTTGAGATCGATCTCAATTTCAACGAGTAATAGCTGTTGAGCTTGAACTCGTTTTTTTGCATACAAAACTAAGTCTGAGTTCCACCCTGCTCGATCGATCTCACAGGTGAGTTCAAGCTCGTCAGCTCAGACTCTGAGTTCTTGCTCATCTTTTAGAATATGACCCCTTATCTCCACATAAAAGCTCAGTACATTAGAGGAACTCTTCTTTCTCCAACACTTGTAAGGGGTGATGGTCGTCCTCGTTTTGCCGGCATAGATTTCAGACCCAATATGACCAACTGCGCTTCCCCTTGTGTAGATGCTATTTGTGCTTTCATCTTGTTTGAAGCGAAGCGTGTGAGTGAGACTATGGTCAAGTCAACAAAAAAGCAATTCAATTTTTTACGAGTGACTGGTCCGAAATATGCAGTGAACCTTTACATTGCTACTCGCTTCGGAACTTCGTGTTTCTCGGATTGGTGATGTTTAAAGATGAGCACTAAGTATGTGTGCGTATATTAAGGCTTTCCCTAGTTTATCAACGTAGTTACTCTGGCTTTCAACTTCTAGGCAACCATTTTGCAACAAATCTTTCCTTGGGTATCAAAGGAGCATTTCCCCAGCTATTCTGGTATTTCAACGGACAGATCCGGGAGTACACTTAAACTGAATGATCAGTTTCCGTATTTTAGGAAGAATAGAGAGTTACCACTTCTCAAACCTGTTTTTGTTGTCCACGGTTTGCTCCCTTAAGCACATTTTATGAGCAGGGCCGTCTTTACCCTTTTGGGGGCCCTGGGCACTTTTCGAAAATGGGGCCCTTGTATGATTATATAAAAATGTTGTGTTGTGTAATAAAGGTATACACAAAAAAATCACATAACTTTGAATTGATATTTATTCTTTTAATTTTTATTAATTCATTAAAAAGATAAATAGTTATTGCAGCATTTAAAACATAAACATAAACAATGTAAGAATAAAAACAAAAAATAATTTGATTTGAGATTAGCAAAATCATTGATCACATCTTCAAAATCGATGCCTCTGAGGATTTCGATTGACATCAGCGACAAACATGTCAACCTTTCTTGAATTATTGTAGTTCTGAGTTCGTTTTTGATACTTTTTAACTTAGAGAAGGAACGTTCACCACTGCAATTGGTCACCATCATACTTAACAAAATTCTTAGTGCAATTTCAACATTTGGAAATTCATCTTCAATTTTATTAGTTTTTAAAAAATTATAAGGCTCTAGAATGTTGTCAGTTTTTTTCATTTTCGTGTCGACTAATTTTCAAGTAGTCTTTTAAATTTAGGCATTCAGCATGTAGTTCATCTACGTTCACATCTTCGGTGTAAAATTTAGCAAACGATTTGCAGTTCTTATTAAGTCTTCTGAATTCACATTTTTTAATCGAAAAAAAAGTCAAAACCGTTGGCCAATTTTCGTATACGAACCTAGTCGCTGTTTCAAATGAACGCTTAGTGTGTCGACAATGGGAAGAAAGGTTTCAATTTTAAATCTTTATTTCCCAGTCAGAATTACTGACGGCTCTGGCAAAAAAAGTCTGGCGTGAGCTTCTACACCTCATCCTTTCAGAAAGGTCCTTTTATTCGGAATCCGGGTATTTTTGTTTGGCTGATGAATCAAAGTTATCAAAATTGTCCCTGAACCCAATTATAAATTCATCTATTGCACTCAGCAAATTTATTGCAACATCCAGGGTAATATTTTGTTTTTGAAGTAAAGTACTTGTTTTATTAATTCTTTGCAATACAGAGTTCCAAAGTTATGTAAGTATGGTAAATTCAAGCTTGGACATTTTTTTGCAAAGACTAAATGCTTCCTCTCTGGCCTCTCGTGCCTGTCCTAAATCGTTCGCGATAGACATAAAAGCTTCTTCAATTTCTTGATGACCTTTATATAAGGCGCTTAGATCATCAGCTCGCGCCGACCATCTTGTTTGAGAAAGACTTTTTAAAACTTTTTTAAGACCTAAATGAGCAGTCAACACACTCCATCGATGAGAAGATATCGAAATAAAGTTATACAATTTTTGAATAATCTCATTGAATGGCCAAAAACAAAAACTCCTTACCTCTTTACCTTGAAATCTTAAAAAATTGAGTGCCGTTCATCCGACGGATAGTTAAATCGCCTATTAATGAGTTACTGCGTTGATACAAAGTTGTATGCGCGTAGCAAATATAGAAACACCATTATCTTTATTTTTTCAACAGATACAGTGATATTCAAAATATGTTTTTTTTTGTTTCTGTCAGAAAGCCAACTGCATTGCCACTCAGTTAGTTATTCATATTTCTGTTTTAATTTGAATATAATTTCGCAGGGAATGTGATTTAAATTGTTCAGCAAAGGTTGTTGTTCAGCAAGGAAAGTACGAATTCTGATCATTCTTTATGCATCTAAAATTGTAACGAAATATTTTTTTTTTTCTTGAAAATAGATCAATAAAGGTTAAGTGATGTTTCAGCAATTTGGGGGCCCCTGCTGATTGCGGGGCCCAGTGGTAAAGAGGGGTCTGTTTATGAGCGAAATAAACAGCAGAGATGCAAATTCCACAGCCGAGCGAATAAAAGAAAAACAGGAGTTGAATTGTTAATACGACAATGAAACGATTTTAATGATTATAGAATTAGAAGTGATTACATACATGAATACAAAAACTACGAATAATTGATTTGTGAAAAAAACAAATGTATGAATTTTCTAAACAGGTGAAAAACAGTAAAGTGTTTTCTATGATGTTAAAATGTTTATAAAGCATCACGGAACAGTGAAATCGCCAACACTCCCCCTCGTTACGTGACCACTGGAAGCACACCAATAGTTAAGAGACAATGCATATGCTTAACATTGGCCAAAGGTTTCGTTAAAAGGTCGGCTCCCATGTCTTCAGTCCTTAGGTAACGTAGTTGAATGTTGTTGTTGGGTAAGGCTTCCCGAACAAAATGGTGCCTTACATCAATGTGCTTGGTTCTGGAGTGAAAAACAGGATTTGAGGCCAGCTTTTGAGCTCCAATGTTGTCGCACAGAATTGAAAAATCATCCACTAAAGATTCGAATCCAAGCTCTTTAACAAATCGTTGTAGATAAATACCTTCTTTCACGGATTATGTTAGACCCATGTACTCTGCCTCGGTGGAGGAAAGAGCCACAGTTCTTTGCTTGCGAGATTTCCATGTAACAGCAGAACCAGCAAGTAGTAAAACATATCCAGTATACGAGCGTCTGTCATTTGGGCTATTCCCCCAATCAGCATCCACCATACCTGTCAGTATCGATTTCGATGATGAATAAATCAGTCCCATTTCCTTGGTACCCTGAAGATAGCGTAGAACCCGTTTCGCTGCAACCCAATGTTCCTCCTTGTAATTATCGTTGAATTGACTAAGCCAGCTTACGGCAAACGCGATGTCTGGCCGAGTACCCGTTGCTAGATACATCAGCGATCCTATCATTTCACGATACGGTAGCTTCTTGTGTTCTAAACTGGCTTCCTTCACGTTATGAACTTTTGAGGCTCCAAGACACATCGGGGTGGAGACCGCCTTACAATCAGCCATTCCAAAACGCTTTGATAAGTCATCGATGTAACCGCGTTGATGTATGGAATATCCATCGGATCGTTTGACGAATTCCAATCCAAGACAGCATCGGATCTCTCCAAGATCTTTTATACCGAATATTTTAGACAAGCTTGACTTGATGTTTTGGACGTCGTTTTTATTTCTTGATATAATAAGGATGTCATCTACGTAAACGATCATGATAAGTATGTCTCCCCCTGAACCTCGAACGTACTCGCACGGATCGGACATCGTTGGGCGTAATCCCAAGTCCTGAAGCTCATGACTTAATTTTTCATACCAACAACGACCAGCCTGCTTAAGACCATATAGTGCCTTCTTAAGTAAACAAACTTTATTACCTTGTTGAATCTCTCGCAGCATGTGTTTGGCCTTGCGTTTAACTTCTTCATCCTCTTCGTTTCGTAGAATGAATCGGAGACACTCAACTGTCATTTCTGGTATCTCCATAAGTATTTTCTCTGAAAGCTCGCCGTTCAGATAAGCAGTTGTGACATCTAGCTGGTAAATGGTCATTCCATATTGAGATGCGATTGCAGTGGCCAAACGGATGGAGCTCAATCTTGTGACTGGAGCAAAAGTTTCCTCGAAGTCTATACCTGGACGCTGAGAGAAACCTCTGGCAACGATTCTTGCCTTTCTGCGTTCTAGAGTTCCATCTGGAGAAAACTTATTCCGAAGTATCATCCTGCTTCCGATGACTTTGTCCGTAGGTTTGCGATCCACTATCTCCCAAGTATCTTTTAAAATGATGCATCTCAATTCAGTTGCCATGGCTTTGTACCACTCTGTAGCGTCGGATCCAGAAACTGCCAACTCGAGATCAACCTCAGCCATAGAACAATTTTCAAAAATTACCTGATTCATCTCTTGAGTTTTGAATTCCTTTCTCGGTCGACCAGGTTGACCGGTCCTCACAATTCGTGGTCTTCCAACACATCTTCGCTTATGTTGTTCAGGTGTTTCTTCTTTCTCGTTGGAAGCATCTTCGGTAACGTTTGATTCCATATCACTCTGATCTGACTCTGACTGATCAGCGCCGCCGGCGCAATCGAAAATTTCTGGTTTATCATTATTTTCAACATTGTTCAAAGGTAACTCAATTTCGACCTGCTGACTTTCAGACGGAATCTTGTCAATATTGTCTTCCATAAATTGGACATCTCGAGAGACTACAACTTGTCGCTTGTCTGGAATCCATATTTTGTATCCGTTGTTTTCATTCGGATAGCCGATAAATATACCTTCTTGTGACTTGGGATCAAGTTTGTCTCTATTTGGTGTTCTCTCTAAGATGAAGACCTTATAGCCGAACTCTCGAAAATGACTTACTTCGGGACGATTCCCAAAACGAACTTCGTATGGAGTTTTGCCGTTGAGTGACTTGGAGGGGCTTCGATTTCTGATATAATTCGCAGTTGCGAGAGCCTCTGCCCAAAATGCTTTGGGTAGGCCAGACTGAATCAGAAGACATCTTGCCATCTCCACGAGCGTGCGGTTTTTGCGTTCCGCAACTCCGTTCTGCTCCGGGTTATAAGCGACTGACAATCGCCTTTTGATACCCTCAGAACTCAAATACGTATCGAAATCGTTATTCTTGTATTCAGTCCCATTGTCCGACTGCAGACATTTCACTTGGAACCCACTTTCCTTCTCCAATAATGCTTTGACGTTTTTGAATTGAGAGAATACTTGATTTTTCCTTCCAAGAAAACGAACTTCACACCATCTGGAGTGATCATCGATGAAGGTAACGAAGTATTTCGCCCTTCCCATTGACTCAGTCCTCATCGGTCCACAAACGTCCGAGTGGATGATCTCGAGAATTTGAGTCGTACGTACCGAGCATTTAGGAAAGCTACTACGAATCATCTTACCTTGAACACAGATCTCACATGGCAAATTTTCCATCGATTCAACAGAACTTATTCCTCCAATGGCCTTCGTACGGATGGCTTCAGACAGGTCTCGAAAGTTTAAGTGTCCAAAACGTCGGTGCCAAAGTTAAAGACTTTCTTGGTTCGTGATTCTTGATGACCAGCATTTTTCGTCACTTGTGTGAATAAAATAGAGTCCATCTTCGCGTTTCGCAGTCAAAACCACGTTTCCATTTCTGTCAATCACTCTAGCACTGTCGAAAAGTACTTGGTACCCATTGTCGGTGATTTTTCCAACAGACAATAAGTTTGTACGAAGATCTGGAACGTATAAGGTGTTAGCCAGTTCCAGTTTCTTGTGCTCGACCACGAGCTTTTATATCAGCTGAAGCGCTGCTAGCCAGGCACAACTTTTCGTTCTGTAACTGAACCAGGTTTAAAAATTCATCTGGATTCTTACACATATGCGATGTATATCCGCTATCTAAGCACCAGGGTAAGCTTTTATTGTTAATGGATTGCAGTGCACTTTCAAGCTTATTTTGATTTGTTAGGAATAACAACTCTTCCGCAGTCCTGGCGCTATGCTTATCGAATTTTTTCGGACAGTTTGTTCGCTTGTGTCCTGGCTTTTTACATCGGTAACAAATAATCTTCACCTGGTTTTGTTGATCGGGGGGACATCTTGCTTTTCCTCTCGGCTTATGGTTGCTCCTAAATTTCGGATGAAATTTTCCAGCTACAAGTGCATTCGGATGCGGCGTTTCGTGAGATTCGTTCTTTCGAGACTCGTATTCCTCGATGATCTTGACGCGTAGATTCTCTGCTGTCGGCAATTCATCCCGAGACTCAATAGCACAACGAAAATTGTTGAAACTTGATGGTAAGCTATACAGAAGCATGATTGCCAATAAGTCTTTGTTGATCTCAATTTCCATGTCTTGAAGTTTGTCGACAGCGTCGAAGAACTTGTTCAAATGTTCGCGTACATCATCGCCCTCCTGCATTCTTTGAAGAGTAAGTTGCTTCAGCAGCGTCGCCTTACGCGCAGGCCCTTTCGACTGGAAAACTTTTTCAAGTTTGAGCCACACGTCCCTTGAAGTCGTACATCCCTTCACTTGCTTTAGTTCGACTGCACTTATGCACAGAATAATATCAGACTTCGCCTTCTGATCACCTCTTTTCCAGCTTTCACGATCGACTGGTGGAGCCGCAGGCCCTGGCTCAGTTTTGATGCCATTAACGTATTCCCAGGCGTCGTTTTTCACTAGAAGTGCTTCCATGTGCATCCGCCACGTATCATAATTGTCCTTGTTAAGGGTTTCAATTTTTCCAGACATCGGCGCGTTCATTCTATAAATTGTTAATTAAATTAAGGCAGTTAATTCTATGATAGAATATCTGGGCCCATAACCTATGAGCGAAATAAACAGCAGAGATGCAAATTCCACAGCCGAGCGAATAAAAGAAAAACAGGAGTTGAATTGTTAATACGACAATGAAACGATTTTAATGATTATTTATAGAATTAGAAGTGATTACATGAATACAAAAACTACGAATAATTGATTTGTGAAAAAACAAATGTATGAATTTTCTAAACAGGTGAAAAACAGTAAAGTGTTTTCTATGATGTTAAAATGTTTATAAAGCATCACGGAACGGTGAAATCGCCAACACATTTCCTACAAAAACTGTCTGTGAACTTTATTTAATTCAGTTGTAAAAGTTCATACAAAACTTTTCTCATAAGTTCTGTGTCTGTAGTGGATATGAATAATATTTTGTTGTAATTTTGTATATACAGGGTGATTCACGAGCGTTGTGCCAAAAAGCTAGAGCGTGTAGGTTGAGTTGAGACAAGAAAAAAATCGTATCGGAGGGGGGGTCTATTGCCCCCCGTTTAGCCGGGAGGGGCAATTTTCTGAAAAATTGACTTATTTTGTTTAAAAAAATATTAAAAATCAACGGCTTCGTTTACAACACCGTGCTATACTTTTCTGAAAAGCCAAAAACTTCTTCTTTCACCTTGTTTTTAAATTAAATTGTTTCAACGAATAGTTTAAAAAAAAAAATTTTCAAACTCAAAATTTTCAAAAAAAAAGCAAAAAAAACATTTGTGAACTAATTTTTTTCAAAATTTTATGTAATTAAGTACTAATTTTGTTTTAAAAATTCAGTGTGTTTGTTAATTTTTAGTCAAAAACAGAAAACCAGATGCAAAAATGTCTTTTCGTTTTTGAGAAATTAAGAAAAAATCAAAACCACTTTTTTCTAAAAAAAATCTTTGTTTTTATTTTTACCTATCTGGACTTTTAGTTTAATTTATTAGTTTAATTTATATTAAGTAGAAAAGTATTGGATTTTCCCTGGATTAATCATTTTTTTCATTGATAACGTCTGCCATTGACCTTTCACTTCTGGCTCTCAGTGCTCTCGTCGGCGGATTCTTGAAAACATGCTGCGACTTGGGCGCCATCTATTGGGATATCTTTCAGCGTAGAGTCTTTCAGCTTCCCGATCTCGACAGTGAGTTAAACCGTAGCAGAAGTTCCTGTCCGATAACTCTTCTCGAGCGTATGAGTTTGTTATTGTTATGTGTTGATGAGTTAATATTTTAATTGTAAATGGTTGTTTAGTAAATATGCGATGCCTTTTATTTACCTATAGGTTGTTAATTGTTTTTTCATTCAAGAAAAAATGCGGTTTAATTATCTTAAGCCCCTAGCAGGTAGAACTCTTCGCCAGTGAGTGGCCGCGGCCCCAGGTATAGTAAGAAAAAATTACAGGTCAGTTTTCAGACGTTATCAATGAACAAAATGATTAACTCAGGGAAAATCCAATACTTTTCTACTTTATTGAGTCCTCATAAAACTCCAATTACAAAAAATTAAATTTATAAATTAAACTAATAAATTAAACTAAAAGTTTTTTTTTTTAATTTCTCAAAAACGAAAAGACATCTTCGCATGCGGTTTTCTGTTTTCGACTGAAAATTAACAAATACATTGAATTATTAAAACAAAATTAGTACTTAATTACATAAAATTTTGAAAAAAATTAGTTCAAAAATGTTTTTTTTTGCTTTTTTTTTTGAAAATTTTTAGTTTGAAAATTTATTTTTTTTAATCTATTCGTTTAAACAATTTAATTTAAAAACAAAGTGAAAGAAGAAGTTTTTGGCTTTTCAGAAAGGTATAGCACGATGTTGTAAACGAAGCCGTTGATTTTTAATATTTTTTTAAACAAAATAAGTCCATTTTTCAGAAAATTGCCCCTCTTGGCTAAACGGGGGGGAATAGACCCCCCTCCCATACGATTTTTTTCTTGTCTCAACTCAACCTACACGCTCTAGCTTTTTGGCACAACGCTCGTGAATCACCCTGTATATGCAGCTGATGCATTACTACACTACAGCTGGCCACTAACCGACTATGGAAGAAAACTCTGTTTTCAGCAGATACCAGCAAGATTTGGGCGTAACATTGTTTAATGGCGACGAGACTTCCTCTTACAAGTTCTGGATTCCAGTCATCGCACTTTCCTAAACTCTTTGACACTACTAATTAATTAAATGTGCTCTTCAAAATTCAAGTGCTTTCAAAAGCTCAACGTCGTTGAAATCCAACTCAAAAAGGGAAAACTCATTCTATTTCCGGATATAACCAAAAATAATGTGTACCTATAAATAAAATTCGTCTCATTTTATCTCAATAACATGCTTGAAATTCCTCGTCCCCTATTTGTTTATTATTTGCAGTCCAAGTCATATTCGGACCTCAGTTAATATAGGGAATCGTAAACTTACACGTTCCAACCTTTTCCGTATATTTATTAATACCCTAAAAATAACCATACCGGCCAATCCCCTATATGTAAAACATAACTCATCAAGACGATGGAGTAAATTATTACGAAGTCCTTTTAGGAGATATATTATCATATCGGGTAGGTAGATATAAGAAACACATGCCATACCATCATGTTTCTTGAGGTAAAGATGAAGTTTTCCCTTAAGAATTTCCATCATATTTTATCTCAATATTATGTATTATTCCCTCTTCATTTTCTTAATGTACAAAGATAAATCAGATTTTCCCTTATCTATCCCCATTTAAACTAGACCAAGTTCAAAGAAAGTTTTTTTTTCCCTACTTTATTCGAATATTAAACAAACTCTGATGAGTTTGGCGCTTTGTTTGTGTTAGTGTGTGGGTTATAGAATTTCTCAATTTCGTATAAGGATATAAGGTACTCAAAAAACTTCATCGGAAAAAGGATTCGCTTCGGCAAACTAAGAAGGACCTACTCGAACTCTTTGCTGGAAATTAACATGGTCGATTTTTTTCTTTTCCAGAAATTTCAAGAAAGGGATGCCAATCCAAAAAGAGGAAAATAAAACACACTCACTTATCGATTGAATCGAAGTTCGTCGAAACGAATTATCCTGGAATTGGAAAATTTTGTTGTTTGCTCCTGCCTGACGGAAAATTCATTTAATTGAAAGGTGCTTTCAATTGAGAGCCAATTTTTTCCCCCGAAGAGTTTTTTTGAACCGTTTTTTTTCGACTCCCTATTGAAGGATGTCAAAAAGTGTTGTGTTTTTATATTTCTTATTTTTTAAATCATTTCATTACTTCCGGAAACGAAGAACGGGTATACCTACCCTCGAATTACTGACAAATATATGGGAGTGAATGTAAGAGATCCTGGTTCGGTATTCTTGGTTTTGATAGGGGGAAAACCTGGTTGGGAAAAAGTTTGATTTTTTTCGTTTTGTTTTTGGGTATAAATGCTGGAGTCGACACAAAAGTTTTCTAATTATTTTGTCGTTACACAAAATGAAAAGCGCATATACACGAAATGAGCGAATGATGACGATTGGAGTGGGGGCAGGATTGCCGACTTAAACTTCTCGGTTTTGCCACGATGTGAGGTGTTAAATTGCCAATGGTAATGGTTTACGGTAAGCCAATATCAAAGTTTTGCTCTTACAAAATGGTTTACCAACTCTCACTGGCGCAAGAGTATGCTAGATTTGCATTAGAGCTCACATATGAGGATTTCAGAGTCTCCTGATGGTTGAGTTTAATTTGTTATTTTTTTGTGTTTCTCCTCTAACAGCCAAATCGTATAATTTCAAGTCCCATATCGCTCTCCCACTCCTATTTGTGAACAGAAAAACTCATTTTCATTTTCGCAAAATGCTTTCTACAAATAATTTCAATCGTGCAAAAGTCGTAACGTGTAGGAATTATTGCACAGGAAACGTGAGAGTCATTAGCAATCTTGCAGAGTGCTTGCTTTTCTCTACGAAGTTATGTACGAATTTTCTACTTAGTCTGGTTTTTCTTTTTTTTTCTAATATTTCTCTTTCGGTTTTCACACTTCTTGCTTTGAGGGTAATGCAAAAATATTATCCGACGAGATCTCGAATGTGTTATCTTTGCGTTAGTGAGGTTAATGTTGGCAAGGGTGCTGCTGACTTAGACCCTTAATTAACGCCAAGCAGCGCAGTTGTGGAAAGTATGATTTTACACTTTTTAGAAATTATTTATTTAACAAATTATTTTCACAAAGAAAAGAGGGAAATGGAGCATGGCAAATCAGTTATATTGGACATTAGTTTAAGAACTTACTAGGATAGCTGGATGAAGTCGGCAAAAAGCCTGGGGCTGCGTATAAATGAGCGAATACCCAAATAAGTCGTAGTGCTATCTGCAGAAAACTTTGGAAGAAGAAGAACTATTAATTAATTTTAGCACAATCTTGAAGATGTGCAGAGCTCCAATTATTTTGGGTCAGCCAGTAGTAGCAGGCCATAACATATTGAAGAATAAACAGTCGGCTGGTCGAAGACAACAAACCCTGCTTTAGCCTCTTAATCCAAACATTTTATGATTTCTTCGAAACTACTGCTGTATTAAACGATATTGCTGAGATTAACTTACGGATCCGAGACTTGAGTGTTAACCAAAGACGTTCTGAACAGACGCGTTCTAGAGAAAAGTTTCACGGAGAAGCGTTGGTCCAGATTGTGAGAAAAGACGATTTCGGAGGCGATAGAATCACGAGCAATATCAAATTTACTGCGAAGCAGACGTGAACGTAATGACAATAATTAAGGTTTGTAGATTCCGTTGGCTGGATACCTAGCTCATATGATGTAAGGTTCTTTTGTTCTGAGGCTGAGATAAGCTCGCCGACCTTTCCAAGGTTGGTATTAAGGAGTACACTGACAGTACAATCACGGACGAATCCGGTCATTCAAGGATGAATCCAGTCAGTCAATAGAACGAATTCCGGGTAACCACAGTCGAAACCGGTAAATCACGGATGAATCCAGTAAATTGGGGCGAAATCAGTAAATAACGGATGGATCCGGTCAATCAACGAAATAAAGTCTGGAAAATCATGGACGAACCCGGTAAATTGGGACGAATCCGGTATTTCACGGACGAATCCGGTATTTCACGGAAGAATCCGGTAAATAACGGACGAATCCGGTCAATCAGCAGTATTTAGTATGTGTGACAAGACCTCTTACCACTGTTGGAGGAAACATATGTCCGGTTTAGTATGGTTTTACACTAAGCGCTCCGGAACACACGTCTGGTCACCTTGAGTTCTTGGATTCAACAGAAATTACTAAACTAGGGCTGATAGCTGGCTATTTATAGGTTGTCTGCCTACGATGTTACTTGTTCGGCTGTCCTTTGGCAACTCATTGATGTTTGCAGGAATCCAGTTAGCAACTGGTTTGCTTCTGGTTCGATTCGGTTAGTAACTGGTTTGTTTCTGGATCAGTGTGGCTTGTAACTAATACTTGTTTTATGATGTGTTGCGAATAGGCGGGGACTAATATGTTTACTTGTCTGAGGTAGCTCGGCAGCTGATGCTTTGTGAAACGCGAGGCTCATCATGTGGCTTATATTTAATGAAATATAAAAATTGGTGTATGGCGAGAGGAACAGGAAAAGCCCCGTGCTGGAGACAAAATTTACGACAAAGCGAGACAACCTAGGACTGATTAAAGTTTTATAAAAAGGTTCTTAGAAGTTGAAACACGAGAGCCAATAGCAATCTGTTTTCAAATTACTATCATAGTACTTTTTTGTCTGGTATCCTTTATGTAAGCCATAGTTTTCCTATAAATTTTCGCCACAAGCTCTATGGGAGCACTAACTACCCACAAGAATTAACAACAAGCCATTTCAACAACTGCTACTTTCTAGGATGTTAATCAAGCAAGCAATACTTGTTAGAAAACGGCTAAGAGTTTAAATCCTTCCAACTCCACCATTGAAAAGGTTATTTTTTGTTCGCACATTTGTTTGCAAGCAAACTGCAAAACTTTACGGACACAAAACCGCTTTCGTGTTGCGAAGTTGTGATGTGAATTAAACAACAAAGGTTCGTGTTTTAGTACTGATTTAGTCACGTATCGCCCAACACTCGTTGCCCCTTCAAATGCACCCTTAATAGTTGAGAGTACTTTTTATCCTCCTTCTAGAACATAATCCCTTAACATTTTCACTGCAGCTAATACAAGATTGAAAAGTAGGAATGTAAAAACAAACACACACAAAAAATACACCTTGCTTATAAGAAAAATGCAGAAAACCCTTGTAAACAGAGTGCCCTGAGGCACTTAAATGTATGAGTAGGTTTTTTCATGACTGCTAGGTGAAAACCTCTTATATAATTCGTACGTTTATGGTTCCCCCCTGTCGCTTTTCGACAACCGACACACGTCGAGTAACACAACTCAACCCGCCAACGACGACACGTCACCAGAACTGTGTGTGATGTTGATTTCCCCATTAAAATATTTTATTAAGACTTCCTCGGTGGAAAAAGAAGATAACACAACTTCCACCCGCATTACTCTGTGTCATGTGATGTGTGTGTGTGTGTGTGTGTGTATGTGTGCCCGCACGTATAGGCTTTGTGAAACAACAAGGCCACAACATGACGACGGACGATGAGCGACGACGACGACTCAACGCACAAAAAGGACGAAATGAAATGAAAAGCTGCTCCTCCAGCTCCCAGTCACCTGTCATATCATTTTGCTTTGACAATTATACTCCGGAGAGATTGGGTTCTGTGCAAAATGACAATTTCCAACAAATGCGGTATGAAATTAAATTGCAATAAAATTCGTGCCACTTCTCTTCTTTATGACAAAGAATGGAGCTCGCTTGTTGTTGTTGTTTTTAGTCCTGTACGGCTGTCGAGTGTGTGTACTGCTGTGTGCTCTGAATGTTTATACGTATAATAAAAAAATATTCAACATTGATGTCCTCGATGAGAGATGGTAGTATCCTGGAATCCACCTTACACCCGCCACTCCAGAGACTCTGCTGGATTCAAAACAATTTGAAAAGATGATATTTTCGAGCTGGTTGTTTTGGGAAAAATTATATGTTTCATTTAATTTCAAAGTCCTCAACTAAATCTCCCCACACACACCCACCCCCGCATTTCTGCACTAAGAAATAATTCCCTGTTGCAAATATAATTTGAAACATGTGTTTCTAATGAACATATTGCACCCTTGGTATGAAATTATTTTACGGTTTTGAATTTTGTGGCATATACTGCTCGTGCTCGGTGCTCACAGCTCAGACCAAAATTTGTAGCATCTTAATGCTCGGCCAAGCTTGCTTACCACAACATTGAGAGCTTCTTCTTTCGCTCGAGAAATGACAACAACGACTACGACGACGACGTGCACAACATAATCTAGAACTCACGAATCAGGACAAAGAAGGTTTATAAATGGATACAGAGGATAAGGATGTCTCCTCAGCACTACTTGACGTGTGTGTGCTGTCTTCATATAGAGGTGTTGTTCATGAATCAGACTGGGAGCTTTCTATTGTGTTTTTCGTAGCCATATCGAGACAAACAGACGACACATGACAAAAATCCAAACACATATACGAATTCTTCTATGAAGGTTGTTCCTTTGGGAATAGAAACCAGCATCGAAAGTTAAAGCAGATCCCAACTCATAAACTCAAATGTGGTAAGGCAGAATTTACATTCAAAAACTGGATTAGATTTTTGAGGAATCCAGAACTCATTGCCGGTAATTGTGCCACTGCTGCCGCACCGCACAGTGCAGAATTCTGTTGCTTGTTTTAATTAATTTATCAAAATTCAAAATGTAAAATTAACCGATTCTAAATGTGGCAAAGGAAGACGACACGACAACCCGCCCCCCGATGTACACACACAGAATAGAATATTACATGGCTTTTTAAGAAAGAGGCATGTTGCCACTTGAGATTTGAGGCACACAGTGTTTTGAAAAATATCATACCCTCGAATTCGTCCTTTCTTCATCCTTGCATATTCGTTCGCTCAAAATGTTTCTAATTATCGTTCTTGTATCTACTACGTTACTGCTCTGCTCTGCCTGTATAATTAGTCGTTTTATGAATGCCAACGTCATTTGATAATACAAAACCATGAATAATCGCTTAATTGAGTTGAGTGTGAGCGTAAAGATAGAGCTTTCATTTATGCCAGACAGACAGACAGACAGACACTTTTGCCCTAAATGTTTGTATTTTATTTCTGAATTATATTTGTGTGTCTGCATTTGAGTGGAGCAGATATAGATACCAAACACATTTTATGACATAAATAAAAAGGATTCGTTCCGTCATCAGTGTTAGAGAGAGTCGGAGTCGGGTGTCGATGCAGAAGGCAAGTTGTCTTGTAACGTTGTAAGTTATTCGTTATTTATTAATAACTCAGAGGTGTTGTGTGGGTTGTATGGGGAGTGGGTTGGTTATAATTATAATGAGGTTGGAACGTATCAGAACTTTGTTTGTGGGATTAATTCGAAATGGTAAAATTTATGAGAAGACTGGGTTTGTGGATAATCGCGTGAGAATTATGATTAATTACAGACTTTCATCTTTGATTTTATTTTCATTTAGAATATTTTGTCTTCCTACCTTTAAAAATTTCATTTTATGAAATCTCATTCAAATACTGTTACTTTTTATTTTAAAGGAGACAGAGACCAAAAATAGGGTAAACAATATCATACTAAGGATACAAATCTATTAGCAATAGATACAGTAGATGTATTTCACCTTTCTCCACTCAAAGACTCAAACTCTGCCCCAGGGATGCTGCTTCATTTTCGAAGGTTCGTCGTCAAGAACGGCCGACCCGATTGTATGACTTCTTGTGTGAGCCGGTTGCACTGCATAGCTTGACTCGCATAGTACCCATCGATCGCCTTCCAAGCGTGTGACCAATCCATTTTCCACTAGTTAGTTAAATGTATTTAGTAATTTTAGTTCTCGCATGAAATTTTGAATTTGATTCTGAGACATCTATTTGCGAACGTTTGAAGCTTTCTTGTGACAGTGTTTGTGATTTTTCAAGTGCTGCATCCATAAGGAGCACGAATTAACATAAGAGCGGAATAGTCGTAGCGTGGGTCTTTAACCGAAGTTTGTTGTTTCTACATATTTTGGACAGCATTCCGAAAGCAGCCTCTGCTCTTCTAATTCGGCTGTTCACGTCCAGGTCAGTTCCGCCACCCGTAGAGACAATACTCCGAAGATATTGGAAATCCTCTACTGTTTTTACCGGTTTTCAAGAACTATTTACTTGAGTTGATAAAGAAGTTCTAAGGCTGGTTTTAGTTTTTGCCGTGTTGATCCTTAGCCCCACGACTTCTGCTTCTCTCGCCATAGATCCATGATCCTCTGAGAGAGTAAGCATACGTGAATTATGGAGCTAAGCGAGGTCATCGTCAAACCAAAAGTTAACGATGACACCGCAGAGCTCCAATTCACCAAAACCAGCCGATTCTGAATTTTTCATTTCATGGGAACGGAAATTTCATGAATCGAATTACATTCAATTTCCATTCGCACGGAAAGTGCTGATTCTGTATAAAGTATAATTAACAATTTCTATGAATATAATAAAGGAGGTTGATTAGTTGTTTGACCACCGAGGTACACAGTTTGTTCTATTTCGGGGATCGAAGACTTTTCGTCACTCGTGCATCCTCTGCGTTATCCAGATGTTTGAGGTGAGATTGCAGATTCAATTGAATTCCTCAATTTCCGTTTGACAAAACTGCGTGCAGTACATTACTAATCACTATAATATAAACAGTATTGGTGATAGTATACAGCCTTGCCTAGCCCCATTTTGGATTTCAAAATGTTCTGACAACATTCTTTTATGCAAGACGTGACATTTGGATCCATCATATGTAGCCCTAGCCTTGATAACAGCAATCAATTTAGGTGGGATGACCCTCATGCGCAAAGCAAGCCTGATAGATTCTCTTGTTCGGAAACAGGTTTGTTGGAGAACTGGATGATCTAGCACAGGTCTCAATGGCAAACATGAGGAAATTTATAGATAGCACAGGCTGGTTCGTTAACGAGCCAGTCTACGTTAATCGACTTTGAAAAGCATCGATGCTAACTTTTATTTTTATAGGGGATCACAATGGACCAATAGGCCCCCGTGTACGCAACAGCTCACGCTGTGCACACCCCTCATAACCTAACCTAACCTAACCTTCTCTTGTTGACACTGTGAAATGCCTTTTGAAAATTGATCAACAGCAGGTGAAGTGGTGATCGATATTCAAAGCACAATTCAATGTTGATCCGTAAGGTGTTGATGTAATTCAGATGCGTCGAGTGTGTCTTTGAGGTGTTCTTTAGTTCGGTTTCTGTCCAAGACTATTGTTGCTATTATCTTGGCTACTGTAGGCTGTAGGATCGCCACTTTAAAAATCGGCACTTTGCTTTATAGAAAAAAATAAGAAAACAATCGCTCGTCTCTGAAAAACGAGTTGCCGAGGAAAATAAAATGGAGGGGGAGTGAGAATTTTCCAGGCATAGTAAGAGGTTGCGAAAAAGCGAATGGAAAAGTTATAAATTGATACCGTGTGTGTGCTTTGGTCAATAGTACCTAATTATAAGAAAGATAAAATAGAAATTGTGCATAGAAATCAATTAACCAAGAAAATAAATAAAAAACCAAAGAGTTTTAAAAACATAAGGAAAAGAATAAAGAAGAAAAAAAAAAAAAAACAAAACTGAAATTATAAATTGTGCTTATGCATAATAACTAGAGAGCTTCAGTTTAATGCAAACTCAAAAATCAGTATATGTGCCTTAATATTAAAAAGGAAAAAAAAATAATAAACGTTGATATATTTGATATTGTGTCTGGTGTGGTGTAGTGATACCCTATAAATAAACTATCAATTTCAATACAATATACCTTCTATAATGAACCAAGAGGTGCAAGTAACAATAATTGTGCCTACAATCGACCCGATCTGGATGCTGGACTAGAAGGAAAGACATTGAAAGTTTACATTTGTGTTGTTCCCTTGTGTTTTTGTGCAGTCATAAATCATTAACCATAATCTGTTGTTTTTCTCTATATCATATAATTTCATTTTTTTTAATCCTCATAGTAATAGTTCATTTGTTCTTCTCAGCTTTTTTTTAACGTATAACGTATACCTATACATAGATAATCTTAATTGTTTTGTTTCTTTTCTCTTGTTTCTCATTTTCTGTTCTCTTTAAGTTTTTTTTGTAAATTTCATATTCTTTTATTCTTTATGTCCTTATTCCTAAATAATATTCATTCATGAATTCAAACAAAATCACAAAGACACAAACATAATTTTAGATTCAAAACAAAAATAGAAAAAAAAAGTCTTTTCAAGCAGACAAGTGCGCACTCGTCGATGGATTGCTTTGAGAAAAAGAAATACATACAAGGTAATTCATTTTTTTTTTTTTTTCAAATAAACAATTATATGACATTAGTTTTTGTTTGAGTGAGTGAGTTCACGTTATTTTTGTTTTGTTTTGTTATTCTTATGTTTCATTTTTCATTTTATTTCAAATAATTCAAATGTAGGTTAAAAAGGCAATGACCTTTAGTTCTTAATTCTCATATTGTTTCAAATAAAATAAGCGTAACCAGAGAAAAATGAATTTACTGGTTATTTTCTTGTTGATGTGATATGGCTTTTTAAATTTTCGACGAATGGAGTGATTGGTGACAGACGGAGATAAGGGATGCCTTGAGTGCGTATCCGCAGGTGAGGTTGTTGAATTTAGGGGCTGTCGCATATTTTTGAGCGCGCGGCAGCCAAGGTGCCATCTCGGCAATGAGACGGGCAATGGGGCGGGTTGCTCAAGGGTGCCGTTAACACCTAAGGCGCCCGTGTATTTGGTAAGTTTAGTAGGGGATTTAGTAAGGAATTTCAAAATCATTTCAATTCATTTCGAATCATTCCGCGGTTAAAGTAGTTTTTTTTTTTTAAATTTGTTCTGTTCTTTTCTTCTTCGTGTGTTAGTCCGTTTCTTTTTTTTCAACTCCTAGTTTGTTTTCATTTGATTTTTATTGTTATTTTCGCGTGTTAATTTTCTTTTGATGTAAGTATGGCATGAAATATACACGGTAGTCTAGTCAGGCGGGACAAAGAACCCACCCCCACATCCGACGAGCTAAGCAAGCAAGCCAGCATGCCACCCGTCCTAGCCTGAATGGACACCCTTCCTCCCGAGCTTTGCAGGTAGGATCTGTACCTACTGGGTGGAAGGGTTAAAATCCTTTTATACCGTTACAGATGGCGCCCAGAACGTGGGGCAATTTTCTCTAAGGGCAAAGTTTGTGTCCTAGGGAATTGCTCACGTATAATTTTTTTTTTTTCGCTTCAATTTTCATTTTCTCTTGGGGTTTTATCTTTTCGTTTCATATTGATTCTTCTTTTTTTTCTCGCGATTAAAGTCTTTTTCAAGTAATTTTCTTTACATATTTTGAAATGGATCTGAAATTCCTTTATTCTTTTTCATAACTCAAGATTCTCTAGGTTCCTTGTCCTGCAATAGAGGGTAAAGTCTCTGTTGTTGCTGCAGAGTATCTAAGTTTCTCAGGGTTGTGAGAAGATAGAGAAGGTCAAACGTCTTTAGTTAGTTGTTTTCTCCTGACTAAATTGCTTTTGACTTTCTCGACATGTGTAAGAGTTTGCAGGGTCGTGTGGCTGTTGTCCGGGAGAGGTAGTTGTTACACCTTTTCGTCAGCTGCGATAGACACACCCTTGTAAATTTCTTGTACAGTCGGTTTCTAATTTGATATCGCTATGGTGCTGACTTGTTATCTGTTGGCCGGGTCAAGTGTTTAAAATACTTGACTGCCTGTTGCAACATCTAACCTTGAAGGTGTCATAGCTCGTGTCAGGTTAGAAACTGAAACTGATGAACCGAAAACCTTTCCAATGCACAAGCGGAACTCATTTGTTTGGGCCTTATTTTTGTTGTCACTGGTCACTCCAAATCTTAGATGAACTTATTGAAACACAATATCGCAATTTTTGTTTTTTTTTGGTATTTGTAAATATAATTTGAGTCATTAAAAAATTAAAGAAAATGGACAAGAGAAGGACACAATCTCCTTCCAAAAACAGAGTTTTCACCGAAACTGAAGTGCCATCAACTTCCACCAATATGATGAGGAATGCTATAAATTATGGCGAACCCCCATCGACTTCACAGCCCAGATTACATAGCACAAATCCTTTTTCGAAATTTCAAAATGGGTTGCCTCTACCAAATTTTAATGCATACAAAACTGAGGATGGTTATAACAACGATAATTTGTGGGATCCTCAACACACATCTACACCTTTAAAGAAGTTACATAATATGCAAGATTTTGATAAGCACATTCATGATATTATGAGTTCAACTTTCGAACGAGAACATGAAAGAATAGTTCAAAGATTCGAAGACCAATTGAAAAGTGAAAGGCAAATCCTGAAAGACGAGGTGGCTGAAGTTGTTCGGCTTTCATTGAACAGGCCTCCACCAGATTTTACTCCGATGACCGCCTCCGCTGCACACAACACACAATTCAATGAACAGAGACACTTAAATCATGCATTCTACCATCACCATAACAATGAAAACTTTGACACCGATCAACACCTACCACATTTTCATAATCAACAAATGTATACGGTAAGACAAAACAACACAACAAGACACGCAATAGACTTTCACAAATGGGGCCTAAAATACAACAATGTGACAATGACAGTTGAGGACTTTTTGTTCCGCCTAGGACATCTTCAAGAATCGTATGGTGTGGAATGGGAAGAAATCCACAAAATTTTTCACCATTTCATAGATGGAGAGGTCGCAGTTGGTACTGGGTTCACCTCAAAACTCATCCAAGACAATTGTGGAGTGATTTTAAGATTGCTTTGATGGAACATTTTGGAACTCTAGAATCTGACGATGAACTAGGTAGAAAACTCGACGACAGAAAACAGACATGGAATGAAACTTTTGATAAATTTTACTCGGACATACTTAAACTGAATTCAAAACTAAGAACACCCAGGAACTCAGAAAAACTTATTTTTCTACTACGACAGAACGTACGGCCCGACATAGGAAGCAAACTTTTAACGTTTAAGACAAACAGCCTTCCAGAAATGGTATACACATGCCGTAGTATTGAAAAATATAACCAACAACACTCAAGACGAAGACAAGACAATCAACATAACATTCACAGAAGAGTCAGCGAATTTGAATTTGAAAACGTTCGCGAAACTTACGATTCACCCATAGCGGCCGTAGAGTTTTCAAGTTCAAACACAGAAAAAAGAACAGTAGTGTGTTGGAACTGTAGGGCTCATGGACATACATTTAGAGAATGTCCCAGTTCCCAACGTTCTATGTTCTGCTATAAATGCGGACGACCTGACGTGACTTCTCCCAATTGCTGCTGCTCGGGAAACTTACAACGGAGCAATACGAATCCCGGAGAGAATTGCTCTCAACAAAAGAGACCGGGCAACCCGTTCAGGAGACCAGAGACGAGCCAACAAAGGAATTTACTGACAAACAACAACTAGACGAACCCGTACGGATTTTAAAAAAAGACCCAATTGAACATGCCATAACACTTACACCGTCACAACACAAAACAGATACACCTACATCTACACTTAGTCAAAAGAAAACACTACATGAACGGCTGATGAACTATGAAAAGGTGCGTGCTCGTATTTTTAATGCCCAACATAAGCCAGAATCGTCTGTCAGTAACAAAGTACTTAAGCTAAGAAAACGATTCTCTGAAAAGAGGCAGCTTCACAGAATCATATCTGCAACCACACTGCTAGACACTGATGATCCGAGACCATATGCAAGCATCAAAATCTGCAACCAGAATATCCTTGGTCTTCTGGACTCTGGAGCTTCGATAAGCTGTCTGGGTTTTGGTGCTTTGGAATTTCTTCGTGAAAACGAAATTCAATTTACAAAGCTTAATCTCGGTGTCAAGACAGCGAGTGGCCAAAGTCAAGCCATTGTTGGTTCTGTAAAAGTAGATGTGGAGTTTAAGGGTATGAAAAGAGAGATGCATCTGTTCATAGTTCCAACCTTAGAGCAAAAACTTTATCTGGGAGTGGATTTTTGGAAATTGTTTAATATTGCTCCTCAAATCATTTCCGAGTTAAGTTCGCAGACTACCCAAACTACACAATCAGACGTAAATGCTCATCAATTGAATTTGGAGCAATCAGCAGCTTTGGAAGAAGCAAAAACATTGTTTCCTTCTTATGCGGTACATGGCCTAGGACGGACAAACTTGGAGGAACATTTTATTGATACCGGTGATGCGACACCAATTAAACAACGTCATTACCCTGTTTCTCCAGCGGTACAGAAGCTTCTTTATGAAGAGGTGGATCGCATGTTTCAACTTGGCGTGATTGAAGAAAGCAGTAGTGCCTGGTCTTCTCCTGTTGTTCTGGTGAAAAAGTCAAATGGCAAACACCGACTTTGTCTAGACTTCAGGAAGGTCAATTCCGTCACGAAGAAATTTGCAGGTCCGGTTCCGAATATTGAAGGTTTGCTAAGTCGTCCTACAAATTCTCGTTTCTTTTCGAGCGTGGATTTGAAAGATGCCTTTTGGCAAATACCTCTGGAGAAAAGTTCAAGGGAAAAGACTGCATTTACAATCCCAGGTTTACCGCTACTCCAATTTACCGTCATGCCATTTGGGTTATGCAACGCCTCACAGCGTATGTGTAAGTTAATTGACAAGGTAATACCGCATGAATATCGAGAAAATGTTTTTCCTTATGTCGATGACTTGCTGATTGCGACCTCGACATTTGATGAACACATTCGCATGCTTAAGATAGTTGCGGCTCGATTGAGACAAGCTGGACTTACTATTAATTTAGAGAAGTCCAAGTTCTGTTTCAAAGAGTTGAATTATCTTGGCTATGTTGTGGGTGAAGGATGTCTGAAGACCAACCCGGAAAAAGTTTCTGCGATCAAGGATTTTCCAATTCCTCAAAATGCACGCCAGGTAAGGCAATTTCTCGGACTTTCAGGATGGTACCGAAGGTTTGTGAATAACTATTCCGGACTTGCGGCACCAATCACAAACACATTGAAAAAAGGGGTGAAATTTGACTTTGGACAAGACGCCATTGACGCATTTAACAAACTGAAGGACGCACTGACTGTCGCTCCAGTTCTTGAGACCCCAAACTACACGAAACCCTTCATTATCCTTTGTGATGCGTCCAGTACTGGTGTCGGTTGTGTGCTGTGTCAGGAGGATGATGACGGTGTGGAACGACCTATCTATTACTTTTCCCATAAACTTACAAAATCGCAGAGAAATTTTTCTGTCACAGAGCAGGAGTGTTTGGCTGCGGTTTTGGGAGTGCAAAAGTTTCGGCCTTATGTTGAAGGGCATGCTTTTAAGATCATTACCGACCATGCTAGTTTGAAGTGGTTGATGAACCAAAAGGACCTTCACGGTAGATTAGCGAGATGGAGTTTGAAGCTTCAAGGCTTTGATTTTGAGATAGAGCACCGTAAAGGTTCGCATCGAAGTTGACCGAATCCTTGATTCTTTTGGCACATCAACCTCCAAAAGCTTCGCATGGTGGTATAACAAAAACCTTATATCGTCTTCGTGATAGATTTTACTGGCCTAATATGGCGGCTGATGTCAAATCTTTCATTGCGAGTTGTGATGTATGTAAGGTTTCAAAAGCTCCTAACACAACTTTAAGACCGAATATGGGAAAGGCGTTTGTAGTAGAAAGGCCGTATCAACACATCTACATTGACTTCTTGGGGCCGTATCCACGATCTAGTAAGGGAAATACTCACATCATTGTTTGCCTGGACCAACTGACGAAATTTGTACATATTCATCCTATTCGACAGGCGACAACTGAAGTTGCGGTGAAATTTCTGGAGGAACAGATTTTTTCGATGTTTGGGGTTCCAGAATCGCTGTTATCTGACAATGGAAAACAGTTTGTCAGCAAGGACTTTACCAAGTATCTGCTTTCGTATGGAGTCAATCATATCAGAACGGCAGTTTATTCACCGCAGGCAAACGCGAGTGAAAGAGTGAATCGCTCGATTCTAAGCGCGATCCGATCCTATTTGGAACAGGATCAAAGGCATTGGGATAGACATCTATCTTCAATTGCCAGTGCATTGAGGACAACGGTTCACTCAGCAATTGATATGTCTCCATACGAGGCACTATTTGGGCAGTCCAAGATAGAACACGGTTCTGACTACAAACTATTGAGGAATCTCAAATCCGTTAACAATCCGGAGTTTCAAGTGTTACCGAAATCGTCAAGGATGAATGTGATTCAAACCAAACTGAAAGACTTACTAGAACAGGCTCACCAACGCTACGAACAGACATACAACACTAGAAGCAAAGACAGACATTTTCAGGTTGGCGATGTGGTTTATAAACGTAATTTTGTACAGAGTGATGCATTCAAGCGCCTAAATGCAAAACTTTGTCCGAAGTTCGTTAAAGCCAGGGTAAAAGACGTGAAGGGAAACAAGCTTTACGAACTCGAGGACATGACCGGGGTTTCCTTAGGAATTTTTCATGCCAAGGATATACGGACGTAAACCAAACCAGGTGGCTCCTTTTCCATTTCACTACTCGAACACTGGCGTTCATCGGAGTGAAATGTTTTGTAGGATCGCCACTTTAAAAATCGGCACTTTGCTTTATAGAAAAAAATAAGAAAACAATCGCTCGTCTCTGAAAAACGAGTTGCCGAGGAAAATAAAATGGAGGGGGAGTGAGAATTTTCCAGGCATAGTAAGAGGTTGCGAAAAAGCGAATGGAAAAGTTATAAATTGATACCGTGTGTGTGCTTTGGTCAATAGTACCTAATTATAAGAAAGATAAAATAGAAATTGTGCATAGAAATCAATTAACCAAGAAAATAAATAAAAAACCAAAGAGTTTTAAAAACATAAGGAAAAGAATAAAGAAAAAAAAAAAAACTGAAATTATAAATTGTGCTTATGCATAATAACTAGAGAGCTTCAGTTTAATGCAAACTCAAAAATCAGTATATGTGCCTTAATATTAAAAAGGAAAAAAAAAATAATAAACGTTGATATATTTGATATTGTGTCTGGTGTGGTGTAGTGATACCCTATAAATAAACTATCAATTTCAATACAATATACCTTCTATAATGAACCAAGAGGTGCAAGTAACAATAATTGTGCCTACAATCGACCCGATCTGGATGCTGGACTAGAAGGAAAGACATTGAAAGTTTACATTTGTGTTGTTCCCTTGTGTTTTTGTGCAGTCATAAATCATTAACCATAATCTGTTGTTTTTCTCTATATCATATAATTTCATTTTTTTTAATCCTCATAGTAATAGTTCATTTGTTCTTCTCAGCTTTTTTTTTAACGTATAACGTATACCTATACATAGATAATCTTAATTGTTTTGTTTCTTTTCTCTTGTTTCTCATTTTCTGTTCTCTTTAAGTTTTTTTTGTAAATTTCATATTCTTTTATTCTTTATGTCCTTATTCCTAAATAATATTCATTCATGAATTCAAACAAAATCACAAAGACACAAACATAATTTTAGATTCAAAACAAAAATAGAAAAAAAAAGTCTTTTCAAGCAGACAAGTGCGCACTCGTCGATGGATTGCTTTGAGAAAAAGAAATACATACAAGGTAATTCATTTTTTTTTTTTTCAAATAAACAATTATATGACATTAGTTTTTGTTTGAGTGAGTGAGTTCACGTTATTTTTGTTTTGTTTTGTTATTCTTATGTTTCATTTTTCATTTTATTTCAAATAATTCAAATGTAGGTTAAAAAGGCAATGACCTTTAGTTCTTAATTCTCATATTGTTTCAAATAAAATAAGCGTAACCAGAGAAAAATGAATTTACTGGTTATTTTCTTGTTGATGTGATATGGCTTTTTAAATTTTCGACGAATGGAGTGATTGGTGACAGCTGACAGACGGAGATAAGGGATGCCTTGAGTGCGTATCCGCAGGTGAGGTTGTTGAATTTAGGGGCTGTCGCATATTTTTGAGCGCGCGGCAGCCAAGGTGCCATCTCGGCAATGAGACGGGCAATGGGGCGGGTTGCTCAAGGGTGCCGTTAACACCTAAGGCGCCCGTGTATTTGGTAAGTTTAGTAGGGGATTTAGTAAGGAATTTCAAAATCATTTCAATTCATTTCGAATCATTCCGCGGTTAAAGTAGTTTTTTTTTAAAAATTTGTTCTGTTCTTTTCTTCTTCGTGTGTTAGTCCGTTTCTTTTTTTTTCAACTCCTAGTTTGTTTTCATTTGATTTTTATTGTTATTTTCGCGTGTTAATTTTCTTTTGATGTAAGTATGGCATGAAATATACACGGTAGTC
The DNA here is from genome assembly GCA_943590905.1 of Sphaerophoria taeniata. Taxonomy (NCBI): domain Eukaryota; kingdom Metazoa; phylum Arthropoda; class Insecta; order Diptera; family Syrphidae; genus Sphaerophoria; species Sphaerophoria taeniata. The sequence continues at coordinate 249,521,549 of OX016540.1, read as the reverse complement.
TAGTCAGGCGGGACAAAGAACCCACCCCCACATCCGACGAGCTAAGCAAGCAAGCCAGCATGCCACCCGTCCTAGCCTGACTGGACACCCTTCCTCCCGAGCTTTGCAGGTAGGATCTGTACCTACTGGGTGGAAGGGTTAAAATCCTTTTATACCGTTACAAGGCAGAATGCACATACCTCTCCAGTTTTCGCACTGCGTCAGTTCTCCTTTTTTTGGGAGCTTGATAGTAATTATTCTATTTTTGTTTTAACTCTTTACCGTCAAGTCCAATCGGTTTGTTGTTCTTCAGTTCTTTGATGGCGCCAGTATGATTTCTTTTTAACTGAGGGATAAGTTGTGTAGATATTCGGAGATATTGTTCCTTCGGCAGGCTCACTTCACTGACTACGCGATTTCATACTGTAGAAAAGTGTTCCTTCCTCATCTGAAACTAGCACTGATATATTCGTGTTTTTTATCAGGTACAGTTTAGTCCTCTTGAAACGAGTGAGTTCTTTGGCAATTCTGTATTGTAATTCTGATGATGCAGGATTATCGTAAAAATATTCTCCCAGATTAAGTTTGCGTCTTAGAAAAAGAGCAGGGCATGTGCATAGAAGGTGAGAGATTGTTTCTTTTTCTTCTTTGTCCATACAGCTTCTGTAGAAGTCATTTGAGGCCTAACCAAGATCTGCTTTGAGATAAAAAGTCCTTGAAGCGCTTTAAGTCAAGTGAGGGCAATACGAGTTTTGGGGCTGCGCATGTTAGTATCATATCACCAAGAGCTTGTCATCGTTTCTTTTACCATAAGTTTACTATGCTATCGGTATACCTACATTTCACCTTTCAGGTGAGATGGATATGACGGTTCCGTTTTCAGCGAGTTCATCGGCTCTAAAATTTCTTGTGATGTCTCGTGGCCCGGCACCCAACAGAGGTGAATATTAAATTGCTGCGCCATCTCCATAAGAGATGATAGAAAATCAAGGGCCGTTTGAGAGTTGGTTGAGACACCGTCGAGAGAATTAATAGCAGCCTGACTGTCAGGGAAGATGCAGATATCAGAAGTTGATATCACGTTTTCTCTTAGCCAGGATTGAACCTCTTTTATCCCCAAAATTTGGGAAGCGGAATGAGAGGCTTAGATTAAGCTTTTCTGAGTACATAACACTTCCAACACCTTCATTTGTCTCGGATCCATCTGTATAAAAATGAATGCCACTGTCTTCCAAACATTTTTTGTCTTCCCATTCATCTCTGGATAGAATGGAGACCTGGAAGTTTTTCCCAAATTGGGGTTTTGGAATGGTGTAGTCTATGAACTTTGGTATAGAACCGAAGAAGTTCAAAATGATGGAAGGTAGGGGTCAAAGAAGATCTTATTTTTTTAAGATTGATACGACATGACACAACATGACATGACAATGACATCCTAGGCCTGAAAAAGTCTTGCCACCATAACTAGCAAATATAAGGCTCAAAGGACAAGAACCGGGCCATTGATACAGTTGCTTAAAGGTTTTAGTGTTTCATGGAGTAGTTTGTCCTAACTAAAACTGTTCCCATTACTATTGATCTTTTTTTTTAATATTGTTGAGTTACTACCAAAAGCGTTGGCGCCTCCATTTTTCAGTTGAAAGAAAACTGTTGAATTTAAACATTTAAAGATGCAAAATTCTGTCAAAGTGAACACTTTCTCTTGTGATTTCTCACGAAAGGTTCGCATTTCAGTATAATACTAGGAATTAGGCAACCCGACCTTCGCTACACTTCAAAAATATATCGATTATTTTTAAGAAAAAGAAATTCTATATGTTCTTGGATTTGGAGCTATACAGGTGACATAATATTCTATTAGCTTACCTAAAGGTTATGAAATGTTCGACTTCAATTGAGTTCATTCAATACTCACAAATCAAATGTTATTTACTGAGAATTTTCAGAGATTTATTGTCTGTAGGTGTTGGAGGCAACACAAACACCAACCATTACATTAACCCGCATTCCGGCAACACAAAAATCCTAAATTAATCTAAAACCTTTATACTGTTTTTGTTCATGTCGAATGTTTTTCTGCTAAAAAATAGAATCAACGATCTATTTTAGGAATTCACTTCATTGCATTTATATTTTTATTCAATTATTCAAATGCTGGAAGCATTTCCTGTTTTTCTAAATATAAATATTTGTTTTTTCTACTTGCAGATTTTACTTCCTCGAGCCTCAGAACTTCCAAAGTCAAGTAAACAGCTTTAAGTTAATCTTGCCAAACGTTGGTACTCATTAAAATTATCACTGAAGGACTCTTAAGACTCAATTGGTCGGCAACAAAGATCAAATAACAAAATGATGAAAGGAAATAATTAAAAATCCAAAAATTATACTAAAACAAATTAAAATCCTTCCTCAAGTGTTATTCGTTTAGTCTGAAGGCTTTCCGGTTTAAATTATATTGATTTGCTTATCTCCTTTTAATTTAACGGGATCTCAATCGATAAGTGCCCTCATTTTAATTTAATTTTTGGTTTTTAAATTCACTTTGAAGTTCTGTTTATCTACTTCAAGCAAAATGATTTAGCCAAAAGTATTAATAACTCTAACAAAAAATTAACAAAAAAGAAAAAAATCGTTTTCTTCCTTAACAATTAAACTCGACAAACAAACAGAAATCAGCGAAAGGAATATACAAATACATAAAGATGTACCTGGAGATGTCTTCAATCTTGCGTATCATCGCTGGAGTCCTGATTTCGGTGTCACTATTTACTAGGCTCACTTCCGGACAAATTGACTGGGATGACGACGATGATCCAGGTGAGTGAATTATTTCCTTGTCTTAAATTAAATCAATTTTGAGTTCTTACTTTAACAAATTTTACAAAGTAAAACAAAGACTCATAAAAAGAGTAAAAAGAAATATGAAACACTCAGTTACTTTGATATTCGAAAGGTAAATGCTCGGGCGAGTGGAGCACCTCTTCACTGTGAGTGAAATGTCAACAAAGTTTCTATATTCTCATAACCTAACCTAACCTTCTATTTTGTATATTTTCTATAGAAACACGTTTAGAGACCTTCAATTAGGGAAACAAAAATTTACTTAGTATATAAGCGTCAGCGCCTCCATTGTCCTTCGTTTGAGTGCTGCATAACGGAAGGTGGCAAACACCTTCGTTTGCTGATATTGAATTGGTCGTAAGAAGGTGCTGTATAGGTAAACCATTTCCCCTTCTCTCGAGTAGGTATACCTTACATGAAGGGGGAAAGTGTAAAATATATACAAAAAAAAATTTGAATAATAATAAGTATCCGAGAGTACGAGTACATGTGTCTATGTAGTTTGTATATCTACTTTGATGGTTCATGATAAATGGTACAATAGGGTGGTCCACAACATCAAATCAGAACGACCTTCAAATCTTGAATCTTCAGACAGCGACAGAGAGACGTACTCCTAACAGTACAAATAGGTCCTGACTAAGCCTTCTTGACGACTTGTACACTCGAAATTCAACAGGAGGAGACATTGGGAAAATCTTTTGTAACCTTCGGTGTAAGAAAGCGAATATCTTACAGTTGTCAGCTTGACATCTATATCAAGTAAATAAATAAATTGAGTGGCGCGACAGCTCTTGAAGAGCCAAGACCTAGGTATCTTACTCTCATCAACAATTCTCTGGGTGCGTGTGAATAATTGAGGGGACCTACAATTTAACGCCGATTCCGAACGGCAAAGTTAAGAAGCACTTTCATAACAGATTGATACTCTTGGAAGTTTCGCAAGAGGCAGTACCCATTAAAGATGAAATAAAAACTTTATGGGCCCGAGTAGGACTCGAACCCACGACACTACGTTCTGCTTAGCATCCAACGCACCTAACCACCTAGCCACGGGCATCTGCATCTACATATATCAAGTAGCACACAAAAATTAAAGCCTTTCTGAGAAAAAGTATTTAGCCACCCTAACAAACATTTCTAGTGACAAAAAAAAATCATAGCCACCTGTCTTCTCATTCTCACATTTAACCTTCTTCAAATTGCTCAACGTGAACAAGGATTGTGTCAGGCAAATATGATACCGGTTCCTGTATACCCCCGTTTTCATGCTACCTATAACTAGAAGTGCGCGTTTGCATACTACCTGTAAGTAAACAAAACAAGAAACAAAGGACGTACACAAACACACATAGATAAAAAACATAACATTCAACTTTAACCTCACACACATCTTCATATGTACGAGTACATCAGTACATACACTTCATGTATCTTTTCCTAGTCATGACAGTTTTCCAAGTAGTCCTCTGTACTCGTGCTAGCAAGCATAGGTATACCTTTGCTGCTGCTTAACATCGAAAAAGGTGCAGAAAAGCTAGAATACAAAAATAAAATGAAGAAAAAAAAACAAAAAAAAAATTGAAAAAGAAAAATACCTTGGATAGCGAGAGCGACAGAAAAATGTTTATACTTCAGTTGGAATGATCCTCAAAACGTTCAAACGTTGAACTTTTAGCAAGGGTTTATAATGTTTTATGCGACGACGACGAACAACTGAAGACGAACGACCAGCTTTGTCAACTAGTGCGGAGGGTGGCAGGACGTTGCATGCGAACTTAAAGGATTGTTTTCCACTTTCACAGACTTTAGACTGACAATAATTTAAATCTGGTAAAAGTTCGTCATGTTGTTATGTCGTGACTGAAGCTGCTTAGTTAAAAATCTTGAAATAAAAAGTTATAAGAACCTTTCGACAGAGAAATTATTATTTTGTTGTTTGAAATTTTAAGAGTAACTGCATTAGTATTTCTAACTCTCCTTAAAAAAAGAAAATTGTTTATTCCAGCAAAAGACCTGCTTAGAGAGAGATCATAAGAGGATGACATGATGTTGAAAACTAATGCGAATCTTGATATGATGGAGTGGGCTTATGCACACGAGACTTTCGAGTCCAACAACAACGTCAAACCACAAATGCTTGTAATTTTGGTTTATCAGGATTTCTCAAATAGATGTCCGACACGGCACACCTTAAAGTTAGACTGCAAGCCCAGTATAAGGTTTGAGCAGTAAATTACTCCCGATTAGACAAGCTGCTTTTGCTCGAAGTCTTATTAGTAGTACAAGGTGAAAGTTTAAATTTCTCCATGCTCTAGAACCAGATTTCCTTACTTAGGTACTTACTTAAGGTGGCGCTACAATCCATACTGAACTTGGGCTTCGACTTAAAGTTCTCGCTAGCCAGCTTGGTCCTAGGAACACTTGACACCATTGACATCACGCTGTGTTCTTCTCATTCGGTTGATATCATCGGCGTACTTGAGCAGTCGAACAGACTTTTGGAAGATAGTGCCTCTGATGTTGACCTTGGAGTTTTGCACTTTCTTCTCAAGCACGATGTTAATGAAATCGCATGACAATGCATCGCCTTGTCTGAATCCTTTTTTACCATCGAATAATTCAGTAAGCTCCTTACAAACCTTGATGGTCGACTTTCCTGGTCTGAAGCCACATTTATAAGGACCAATCAGATTGTTAATGTTAAGGAGGCTGATTCCTCATTAGTTGTCCAGTTAAGAGGACCTCCCTTCTTCAAGATCAGGCAAACAATGCTGAAATTCCATTCATCGGGCATGCATTCTTCCGACAATATCTTAAAGATGATTGGGGATGGGGCATCTAGACCGTCGCTGCTGCTTTAAACTCCGGCACCTAGAGAATCTGCTCCAACGGTTTCGTTTGATTTCAGCCGTGATACCTCCGTTTTTACTTCGCCTAGGTGCACGATCAATCTCTATCGTCGTGTCCAATGAATGGCCTGCCTGACAGCTGTTTTAAATTCCGGAAAAACTTCTGAACTTCATTATTGCTGTTTGCTCTCTCAAAATCTTGGATCTGAAGTTTCTCATGCTCCCTAATTTTTCATGTGTTCTTCTCTCCTCTTCTACTAGTAGAGCTCACAAGCAGCTTTTGCTCTTCTATTCATGGGCCTGTTAACACTCCTCGCTTAGCCAGAGTTTTCGCTTTGGTGGCTGCATGAAACCTAGCATCACTTAACTTACTGCTTTTTGGCAATGTTTCACCTGGTTCTCGACACTTGATGTTGGTGGCATATAGGGCTCGGATAAGTGTCTGACTATACCTTGCGATTGTAGCCGTCCGGCGTCGAATTTTCTTGCAGTATTTAATAGTTTCGGTCATTGTCGGGATATTCGTAGCACTACCTTTGCTACGACAAGGTAGTGTTCCAAGGCGATGTTGGCTCCTCGGAAAGTTCTGGAGTAGTGCCTTCCGTCAATCGCAATGTGATCAATCTGGTTGATGGATGATTGGTTTTGATATAGAAAAATAAGTCGTCGCAATAAGCCGTTATTTTGATTTATTTATGTAGGATTTCTCAAATTGATGTTCGACAGAACGCGTAAGCAAAAGTAACAACGCTTGCCCAGTGCAACGTTTGAGCAGTCAATTACTACCGATTAGACACGCAGGCTGGTTTTGTTCGAAGTTTCAGCCTTATATCATATTCTTTATCAGAGTTTAACACTTATTCCGTCATGGGCACGCAAGTCGCAGCATGAGATGAACTTTTTAAATTTCTTCATTCTAAAATCACCAGTGTACCTATTTTTGTCCTTTTTCTGAACGTTCTTCACACAAAAAGTCCGCATAAAATTGCGTTGCATTCAATTTCAAAAATTTCTTAGAATGAAGGAATTTCAATTCGCTTTCATTCGCTTAATAATTTTCTTATATATGTCTCTTTGAAAAAAAAAAAAACACGCATTGAAAGTCTACCTTAACGTCAAAGTCTGATGAACTCAATGTTGGCTTATCAAAATGTTAAGGGTAGGCAGGGCACCACTCACCACTTTTAAATTTGTTGAAGTTTGCTTTCACTTAACATTCTTTAAGCTTACTACCCATACAGCAAGTATATAGCCGTTCGTGGCCTTTTTTCATGGAAAAAAATGCGGGTTCTGCGTGTTGTTTAAAATTTCACTTGGAACATTAGTCGAGTCTGACATCCGTTTCAAATACCAAATGTCATACAATGTAAGTTACTTTATTGTTGATGTATGTATGTATATGACACATCCGCCACCGACTCACTATATACATACGATATGACGCAGACGGACGTGAGTCCATTGTAGTTCAACTTTTGAAAGCAAAAAGGGAATTATTATTAAAAATCACGCGACCCAATGAAAATTAATTTAAATTCAGCTGACTGTTGGTTTGGTAGAGTTCTTAAAATAAACATTGTACAGAGATTATTTTTGTGTTCATTTACAATTTAGGGCAAAGGCAAAATTATGTTTCGCTTAATCATAAAAACACGGACTGAATTATATTTTACACTATCCAATGTCATATCATCACTATTCACAACATGTTATTAGGAATAATACAGCCCTGCATTTGACTTTTTTTGCTAAGCAGGAAAAACAGTCTCATTGGATAGATTTTTAACTTCATGTCACTGGAAAACTTTTTTTTATCCTTTTTCATGAAAGCAATGACTGGTCATTATTAGAGTAACTATCTTGAAAGATATTAATGTTTAAAAGCGCATTGACAACATAACATTAGTCCTGACATCTAAAACCTATATTTAAATTGGAATTATTGTAAAAATGATATGTAGATAGCTTAAATAGGGGTCATTATAACGTATTTGTGCTACTTTCTGGCAAAACAGGGAAGGGTCATTGGTTAGGTACCTAGCTGTTTTTTTCTTTGTTGAACTGCACAGAAATGAGGGGGATATTACTTTGGACATGATTTTTGTGTGAAATTCATGAATACACTATTGGCAGACAACATGTTGATTTTTATTGTTGAAAATCGATTACTTTGTACAAAAAACAGAGATATGGTAACAGACGAAAAAACAATACGGCAAGCATAATTCAGTGCTCGGATGTTGCAAGAGGAAACGTTGTCGAGCTATGTATCGAACCAACATATCAGTGTAATGCTGGCCTAACCGCAATGAATTCAAAATTGGGTCTATGATGAAGAAAAAATCTGCATGTTGACTGTCACACTCACAGTATCTTTTTAGGCCAAGAAATTATAAGGTTGATAGCAACAGGAAACTTTTTTCACTTTGGGAAATATGGTTCAAAACTTTCAGGAAAGTCAATTTTATTTTTATTTTTGTAATGAGTAGGTAGATGATGACATGGGAAAGCATTGTTATTTTCAACATTATACTTAAATAGATAAGCCAGCTATCTCTTTTTTTTTCTTTTTTTTTTGAAAGAGTGCCCAACCTTTGTCATTGAAAACATGCCATTGTGTTGGCTGTTGACTGTATAAGCAATCTCCAGGAATAAGACATGAGACTATCTGCCACTGCCGGAGTTTTAAAGCTTGAAATTGGGCGTTTATAGATATTTTCTATTGTCCCGATCACATGTTTAAAGAGTTTGAGGAGTTGGGATGAAATTATTGCTGTCATAGATACATCGTATCATAGTTTTATAGTATAGTAAAGGCGGGTCACACATTTCGTGGTTTCAAGTTGGTAGCGCTGGTATTTGAAACGTGTCAAACTTAACTGTCATCTGAAGTGTCATAATATTAGTTGATAATATTGACACTATGATAATGGACCGCTTAACAATCGAACAAAGGTTAAAATAGTTAAAACTTACTATAAACTTAGCCATTTTTGGCGCAATACGCGATGATTATGGTCGACATAGCCGTATTTAGGGGGGGGGGGGGGGGGGTTACAGGGTTTAACCCCCCCCCCCCCCCCGAAATTTTTTTTACATCCATTTTCCATTAAAGTTAAAAGTACATACGTCGTTTCATAGATGACTATATTTAAAAGTGCCATCTTGATAGCACATTCGTATTTAAGGGGGGGGTAATGGGGTTTACTGACCCCCCCCCCCCCCGAAATGCAAAATCCAATAATTATTGAATAATAACTTAATAAATTTATTTTTTGGCTGACACTGAATTAATAAGTTTCTATTAAGGCTTAAAGACATTTTTCTTTCAGAATAAAAGTCTGTTAAAGCCATAACCGCACTTAGGGGGGGGGGTTACGTTGTTTTCTTTTAAATAAGTCGTTATATAGATGGTTACAGTAAAAAAACGCCATCTTAATAGTACCAGTCAAATAAGTATACAAAGCTCTGAACACACTTTTAACTGAACGTGTTCTGAGCGCTCAAATTTTTTCGAGTCGCATTTGATATCCAATTGACATTCGTCATTTAACAGCCGAAAATTCATGAGAATTTTTTGTATATATATATTCTTGGGTAGTAGAGGCAAGATTGCAATCGATTTTGGCGACATCTTGAGAGGGAAGCAGCTTTTTAACATAAAAAATCCAATTAAACCCATCCTACTTTGACGCAGTTCGGACTAAAAATGTAGGTCATTTAAACCAAACGTCAAAAAAATTTCTCATTAATAAAAATAATTTGTTTCCGGAGGAGTAAAGTTAGTGTCGTTAAGCTTAAATTCCCTTTGGGAAATTTTTTGTTGTTGATACTTATAAACCATCTAATGAACTTTTATCTTACATTTTTTTATTGCTTCGCTAAACCACCTTCCACGGTGGAATAAGTTTGTAAACGCCTGATAAGATATATTTCTTTTATTAATAGCATTTTGCACTTAGTCCACAGAATAAGAAATAATCCTTCGTTATTCTGTAGGTACTATCAAAATGGCATTTTGACTGAATTTAATAATCTATATGATATTATAATATATAAAATAAACTTTTTTAACACAGATCATCACTCTTATGAATAAACAACATGTATACAAATAAATTCCTTAACATAAATTTATAAGATTTATATAATGTTATACTATATTTATGTATTTATTCTTCTTTTGTTTTTGTTTTTATTCGTTCGATTAAATAAATAATGCCATACTGTTTTTGTTTTTTTTTTTTCTTCAAAGAATTTATTTCTATATAATTAATTCACAATTGTGATGATCTGTGTGAAAAAAAGAATTATTTCATATAGTTAAATATTATATTTATGTATTTATTTTGTTTTTCTTCTGCTTTTGTTTTTATTCGTCCCTCAATAAACAATAATGCTTTTTATGAAAGAAGTTCTCTCCTACTTTTTCCAAAACAAAATAATACAAAAATGTTATTGACTTCCAATAAAGGTAAGTTAACTTAATTTAAGATTCATATATCTAATATAAATATACCATGCAAAAACATCTACTCTGAAGCTTTGAAGCCAATATCTTCAGTTAGACTTCAATTTTGTAGTAGAAATCTTCAAATCTTTACTATGTGATTTACAATATATTTAAAAATACTGCATTTATAACAATGATTAATATTAAAGATTAATATTAAAGTGAAAGATACACTCAAGAAATATTTTTAAACTTTCCATCAAAAATTGTTTCGTGAACAAATGAATTGGCTTCGGGTAAGTGAAAGAATGTGATAAATTTGATAAATATGTTTCCTTTTTTATTAAAAACTAGCCAACCCCGCGAACCTCGTCTCGCCTGCCACCAGATTAAATCAAATCTAAAAATAATTTTAAAAATTCTCGTTTTGCGGAGTGTTGTGATTTTTTTACTAATTTTTGAACAATTGCAGCTGATCCCATACAAAAGTATAATTTTCAACCACCATTTGATTGTTTCCATTTTTCAATTTTCCCGTAAAATGTTCCCAAAATTTGTTTTCGCATTAACCCTGGCTCGTGTTAGCTTTGCCTACAGTCAACATTTTATAACAATGCGTTGGACTACTTAAGAGTATTTACCGACCACACAAACAAATCAACCTGCATCCATTTTATTGTTTACATTAATCTTTAGCTAACATCGTTTCATCACCTTAATGGCGCCTTCAGAGATAAGATCTAAAATGATTATAAGATCTATAACACAATTTCAAAGATATGACATTTTCACAAAATCAAACGTGTTGCTCTTTTCCTTAATTTTCCAAAATTGCACCTTTAATTCCATGCAATAGTTTGATATTGTGCTCTCCCAGAGTTTTCCAAGTTCCCCATCACCAATTTTTCAGTTTTCCGTTTGAAAACCAATGCACATAGATACAATTCCATGCAGTTTTCCATTTAAAAACCAATGCGTTTTCCGAGTTTTTCATCAAAAACTTTCTATTTTTCCATTCGAAAACTCATTTTGAAAACTAAAAAAAAATTCCAAGCAAGAAAAAAATCAAATTTCCGACCTTTGTTTGGTTTTTCCTACTCTTCCATGAGGTTTTTCCATCTTTTTTTTGTCACAGAAACCATCACTGAATATAACAGTATTAACCATTAAAATTTCACAAATATCTAGTGGGCCATTTCGGAGTCCATAAAGGACATATAAACAAACAAACGTAATTATGTATTATATACATCTATTTTTATATATATAGAGATTTTGAAAAAAATTATCATTTATCGTACAGACCTATTGTCACCGATTTTTCCTTAGTGGTGAGTCAAATTTCTCACTTGTTGTGCATATAAACAAACAAAATGTGCCATTGCATCCAGAAAAAATGATTCGTTGCTGTGCTCTATGGTCGAAAGGTATCCTTGGTGCTGCGGACGATTACGGTCAAATCGGAGCGAATGGTCGAATTTGTAAAATTTTATCCCACCAAAAACATTCTGTAAAAAACCAGCCAAGTCTCGATGGAGCTGCTTGTTCATCTCTAAAAAGTAATGAAATCTAGACAAAGTCGTGATAAGTTTAAGGTTTCTTACTGCGATTTCTTTATTATTATAGTTAAGTTATTATAAGGGCCTGAAAATGCGGCGAAATAGTTCCTGTAAAGGATGGTACGCGCTTGACTTGGAGGGGGTACTGCATGCCGTGCCCCCAAATTATATTCTACTGTGATACTACTAAAAAGACACTTGGGGACAGTTTTGCAAATAATGGAAGTAGGCTTCGTCCACAAAAACAGGAGAATCAATACCAAATACCAGAAGTAGAGGTCAAGGTAACATAATTATAAGTGAAGTTAATAGGTTTACCTTCGCACTTTTTCTTGGAGTTAATACATTTCTATGGGTCTGATTTTAAAGAAGTCCCCATCGACTCTAGGTATTCATTGTTAAGTTCGTTTCAAACAAAGAGATATAAATTACTTGATTTTGTTCCGTCCGTCATATATTTAATGTATTTCTTCCAGGCCTTATTTCTTTGGTTGCAAAGATGTTTAAGGTCCTTAGTATACCAGAAATGATGAGGGGTATTGAAATTTTCATTGAAAATGTATCGTTGTGTGCGTTTTATTTAGCTTTACCTACTTTCGAAGCCGTAAAATGAATGACCCTTTATAAGTTGTTACTTAGACTTACACTACCGGTCAAAAGTTTGAGACCACCTTCAAAGGGTTGCTTTATTTGAACCTGGCGCTTGAGTTTATGAATTAAAATAGGACTTTTTTACCTGCATTGATAACTTATACCATTCATAAAAGGCACAAGTTAAAAAACCCCAGATATTAATCCTTTTCTGTAAATTATAAGGAATTTTGTGAAAAAAGGTAAAAAAAAAACAATTTTGTTTGTTTGACTTCTGTTTGGATTTCCCGTAGTTTTTAATTTTTATGACTTTTTACATTCAATTTGGATTTTTTTTATGACTTGGGTAATGTTAAAGGGCAAAAAATGTAAAATATGATTACCTGCATATTCTAGATTTTGTATATAATGCTCGGTTTGATCCAATTTAAATTTATTTGAGACCGTGATCTTCTTCATAAAACAAAGTGCGCATCATGAGGAAAGTAAAGGAATTAACTACTGAAACACGATCTGCGATAATGAGCCTTATTGAAGAAGGCTATTCACAAAGAGAAATCCCCACAAAACTGAGGTGTTTGGCTCAAACCGCAGAGTGTACGTCACTACGCCAGGCGCAGTGCTGAACATAAGATGCTACCAGACTGTATGGTCCCAACTGTAAAGCATGGAGGCGGTTCAGTAATGGTGTAGGGATGTTTCTCCTTCGATGGAGTGGGAGATCTGACACGAGTGATCGGAAAAATGGATAAAAGAGTCTATAAAACGATATTGGAAGACCACGTTTTGGTATCTGGACTCCGATTAATCGGTGAAGGTTTTGTATTCCAGCAAGACAATGACCCGAAACACACTTCAAAATTTTGCCGGGAATACCTGAAACAAAAAGAAGACGAGGAAATTCTAAAAGAAATGGTATTGCCACCGCAGTCTCCAAATATTAAACCCCATTAAGCTCTTATGTGAAGTACATACGGGAATAAGGGATCCCGCGAGCCTTTTCTTGCCCGCAATTAAATGACAGTTAAATTTTTCGATATTTTGCGTAATTTTTAACTTTTCTACCTTTTGCCATCTGAAAAGCCAATCGGAAACAACTGGCCAAAACATTCCTAACAAAAATTAATATTTTCGGTTTTATCCAACTACTCTTCCGGATACGGGTAAACAAGCAAGCATTGACATGAGAAATATGAAAGCCATTTAGTCTTTAAAAATTTGTTAAATCAAAGAATGATTATGAGGCTGCTAAAACTGGATCACTCAATCAAATCATTGCCCGAAGACCGCCACAAGTTAATAAAGATAGCTTTTAGAATAAATTTAATATTTATTCTTGCGCTAGGAAAAATTCAATCAACCAATTACGGTTGCCACTAAAGACACTCAAATTTACCCTCTCGTTTCATTATAATTCTTTGATTAATTAATTCCCTCAAGCAGAAATCGTAAAAATAGCACAAAAGGTTATAAAAAGACATTAAATAAACATTGTTTCATATAAACAAAATTTTATTCGAGCATAACTGCATTGGCAATCAAGAAACATTCCTTGATAACCCACACACACAATAACCTACTCCCTGCGCTGAAATAAATGACAACAATGTTTTTAACCTCCCATCCTTAATGCCTTCAAACTTTAAAGTCCAAACTATAAGACTGTGGAAGCTGCTAACCATTCCCGAAGGAACAAAGACGAATTAAACTACGATACTAAAACAACAAATCATATTTTTACGATCCTGCATAAGACGGTCCTCTGTTATTGCTCGGTTCTGTTTTGATGTGTTGCATCCATTCTGCCTGCACACGAAAAATATAAAACAAAAAATAAACTTTGAACTTAAAAAGAGTTTAAACAACAATGTTGATACTTTAATGCTTACATTTCAAGCATATTGCACAATTTTTTTGTTCTCAAAGTGAAAAACTTTAAGTAAATTTTCTAAATGGTTTAGTAACAGAAAAGTTTTGTCTGTTTGGAGCTTGACGTACAAAATGTTAAATCAAATAAAGTGAACGAATCATTCTGTATGGTCATCAGGGCTGGATTGGGTACATTTTTTCGTCTGTTTTACTTCCAAGACTCTTCAAAATTTAAAAATTCATCAGAATCAGATCAGCCGTTTCGTTGTTTTCTGTCCCATTTATTTTAACGCAGGTATATGCGCACAAAATCAGTGCCAGCAAAACAAGCTTCGCTCGAAATAAAATAACTGCATCAAGTCCTGCATATTCAAAAACCGATGAAAGAAAATCTGCTGCCAGGCTCACAAGGATAACAATACATCACAAATTCGCAACAATGTTTTTGATCATTAAAAATATTGTTCTTTGCCTAACATCCCCGGTCTCTAAGTTTTTTTTTTCAGGACACAATAAAAAAAAAACTTGTTTATTATTTTTGTATGCGTTTTGCATCATTTGTTGTTGGGTTTATGATTTCTTCCATGTTCTGGACTTTATTGTGTAGGGAAATTGCCAACTACGTCAGAAAATATAACGAACGTTAACATCTCCTTTTTTCGCAACAAAAAAAGAGAGTAGGTATAGCCCGAGGAGAAATAATTTTATATTGTGCAACTCCCAACCTACTGGTCCAGACCTCAACAGCAGCGCCCTCTACACACCAGCACCCACACTCTCTTACATATCGCCTCAAGTACAGGCTGAATAAAATGCGAGTGTGAGTGTGTTTATTCCAAATAAGATTTAGGATATAAGAAGCACGCAGACCAACAAAAGTGAAGAGACCCTCCCGTGCATGCTCTCTCCTCGATCTCCTCGAGCTAATCGAGCTTCTCTATTCCTGTCTTAGCTGTCTCTTTTATATTGTGTTGTTTTTGTTACATCACTCGTTGAGAAGTTGTCGTAGTGGTGATATAAAGTGAACAATATGTTTGCAAAGGACTCATCTATTTGACAATTAATAATGAAATCACCTGTGACACATGGACAGGGACATCCTTCGTCTATCTCTGTACATATATGGCTATCTTGGATATCTCTCACAGGGCCCGTACCTACTCCTTCTGCCTCTTTTAAGAGCTTTTGTAGGACACTCAGCATGTAGTGTGGGTGGGGGTGTTGGGCCATTGTTTGCTTCCATATGTGAAAAGACTTTTGTTGTGGGTGTTTTATTTATTGTTGTTGTTGTTGTTTTTGTTGTTATTGTTGTTTGGTAGGAAGTTTTCTTTTTTCCGAGGCATTTTGCACTTCAGCTCAACAGCATACATATATGTGAATTGTATTGTCTTCATACATTCATATATCTGCATTTTAAGGTGTGTAGGTGGATTAAGGAGATTGAGAGGTTTGCAGAGGGATAAAAAGACAATGTACATCTGTTTTGGTTATCATTTTCTAAACAATAGGAAAGGATTTATTAGATTTTAATAGACAATATTGAATATTCAATTAGATAAGATGTTGAGGACTGAGGAGAGACGTATAAATGCTTTATTGAAACTAGATAAAGTTAATTAAATACGAGCTCATAAATCATGAGATTATGTGTGCAGGTATTCAATTAGGCAGAAGACAAGCAAAGTTCTTGCAGTGTGTTTTTATAATAAGCTTAGTTATATTCCGAGAATAATGAATTGCTTAGTGTTGTGTAAACAGAGAATTAGAAATTAGTAAGGAAACCTCAGGTCTATAACCTAATAATTGAAAAAAGGCGGTATTTAGCAAGAATGTATTTACTTAGGTGTGTTGAAATAGCCATCTTAGTTAACAAAAACCTCTTTTGAATTTGTCAAGTCAATTGTGCCAAAAGTCAATAAGGATAATTCAAACATCTTCTAAGCACGACATGGGGGTGAAGAAGTAATTTTTGTTAAGGACAGATTTGCTGGAGCTGTTTCCAAGAAGGGATTTAGGCATCATAGATTTCCAAATTTTCCTACTTTGCTATGCCAAAGGCTGAGGTTTTTTCGTCAGAAATATAGATCGACACGAGTAGTTGAAAAGCAGATAATTCTTTTATCAAAAATTCTGCAGGATTTTTACCTATAAGGTCTGTATGCGGAACACAACTTTCCTCAAAAGTACAATTAAATGGACAAAACTTCTCATAGTGCTATACTTTCTAATAGACCGTTTAAGGAAAAGTCTTTGCTTGCCTTTAGGATAACGTCTGTGGGGTCATCACGTAGACTGAATTATTAGTGTTAACTTTTCTTGAATACATTTGAGCTCATACACAAATTCACAACACAATCGGTCCAGTTGTTTCTTAGAGTGCAGTCACATACACACGCACAGAAGAATTATAGAAGAATGATCTACGTCAAAGGTTAGGTTAGGTTAGAGTGGCTGTCTAGATATTGTTGACTCACTTAGACTCTAAAGGTCCATTGTGATACCATTATAGAAAGTTACTCATGGGAGAGTTGTGATCGTTGACAGTTCGAAGAAGAAGTTTGCGAGGTAGGTGTTTCTTTTTTTGTAGAGTACTGGAAATTTACAAAAAGGGATGTTGAACTGTTTCTTCATCCTCCTCCGCTTCTACAGAATTCATTTGAGTAGACATGTTTTCGCCCCCAAAGGTCGAAGTCATTAGAATTCTCTTGCAACGTGACTTCGAAAACTGAAAATAAATGTCCAGAAATGCGAAACAATTCTGTTCTTGGTGCAAGATGGTCATCTTTGGGCCTCACGGACAGCGATTAACGAGCAAAAGTGAAGTGAAGTACCTAGGTATCTGGTTGGATCAGTATTTGTATTTCGACACACATATAGATGCTGCTCTGACCAGTGCCGACGTGTGATGGCTGTCCAGTGTGGTTCAACGTTACATCATCTCAAATGGAGAAGATTCTGTTGTTCGAGAGAGCAGTGTCCTCGGCGCTGTCTCGGTTTGTATCGGATACCGGAATCTTCTTATGTACGTTACTATTCTAACGAGGTTCTATACAACGGGGCTGGGATCAACAGAATTGACAATTTCGTGATAAAACTTGTTCGGGGTCACATTGGGAGAGCTATGACTTCGACGAATAATTTGATCTTTGGGGCGTTCTATCCGAACGATGAATATTTTGATAGTACACGCTTGAGCGGCTTCATTCCACCAGAGGAATTCCTCTATTTAGATAGATGCGGTCTGATCAAGACAGATTGGCGATGCCGCTAATCTACCACGGCAGGCGAAGAACCGTCGATCGGCAGCTTCTTTACAGTCGAGACGTCCTCGCGCAAAACGGTTCAGTAAGGCTGTGTCCGAACGAGACCGAATCGAGAGCGTGAAGCAGGAGAACCAGTTCTGGTGGCTTCAGTTAGAACTTGACAAGTAGTTTTAGTTAATTTTAAGTTTTAATTTTAAGGACCTAATTTTAAGTATGATGTAAGGAAAAATATAAAAATGATATGGTGATAAAAATAAATGAAATAGTTCATTAGGCCGAAAGGCATTAATTTAAAGAAAACCATGAATTGCTTAGAGTGCCCGGTTATGGCCAGTAAGTTATATATAAGATTATAGATAGTAAGAAGATAGCTAGCTTAATGAATAAAAAATGAATTTTGAAAAAAAGGGATGGAAATCTGGAAGCTGTTTCCGAATACCAATTTTGGGGTGGTGTAGTGTAATCGATCTGTTGTGTTAGGACAGTTGTAACTGATCCATTGGGAGATGGCTCAAAGCTTCACGCATGAATTGGCTATCATCACTTTGGAGAAGATGTCGAGAGGATTTAGGTTTAAAAGTACTTTTAAGGCCATATTTCGTGTTGAGCGGAGTGCTCCCTAGATACACATTCCTGTTTGTTTCTCTCACAAAGGGGCGAATTTCGAGTTTTCGAGTGCTTTCGGGTAAGCACTGTTGTCTCAAATCTACAAATAAGTCTCTCTTGGTCGACTAGCGGAGTAAAATTATTTACATTACATTTCAAAATTTTCAAAAGCAAACATATCTCTCCACAAAAAAGTATTAAAATAAAATAAACACGCAAAAACAAAGGTAAAAAAAGCAAAGAGAAAAAACGTTAACTTTCAGACAAATCTGCAGCATAATTTTCCCTACCCTCCCTTATAGCTAAGGCTTAAAGGTAATCTTTAGTTTTTTTTGCGTTGTCCATTCATAAAAATATGTGCAAGGAAGAATACCGTCAAGGGGGGAACTACGATAAGCATTTTCGTTGAAAAGAAGCAAGGGTGATGGTATGCATAGCCATACCATCTCTTTCCCTATTTTATAAGGCCGTTGTACAAACTCGAAACCACTCTAAGAGGAAAAAAATAGGGATTAGAAATATTTGCAGCGGAAATGCAAACTAAAAAAAAGTAGCAAATCCTTGGCTAGGAAGATAACCCAAAATGGCTCAAGACGAAAGGAGACACAATGTTAGCCAACAATGTTGAATAATTCTAATTTGAATTTTATACAAAGCCGTTATGGTTGGAAATGCTTCTGCTGCTGGACAAAAGTAGAATTTAACTTGATTCGGATCCTCAAATTGGAATAAGTTAAAAAAAAAAAATGTGAAAAATCGCAAACACGAAAAGACAAGGAAATAGGGCGGAAGTAAAAAGAAAAGGCAAACAGTTTTAAATAAATGTTAAGTGCCGTTGACAAAGAGATATGGCGCTACTTTTGAATACGTTTTAGATATTCTTTATTATTAGCGCTGTGATTTAAACTATTTTGAAGATTTCAGTATGTAAGGGCATTAAATCAGCTTAATTAAAAGGTAGGATACTCAACACCAACGTCATGGAACTAAATATAGACGTTAGCAGCTAAAATTTCACTCTGTCTACAAGACATGCACCTTGACAAAATCGGATGAAACCGCTTTAGGTTGCTTCTAGTTTGTATAAAAAGAGACTAGGTATAGACGAAGATGGAATTAAGACCTGTAGGTACGTTTTGTACTGCGACACAGAACTGGCTAGAAAAGTTAAGTTCCAGTGACTTAGATAGTTGGGTCATGTGGAGTCTTCGAATCCAACCCGAAAGGTGGTCGTAGAATAGGTAGGCCAATACTCAGGTGGAGCACCCAGATTGTTGATTGTTTAAGGAGTAAATAAGTTGTTATGATCGGCCCCCGTTAGAGCGTAGCTATATGAGCGTCAACATTTCACTGTATTCCTTAAAGAATTGGATGAAATAACAACGTTATTTAGCCTCTGAAAACGGCTTTAACGTTTGAGTCATCATGTGTTTGTGTAATTAGAACCCAAGAACATGACATTTTGGTTTGAAAAATTGCCAACTTAACCTTTTCCGTAAATTTCTTAATTTACTTAAGAAAACTTCTTTACAACTTCAACATTAAATTTACTTGGTACAACTAACCGTTGTAATTAAATTCACATCAACCATTTCGCCCCAAAAAGAGGAAACTTCCACACACACAAACAAGTGATATCTCAATAATTCCTTTGTCAACTCTTAAAACACATCGTTTGTAAAATAGATTCAGAAAACTTTCGCAAAACAAAATTATTCACTAATGTAAATTTTAGGTCCACCTTCAAAAGGCCCATCCATCTCGCCTTGCAAAAACCGTACTTTAAATTCGATTAGACAGCATAATATCCGAAACTATTTTGCCTTCAATTCAATTCAACTCAATTGTCACGGAAACCCAAGAACTTTATTCCACCACAATCGCAACACACACACACTCACTCACTCACATCTGATATCCCAAATATTCCAAAAACCCAGCCCGAAAACTAAAACTTCCAAATTACCATCACATCATAGTTTAGCACTCCATTCGAAAATTCCGGGCAACTCGTTACTAATCCTCTTCTGCGTATAGGTATAGCTGCCTTCGAAAGCTTTATCTTCTCTTAAGACGACCACCATTTACGATGCTGAAACTACGACAACGACGACGACGACACGTCGAGGGCGACTTTTGTCGACGAAAGGCTTTGGCAAAATGATCGCAATTAAATAACCGAAACCACACAAAATTGCAATCTCCTTTAGTTTAAATTTTACAGTGGATTAGCATGCTTCTGCACTTCGTCCTCATCGCCGCCATCGTCGTCCTTGTTGGTCGGTGACAAAGTTTATAATTCCAGAGCCTCATAGACTACCGCATAGCATATACACATGAAAGAACTATTCCAAACAAAACTAGCTAGCAAAGAGAGACTTGGACAAATAGAGACTGTGCGAAATCCCTTAAGTGACTGAAACCGCACAAATAAATGGAATTCCAATAAAACAAAAGCGAAATGTCCTTAGATATGCCAGCTATAGCAGCTTATTTCAAATGCTGCGTGACTTTCATCTCACTGTAAGAACCATTACTAAAATTTTACTTCCTAGTTCTCTTTGACTTTTTGTACTGAATTCGGAAGCCATATAGCTTGCGAAAGACTTTTGGCTTCCCTATACATATTTTGAATATGCTTTGCTGTGGCCCACATGACTTCCGAAAATCACCAATGCGCCACAATTTGCTATGATGCGTACCATCAGCAGTCGACAACGAACGGACCGACCGGCCGGTCTAGCGTCAATCCATATAGTACCAGCTCGTCCTTGGGATTATACCAAGTGGAACAGTTTACGGTTGGCTTGATATTGCAATGAGAAATATCGCAATGTGAAAGGAAACAGCTTTACACACAGAACTCGCTCATTCATATAGAACTGGGTTTGTGCTTTTCATAATGATACTGGTAGGTACCAGTTATGCACTAGTTAATTTCGACGATATGACTACGATCGACGACGACGTAAACGATGCATGCGGGAGGTTTGCGGCATGCATTGAACACTTTTATGTGTAGCTGGGTCTTTTCTCTTTACAAATTCAAAGCTTTATTCATGGCAAGTAAATTTATGAATGCGAACCTCATTTTTCGCACAATGTGACTGGGAACTGAGCACCAAGTTTTGGGCTTTAAGGGGGTTTGATCGTTAGATGGAATTTCTAACTTGTAGTTGGTGATTGTTGGCCTTTTTATGCATAGGATTTCTACTAAAAATCTGGAACAAAATCGTACAGAAATTTAAATTTACCAAAAATTGGGTTATTCATGAAATTAAGCGTTAAGCTCCATTGTAAAGCTAAACAACAGAATACATAACCTATCCTGACTTTTAAATCTCCTTTCTAACTAGTACGGTGGCTATTTAAAGCTAAACTTACTTTCTTATTTTAAGTTACGTTACATTTCCGGCTCAAACCAGGGCCCCATTAAACAAGCATCTCTCACCAATTCGGTCCGTGCCAAGATGGTTAAGGTCTTTTACTACCAATATGTTCCACTGAAGTGTTGGTCCTAGGCATCTCCTTCGGCTTAAGATATGAAGAAATCTTGAACTTGGATAAGGGAAGTGAAGCCTGAAATCACAGTGCTGGGCTTGTAAAAGATGATTACACGCCTCAACAAAATTTCGTTACTACTGCTAATTCAAATCTTAGGTAAAAATTGCAAAAACCGGAGCGACTTGCTTATCAATGCTGCCTAGCCACTACAGTAATCTCAGAAATCTCTCAGTAATCTCTTCTTAATATTCGTTTTTAACGAAAAGATACCACTTCAGACAACGGATTCAGGCTGATCCATCTTGTTGCGGAGCGAAATGTTGTGGCAGCAAGCACGTGGTTCCCACATGATTGATCCCATTACATAGCGATCGACGAAGGCACTTGTCTAGCATTCTAGATTTTCAAACGTTCCGAGTAGGACCACTACCTCGTCGTAGCCAAGGTAGTGCTACAAATATCTCAACAACGACCAAAGCAAAAAAATGATGCAAGGAAATTCGAAGTCAGACAGCTACAATCGCAAGCGATAAACAGATCCTTCTCTCATCAAGTACCAAGTATCCTCTTATGGAGTACTATGTCAATAACATCAAGTATCGAGAATCAATCGCAACTGCAGAAAGCAGTTAGAGATGCCGCCACTGCTGTGCTTGGTTTCATACAGCTTCATAATCTAATCTAATCTAATCATACAGCCAACAAAACGAAACCTCTTGTTTGACGAAGAAGTGTGGTTTGCCCATGCAGCCAAGCAGGAGGCATTAAAATCACAAAGTGCATCGAAGGACTAATGCTGAGGATTTTCAAAGACCACTTCTGTAGATTGTATATTATAGCCGTAACGACGGACAGAAAAGAGCAGAACTCTTTTGTTTTGAAAACAGAATCGTCCGAAGAATGACACATACATCATAACATTCATAACCCGTTCCATTGGAGGTAGAAGAAGAAACGTCAAAAAAAGACCAATGGAAAACGACATAAAATCTTTTTGAAGTTTCAACGGGTGAAACCAGACTTTTTAATATCATCGATGGACTCCGATAAGGTGATGAAGCGGCTTGCCACCAACCGACCCAGCGTTAGGGAAAGCTAGCCATGACTCTGGAAAATCGTGGAAGAAGGTATCGATGATGATGTTTTTAATTAAACAGCGTGAGCTCTCCTTCTTCAACTATTAACCGCAAAAGTAATATTGACAATATGGCATCAAAGTTGTCCATTTGAAATGGGTAATTTTTGAGTAATTTAAATATTTTGAATTCTTAACTCTATTTTTCACTTTAAGAATTTAAATGATTTGATTTGATTAGATTTGTCGTAAATGCATTTTGAACGAGATAACAAAAGTTGTTTTGATTTCCATTGAAAAATCTCTTTTCAATCTTACACATAATACTCCAGAGAAATTCATGAATATGAGGTTTGGCTTTGAATGAATCACAATCACCTTCGATAGCTTCCTTTCCTCTCCATGAGGTACCTATTTAGTTTTCGAAATTCTATGGCTTCATTTCATAATTGAAAAATCCCACTGAAAGCTTGAGTCAGCCTCGAATTCTGTGCTTCTAAAATGTTATAGAGTTCTTGGTTGTTGTTTAGTCAACAAAAGATGCCCAGCCCATAGTTTTAAGGCTTAAGAAAATAACATTTACCAATTGATTCAGAGTGTTGTTTCGTATACTCGAAGACCAAGAACTCTCAATAGGTGGTGAAATCTTTTCAATAACCCATTTAAGAACATCAAGATCTCATTCTATAGAATTTATTGAAGAATCCGGAGTCTATGGGTTAATTGCACATAGTGCAGTGATGTGGAAACTTGGGAATGTATTGATAGTAGTAGTAGATGAAAAGGGTAATTCAGGAGAATTTCTCTTGAAATTATTTAAAAAAATTAGAATTTGTGAAGCGAATTCATTAACAACTGCAGTTGTTTGTCGGCAACTATTCCAAGATGCAGGTTTTCAATTGCTTCTGACTAACCGATGAAGAGTAAACTTAAAGCCACAGTTCGGCCACATCAAAACTGAAAGCCATATAGTTCAAGAGCCAAAATGTAATTTGATACTATGGCAAAATTCACCTCCATCTTTGGTTTGCAATTATTTCTTTGGCATCGCAAGGACTTCTTCCTCGATAATCCTATCATCCCGATAACTTTCAAATGTGCAATTCTTCGCCGTATTGCATTTTCATAAAACTTCATAAACTCACACTTGCATGTTCACTTACATATGAACGTCAATTAGTGAAGGTGTGAGTTTACTATGATGTCCTCTCAATAATAGTATTGTCCTGAACGATATTGTGTAAGTATTCCATTAATTTTGGAATATTTAATTGAGCTTAAAACTTTTGCAAAATTATTTCCATGCCGATATGACGCCAAGGTACATAAGATTGACGCAGGTGCTTGTTCACTTCATTGCACCTTTGGTTGTTTTTGGTTATTTTTGCACACTTTCAATGTATCCATATGTACGATACGTAGGAACCGAAACGACAACGTCGTCGTTGGGCCATGAATTTGTCTCAAAGGACATGACATATTATTCTGCTTTGTTGTCAACGTCATCATCATCATCATCGTCACATCGTCACCATGTAGTCCTTTACACTCTACTGGGACAAGCAAAGACCTTCCCACATACGAGTAGAGGAAAAATTGGATTGGGACTTCCGGTGCTCAACATCTCCACTTTGCTGCCTCCACGTTGACTTACTTTACCTTTTCTTGACTCGTGACTCCCACACGTTCTTCGCAAGGGAACTCATCAAAAAGTTCAACAGAATAATATTCTCGATTCATTCATTTATGATCGGATCGTCTTAGCCGAAAAATATAAGAATGACCTCATGCATTTTTTATGGGACTTGGGGGCAATGTTTCATTGAGTATAAGAGTGAGGTGGAGAAGCTGAAATATGAGCACACCTTGGTGACATGGTGACAACAAAAGCATGTTGATTATGCCAGAATCTTCTGGGTAAAAAGTTCAAAAGTCAAAGGATCATCGAATTATTTATTTAGTGGTGTAGACATATACCTTTTTGGCGCTGGTTAATTGGCGTTAAAAACAACTATGGTTGGGGGTTGAATATAGGAAAAAGTTGAATAGGATACACCATGACAAAACTGCTTTAAAAAAATAACTTGCTTACTTAACTAGGACTTAGGTTTCATTCAGTAAGCGTTTTCACCCAACTCACGGGTGCTCCACCTGAGCCTCAGCGCAGCGGTGGCATTCGAAAATGAATTTACAATTTAGAGCATTATTGTTCGTAATTATAAGTTAGGTTTTTTCGGAACTTACCGCCTTTATAAAAGAAATACTTTCAAATTTCTTTTCCTGACGTTTCGAAGAAATTGCAATCTTCGTGGTCACGGGATGAGACTGATGGTGGGTGGGGTATTTGTTGTTGGCTGTTGAATACAAGCAAAGCTGACGACATCGGCTACAGCTGTTTTGGTTTTATGCACTTCTGTTTTGTTTATGAGAGTATCCCATGTCGGCGATAGTTTGTAGCTAGAGTCTCTATTGAAATGTTTATGTTTTTAAATTTCAATTGCTTCTCTAACGATCCTAGCAACATAAAACTTTTCATTTGAGATCGATCTGGCTTGATCAAACCGGATAAAGTGATCCTCGTTGTAGGCCAAATGTTCACAAATTTGCTGATTTTGTGACAGCTTTGTTTTGTATCGCTTTAATATGCTCGTTAGGGCGTGTTTTAATACTTCTTTTCGTTTCTCCAATATAAGAAGACCCAAAGCTGCAGGGAACAGCGTAAACACCAGGACTCTGGAATGGAATTTTGTCCTTAAAAAAAATAAAAATAAATAGAGTGGCGCGACAGCTCTCGAAGAGCCAAGACCTAAGTGGCTTACTCTCATCAACAATTCTCTGAGTGCGTGTGAAGAATTGAGGAGACCTACAATTTAACGCCGATTCCGAACGGCAGAGTTGAGAGCACTTTTTCATGACAGTTTGATACTCTTGGAAGATTTATCAGGTCTTCACAAGAGGCAGTGCCAGTGAAAGATGAAATAAAACTTGCCCTGAGTATGATGTTGGAACTGATGTTTTGTCTGAATTTATAATAGATCCAGGGTACTTAACTAGGAAGGATACCATGTTGTATTCCTATTACTCTTGGGAGTATTCGATAGTTCTTGCCAGAGTATGTTAGGCTGTTTCTAAAGATTTTCCGCTACAGTAAACATGCATGATAGGCTTATAAGTCTAGGATGTTTTGGGTGGACATGTGAGCATTCACTCGCTTTGGGTATGAATACTTCCTTTACTTTTCTCCATCGCTGAGATATATGGACCATGATCTAGACAACTTGTGTAAATCATCTCAGTTATGGGCAAAGTTATGTCGCTAGTATGTTGTAGCTCAGCTGGTACAATTTCATCTGGACTTAGAAATTTTTAAGGTTCGAAGCTATTCACATCCAATGTTTGTTGCGTTAAGGGAAAAAGAGCCATTTGGAAAGTGCGTGTCCAGAACCATGTTTAGTGGAAGACTTATAGGATTCCCAATCATGTGGACATCTAAAATTTTCTGCTAGGTTTAATAGTCTCCTACAATCTTTCAAGATCAGCAGCCCACCAGTATGGTTTCTCTGTTCCCCTAATTGTAGTAAAAGGGCTGGCTGTTTCTGAGCTTTTGACCATAGGCTTTGTGGTCGAGTTCAAAAACACATGAGTGAGGATCAAATGGTTCTGGTTTAATCAGATCTTTTACCCTTGTTCTGTGTTTTGACCAATCTATGTTCCAACAATTCCGGAATTGGATATGTTTTTGCGTTTCTTCGACAACACATAATTAGATGTGTCTATGAGCGGAGAATGAATGCTCCACTGATACTCTCCAATTCAGTATTTTGTTTGATAAATGCTCTGAGACAAGAGTAATATCAAGAACTTCTTGTCGATTCCTAGGAACGAAAGGGAATGAACCATCCCTATGTTACTTGCTATTAGATAAGTTTTTAAAATATAATCAGACTCATCTCTGTCATTTTTTTCGGTACCCCCCACGTAGTATGGTGATCATTTGCGTCAAACCCGATGATAAGATTTCTATTCAATCTAATCGATTCAGGAATTGAACTCCCCATCTCCATTGAATCATCAAGAAGTGGGCTTGGATGATCGTGGCCCAAATATGCTGACACTAGCCAGTAGATGATAGATGATAGATAGATGATAGATGATTTTTTATTACTTAAAATTGTTAAATACAATAATTTCGGTTACATTTGATTCGAATATAAACTTGGTAATAAAAGTGTTTTGGCGGTGGCAATGCCGTCTGCCAGATTGACTATGTGTTTTCAAATTATGTTCAAAGAAAATGTTTACTATTTAACAGAATGTGAATGAACAATTGCAAAAATTAAATAAAGATGCAAATAGGGCTTTCAGTTTAGCTAAAACAAAAATAAATTACTTAATAGATAATACATAATTTTTTGGCAAAAGAATTAACAGCTTTTAGTTTGGCAAAAACAAAATTAAAGTTGAGTAAAACTTGGATTTAAGATTACAAAAAAGAAGAGCTTTTAGTTTGGCTAAAACAAAAATAAAGGGTGTTTGAACCCATTAAAAATTAAGCGAAATGTAAAGACTTTCAGTTTAGTTAAAACAAAATTTCGGCTATTAAAAATAATGATACAATAATAAATAATAGTAATAAGAAAAACATGATATACCATTATACTGTTTTTATTTTAAGTATTACGAAAATTCTGTTATTATCATTTCTCTGTAACAGATTGACTTTTCAAGATAATTGCATAGATTTTTCCAATTTTCACCAAAATTGTCAAAGTTTGCTCCATAGTAAGAGTAGATTTTCCAAAGTAGAGGACTCTAAGTTCTCTATAAACTGGGCATATTGATAAAAAATGAAAAGTATCTTCTTTTGAATTCAAATTGCAAAGGGTGCAATGTGTAGTAGATGAACCATTTATGGTGAGCTGTTAAAATTAAGTTGCTCACTCCTTGCTTTACAGATTAACGAAATTTCTCTTGTACCGTATTCATCACTAAAATAGTTATTTATGAGATCATGTTTCAGATCGGGGTAAATGACTCTGTTGATTGAAAATGACATTTTTTGTAAATTTTCATTTCGCTGGTAGATGTCGACAGCCTGTAATAACCCGTAGAGTTGTTCTTTTAGTGATATTAAATTATCATATTGGAGATTTAGCTCAATACCGCACTTCGTTGCCCATTGTCTCCATTCTCCTATCCACTCCAATTTGTTATCTATGATGTACTTTGCTATTGACAATTGAATTCTATTTGGTCTATATGCCAGTACTTTCAGGATGTAGTCAAAGTGAATAAAAAGAGTAGGAAGGCCGGTTTCAAGTAGTAGAACATAGTTTGGAATATTAGATGGTAAGAAGAAAAGCCGTTTGAGGAAGTAACGTTGAAG
This sequence comes from Sphaerophoria taeniata, assembly GCA_943590905.1. Classification (NCBI taxonomy): domain Eukaryota; kingdom Metazoa; phylum Arthropoda; class Insecta; order Diptera; family Syrphidae; genus Sphaerophoria; species Sphaerophoria taeniata. Next base: position 249,493,571 of record OX016540.1, on the reverse strand, counting down.
TTTTTCTACTTCTTCGTACGACTGATATCCCCATGTTTGACAGCTGTAGCACATAACAGAGCGCATTACAGCATCAAATACCTTATACTTAGCTGAGGTTGGTACTTCTTTGCTGTTCATAACATCTTTCCATGACGCGTTAATCATACTTTTTGATGCAATCAATTTTTTTTCGAGGTGTGAGGTTAACTTCATATTAGGTTTTAAAAGTAGTCCAAGGTATTTGTATTCCGTCACTATTTCAATGGCATCACCATTAAAGAACCACTTTTCATTCGATTTAAGTTTTGATTGAGTATTCCTTACTATCATTACGTTAGATACACTAGCCAGTATGTTTCCTTTGGTTATCTTCATTCTGGCTTTGGTGACTTTATCAATTTTTTTTTTTTAAAGGAACCATCCCTGAGTAAAACTGCTTTCTTACTTAAGGTGGCGCTACAATCCGGTGTGGACTTGGGCCTCAATCAACAGTCTCCGCCAGCCAGCTCGGTCCCTAGCTAGCTGTCTCAAGTTTTGCACTCTAAGTTGATTGAGGTCCTCTTCCACTTGTGTGCGCCACCTGAGTCGTGGTCTTCCTCTTCTTCTGCGTCCCTTGGGAATAGCGTCGAAGGCTTTCCGGGCCGGAGCATTGGTCTCCATGCGCTCTAAATGAGCGAGCCATCTGAGTCTCTGGACCTTGACCCTTCTGGCTAGGTCCACATCGTTGTACAACCCGTAAAGTTCGCTGTTGTATCTTCTTCTCCTTTCCCCATCAATGCACACGGGGCCAAAGATGACCCGAAGAACTTTAATCTCGAAACAGCCTAAGGCACATTAATCCGATTTTGTCAAGGTCCATGCTTCTGCACCATACAGCAGGACAAGGATGATGAGGGTGTTGTACAGTTTAACTTTAGTTGCTCGAGAGAGGGCTTTTCCACTCAATTGCTTTCTTATCCCAAAGAAATCGCGATTAGCAAGAGTAATTCTTCGTCTTATCTCGGCGCTAGTGTTATTGCCCGTGTTAATAGCGGAGCCTAAGTAGGCAAACTCCTCTACTACCTCGAAGTTGTATGCGTCTATTGTGACGTTCTGTCCAAGCCGTCGGTGTTGGGTGTCCTTTCTCGAAGACAGCATATTATCGTTTTTCCCTCATTTACCGCTAAACCCATTTTTGCCGCTTCTGTCTCAATTCTCACAAAGACATCACGCTGTGTTCTTCCCATTATATCAATATCATCGGCGTACGCGAGAAGTAGAACAGATTTTTGGAAGATAGTGCCCCTGGTGTTGATGGTGGAGTTTTGCACTATCTTAACTCAAGAACGATGTTAAAGAAATCGCACGACAGCGCATCACCTTGTCTGAGTCGTTTTTTGACGGCGAAAGATTACGTTAGCTCATTGCCAACCTTGATGGAGCAGCGTGAGTAGATGCTGTCATACGCGGCCTTAAAATCGATGAAGAGGTGGTGGGTATCGATTTGGAGTTCATAGGTTTTTTCCAGGATCTGTCATAACGTGAAAATTTGGTCGATGGTAGACTTTCCTGGCCTGAAGACACATTGATAAGGACCAATCAGATTGTTGACGAAAGGCTTCAGACGCTCACATATTACGGCAGAGAGGATCTTGTAGGCGATGTTAAGTAAACTGATTCCTTTGTAGTTGGCGCAGTTAAGAGGATCTCCCTTTTTCGGTAAAACTACATTGATCTTAAAAATTTCATTAATATCCATAAGCCCGCTTAGGAGAGAGAAGTCTATATCAGTCATACAAACAAATAAAGAAATTAAGTTTTTATTTATGCATATAGTGTAACAACACTTAAGTTTAAACTCCATTCACAGAATTGCAAATATCAAATTTAACGCTAGGAATACTTAATTGACACACACTTAACTAAAAAATTTCAAATTTGATAAATATTTGTAGCATTGATCATTTTGATGAAGCAAAGATTGTCGGACCAGATAGTAGCTTTTGGTCAATTTTCATTTGAGGAAGAAAAAACGAAACAGGGAACATAAATATTTTATAAACAAACTTTATCTCTCCATTTTACGAAAATAAGTGATGGGTAGGTACTTTATCACTTTCCATAACTTACAAAGGTTCAAGTTCAGCAGATATGTATAGCTATGTCTAAATGGTAGTATATGTGAATGCATGAATGGGAACATTTTACTTCTTCAAAAACACACTCGTATATAGGAATAAGGAGGGTAATGAAGCCGAATAATGTGACACTGTTAACCACACTGATGTGGATGTCAGACCAGGACCATCCAGACAGATCCTTGTATCAGAGGAAGATGACGAAAACAAAATACCAAAAAAAGAACATTATACAAAACTTGAGCTATACAATAAAATTTAAAATAGATCCACGCGATGAGACTTGGTCTGTGTGCTCTTTTGTCTCTCTCTGCTTTTTATCTGACATTTTGTTTATATTTATCTTTTTTAATCTAGGACAAATTGTCAAAAATAAATGGTTTTGTTTTGAATTATGTCAGTTATTAGAGTGTAATAAGGGGACTTAAGTTGTTTTGTGTTTTAAATGCATCTACGAAAAAGTTTTTCTTGATATTCATATTTGTGGTGTTTATAGCTGGTTTTCTTGAGCTTACAACATTTTCGAGGATACAATGTTTTCGAGTTGAAGAGAAATAGGAGGAACAATAATTTGTATGAGCATCAAGTAAGTTTTGAAAAATGGAAAATGTTGCAGCAACAAAATCAATACCTTGAAAGGTAAGGCTAAAAAACACACCAAATCAGACAAGTCGTCTTTTTAGGCGTTTTTCTTTTTTAGCACCGAGCGGGGCAAAGAGCGGGGCTCGAGCGAATCGAGCGAGTGTCGAGTCGAGCGCGACCTGAGCGCTCAGAACTATTTTTTGAGAAACACAATTGAGCACTGAACTGTCATAATACAGTAAAACCAGAAAAAAAGTAAATTAAATAATTATAATTTTCTGAATTCAAAATATTATTTACCATCCCTGGAAGAGCAAACAGCTTCGCCTGCCATTTCTTTTGTTTTGTTTGTTTGTTTTTTTTTTCGTCCCTCAAAAACTCAACGCTCTTTATTCTGCTCTATCTGCTCGATCATTTTTGACCGAGCAAATCGAGTTAGCCCCGAGCGTGTTCGGTTCTAAAAAAGTAACACAGATCGAGCGCTCCGAGTGCCCCGAGCTAAAAAAAAAAATGCCGATCTTTTTTTGACAGTCCGATTCCCGCTCCGTGCTAAAAAAGAAAAACGCCTTTTGTCTTAAGACAAAAAATCGTGTTGGATTCTAACCCACGCCGAGAACTACATGTCTCTGTCCGCTTCGGTGTGTGTTGCTCCTATACAACCTTTACAACTGACACGTTTTTTTGTCGATTTCTGTTTGTTTGTCTTGTACACTTTGTTGTGTGTTATAAGACGGTGTGTACTGTGTACCTTAAGGCGTTGACATTTTGTCAGGGACTTTTTGTCTTCTTTGGTGTGTTTTGCTCCTATACAACCCCATTAATTTACTGCAACCGACGAGCAGACAAGACTTCGTGTTTTGTCTTTTTCGGTGTGTGTTGCCTCGTAAGAGCAATGGACTTGTGTCCACGATTTTTTCTCGTAAGACAAAAAGAAGTCTTGTCTGATTTGGTGTGTTTTTCTTTTAAGCCTAAGGTAAGGGTTTAATTAAATTCCAAATTTCAAAGTGAAACTTTTCAATAAAAGGTTGCATCGCTGCATCTGACGTCTAACTATCTGAATTTTTCGTCAAAAACAATATTTTTAAATAACTTGAAAGGTTTTTTTTAACGAAAGCAAACAAAAACTCTGTCCACGGCAAAGTTAACGCTCACCGGATGTTTTGATTAAAAAAGAAGAAAAACTGCATAAAAACGAAAATCATAAAAAACTACAAAAGCTGCACAAACCGTTAACTTTTAAGGGCCGAGTCGTTGTCGTTTTTGTTGTTGTTGATGTTGCTGTTGTTTTTTTCCTCTTGATATGTCCTCATGTATTAGGTATGCTGTTAAAAATTTTGTTTCAGCTCTTACTTTTATTTTCTCTCGTCCTTTTGTCTACACGGTGGTGGTGGTGGAAATAAGAACCTAATGTAAGGACATGCACAAGGCAGAAGTAGGTACATTGTCCAACAAGAGCGTGAATAGGATCCTTGTTATAATTTAAAAGAAAAGAAAAACCTCTGTATGCAAAAGTTTTAGACAATTATTTATTCGCCTGTGCGAAGGTGTAAGACAATAGGACTCAGACAGTAGTTGCTTTCTAGATGCCAGAGTAAAATGTTAGTTGGAAGAAAATGTATAATCAAGATTCTTTTGTTGTTTTCTCAGCTGAAAACAGTTAATGAGGTCATGCCAGAAGGTAAATTATATATGCATCTCATTCTAGCTCAAGAAGCTAAGGATCTGCAACAACACCAGCCATTTTACAAGTATTATAGTGCTGAGTTCTTTGGCGGTGTCCTTTTCAGAGTGGGAAATGTAACCTCATTTAAGTTTTAAAACAGAAAACTATTCTTGAGCTATTTTTATTTATTTTTTTCTTTCGTTTTTTTGTCTTACAAAAGATATTAAGTAGGTTTTTGGAGAAGTGCACAGGTATAGCACTTGGAATTATTTTAGGCCACAGGTCTGTTTATGAAAGTCGAAGAAAAAAAGAAAAAAATAATTTAAACAGATATAGATGCATCGAACAAACAAAAAGAAAAAAACAAAAGAAAACTTACAGTTTCAAGTTCAACGACGAGATAAAACCAGTGGCATACATTCAGGCAAATAGGCTAGTTATCTAAGTAGGCTTTGATAAAAGGACGGGCGCTGACGGTTGAGTACAAACCAAACTTCAAAGTTCAAAAACTGATGGCCTTACAATTCAAGTGAAGGCGTTTTGATGCCTACTCTATAAGCTCCTCAATTTCTTTCTGTTGTGTCATTTGATACCAACAAAAAATGAAGATATCTGACGGTGACATTGCCTAGTCCTTATTCTATAGATGCCGCTCCTGAAGTTCTAGGATTACACAACGCCACGCTGGCCGGCTGCTCCGACTGCACACTCAAATAGGCATGCTTCATTGCCCCGTTCCGTCAATTCACTCTCTTTTGTAAGATAAATTTTATTAAACTTGAATGTGTGATATGTGATTCGTTGTACAATAGTTACTTTTTTACTTACTTACTTATGGTTGCGATACAGTCCAGGTCAGACCAGGGCCTCATCAAACAAACGTCTCAAGCAAGCTCTGTCCCTAGCTAGTTGTCTCCAGTTTCGAACGCTAAGTTAGTTCAGGTCCTCTACCACCTGTGTAATCCACCTGAGTCAGTCGCGGTCTTCCTCTTCTGCGACGTCCTTCCGGGTTGGATTCGAAGACTCTACGAGCCGGAGCATTATTTTCCATTCGCTCTACATGACCCAACCATCTAAGTCGTTGGACCTTAACTTTTCTGGCAAGGTCAGTGTCGCTGAACAGCTCGTACAGTTCTTGATTAAATCTTCGTCTCCATTCTCCATTTATGCAGACAGGACCAAAAATCACTCGAAGAATTTTTCTCTCGAAGCAGCCCAAAGCGTTTTCATCGGATGTAATTGTCATAGTCCATGTCTCTGCACTATACATAGAACCGGGATGATGAGGAGGTCACTTTAGGTACTCGGGGAGGACTTTACTACTCAATATTGCCTTCTAGGTCCAAAGAAGCAGCGATTGGCAAGAGTGATTCTTCGTTTGTTTTTAGTGCTGGTGTTGTTGTCTGAGTTTATAGCGAATCCTAGGTAGACAAAGTCCTTAACTACCTTGAAGTTAAATCTGTCTATGTTTACGTTTTCTCCAAGACGTCGACGTTGGTTTTGCTTTCTTGTTGACAGCATTAACTTGGTCTTGCCCTCGTTAACTGCTAAACCCATCTTCCTGGTCTCCATCTCAAGGCTCACGAACGCCCCACTGACATCACGCTGTGTTCTTCGTTTAATAAGTAGATATGTTTAAATTCATCAAAGAATGCTACTGTCTAAACTGTCCATCAACATATAGAGTGGTTATAACAGCAGTTAAAAAAGTCAAGATTTACTAAGATAGCAAAGAATTTTAAAGCATGCATTTTCGTCATCATAGATAAAACAACCAACCTCTCAGGCAGATTAATTCAATATTTGGTCAAGTTATTTAATTGAATCAGAAGGTACACAGCAAACAAAATATCAACATCAACAACAAGCGGAGAACAACAGACGCACCCAACCAACCGCCCGACCGCAGATATGAAACCGCACTCAATGCATCTAATGCCCATCATTTCAACACATACCTACTCTACAGCTGATGCTCCTATAATTCTCCTTCACACACAACCTCCTGTTCACCTCACAACAAAAGGGATCATAATGCCTCTGTGTAAACACATCTCAAGCTCAAACAGCATCGCCACCTCTCCCTGGGCCTGCAATATTGTATTTTAGGTTCTGTTTGCTTGCAGATAAAACAGTTCGAATACATGCCATTTCTAACAATCCAGCGCCAGCCCCAACAACACGACGACGACGACACGGACGATGGGTATAAACATACATAAGAACAATAACAGCAATCGGCGACAACCAAAGGACTCGGTTGAGAATTAATTCTAGCAGAAAAACACACAGATTTCCATTTACGCACACGTTTATCGAATCGACTTCAAAAGATATGTTTGCCCAGGCCTGTCCAACAGACGAGCCGGCCCGGCCTGCTGGCCGGCTGCATTTCCCATCGGACATCGTCCTCGGTCGTGTCATCGTCGTTATTGCCGGCCAACCCAACCACCATCATCAGACTTGGTTTACGAAATATACGAGCACGGACTCGGCACACAATTAAAGCCAAAGATTTATGTAGTGGTTTTCAATATATAATTGAATATTATTCAAAATCTCTCTGCGGCGACATGGCTCAGGTCTCAGCAAACAACCACACAAGTTAGCTAATGACATTACGTACACATGTGAAAAGGATAATTACTTTGCCATTAGGTTGATTATTTGGAAAATATTCGGTATTCTACTAAAAGCTTTGGCTACAAAAAGCATAACAATGCGAGATATCTGAGTCAGTTTCGTGCACGTAGAACATGTGTTTTGTTTTGTTTGTCATTTTGTCTTTTTGCTTGTCGAACGACCTACAAGGATCAAGGACTCCTCTCAATACACATATATCACGCTTAAAAACCACATGCAAGTACCTCACTCTTTCTTTTCTGAGAATTTAAGCGTTTTCTTGTTATTTATGAAACAAATGGAGCAACCTCCTCTAACTCGGCACTAAATGAATTCATAAGTTAAATGTAATCGAATTCAGGACTACTACGAAAATTATTATTCTCAGAATATCAGTTACCAATGCCAGGGCCAGAGACCCAATTGATAAGCTTTCGAAACGCGATATATCGGTTTCATTTGAAGTTGAGGAGGCGTAAAGCCTGGTTATTTATGAAATACCAAAAGCAAAATGGGTTATAGGGGTTCTTGAAAGCAGAGAAGACCTCATCATGCGTGTGGAATAAAACAGAAACTTAATTTACTTGATTCAAACACACATTGTTTCATGTTTATTGGCAAAGCAGAAGGGTTTACCGGGGCGTATATCTGCTGCTAACCAGAGGACTTAGGTAGGCGTAGAATAAGAATTTTCCAACAAAAGCTGTTTCGTTTTACTAATAAATTATTGATGTGTGATATTACCTTTGAACTTTGAATGCAGAACTTTGAGATCAATAGCCCTTCTCAGAAGAACGGCTATATCTATACTCAGAAGCAAAAGACCAGGATTTGTAAGATAATATTTTGGAATTGACCTAAAGCATGTAAGAGAACTTTGTTTAAAAGTGCTGATTAAATACATCCAGTAACAGTTTTTTGGTTGAGAATGTTGGTTAATTGTTGTAAAGGTCAAGCTTTTGGATGTTAGGAATCTTTCTCGAAAATAAGGATTTCTGGCTTTTCTGAAAACTGAATTGAATGGTGAAAACGAGAGAAATGTTAAAGGTAAATGCCACTTATACTTGACAAGTTTGCTTGAAAAAAAAAACAACAAGTCTTAACTTAAAAACACTAATTTAGGTCTTGTTGTGTTAAGGGCGTTTTCAGAATATTGTATCCGGTAATTCGTCTGCCATATTTTGGGATGTATTTCTTGGACATATTCTTAGAAAAAAAATCATTCTACAGTGAAGTCTGATTTTGAACTTTGACGTCACTTTTTGACCATTTAAAAGAAGGCTTACTTTGGTGTAGGTACCCTGACCCATTTACAGTGAATTTACAATTTACTCTTTTCGTAGGTATTTACTTTTCTGTTTTTCATTTTGCTTTGTGATGATATTTTTTTTTTTTAAGCTGCAGTGTGAATTTCCATGTTCGATTAGATAATGTTCTCTCATTGTCAATCAAAGAAATTAATGTAAATTACCATACCAATGCCCATACATCAATGATGTCAGTCAGATAAGTACTCAGAAAAGCGTGCAGGATCTTACTATTGATCCGCCATAAGATTTGCATAAAAGACTGGCAAATACTTATTCAAAACAAGATTACATCAAGTATATATTCCTATAAGAAAGTAAGGAATCTCCTTTTTTTAGAAGTATAAAGAAACTAATTTCAAATTCACTCGGGCGTATACTTACTATTTTTTATTGTTATTCCATAAACTTGTTATCGGATGCAACAACTGCCTCAAAATAATTGAATGATCGCGTTACTTCGAATTAGTGCTACTCCGCTTCCATCGTCATCCATGTACCTGGTTTTTCTATGCTTATATTTACTCCCAAACAGAAGAGGCGCCGGTACGTGGCCGTGAACACCACTTAGCTACCCTAAGATTGCGTCCAGCTGCAGTTCGAAGATCAATTGCAATAGTACGAGCTCGAGCACCCAAGTCCAACATCGATAGACTAATGGATTCCATGTCACGCCAACAATTCAGGGACCACCAGTCTCACGGAATGAGAACAATCAGCAACACAGTACATGACGACATTGAACACCAATGTAGTGCTGTGAAAAAATGTTTTCATATCAGGTGCAGATAGAGTAGTCGGTCACAATGAAAGAAGCAATAACACCTGGCTTTCAGGAGAATCTTGGACAAAGATGAACCAACACAAATAGTTTGAGGCTCTAATAACGAGCTGGAATCCCTGTACCGCAGTGTACGATATGACAAACGTAATTACATCAACGCACTGGCGCAAAAAACAGGAGATACTGCAAGCATGTGCGAGAGCAGGACCATTTAAAACAGGTAAAAAATCGAATTTTGGGTTATTTAGAAACTTTAACACCACTTGATAAAATTCATTCATCAGATTATCAAGTTAAGACACGATATATCCAACAAGATGGTGACCCAGCCCACTATGGTCGCAAAATTAAGGATTGGTAGGATGAAAGCACTGTAATCGATGGATAGGCAGAAATGGACCAATCTGGTTTTGAAATATCGTGACTTAACTTGATAATCTGACGAATGAATTGGTGTCTCAGTTCATCCATAGAACAGGAGACCTGCTGGCGTTCCGGAACTAACAGTTTCTTTAGGTAAGAAAGACCACATCTGAAGACTGTTTAACGGTGGCGACGAAAAGGATACTGCTGTCAAGCAGAATCCATTCATTGAACACCAACAATTCCGTGAAGTTGACCTTGACACATTGAGATCGGCAATACCACGGCTGAAATTCAGCAAAGCTGCTGGAGCAAAAGTTGAAAGAATACATGTCCGATGAATATGGAATCTGGAATGTTTGTCCGACCCTGAAGAAAGGAGATCCTCTAAACATCTCCAACTGCAGAAGAATCAGCCCACTTATCATCGCTTATAGAATTTTCTCTGTCGTAATATATGAACGTCTGAAGCCTTTCGTCAACAATCTGATTGGTCCTCTTTATCCAAACCAGGAGAGTCAACCATCAACCAAATTTTCACTTTGCGGCATCGCAGATCCTGGAAAAAACCTATGAACTCCAAATCGACACACAACAACTTTTTTCGACACGGCCTATAGAGACGAGCTGTATAAGGCCAAGTCTAGTATTGGCTTCCCTGCTAAGCTCGTTTGCTTGTGCAAAATCACGATGGAGAACTCACGCTGCTGCATCAAGGTTGGCAACGAGATCATTGAATTTTCCGATGTCAAAAAACAATTCAGACAAAGAGATGCACGTCATGCGATTTCATAGCCGTATTTAGAGGGAGGGTTACGGGGTTTAACCCTCCCCGAAATAATTTTGTAAAGCAAAATCAAATAACTTAATGTTTTCGTTTTTTGTCTTGCTAACACTGAATTTATATTTTTTCCATTCAAGCTTTATTTGTTTTGGTATAATCAAGATATCATTTACTACTCTCGCCATCTCGTTACCTACAAGTAGAGATAACCATATTTCTTTTACATAAGTCGTTTCATGACCAAAAATTAAGGCAAAAAATACTGCAATGTCCCAAAGGCAGTAAGAATTTTTGGTCTTTTTTTAAAAAGTATGAAGAATTTTTCTTCTTCTTCTTCAGTCCCTACCGTTGACAGTAAAAAAAAACTCCAGTTGTAGGCTCTCTCGCGAAAGCTGCTAGAGAGTAACATGATTCCCCCAGTTCTTGAGCGCGCCAATGATTCCATGGGAAATATCTTTTTCCGCACTCGTTCTGTGGCGAGAGTCCTAGAAGTTCTTCCACGCTGGCAAAACCCTTGCGTAAGCTTTTCTATCTATCGTTCCGAGTAGTTGGAAAACAGCATTTGTCCGGCCAATTCCAAAAAAGCGAATCTTCTTCTCCCTCCAATTATCGTCCGATGGCACTTACCTTTGCTTGTAAGGTCATGGAAACGCTGATAAACTATCAGCTACACTACTACCAGTTGTATTGGACGGATTCAAGTCTGAAACCCACAATATAAATGCTGGTATACCCCAGGGCTCCGTTTTGTCTCCGACCCTCTTTCTCAGTTTCAGTTCAATTGTTTCGCTGACGATAGTACTTTATCTTTATTTATTCATTTCCAGACACATCAATACTCTTCGGATTTGGAACTGCAACGGCAAAATATAATAAGCTCATTAAACACTGACTTCAACAGTATTGTACATTAATGCTTCGAAAACTCAATGCTGTCTTGTATAGTGAAAGCGAGATATACCTCCCCTGCAACTGTCCATGAGTGGCACTTGCATCAATGAGACCGAACATCTCGAGATTCTCGGTATGTGCTTTACAGACCACGTTTTGTGGAGCGAGCACATATGCGATGTCGCCAAAAATGCCTAAAAATGTTTGAGTTTTTGAAGACAGTGCAAGAAATTGTTCTCCCCGTCTGATCTGGCCCTTATCTTTAAGACATATAGCTTGAGTACAATTCAAATCTTTGGGCTATTGCTCCAGTTATATACTTAAGCCTCTTGGATGGACGGTATACAAAAAAGAGCCCTAAGACTGATTGGTGACAGAGACATAACCAACTCATTCACCTCGTTAGACCACCGTCGTAACGTGTCGTGTCTCTTTTGGTTCTACTTTTACGGTAAGTGCTCAAGTCAAATAGTCAGTTGCATTCCTACCCTAAAACAATTCGCCCGTAATACTCGCGCTTCTAGGAATGGCCATCAGTTTACCCTCGAGTCCAACTTTGGACGTACTCTCAAGAATAGAGAGAATCGTTCTTTAGCCGTACTTCAAGAATGTGGAACTCCCTTCCACACTCTGACTTTCCAATTCAATGTAATACTCACGTATTTAAGACCAATGTACACCGGCAGTCCGGCACCTCCTTTCCAACCCTTACTTACTTACTTAAGGTGGCGCTACAGTCCGTTGTGGACTTGGGCCTCAATCAACAGTCTCCGCCAGTCAGCTCGGTCCCTAGCTAGCTGTCTCCAGTTTTGCACTCCAAGTTGATTGAGGTCCTCTTCCACTTGTGTGCGCCACCTGAGTCGCGGTCTTCCTCTCCTTCTGCGTCCCTCGGGAATAGTGTCGGAGACTTTCCGGGCCGGAGCATTGGTGTCCATGCGCTCTAAATGACCGAGCCATCTGAGTCTCTGGACCTTGACCCTTCTGGCTAAGTTCACGTCGTTGTACAACCCGTAAAGTTCGCTGTTGTATCTCCTTCTCCATTCCCCATCAATGCACACGGGGCCAAAGATGACCCGAAGAATTTTCCTCTCGAAACAGCCTAAGGCACATTCATCCGATTTTGTTAGGGTCCATGCTTCTGCACCATACAGCAGGACAGGGATGATGAGGGTGTTGTACAGTTTAACCTTAGTTGCTCGAGAGAGGGCTTTTCCACTCAGTTGCTTTCTTAGCCCAAAGAAACAGCGATTAGCAAGAGTAATTCTTCGTCTTATCTCAGCGCTGGTGTTATTGTCCGTGTTGATAGCGGAGCCTAGGTAGACAAACTCCTTAACTACCTCGAAGTTGTATGCGTCTATTGTGACGTTCTGTCCGAGCCGTCGATGTTGGGTGTCCTTACTCGAAGACAGCATGTACTTCGTTTTTCCCTCATTTACCGCTAAACCCATTTTTGCCGCTTCTGTCTCAATCCTCACAAAGGCGCCATTGACATCACGCTGTGTTCTTCCCATTATATCAATATCGTCGGCGTACGCGAGAAGTTGAACAGATTTATAGAAGATAGTGCCTCTGGTGTTGACGGTGGAGTTTTGGACTATCTTCTCGAGAACGATGTTAAAGAAATCGCACGACAGTGCATCGCCTTGTCTGAATCCTTTTTTGACGTCGAATGATTCCGTAAGCTCATTGCCAACCTTGATAGAGCAGCGTGAGTTCTCCATCGTCATTTTGCACAAGCGAACGAGCTTGGCAGGGATGCCAAAGCTAGACATAGCTTTATACAGTTCGTCTCTGTAGATGCTGTCATACGCGGCCTTAAAATCAATGAAGAGGTGGTGGGTATCGATTTGCATTTCATAGGTTTTTTCCAGGATCTGCCGCAACGTGAAAATTTGGTCGATGGTAGACTTTCCTGGCCTGAAGCCACATTGATAAGGACCAATCAGATTGTTGACGAAAGGCTTCAGACGTTCACATAATACAGCAGAGAGGATCTTGTAGGCGATGTTAAGCAGACTGATTCCTCTGTAGTTGGCGCAGTTTAGAGGATCTCCCTTTTTCAGGATCGGGCAAACAATGCTGAGGTTCCATTCATCGGGCATGCATTCCTCCGACCATATCTTACAGATGATTTGGTGCATGCTCCTATCTAGCTCGTCACCTGCGGCTTTGAACAGCTCGGCAGCTAGACCATCTGCTCCAGCGGCTTTGTTGGATTTCAGCCGTGATATTGCTGTTTTTACTTCTTCTAGGTCGGGTTCACGGAATTGTTGGCTGTCATCGCGTATGATAAAAGGCTCCTGTCTGACGGCGGGATTTTGTTCGTCGTCGCCGTTATACAGTCTACAGAAGTGGTCTTTCCAAATCCCCAGCACTGACTGCGGCTCTACTATGATGTTCCCTTGATGATCTCTGCAGGCTTCGGTTCTTGCTCGATGACCTTGAGCCAGGTGTTTTACCTTCCGATAAAACCTCCGAACTTCATTCCTGCTGTTAGCTCTCTCAACATCTTCGATCTGACGCTTCTCATGCTCTCTCTTTTTTCTCCTGAGAAGCCGGCGTTCTTCTCTCCTCTTTTGCTCGTAGAGCTCACGAGCAGCTCTTGTCTTTCTTTGCAGCGCCGCTTTGTATGCCTCCTGCTTGGCTGCATGGGCCTGCCTGTATTCTTCGTCAAACCAGGGGTTTCGTTTTGGTGGCTGTGTGAAACCCAGCACATTAGAGGCGGCATCTCTAACTGCATTCTGGCAATGTTGCCACTGGTCTTCGATACTTGATGTTGGCGGCATAGGACTCCTTAAGAGGTTACTTGTCACTCGATCAGAGAAGGATCTGGCGATCTCTTGCGATTGTAGCCGTCCGACGTCGAATTTTCTTGCAGCATTTCTTTGTTTTGGCCGTTGTCGGGATATTCGTAGCACTGCCTTGGCTACGACGAGGTAGTGGTCCGAGTCGATGTTGGCTCCTCGTAAAGTTCGAACATCTTGAATGCTGGAAAATTGCCTCCCGTCGATCGCAATGTGATCAATCTGGTTGACGGTTGATTGATCAGGAGATCTCCATGTACCTTTATGGTACATGGAGATCATTTCCATTAATAAAGGGTAATAGATACAACTCAAGAATTATTTCTAAACTTTCCATCAAACATTGTTTCGTGAACAAATGAATTGGCTTCGGTGAATTGAAAAAATGTGATAAAGTTGAAAAAATTATCATTTATCTTAACCCCCCTGAAATAAAATCCTAGCTACGGCTATGTGCGATTTCCCTCCACCGTCAACACCAGAGGCACTATCTCTCAAAAGTCTGTTCAACTTCTCGCATACGCCGACGATATTGATATAGGAGCTTGTTAACCTAGTTTCCGCTATTAACACGGTCAATAACACCAGCGCCAAGATCAGACGAAGAATAACTCTTGCTGATCGCTGTTTCTTTGGGCTAAGAAAGCAATAGAGTAGTAAAGGCCTCTCTAGAGTAACTAAGGTAAGACTGTATAACACCCTCATCATCCCAGACCTGGCTGTATGGTGCAGAAAAGTGGTTCTTAACAAAATCAGATGAATGTGCCTTAGACTGTTTCGAGAGGAAAGTTTTTGCGGGTCATCTTTGACCCCGTGTGCATTGATTGGGAATGGAGAAGAAGATACAACATCGAACTTTACGGGTTCTCGAGGAACGCAGAAGTTGAGAAAAAGCGTGACTCATTTGGCGCACGTAAGTGGAAAAGGCTCATTCAACTTGGAGTGCAAAACTGATGACAGTTACCAAGGGACCGAGCTGGCTGGCGGAGACTGGTGGTTGAGGCCCAAGTCCAAACCTTGAGGGCCAAATCTTTTAGTAAAACTCCAAATATATTGAATTTTTTAAAACCTCCTTTAAAGTAAGGTTGAGCTAAATATTGCCCTTAAGAAGCCATATCTAAGTAGTTTTTTTTTTTACATCGAAATTCTAGTCCATTGACTCCATCTTTGAAATCCCTACTCTACTAGATTTTTACATTTACATTTTTTGGATTTGCGTAGTTAAAACACTTAAATTTAATTTACGGAAATATTTTTTTTTGTAAAATTTTAAGTTATTTTCATCTTCCTTCGAAATCCCTGTCAAGTGTTCATTTTTGTCTCCCTTTAAACTCACCAAGGACTCCAAAGTCTCAAAGAAAACCTTTGTTCACTTAAAATATAAAATATTAAATGGAAAACTTTGACATTTCAATCATAACAAAAACCAAATAAACTTTTTAAGTCTTTTCTGTTTTCGAAAACTATTAAAATGTTCAGAGAAAAGGATCTTTTACAAATAAATCCCAAATCATAACTTTCTCACTTCTCATATTATAAAAAACAAACCAAACAAAAAGACGAAGAAAAAAAAAACTTAACCCCAGGCACAATGGCAGGGAACCTATAATACATAGCTAGACACCATACAGTATTCAAAGTAGAAAACTTTTGCAAACTTTCAAACCAACCATTTGAGGACATATTATTGCTGTGTGAGAAGAAGGCTCAAAAAAGCTTTTTCCTTAATTTGTTTGCAATTTAATTTAACATTCCCAAATATTTCAATGTTTTCTGTTTTCCTTTTTTTTGCGTTTTATTCTGTGTGTGTTGGTGTGTCTCCTATTTTTGTACCATAAATCAAAAAAATAAACATTCTAATAAATAGAAAGTGTGTCACATTGCAAAACAAAAAAGGGATTACGGTCAATTTGTTTACAAAAGTGTCACTCATTTCCAACCAAATTAACTCCCTGAAGAATGACCCATCTAACCAAGTTATTTTGGGTGGGTGTTGGTTATAGCATTTGCCCCGGATCAAACTTTGTATTTCTATGTAAGGAAAAAATGTGAAAGAGGATGGGTGTTTTTTTTTTCTTCTTTTCGATCGGATCCAATTCAGTGCAGCAGTAAGGTTGATTTGGGAAACGCTATTAGTTTGATTGGGGTCGAAACTACTTACCTTCCATTTGTGTTGGCCTTTGTCGTTTGGTCAGTGTTTTAGGATGTGAGTTTTCGTTTTTCAGAATTCTGTCAATAAGAAGAATATTGCGAGCTGACAAACGTACAATCCA
Organism: Sphaerophoria taeniata; assembly: GCA_943590905.1. NCBI lineage: Eukaryota > Metazoa > Arthropoda > Insecta > Diptera > Syrphidae > Sphaerophoria > Sphaerophoria taeniata. Next base: position 249,477,399 of record OX016540.1, on the reverse strand, counting down.
AATATAGTTAGCCAATATGAGATTAAAACAGAAGGCATGTGTTTTCATCTCCTAAATGCCATTCGCATATCTATATGAAAAGGAGGACTTTAACGAAAAACGAAGAAATTAAAAAGCATTTTCCTTCCCTTTAGCTCCGAAGAAGAAACTCAACTCAATAACTCAAAAGTCACTTGAAGCTTAAGTATCTACACTCCTTCAGAAAGCATGAGGCATATCCTTTCACAAGCACATTTAATATCCACTTTTCAAATGAAACGGAGAATCCATAGATGCAATAATGCAAAAAACGAATAACAAAAAAATATGTTTGTAGCTATGTAGGTACAACTTTCATATTCTCCTGTTTATGTCATGGATCTGGTCGAGCCTCCAATTTCAAAGGCTGTCAAAGAGAGGGAGGGCCATCAAGGAGACAACAAAAAAAAGGCTCATTCGTATCCTTCAAATTAGAGATACAAATACCAGGAGCTGTTTGTCTAACAACTTTATTAGTAGCAGTGTGTCACAATTTCCGTTACAGCTTGTGCTTTCCGTTTGTCTTTTTTTTCTGGTTATTCTTTTTTTTTGTATTTTTTTCATTTGTCCTTTTTGACTATTTTCGATGCCAAATGCCCGTACCTAAGCATACGAAGTATCCCTAAAATGTCAAATGGTCGATTTATTTAATTTTCATAGATTAGGTCGGGATCACTCAGCACACTAAGATGCCAACAACACAAAAAAAAACAACAACAGCAGTAATTTGAACTCGCCGAGCACGAAGATGACAACGACGACCAAACGGACACACTGTACTCTGGGACAATCATGGAATATTAAAAACACTCAGACGGGTGAGGGGGTGTCAAAAACGTTTTGCACAGCGAGAATTTTTTTTTGCTTGTTTTGTTTTTGAACCCCAGCAAATTTAGGTTTAGTTAAGTTGGAGTTAAGTTTGTGTTTTTTTTCTGTTTTAAGGATTCCCTGGTCCTTCTTTCAATTTTTTCACTGTCTTCTATATTTCTTGTGAAAAACGTGACATGAAGGATAAACTTGTATTTTTAGTTATTTCTTTATCTCTGTCAAGTTCAGTTGGATGTGTGTGTGTGTGTGTGTTTTCGGAGTTCTTGTGCATTTTTTTTTTTCGTCAAAAAAGAATAGAAGATTGTATACTTATACAAAAATGTCTGCAAGACGCGTCAAAGAGAAGGAAAAATGAAATGTTTTGTGTCAAAAAGTTTTTATTGCCTTTGACAGATGTATCTAATTTTTCTTGATCACATTTTGACAATGCAGCACCTTAGGACGAAAGACGAGATATAAATCTGAAATAAGATTGCTTAGGGCAAAGAGCGTTAAAATATCTATCAGGTTCAGGACCCAAGTTCTTAACCATTCATAAAAAGAAGAAGACGAAGAGAAAGTTAAGATATAGTATTGCAAGATGTTTATAGTTATGTTGACAAGAACGGTGACTATCGATGATTTGAAAACTAGAAAATAGCAAGCTTGTCCTTGCTGTGTTTTTGTATAGCTATAATAGACTTGTATCCCCAAGGCTTAGTCTCTGGGTATTATATGGGGCATTGGGATCAAAAATTCCAAAATTCCGGTTTTAAGGAAAAGACACCTTTGCAACAAACAATAATATGTTTTCAGTGGGTACGTATCCTCATTTTTGATTCTTTACGTATAGAGAATTGTTTTGTTACTGCTTTTCGTGAATGTTGAATGCTTTACACAAATTTTCCTTTCATCAGCCATCATCATGCAGTTCGATAGCGGCTGCTATAAAATCCGAACCACAGTTCCTCTGCAACATGTTTCTGCTATCAAGTTTTCTCGTTAGCAACATTTTCCTTTTACGTTTTGGAAAGTTCATAAAGCACTCAAAATGAAGGTGAACGAAATCTTCTTAGCTTTTCCCTAAAAAACAAAAAAAAAACAACAAAATTGAAGAGTAGTTTTTGCGCAACACACTGTATTCCTGTCTTTGCGTGTAAACATTGAAGAAGAAATCCAGAGTTCACCTTATCCCATCTCTGAGTTTTGGTTTTAAGTTTTGTAATTCCCGGAAAACCCTTTCGCTTGTGAACGTTGGCGGACGGGTATCCTCTCAAAAACAACAGGACACCTTTTCCTCCAATACACAATTCACTTTTAACTCGTCCTTTCGCACTATCTGTCTCCTTCACTCTAGTCGAACATTGTGAGTAAGATATAGAGAGTTAAAAAAAAAGTGTATCCTCAGCTGTAATACCGAAAAGTGGGTTGTCGCGTGACGGGTCGATTGGTACACATAGTATAATACTGTTATAGTTAGTTTGGATCCCTGGTATAAACCGTACTCCATCAACGCAACCCATCGCAGACTAAAGTGTCACCTAAAATGTGAAGCGGAAAGTGGCGAAACATCACAAGGATAATCTCCGGTAAAACAACATTTGTGATAATCTTTACAAAGTACTTTTGGCTTGTTTCTCACATTGTGATGTCTTGCATTTGTATGTTTGTATGTGTATTTGCTGTCGTATTATCCAATTTCTCCGACTCAACTGGGAAACTTAGCAAAGTGTCAAAGGTTATTCAGAGATAGTATCTACTCAGCAACACTCAAATTGTAACCATGTAGGTATATTTGTGTATATGTAGTTACATTTGAAGAGTTAAGTGTTGTTGTGTTATGCTGCGTTGGTCCCGGAAACGTGGATTTACGAGACAAACTTGATGAATCTCATAAAATAACGCGTTGATTATCCTTACTAACATTTATTATGAGTTAGGATATGCTGTTGGGAGTTGAAATTGGAGTTTTGGGTTGAAGGGAAGGGATTTAGAATGGGTCGGTTATTAGTATCGGTGTAAGTCCTGCCTCGATCAAGCCATCAGGACTGTTTGATCAAAGTAAGGACATACTCGTAGTTGATATGAATTTAAAGTTAAGTTTTTTTGTACAATGCAGAGCGGATGGAAATTTGCAGGAAAGTTGAATTTTATGAGTTTCCTGTTTTTGGCTTCTTCTTAAATATGACAAATTTTTGAAAGACTTTCGTAATTAATTTATGTTTCATTAACAGTTCATCCAAAAGTGTAGGACGGTCTATCTTTGTCTTTTGAGCTGAGAGGGAAACTTAACTTTAAGCAAAAAGTACTACCAAGGTTAATAGGAAACGTATTTCATTAAAAGCTGACAAAATAGGAGGACTTCTCGGAATTCCTGCCGACTGTTTTCAAGCAATGCTAGCGACATCTATCGATCTCCTGCAACCACCCAAGGAATAAACTAAGTAATGAAATTATATCAGTACGCCATAAGATTGTTGTTAGAAAATTTGTTGCAAATATAATTTTGAACTGCATTTGAGAACATCTAGAAGCTATTATACTTGCGCTGTTCATAGATCGCTAACTAAGAGTTCAACTCCTTTATTATGTTGACTGAATGAATGATTTTAATTTTGAAAACCACAAATCAAGTATCTTTCTATATGGAGTTGGATGGTCAGAGGGATTTAAAGTCCATGGCGGGGTCAAACTTCGAGGCATTTTTTAAGATTATAATGTCCTGTTCCCAGTCTGGACAGGAAGCGAAAGAATTTGACACTTTAAGACATTTGCTTACTCCATCTTAGGATTATGGTTCATACATCTCAGTCAGAAAGAATAGGGCAAAATACAGGTAATATAGGAATTATTATCCTTGGAACTATTTTATCTTTTAATATCACTTCTATTACTCGAGGAGGAGACAATTTTCAATATCTTGGAGATCCTTTTTCTTTCAAATGCAGAACTTAACCTGACAAGACATCAACCACCGTATGTGGTAAGCAAAGGTAAATTTTGGCTGACCAAAAATATGGAAGAATACATTTTTACTAATTCTTTAAAATGTAATTAAAAGAAAGTTCACTGTGGCGTATACTTGCTATTTTTGAATATACTATTTTGAATACATTTAGTTAATGGGTAATGAATAATCCAGTTCGTAGAATCAGGACAAACGCCGCCGTTGAAATTGACGAGCTGAACTTGAAGTGGTGACGGCAACAGCTTATATGGGGCTGTTTGAATAGCCAGCACCAGCACCTCAAATTGACAACGGATTGTATTGAACACCTTACGTAATTAAAATTAAAAAAGTTAAATTTCTTATCACATTGGATTCTTTAGGTCTTTTTCTGGCCTGGTGCCAAACTTTATCAAATGCCCTTGCAATATCTAGAGAGCAATAATCTTACTCTCTCTCTCTAAGACAATGTAAAGATTGGTTCCACTGTTGAGTGAGATGAACCATCAAATCACCAGTGGTCCTATTGCTACCAATACCAAGGCCGTTTTTTCGGTCATTAAGAAACTTTCGTCCCTCAAGATATTTCTAAAGCTGATAATTTCTCAGCGTTTCCATGCATACCAAAGAATGAAGGGGCGTAGGTGCAATCGGTCGATAATTAGAGGGAGAGGAGGATTCGCCTATTTTTGGGTATAAGCTGGACGAGTCAAAAAGAATAGAATAGATGGATTCCATCTGACTCAGCTGATTTGTGTATGTTGAGATCTTTTAAGACTTTCACCACAGCGTGATGGAATCATTGACGCGCTCAAGAAATAAGGGTATGGTAAGTTAAAAATGGCTATCAATTAGCGTTTTCTTGCACCGTTTTGTTACCAAAAACCCGAGTGTACCTGAAAAAAGTAGTAATTAGTAAAAATTGCACCCTTAGGTCCATAGAGGAGATTTGGATTACCTAAGATCATTTAGGAAAGGAGCCTCAAAAGCCGTTGTTCCGGCATTAATAAGGGCTGGGTATTCACAAGAAAAATGCTAAAGTGTCTCCCTTTGCCCCACATCTCTTCAACTTTGGCCAAACTCGTTGTAGAGAATATCAAGTCTCATGGCATGTTGTCCGATTGACCAGTGGCCTGTACAAATGGCAACAATTCAACTTGGTGACCTAGGCTTGTACAGAAATTCCTTGGTATGTTTATGACCGTAAGTGGGCCATTATCTGTCTTGAAATAATGCAGTTTTGAGACTTCTTCAGTCAAAGATACTTAGTAGTTGGATCCCATCCTGGCCAGTACGTCAACGATTTCATATCCCCAGAATACAACTGTGACTGGGTACCCAAAAAAGATTAATTTTAATATTATCGTTGAAGCTCGCGAGTTCTTGCTTACACACTTTAACATTGGATTTCGTCAGAGAGCTTTCTATAGCGTTGATGGCTGCTTGGCTGTCAGTAAAAATTGCTTGCTATGTTTTTAGTATTGCTGTCGGGTGTGGCTGCTTGTTTAAGTAGTCTACATGCCTCTGTAATCGTTTGAACGTCAGTCTGAAATACGCTGCTCCTATCGGGCAAACGAAAGGATTCCTTAATACCTAGTTCTTCAGAGAAAACACCAGCCGCAACACTGAGCTCCATGTTGGAGCCATCAGTATATAAAGTGATGTCGAAAACTTTAATGGGAAAGAAATGAGATTAGGAACTTAGAAGCGAACTGGCAAGCAAAGAGATAAATTTCTCTTGATAGCTTACAAATGGTGCTTCATATTCATAATCAACGAGCGAAAGGACCGAGGAAGAAGAAGAAGTCTTCACTTTTTGTTTCTTCACAAATGACCAAAAATTCTTACATTCCATTATTTTTTGCTGTATTTTTTGCTCATGTAGAAATTTGGTCCACCGAATAAAATAAAAAATCATTTTATTAATTTGGCAAAACAAATTGAAAAAATGACAGGCAATGTAACAAATTCAGCTTCAACAAGTTGGCTCCTATTTAATGTCACAGTTTGGAAGTTTCTATTCGAAAATCCTAACAAAACTAAATCTCTCTAATAATTAAGTAAAGAAACCTTAAACGAAGATAAAAAACAATTGAAATTGCATACTTGGGTCCATAGTTTCCTTATCAATGATCTCATGAACCATTACGTTGGCTTGTAAGCTGAAAAATTGCTTTCAAATTTTAAAAATAATATTCTAACCTTGAAAACCCCATCTGATCCAATAATCCTTAAGTAAAGCTAAGTGCAAATCAATACTTTCGGGAAAACATGTTTTAAACAAAAAAAAATCTTCTTATAAGGGTTGATGCCAGAGTGCTTGGTCTCGCTGATTGATTTCTCAGCCTAAGTTGGCACTTGTACCGAAATCAGGGTAGGTTGGCATAAATAAAAATGCATACTTAATACCTGAATTTAATTGTAAGATCTAAAATAAGTTACATAATTGAACATTGTGCCAAAACCAAATGAAATTATTTGTTTATTAATGTTCATTTTTTCAAAGCTAACATCTTCGAAAAAAAAAATTAATACATATAAGAAATAAACGTACCTACCTTTGTAACCAGGATTAAGTCCTTCTGTGAATTTGTGTACCTTAAATTAATTAATATTTTCGTAGAATCTATAACATACCAACATACTTGAGCTCCGTTTTGTTTGGTAAAGTAAATAAATTGTTTTCTATTGAACCAACCCAAATTATCAGAATATGTTCTTCTATTCATAGCATACATATATTTAACTTTAATATGCACAGCCAATGCCCAAAAGTTAACAGGCCTATCTTCCTTTAAATAAGGGACCTTAAATAACTTTCTAAACCAATATCAGCTTTAAAAGTTAAAACTTGGAGCAATGATATGAAATAATTTGAATTATTGGCTTTTGCCTAATTGCCAAGGACATCAAACAAAGCCAACAAGACTACCCAGAAATGTCTATTATTCTAAGCAATGCCTTAAAAATGTACACATAAAATAAAATTTCCATCGCTTCTGCAAATGTATAGCGGAAAAATTCAATTTTAAACTGCTTAAGTTTATTATGCTTTCGTCTTTCATCTTTTTTCCTGTTCCAGGAAGATTGATAGATACTTCATACCATTTCGAATTTTTACTTCCGAAATTCCTCTCTGCTGGCATTGCCAGATGTTTTCGAGCATAATAATTGGAGACCTGTTAAAATATATCAGCAAAACTGCTGTAGATACAAACGTCCGACAGAGAGGAGCAGAACAACACAATTTAGCAAAAAAAAAGACGAGAAGAAAAAATCGATTTTCAATTGTTATTGGAAATTTTTTTAACAACATGAACATGGACAGCAGACATTCCGTTCGTTTTCAGATCACCATCACACAGACAAGCAATGCTTTAGGTACAAAAAAAAAAATGAGGAGACCTATCACACAGAAAACACAGAGATAAGATTTGACGGCCTTCATGCTGCCTGATATTTGACTTCTGTTGCAACAACCGACAGTTTATTGGTTGGTTGGTTGACTCAATTCTCGCAACCTAGACTGGGCCAAACCAGGCTAGCCAAAAAAAAGTTTAAAGCAGAAAAAAAGATGTCTGCAATAAAAATAAATAAATAACACACAAGTGCTGCATTGCAGGCAAAAGTATGTCACTTATTATTTGGTCCGCAATCGGTGCATTCTGCACCCTATTTCCTGTGTTCCGACCGAACACCATAACCCATAAGTGAAATATGTACGTTCGCAATCGAATTTTGGATGCAGGGGGCGGACAACAACACAAAATGTTATATTTATGGTTCCAAATGGTTTCTCTGTGTGTGTCCACATCGGGAGGACATTTAGTTGATGGGTTCGACTGTTTTCCTAGTTTTATTTTTTTTTATTTGTCTCTTGACGTTTTGTCCGACTCTGAGTTTGTGTGCAGGTACTCGTTTCAAATATGGAAAGCTAAAACTCAATTAAACAAACTACGTTCAATATTTAACTAAACCTTTTTGGTCCTAATTGAGGCGAGCCGTACTAAGCACACGTGAAAGTCCTCTTTTCGCTTTTCTAATCAATATTTTTTAAGGCTTCACACATTATGTACAAATTTTCCCTGAAAACTGAAATTGTCCAGAAACTCAATTAAAAATATTTCGGATTGGCAAAATTTCAACCACTGACTAACACAACCCTTGGGAGTGCTGAATGCATCATATGCACATTGGACACATTTTGTTGGAAAGTTGATTAAATTCTGCGAATTGGAATGCATTTCAAGATGATATAATTTGAGTTCAAATTATGGAGTCAAACGAAATGATAAATTTTTCGGAACTGACCTGATATACAGTCAAATAATTATCATATTTTTTGCAACGCCAACATGAGGTTAGAAGTCATATTAAAAATTACCAAAAGTTAATTAGTACGGAACTATATTGCAAAAAAAAGCTCATAACCACCTATGGTCAGTTGCTGTCAACAAATTAATAAAAGCCTGTTTTTTCGCTTATGCATAATTTAATTTTGCATAATTAATAAGAACAAATAACATTCAATTATTGAAACTTCCTATTATTGGTTTCGCAGTAGTACATTCTGTCGCTTCAAATTTCCAAGACCATGGTGATGGTTTCGGGCTCTTGGAATACTTGGATAATAGTGGTGTTATGAACGAGCTTTTCAAGCAACTTTGATCCTTCAAGATTGACATCGTCAAGACGGTTGATTAAACCATTTAGAAATTTTAAGTGCAAACGTCAATTGTGAAACGTTGTTCCCAGCCTCATTTTGGACAAAAAATGTCCATTGATGCCATACCAAACCGCGAAGCGATGACGAATAAATTTCATATTAACTGTCATACGAATGTGGGATAAGTTACCGACAACTTCGTCCAACCAACGCGGGAAGCCTTAATCAACAAAACACAAACACCGACACAGATATACGCAGCTATACAACGAAAAACATAGACATCGTACGATTTAACGAGACAAACTTAACATATTAAGACAGTGATCGCGTGAATAATAATTTCATTCTAGTTCGAACCATTGTGTTAGCTGTGTCGTTGCTTAGTTTATCTTATTCGATTATCTTCAAAATTGTTAAAGTTATAAATTGTGAATTCTTTAAAAGCAATAAATAGTGAAATAAACTGGACCCACTTGAAGTTTGTTTGAAGTAGACGAAAGGATGATGGACATGGGTTCGTTGGTTTCTTTCAGTCTTCGAGTAGCTATTTGTCTCACCGTATTATAATCTTGGCAGACAAAAGAAACGTACGAACAATTGTATTGGAGCAGCTGCACTACAAAGCACGTTTGCATAAGATTTCAACGAGGCCTGTGACCTGCTAATTTTTGGAGGACATAGAGTCGATTTATTTTTAGATGGAGAAAACGGCTCTCTCTCTCTTCTATACGGAAGCATGCGAACTTGGAACTAATTTGCTAGTAGTAAGTTTCATTTTTCTTCAGCTGCTTATTTTATATCATTATCATTGAGTAGTGTCCCTGGCATTAGTGGTTAGGTGCGTTGGCTGCTAAGCATAACGTCGTGGGTTCGAGTCCTATTCGTGTTCATTAAGTTTTTATTTCATCTTTCACGGGCACTGTCTCTTGCGAAGAACTGACCAAACTTCCAAGAGTATCAATCTGTCATGAAAAAGTGCTTCTCAGCTTTGCCCTTCGGTATCGGCATTAAATTGTAGGTCCCCTCAATTCTTCACACGCACCCAGAGAATTGTTGATGAGAATAAGCCACTTAGGCTCAGCTCTTCTAGAGTTGTCATGTCACTTGAGAAGTACTTTTTCATGACAGGTTGATAGTCTTGGAAGTTTTGTCAGGTCTTCACAAGAGGCAGTATCCGTGAAAGATGAAAAATAAAAACTTTTATGGGCACGAGTAGGACTCGAACCCACGACGTTCTGCTCAGCAGCCAATGCACCTAACCACTAAGCTACGGGCAACTGCTATAACTTGATAGTTAATCTTTTTCTTGTTCTGCAACTTTCTCAGCAGACGGAAGTGCAATGTATTTCATTTGTCCTTCATTTATATGCGCACCCAAGTTTTTCACCTGCTCGATCTTGATAAATGAGATTTGTATTGCTAGTGAGTTTTTTCAAAGATGTCGAAGTCGTTGAATAGACAAATATAATGCTCTCTTATATTCTAGGATTAGGAGGAGATAGACCAGAATATCTAATAAACTGTGGGATAGTTAACGAAGTCAAATGCTTTTCAATAAGTAATATTTTCCCAAATAAAATTGAACTTTATTTATACAATTCAGACTCACTTCCCTCGAAAAATACTATAAGTTGTAAGGTTATTTGTCAAAAGGTTCTGAAGACCTTGAATGGAAGATTCGTGTTTTCTTGAATAAAACCACGGCGAGACCGGTGGCTGCAAGCAAATCCTCAGCCGGAAACCAAAAAGCACATCACACATGTTGAACTGCCCCTTGACGTTGTAAAATTGTAGTCTGGATAGGCGGTGAGTTAATGGTTTCCATTTCCCAATCCATTTAGAGGTGATTGTATAAAATTTAGAGCACTGTTGTTGAAGACGCTATGATGTAATTTTTCTCATTCACTGAAGATAGTTATATGGAATAACCTACCTAAAATTTTTTGGTTGTGCACCGAACGTGATCATCAATACTTCATATTGAAGCCCACATTTTACTGGGGTAGGGGTAAATCCTCAGAGTTTTACTGTCCGGTTAATGTTTTGTTCAACCAAGTCGAGTCGTTTTATATCCTTAAACGGAGCTCCAAAGCTAGAATAAAAAAATAGATAGAGAGGCGCAACAGCTGTTGAAGATCCAAGGCCTAAGTGGCTCTCATCAACAATTCTAAATTCAATTGAGGGGACCTACAATTCAACGCTGGTTCCGAACGGCAAAGTTGAGAAGCACTTGTAGAATTCGAACCCACAACGTTCTGTTTAGCAGAAAACGCATATAATCACTAAGCCAGGGACCCTACAAGGACTAGCTCCAAAGCTAGAGCCCTGTCAAAATATTGCTTGTAAATCATTTTTTGTAATTTATTTTTTTAGTATAACCTGCGAACTAATAATAACCCCATATTTTTCTTTTTATCTTTCCAGGTAAGTTTGAAAAAACCTCGTCTGTACTGTGCTTATAATAGCAGTGGTAATTATTATATACTTTTTGTGTCTATAGTCTTTTTTTTTTTTAATTTAGTTTAAAATGGAAAAGGGTGAAGATAGAAATTTAATTTGACAATTCTAAAGGCACAATCCATTACGGCTGAAATAAAAAAAACATTATTGTCATTGCACTGCAAGAAGCAGAGGTATATAAACATAAATTATATTTCTGGGAAAGTGGGAAAATGTTAAACTCTTAGAAAAAAGTTTACAGGAAAAGTGGTTTTGATAAAAGGCTGATTGAAATTGAATTTTTGCACTTACAATAAAAACTCTCTCAAAAGAAGAGTAACAGAATAGAAAATGGCGAGAAAAAGCCATCACGTTTTCCCACGCAGATTTTCTGCCGAACAGGAAACGTTCGGTTTATCCCAAAATACAAACATACACTAGCCCAAATATTGTACATTTTACTCCTCCTGGAACGCACACATTCAATCACACATTATAATAATTCTTAACACTATTTACCGTTACGTGCCAGAACGCATCCAAAGCCAATTCGTAAATTGAAAAGTCTCAATATACAATGGCACGTCCTGGTAGTTTGTAAAAAACGAGAAAAGTGAATAAAAAAAGCGAAGCAGAAAGAAAAAACAAGATGAATTGAAATCAATGCAATTCTGCGAGATAAGCAGCAAAATCCTTTGCCACCATCTCTAGAACTTAAACATACATATACAACGCCTTCACTCAAATTATGTCACACCACGCTTCAGCAGCAAGTTTCTTCCATTATAAGTATCTTACATACACATTCCTAGGCACACGAACCGAACATCTACCATAGGGACATGCCGAAATCGAAAAACTACACACATATTACCATCACGTCGTCATCGTCATTCTAGTCGTTGTACTGCTTCCTCGTGAAGTGAAGAGACAGCAAAAAGAGATTCTGTTGGAAAATCCATTGATAACGTCACTCACCCACTGCCAATATCTAGAGGAACAAGACAAACAAAAAAAAATTTAAGAAGAGCTACGAAAAAAAACTACTGAAAACGCAAAACCCGACCATTTTTACAGCAGCGTTCTTCAATAAAACACAGAAACACTCCTGCAAACCTGCAACCTATTTTGCATATAAAGCAATGGATTTTTCCGCCAAAAAGGATTGCAAGGAAAGAAAAAATACACAACGTTTTACGTGATTCGCCCGTCCTGGAGCTTCTCCAAGAACTTGGCAAAAACATTAAACCGAACCAAGAGTGTCACTATAGGTACTCACTATACAGAGTTCTTGACTTCTAACTGACAGCATACAGGCATCTATGGCGAAGCAGAAACAGCCATAATTCTATAGCGACACTATCAAAATTACGCCAAGGATATTTTTTGCATGAACATCCTTAATGCGGGAACATTGTAGTCACATTTCTTAAAAGTTGTTTTTCCTTTTTTTTGCATTTTGAATGTAAAGTGCTTTTTAATTTAATTTCCTAACCCGTTCATTTATTTTGAGAGGAAATCGTTTTGTTGTTTTTCGCCAGGAAGATATTCAATAGAATACCGAAAATGTGGTGATGCTGTTGAAATCAAATAAAACTTGCAATCGAATTTACTTGAAGGAACCTCAAATTGAAAGGACACAATTGTGTCGAAGTCTTTAGTATTCAAGAATATGTGGCACATTGAGTGTGAAAAAACCAAATCTGAAAATGTTCGTGTCAGGAAGGTGCGTATAACATAATTATGCAATTCTTTTTAGGTAATTTTTGATCACTTTAATTGCTGCATTCTGATTATTTCTTCATGTTCAGATACTTATTAACATACTTAACCGGCTCCCAATCCATGCAGGATCTCTGCTTGAGACATAGCCGTTTTCCATCGGGAACGGTTCTCGCATTCATTCTCTACTCGTCAAATCAAAACAAAGCGCTCTGTCAACCGCAGTTACATAATGGTCTCTGTACCGGAGGTTTGGTCTTCCTGGTAGTCTCGCAAAGAAATATTTCTTGGCTGGAGCGTTGTCGTCCATTCGCTTGATACTTGATACGGGATACCGAAAATACTTCGAAAATTTTTTCTTTCGAAAGTGCCCAGTATTGTTTCCTCTTTTTTTACTTACCGTCCAGCATTCGGCACCGTTGAGTACGACTGGAAAAGTCAAAGTCTTGTACAATAAAGGCACCTCATCTTTCGAATGAGGAGTTTGGAACCCAGTTGTTTGGCCAAACCGGTTTGCTAGGGTAATTCTTCGACGGATTTCTACCAAGATATCGTTTGTGGGATTGATGTTCGTTCCAAGAGAGGTGAACTCTGCTACCAACAGTGCCTTTTTTTCGTAGGCTGTGGACAGATGTTTCTTTTCTTTTTTATATTTTGCACCCACTCAAGGCGTTTTTATTCCCTTTATATGCCAGCGACACGATGAGTGTTTTAAGAAGGAAGGAAAGGGTTGGAGAGGAGGTGTCGGTGTACATTGGTCTTAAATTTCTGCACATTACCATGATCGGGAAAGACAGAGTGTGGAAGGAAGTTACACATTCGCGTAGTACGGGTACGATTCTCTGTACAACCGAGGTTGGGATCAAGGGTAAACTGATGGGTTGAATTGTTCAAGGGGAGGAATGCAATTGGCTATTTCACTATAGCACTTACTGTAGAAGTAACGATAAAACCGGGAGAGACACGCAACGTTACGACGACGATGGTCTAAAAAAGTGAATGAGTCAGTGATGTCTCTATATCACCAATCATTCAAACAGCTCTTTTTTGTATTCCATCCAAGAGCCTTTAGTTATTAGCTGGAGCAGCAGCCTAGAGATGAGAACTGTACTCAAGCTTTGAACGGAATAGGTCTTATAGAAGTAGCCAGACCAGACGGGGAGAAGAATTTTTTGCACCGTCTTAGGAAACCCAAACATCTTGCGGCATTTTTGGGGACATCGCATAAGTATTCGTTCCATAAGAGGTGGTCAGTGATGTACATACCGAGAATCTCGAGATTTTCGGTCTCATTGATGCAAGTGTCACTCAGGGATAGTGGCAAAGGGGAATATCTCGCTTCAACGATACAAGACAGATTTGAGTTTTCGAAGCAGTCAGAGTTTATTGAGCTTATCATATTTTGCTGTTCCAGTTTCACATCCGAAGAGGAGGGATATGAGCCTGGGAACGAATAAGAAAAGCTAAGAGTACTATCGTCAGCGAAACAATTTATTGGATTAGAAGTTACAGACAAGAGATCATTTATAAAAATGAGAAAGAGGGTCGGAGACAAAACGGAGCTCTGAGGCACACCAGCATTTATGTTGTGGGTTTCAGACTTGAATCCGTCCAGCATAACTTGTATTGCAAATATATGCTGACGATGTCACAATATACTTGTCAAGAAGTCCTGGACTTTTAGAAGACTGCGTGGAGCGTGTTAATGAAGATCTATCACACATCCATGGCTGGGCTCAGCTGAATAAAATCAAATTAAATCCCTTGAAGTCATTTGGCATGGTGTGCTCAAGAAGAGACATTGCATTAAATGATCTTCCACTTCTTTATCTGAATGGATACACGTTACCCTATGTTGATAAAGTAAAATATCTTGGCTTCTTCATCAATAGTAAGTTATCGTGTTGTGATGCCACGTCTGACACAATAAAAAAGATCTACGGTGGACTGCGTAGTCTAAATGCATCTTCGAGTTTACTTTCTACGGATCTGAAGTTAAAGTTAGTTAAATCTTTACTGTTGCCGTTTTTCTCATACAATTGTATTGTCTACCCTTCTCTAGATTCTGAATGTAAGCGGAAAATAAATGTAGCTTTTAATGACTGCACACGATTCATACACGCTCTGCCGAGATATAAGTATTTCTCAATTTAAGACCGATGTTTTAGGCATGACCCTGGATAGATATTACGAGTTTAGATCGGTTGTGAAACTACATGACATAATCCATGACAACTGTCCCGATTATTTGAAGGAATACCTATGTTTTCTTCAGTCACCTAGGGGTCTTAAGATACTATTGATTAGCTTTAAGATAAATGTTAAGTTTTATTTAGGTTTAAACGAATGGAAAAGAAGGCGAACTTGCACAAGCCACGATTGAATATTGAATTTGTGTAAAAAAATCAGCTCCTATAATAGGGTTATCGATGTCGGCAATAACAAAAGTGAAATCAAAATCAAGTCAACTGTTAATCGTTTGCAACCGTATGTATGAATTTTTCCACCGTTCGCAGCAATCAGAATGAAATCGTTTGATTCTTTGATTTGCTGGCAGAATTTGCGAGGAATTATCGAAATTTCAGCACCAGTGTCGATTAGAAATTGAAACTTTGTATTTTTATCGCAAACAAATAGACGGCGTTGTGTTTCCTGAAGGGTGTTGACTAATTTTTTATAAGTTACTAGCCGACCCCGCCAGATCATTGTAGCGTGTTCCAGGCAGAACTTTTGGCGATTAAGGAGGTCCTGTCCTGGCTCAGAGAAAACGTGGTATCCACATCTGATATCCGGATCTTCTCAGACAGTCAGGCAGCTATAAAATCCCTGGACTCTGTCTCTACAAACTCGATTACGGTCCAAAACTGTCGATCGTCTCTAATGGAGATGGCACAACAGTTTAATATTCACCTTCACTGGGTGCCGGGCCATAGAGACATTCCAGGAAACTGCAAAGCCGACGAACTCGCCAAACATGGTACAACATTACCCATTAAGCCACAAATGGCTAATGTTGGTATACCAATCGCTACATGTAAACTTTTGCTACAACAAGATGCTATTAAGAGAACTAACATCAAGTGGAATAACATAACCACCTGTCAGGCAACGAAAAACTTTTGGCCAAATTTGGACTTAAAGAGGTCCAGATGCCTGATATCTCTAAGCAGATTGCATATAAGCTCCTTAATTGGTGTCATTTCCGGACACTGTCTAATTGGAAGACACGCTGCGCGACTGGGCGTATTTTCTAATGACTTTTGCAGAAGCTGTATGGATGAGGAGGAGGAGGAGACAGTTCTTGACCTCCTCTGCACCTGTCCTGCTCTTGCTCATAAACGTAGGATCCACTTAGGGGAATACTTCTACAATGATCTAAACGATCTCGAACACATTAACTTAAATAATCTTCTACGTTTCGTAAGGAACTCTAATTGGTTTCAATGAGCTTCGAAGAATAGCCTTCTTAGATTCATGTGGTATCACAATGGGCCTTTTGATTGGCCTAAATGTGTCTCTTAATATCCATGACAGCCACTTTAACCTAACCTAACCTAGCCGACCCCGCGAACTTCGTCTCGCCACCTTCAGAGCAACTCCCAGAATAATCATTATGAGTAACACAAGTTTTGTTAAAATGCTATGTGATTTGCTTGAGTCCAATTGAAATAGAGAACTACGTATCTGAATTTTTCCAAGCTCTACAACTAACATTCTTCTTTCGTCAAAGCATGAAGTAAATTGCAATTTTCTTTGAACAATTAAAAAAAATTCTCTGTTTTGACTATTTCACAAAAATCAGAATTCCAGACAGCTTACGGTTGTCCCCCTTATTTGCTGACTTTCCCGTTAGATTGTCCCAAAAATTTATTATTTACTGAGGCTATATCTACAATGAAAATTTTATAAAAATGCATTGAGGACTGAGCGGATTAAGAGTCCAAACCGGACATACAAACAAACCAACGCACCTTAAATTCCTTGAAAAAACTTGATTTAGGTAAGGTCTTGAAGTTCTTCGTGCTCTCACAGATTTTTCCGAGTTCCCAATCAAAAAATTTTCATTTTTCTATTTGAGAATCAGTGCACTTTCTATTTTCCATTGGAAAACCCATCTTGAAATTTTCCAGTTTTCCATTTGAAAACCAATGCACCTGCAATAATATCTATGCAATTTTCTGAATGAGTTTTCCGAGTTTTTCATCAAGAACTTTCTGTTTTTCTATTCGAAAGCCCATTTTGAAACAAAAAAAATCCAAGCAAAAAAAATATAATTTCCGACCTTTTTTTGTTTATTGCAGTTTTTCCACTCTTCCATGAGGTTTTTCCAATTTTTTTTTCACAGAAATCATCACTGAATCTGAATGCAACAATATGAACCATGCAAATTTCAAAAATATCTGTTGGGCCATTTCGGAGTCTATAAGAGACATACAAACAAACAAACAAACAAACACACATCCATTTTTATATATATAGAGAAGAGATAGAGATAAAAATAATTACCAATAATCTAATTTGAATGTGTATCTGTATGGTATTTGTGTTCGATTAACGATTAACGCCATTAACGGACTTTGGAAAATTTAACGATCGTTAACATTTTTTTGAAGTAAACTGAAAAGTTAATCCGTTAATGTGAATGTTAACTTCGTTAATTAACGATTAACGGATTAACGAAAAAATGTCCGTTAATGCCCAGCTATGATTAAGCGGATGATTTTGAATTCAATTTGAATGCATTACATAAGATTTCAATGTCGATTTGAGATTTTCAGAAGAGGAAAATAACTCAGTGACCACAAGAAGTAAAAATTTATCGTAAGGTTCACATAATGATGTTATAGCCTTTTCCCACCGACTTGATTTAGCTTATTTGATTTATAAATCAAGAAAGCGTTCCCACTGAAATTTTTACTTAATTTAGCTTGACATTTATCACAATCTTGACATTTTTTTGAATTTTTCAATAAAATATATCAATATATGACACAAAATTTGAATTTTGACTGTCAAAAAGAAAAAAAAAATGAATTAAAAATGAATTTTATTCATTACTTCAGCATGAAATCATTCAGCCTGGAATCATCGAGGTGATTTATACCTAATTAAAAAATAAACAAGCTAAATCAAGTAATTTCAAATGATTGAAAATGTATGGCAAATCATGAAATAAATTATGTGTTTTAGCTAAATCAAGTTATTTTAGCTAAATCACGTTGGTGGGAATAGGCTATTAAATTGTTATAATTTTCTAAGCACACAGATTTTTAGTAGTTCATAACACTTCAAGAAAATCTTCAGACATAAGCCTTTCAATCGCAACTAAGTTCAAGGATGAACCGTCTTCAATATAAGAAGATAAAATACACTCAACCCAAGGCACACCATGCAAGTTTATCTTGTATAACACTCTTTTTTTTGCTCATCCAACTATAGCCTTACACAGACAGTCCTTAAACACCAACCAACAACCAGGGCGAGGCCGGCCTTAGACGAGGGTTTGGTTTGGAAAGGGATACCGATAGGGTATTTTCTCATTTCTACTGGAAGCGTATATTTTCCACCGCAAATATGAAAGAGGAATGAAGTTCCCTCAACCTCCTTGATAGGTGTACTGACATGCAATAATGCAAACAAAAAAATCATATCCCACTTCATGTCATTCATTTTCTGCTATTGAAATGAAAATAATCTCCCTTCACTCGCATTCAAAAGCTTACCTTGCGTCCGTCAAGCCGCAAAAGCCATTTACTTAATTACATTTGAGCTTCAAATTTAATTAAATGTATAAGCACAGCGACTACACACACATACCCACCCCAACTAACCTGCACAATAATTACATCTGTCTCTGGCCGCATTTATTTGTGTCAACGTTATGATTTAGAGCTTTCCTTGGAATGAAAGCGTGTTATCCTCGGAAATAAGTGTGTTTCAGTTTCACCTTGTATTTCTGTGATTGTGTTCGTAGTAGGTGCTCAAGAGTACGACAAATTAAATCATAAAAATGGTCAATTCATGAGACAAACGGATGAGAACAAGGATAAGGTCAATTGACAATGGCACTGGCAAATTGTAAACACTTGTTGTTGTTTGCTTGAATGTCAAACCAAGATTCACATCCTGAAGGGATGGAGATTTTTTGTTGTGGAAAAAAAGAAGAAGAAAAAATTTGAATATATCAAGTTCGGACTAAATAGTACCACTTTATTGGTTTTCCAAAAAGATCCCAAGGCATTTTTATCATCGAAATAAATCACAAGGAGATATTTACTAAACATGGGTATCAACACACCCCAAAAGCCGGATGATGTATATTCTAAGTAGGACACTGGGGTGTCTGTCAGCCTGTACCTATCTGTATATAGAAAAACATCTCAATGACGACCGACAGTAAAAAATAGAGAAAAGAAAAGATACCCGAGAATCGACATCGAGTTTGAGAGTGCCTACTGCCTAATGACTATAACACAAAATCGTAAACATGAAACATTTATAGCCGATTTGATTCCAAGCAAAAGAAGTGTCAGTTGAGGGGGGCTCGTAAAGTGAGTGTCCTTCAAAAAAAAAAAAAAAAATAAGAAATAAAATTTAAATTATTGCCTTTTAGGATCTCCATTTGAATATTGGTCCGATCAAGTAATACCGAAAGGACTTAGAGAAGAATCAGAAAATAGAAACGATTTGGGCAGTGTGAATTATTCAAATTCGATTTGGTTTAAACAGAGAACAGAGTCACTCCTCGTAGCTGTATACATTGTAAGCGAGAAGGGGTAGGAGGGAACATAAAATATGAATACTTTGGAGCTTTAGAGGATGAAAGTTTTATGTTCTTTTTAGACAGAACAATTTTCTTGAAGACACGGGTGACGGAAATGAGTACACCGAAAGCCTAGATTTATGTTGCCAAGCAGTTTATTTGTTCTTATGTAAGAAATGCGAGTTCATTTTTCTAATATGAGAAAAGAAGGCAAAGTAACATTTTGAAAAAAAGTTTTTTTGTAGTTTAAAAAAGCTGCTCAATGGTCAAAAACCTTCTAAGCAAAGACTATCTGTAAGCAAAAACGTTAAGTCAGGACAATTTTAAGTTCTTAACTTGAGCTGACATTACCTCTTCCCAGTATTTCCAATATTTTAATTTCTTTCAGGTTATAAACGGTTTATTACGCTCATTCTACTTGACTGTTTTTGAAGATAAAATAAATTACTGTAATTAATTTTATGCATTTACACATTTTTCTCATTCTGTGTATTAATGGTCTACACGGTAGTGCTCCCTCCAAGTCGAGCGTAAAGCAAACACTGCCGTGTACCATCATTTACTGGAACCATTTTGTCGCATTTTCAGGCCCCCAGAATGCAAAAATTTTCGTCATCCAGTAAGCTAAAATCATATACTTAAAATATAAAATTTATGAAGTTCGTTTAGTTCCGAAGTTAAGCGAAAGCAATTATGAGACTCACTCACTCATGATCATCAGAATAGAACTAGTACTTCTCATAAACTCAGAGAGCTGAAATTTTGTACAGAGTTAGGGTTTAATAGTTACATAAAGGGAAAACTATACAAACTAGAATAATCGAAGATCTGGAGTACCTGATGACCCTGATTAGAAATCACAAGAGCCCAATCAAACTATTAGAGATCGACATGCCCCTGGCATACGTTGACAGAGAACAATACCCAATCTGTGTGGCGTGTGCCCTTTCAATTAACAAGAGCCAAGTAGAGTAACCAATCTTCATGGGGTGCACCTCATGAATGTTGACTTCAAGTGTATAAAAGCTCAAGCTTCAGCGATCACCGTATACAACCAGCTTAGGCGTAAATACTGCGACGTTCTTTCAGAAATTAAACCGTCTAAAAAAAAAAAAAGTGGACAAGTGCGAGATAAACTCGCTCGAGGAGGGTTCCGTACTTGATTATCCGATCCTACTTTCTTTCAGTTTTGAAGGATTTTTTATACAAGGATTAAGATTTGAAACCAAACATTTTCTTGGAAAATAATTTGAATAGTCTTTCTGCCTATTTCCTTCAATGACTTCGAAACTATGTATCTTAAAAATCTGGTAGCAACATTTTCGGATCACTTCTATCTACTCTAGAAAGTGTGAACCAAATTTAATTGCAATCAGCTTAGCAGATTCTAAGAAATCGCTTGTGAAAGACAAATAAAAGGAAAACGAACTGATCTTATATAGGGTTTCGTTTTCACATGTGTAAGAACCCTAAAAAGAAACAAAAATGTTGGCCATCTACAAACAAAACGAAACACCACAGTAAGAAAGGAATAAGGAACTTTATTTTTTCTTCAGCAAATAAACAATTGATTTTATTGCAATATTCAACAATAAAAAAAAAAAAAACTAATTATAACTCGAATAGGTTGTCTCTTCTTATATACCAAACAAGAGTTTAACTTATTATAAAAATTAAGTCTCATTGTAATACGAATACAAAAAAAAAGAAAAGAAAAGCAATCCCCCGACAAGATTCGAACCAAGCACATCAAATCAAGAGCATCAGGCGAGTACTCTTTTTTTTTTTGCAAAATTCATTTTTATTTCATTCACTTATAACTACTTATATACTAGACAAAGGAATTCAAAACTAGCTTATGATCTAAATCTTATATTTAACTTACTGGCCCCGAACGGGCGCTCTAAGAAATTCATGATTGTCTTAATTAATGCCTTTCGGCCTATGAACTATTTTTTGTGTTTTTTAACTCTATTTGTTTTTTCTCGGCGAGTACTCTACTCCAGCTAACACCACACATGTATTGTCTTGTGACAAAGGTCTTATATTTTGGATGAGGGCATACAAGTTTTCAAGAAATTATAATGGTATTCAAAATGTACTAGGTGGGTACATTAGGGCCCGTGGTCGAATGGTTAGCGACGTCTGGCATTTGAGTGAAGTGATCCAGGTTCAAATCCGGTGGAACGGTACGAAAATTTTATTCACAACACATAAAGTACAAAATCAATACAACAAAAGAAAATCCCATAAAAGAGTGTAAAGGGGGGGGGGGTTTATTTTAGATATGTATGTCTTTTTGATCTCACGTTTGTACAAAAATTGATTATGAATGAAAAATATAAAACCAGAGTGACAAATAATATACAGTTTGTAAACTTACAGTATAAGATACTGTTGAGTATTAGATACTATAATTATTCCTTGTTCAGATACCACAGCTCTTCCCTCGTGAGAATTGCTTAACCGCTAACAAACAAATATAAATAAGATATGTTAAGATCACAATTTAGAGCCAAACTTAATTCAATTCAATACAATTTCAGAAATTAGATACAGAAAAAAAAATACAATTCAATGAATTTTAACAAAAGAAATCAATGAAACAAAATTGAAAATGAAGCATTTTATGAAAGCTTAACTCTTCCAAAGCCATAACGACCTGGAGCCTGGCGTGCTCTTTCAGAACGTCTAATTGCTGGAGGTACTTGAATACTTTCATTTAATTACCTAAATCATCCGAGAGCGCGGCTGACCCGGAAGAGGTCCCCGACATATTTGGCATATCGATTTGGACTGATGTGGATTCCGACAATTTTAGCCTTACGATTTATTTATTTATTTATTTATATTTTAAACTAAGATTAATATAAATATATATATGTTCATTCTAATTATTATTATTACTATTACTATTTGTGCAGACTGTATTCAATACTAATTGTTTAAAAACATATCGAGAACAAACCAAATGAAAATTAAGTCTATTACAAACCAAATTAGATTCTCTGATGTCTTCGCTTAACTATTATCCTTAATTCATCTTCGCGGTCTCCGTCCGTTTGTTCAGGTAATGTTATTGGAGATTTTTCGATGTCTTCACCAATTCTTCTCATTTGATCAAAATGTCGTTTCCATATTCGACCATCATCGTCTAATTTAATGTTAAAATTTAACTTACCGAAAATATCAGTTACTCGACCAAATTTCCATTTTTCCCCCGATAAAAAATCACGCACTGCCACCCGCTGATTGATAGCAAATTTTGGTGCGCTTAATTGCCTTGGTTCGACTTTAGTTGGTGATGTTGGCAACATCAAGTCAAGTTTTGATCTTATTTGACGTCCAAACATAATCATAGCCGGTGATTTACCTGTTTCTGTATGAATTTCTCGACGGTACGGCATCAAAATGTTGCTGAAAGCTTTTCCAATTTCATTACGGTTGCACTTAATCGCTTTCAATTTATTTTTTACTGTCTGAACGTACCTCTCCGCTTGACCATTCGTCGCTGGATGGTAAGGTGCTCCACGCTTATGATGAATTCCATTTAGTTTTAGAAATTCTTGGAATTCTGATGAAATGAATTGGGGCCCCCAATCAGAAACAAATGTGATTGGTAATCCAAAGGTAGAAAATATCTCTCGGCATTTTCGGATTGTAGTTTCAGCAGTTATATTCTGTAAAATGTGCACTTCTGGCCACTTCGAAAAAGCGTCTACTAATGTAAAAAATATTGCCCCATAAACGGACCAGCAAAATCTGCATGCACTCGATCAAAGGTTTAGATGCGGTATTTCCCAACTGTGTGTTGGTCGTATCCTTTAGCCTCGGGTCGCGTTGATTGGCAGTTTGAGCAATTCATCACCATTGCCTCTATGTCATTATCCATTATCTCCAAGAGCAAGAGATTTCATTATGGTCATACTGAGATGTGCAGAATGTTGTTCGTTAAGAACTCGATTTCTTAGAGTCAGTGGTATGTAAACTCTTATGTTTCTCATCAAACAGCCCCTCTGTAGTGCAAATTCGGTTTGTTAAATTCCAAAACGATCTCTTGTTTCGCATTCCTGACCAAATTTGAATGCTTGAATCAATTTTCTAACTGTTTCGTCTTTTTGCGAAGCATCCGCCAATTCTACTACTGACACCGATAAAGAGATAAATTTACTCTCCAGTAAAGTCATTTAACTTACATAAACCTATTAAACAAAAATATCCTTTCTTTGTTTCTTTAATATGTTCAGTTAAAATAGCTTGAACTTTCAAACTTAATTTGAAGTGCGATAAATAACACACACTTTTTAATTTATATCAAAGCCTTTCTTAAAAAAAATTGTAAAACAACTTTTCTTTTAGTTTTATTTTGCTTGTGAAAACACACTTCATATAGCAATTTTCCTTTCTGTTAATCTTAAGTTAGGAGGCTAGCGAAAAGAAGGTAAACATCAATAAAGTCTTGATAGGTAATAAAATCAAAAGGTCGGGGCAGTCAATTTTAGTTCTAAGAGCAATTTATAATTTCCATAAAAATGGATCCATCAACACATCATCAACATTTTCCAACCGCCAATGTAGGTACAATGATAGCGATACAAGTACAAGATACAACACTGTTCATATTTGCATTTATAGCCCAGCATCGAGCTATTCTTTTTTTTCTAAATGCAACTAACACTTACACATACACTCTGATTTGCAACATTGAATGCATATGACTACCAATTAAATTCCAATACAAAATTGCAAAAACAGCTCATAAGTATGAAGAAATAATTTGATAGGTTTGACTCAAATGCAAATGCATACCAGAATAATTTGTATGATATTGATTTTTTTAAATTTATAACCACGTATTAACATTTTTAATTGTTTAAGTTCAAGAGTCATTATTTTTTGTTTGTTTTTAAACAGAAATACCACACCATAATAGTTGCAAATATATTGTATTCGAGTAGGTTACTTTATTGAAATGCTGCACTTGAAAGTTTCATTTTTTAATAACAGATGAGAGGAGATAATTTTAGTGATTTAATTGACGTGCACATTGGAATTTTAATTAACACTTGGGACTTTGTCATTAAAAAAAAAAAAAAAAAAAAAAAAAAAAAAAAAAAAAAAAAAAAAAAAAAAAAAAAAAAAAATTGATTTTAAGTGGTTAATAAAAATATATTTGAATACTATTTTTCAACTAAATGGTGTATTGTATACATCATATTGTTTTTGCTTTGAATTTTGTGCAGTTAAAACAAAGCGTAAGTTGCCATATTCAAGCCTAGGTATACAAACTCCTCTCCTACCTCGAAGTTATATTTGCGTCTATTGTGACGTTCTGTCCGAGCTGTCGACGTTGTTGGGTGTCCTTGCTCGAAGACAGCATAAACTACGTTTTCCCTAATTTTTGCTGCTTCTGTCTCAATTCTAACAAAGCCGCCATTGACATCACGCTGTGTTCTTCCCATTATATCAATATCATCGGAGAAGATGAACTTTTGGAAGATAATGTCTCTGGTGATGACGGTGGAGTGGAGAACTATCTTCTCAAGAACGATGTTAAAAAAATCGCATGACAGTGCATCGCCTTGTCTGAATCCTCTTTTGAGATCGAAAGATTCCGTAAGCTCGTTGCCAACCTTGATGGCGCAGCATGAGTTCTCCGTCGTCATTTTGCATTTTTGAGGTTCAATTCATCGGACATTCTTCCGACCATATCTAACAGCTCAGCAGCTTGACCATCTACTTAAGCGGCTTTGTTTTATTTCCGTTATCATTTCTTCTTGGTTTTGTTCACGGAATTGTTGGCTATCATCGTGTCCGATGAACGGCTCCTGCCTGACGGCGGGATTTTATTCGTCATTGCCGTTATACAGTGTACAGAAGTGGTCTTTCAAAATCCTCAGCATTGACTGCGGTTCTACTATGATGTTCCCTTGTTTATCTCTTCAGGCATCGGTTCTGATCGATAACCTTGAGCCAACTGTTTTACCTTGTTATTAAACCTCCGAACGTCGTTCCTACTGTTGGCTCTCTCAACATCCTCGAACTGACGCTTCTCATGCTCCCTCTTTTTTCTCATTCATTCTTCGTACCTTGGCTTTGACGAGGACCACTAGTTAATATTGGCACCTCAGAACGTGTGGAAATCTTGGTAGAGAAGTGTCGTGCGTTGATCGCAATGTGATCAATCGGGTTTACGGTTTATTGATCAGGAGATCTCCATTTTCCTTCATGGATGTTGAGATGTGGGAACCATGTACTTGCTACCACAACATTTCGGCCGGCAGCAAAATCGATCAGCCTAAATCCGCTGTCGGAAATGGTGTCGTGAAGGTTCTGCTTTCCGACTGTTCTACCAAAGATGAACTCTTTACCCAGCTTTGCGTTAAGATAGCCGAGGACAATTTTAATGACATAGCTTGAACTTTCCTCATATGGTTTGTCGAGGAGCTCGTAGAACTCGTCTTTTGTGTCTTCTTTTTTCACTTCTGTGGGGGTATGGGCGCATATTAGGCTAATGTTGCCGAAACTAGCCTTGATTCGGATCGTCGTGATGCGTTCCCTTACACATTTGAAGCTCAAGACTTTTAGCTTGAGTCTGCTTTCCACGACGAATCTGCATCCAAAAAGCCGCTGTTGTTGCTCTCGGTAGCAATAAACATAGTAAATGTCGCAGTTTTTCATCCTCCTTTTCAGTGGTCCATCCCATCGCATTTTCTGGATAGTCTGCTTTGTAGCAGTTGAGGGTCTCCGCTAATTGTTTGGCAGCACGCGGTCTATTAAGTTACCTAACATTCCACGCGTATATCCGAAATTCGTTGTCCTTAAAACTTTTATCTATCTATCCGTCTATCCGTCCGTTTCCGAGGCCTGTTGTTGCTTCGCAATGAATGCTTTTCTACGTAGTCGAGAAGTCACCCCGACAAACAACCCCCAACCTGAAGTACCTGGCACTTGATGTGACTCCAAGTGCAAGAGCCGGAAAAACCGCTCCTTTTACGGCCTGGGCTTCAAATATGTCGGAGGAGCCCGTAAAGGTGTTCACCAAGTAGTTTGACCTAACTGGAACTGAACACGCCTTCGGTGATTCCAAAAAGAAATTCATTCACTGCCGTCGCGTTGCTCGTTGGGAGTGCCTTGGAACACTCCTTCGTTGGGGGTAATTAGTAGCATCAGCCTACTCTGCTTCGACCTGGTTACCATAGGCTACCCTTCTGCGAAAACAAGTTTCGCAATCGCATTGCATTAAGCTTCATAGTAGTAGTCATCCTAAGCCCCTCCGCCACGTCAAGGCTTACCCCATGGAGGGTAAACCATACAATGGATGATCGAAATCATCAGTGCGATTAATAAATGCTGTTTCCATATAAGTTCTAAAACCTACCTAGGTAGAAGTCAAATGTTATTACTAATTACTACCAGACTTCGTTTAAATTGGAACTTCCCGGAAGTCAAAACACTCAGTTATGTTTCATTTGAAAATGGAGTCCATTGTTGAATAAATGACTGTTTATATCTGAGTTATCTGGAAATTACTGTTGCCTTTAATGGTTTTCCACTAATTCACTTGGTTACCAACTTTATCGGTATAATTTTCCAACAAAAAACTAAATCACGGTCCACTGAATGCTTCCATTTCATGGCTCTTTGTCCCGAACTCGTTAGCGAACAAATCAATGCAATCTGATTACCCTTCTGCGTATATTCAAATCAAAATTACATCAATCAAACCATCTAATATCATTACCCACAAATTGGATGTTCCTTTATATCGGATATCTGGAAATGTCATTTGTACTATCCTGTTTGTTTCGACATATCAACCCCATACATCCTTCTGTTCTTTCTTTCTATAGGAAGCCGATGATGAAAGAATAGACATCGATGTGAATCCGTTTTCCTTTCTTTCATATTTCATTCTTCTGAGCCAAGCATAATTGAATCACGTTAGTATAATATTTTTATGAAAAAATATGCAAACTAACGAATCAACCCCCCAATCAAACCGTCCCATTTTCCTCCAGGATATAGAAAATATTTTGTAAACGTTGTTGTTGATGTGCGCTTGATCTTCGCCTTGTCAAAAATCAGAAATCAAAACCTGACAACGCACACTGAACTGCCACACATCTTTTTGTGGCATTATACATTTCATAAAAATAAAAATATAAAAATATGAAGACAAGGAACGAAAAAAATTCATAAGCGTAACTTTCGAGTATCGAAATGAGAAAAACACACGTGCTCCGTGCTTATAAGGTTTTTCCATATTCATCCCGTTTATTCGAGAGAAAATGGCAAAAAGAAATTCATATCTAATGGCATCAGGGTGGGGGCGGGGGATGAACTTAAACTCAAACCACCCACCCGGCCCGCTGTAAAATCAGAGCACTTCTTGTCGCCTGAGGGTTGACGGAGGTTTTGTTATCCGTCATTCTCGTTCTCTCCTGCTGGTGGAATAATATGAGGAAATTTCACATCCTTCTCAATAACGTCAACTCGTCGTCAGGATATTTCAAATTTCCATTCATACATCGTTTAGGAGAAACGCACAAACAAAAATAATTGGAATGGGTGGTGGCTGGTGGTTCGTCTTAGTGCTCCCGTGACGTTCGTTTCATGGGAGAAATCAATAACACTGGTGTACCACACGCCACGCAGTAAACCAATGTAATTCACTCAAAACACTTTTCTCAGTGCAAAATTTATGCTAACTTGACATGTTTTTTTTTTTCAATCCTGCTTTCCCACCCATTCCAGTTCCAGCACTTGGCAACGAGCAAACCTGGCAGCGTTAACTTAATGCTAACATCCATTTGTTTTCATCAGGATAAAAATTGGCGACAACAGGAACGAACGACGAGTCGACGACCGATAATGATGACAGCTCTCCGCCTTTACATTAGGAAATGTTTAAGCTTAAAAAAAAAGACATCCCTTTACGAGCATTTTATAATATCGCCGTCGACACCGAAACGAGTCGTGAGATGAACACGGTGTGCCTATGGAATGTTAACGAAATAATGACATCAAAAAATGTCCCTCATAAACGAATTAAGCTAAAATGTTCTGAAAGGGGATAATTTATCGGCATTTTGGGATGGTCGTAGTTTTTGACATGGGCTGGAAGGACTAAAGTGATTGGAAATTACTCGTTTGAATGTTAAGATCTTCGTTAAGGCAATGAGGTGAAAGAATTCAACGTTATGGGACAGAACTGGAATACTATCTACTTTGTTTATGTTTTTAACACAAAAAAAGATTATATTGACACGACTCAAAGGGTCAGTCTGCCAGGCAAAAGCAGTCTACGGTCCGATCTCTTATGGTAATTTTTTAAACATACCTGGCACCTTTCGCGTTCGCGACAAATTTAATAACATTCGCATCATAGACGTTTAGCGAGTTGTAAGCCTCTCAGGAGGAGACTCAAGGTGACGAAAAAGGCTCAAATTTGGTTTTATAAGTGTCGATTTGGAGCTCTTGGATCTAAGGTAGTGTGAACAATTGATCGATGGTAGACTTTCCTGCTTTAAAACCACACTGATATGGACCTATCAGATGGTTGACAAACGGTTTCAGACGTTCACATAGTATTTCAAAAAAGATCTTATAGGCGATCGGGCCAACAATGCTTAGGTTTCATTCATCGGGCATGCCCTCTTCAGACCATATTCTGCAGATGAGATGATGCATGCTCTTTGTAAAGTCATCGCCACGCGCCGTCTGCTTTAAGGCCGTCTGGCCTTAAGCTTAGAGAAAGCTATTCAAGGTTTGTTAGACGAAAATGTAAGCTTCCTTCATCTGCATTGAATGATTCGTTCTATCTGACAGCGAAATTCGATGCGTCATCGCCGGTATATAGTCTATAGAAATGGTGTTTCTTTTACGATATTTTCCTGTGGGTACTACAGTCTTCAGTTCGTGCTCGGTAGCTCGGTAGCATTGAGTCATTTGTTTTACATTTTGGTAAAACTTCTGAACCTCATTCCTGCTGTATAGTCTCTCAACGTAAACATCCTCGATCGATCGCTTTCCATGCTATCTCTTTTTCGTTTTGGAAAGCTTGTGTTCTTCTCTCCTCTTCCTCCCAAGCTGCTCTCGTCCTCCTCTGCAGCGCTGCTTTATACGTTTTTTGTTTGCTGCGTGTACCTGCCTGCATTCTTCCTTTAACCAGGAGTTTCGTTATGGTGGCCGTGTGAAACCTGGAAATTCGGTCACTGGTTTTCAATACTCGATGCTGGCTCTAGGTGACTCTTAATGAGGGAACTTGACACTCGATCGGAGAAGGATATGGCAATCTCTTACGACTTGCGATTGTAACCGTCCGACTTACTTACTTACTTATGGTGGCGCTACAGTTCAGGTCGGACCAGGTCCTCTCCCAACAAACATCTCCAGCCAGCTCGGTCGCTAGCTAGCTGTCTCCAGTTTCGCACGCCAAGTTGGTTCAGGTCCTCTACCACCTGTGTGCTCCACCTGAGTCGCGGTCTTCCTCTTCTGCGACGTCCTTCCGGGTTGGATTCGAAGACTCTACGAGCCGGAGCATTATTTTCCATTCGCTCTACATGACCCAACCATCTAAGTCGTTGGACCTTAACTTTTCTGTCTGTCAGTGTCGCTGTACAGCTCGTAGAGTTTTTGGTTGAATCTTCGTCTCCATTGTCCATTTATGCAGGCAGGACCAAAACCAACGCGTTTTCATCGGATGTTGTCATGGTCCATGTCTCCTCTACACCATAAATGAGGACCGGGACGATGAGGGTTTTGTAGAGTGTCCAAAGAAGCAGAAGTTTGATTTCAGCGCTGGTGTTGTTGTCTGAGTTGTCCATAACTACCACGAAGTTAACCGTCCGACGTCGTACTTTTTTCTAGCACTTCCTGTTTTTGGCTTTGGTCGAGATATTCCTTGCACTACCTTGACTACAACGAGGTAGTGGTCCGAAATCGATGTTGGCCCTTCAGAAGGTTTGGACATCAATAATGCTTGTAGAGTGTCTTGTATCGATAGCAAAATGATAGCTTGGCGTTAAAATCAATTTTAACCACGAAGCCACGGCTATGCTCGTATGGCTTGTCGAGGAGCTCGTAGAACTTGTCTTTGGTGAAGTCATCTTTCTTTTGTGTGGGGGCGTGAGCGCATATTAGACTTATGTTGACGAATTAAGCCTTGAAGCTTGCTGCCAACGACAAAACCGGATACTAACAAGCGCTGTTGTTAATCGCGGTAGCAGTCGCCATAGTAGATATGTCAGTTTTTCATCCTTCTTTTGCCTGGCCCATTCCATCGCATTTTTTGGAGTCAGCCATATCTGCTTTTTATACTGCCTGCGAAAAGGAGTAGTTCCTAAGTGGAAAATACATTCCCTGCCTTCTCTCACAAGCTGTCGCCAACAACCTTCCTCAGGGGTTTTCATCCTATTTCCAGCTGAGGTACAAGACACCCGGTGGTCGCCACGTGGAGGTTAGAGTAGGACTGGAAAGACAGAGGTTGTTGAGGACGCTTGTGTCCTCATGAGTGGACGATATCTATCATTTGCGACACTCGTAGCAGATATGATGGCAAACAAGTATTCTTGGTAGTGGGTCTGAACACCTACCTACCTTGCGCTGCTATTCGTTGTATTAGAAATATCTTCCTTGCTCAGCTTGGTATGATAAACTCCAAGCATAATTATTTTATTATCCAAGCAAAAAGCCGTCGAGACATGTTTTTAAGTGTGTCTGTCCACATTTTCAGTTGAAGCGTGTGCGCGCAGATAAAATTTATTTAGCAGCTTATGTCGTGAGCTCCGAACATAATCGTAATAGCATGAAGCCATATAAGCTGTTCAATAAGTAAGTTTTTCAAGAAATATGAAAAATGTTTTCCTAATTTTCCAACCTCAAACTGTTCTGTCACCTAAGTGCCCTTGTCAAATGACCTTTAGCTTTAACAGATATGTTCATATCATAAGGATTTAAAGTTTTCCTTTTAGTAAACCACCTCTGTTCCTTAAATATGAAAAAGAAGCCAAAATACAATCTTGCGAAGGCAATCCAATCATAATTCTAAGTCTTAGCTCCAAACACAATCTCCTTGTGCTTTTTTTCTTGTCAGAGGATATAAAAAGAAAGAGAAAAAAAGAGCAAACACATTTGAGCTGAAAATTACTTCAATCCACTTCGAGAAGCATTATGGACATCAGTCACTCAATAAAACAAACATCTTTATCCAAAAAGCCAGTCTGAAATGTCAATTGAACTTTCTGCCTTCTTCGCCCAAAAAAACCGAATCAAAATCCAGAAACAAAGTATAGACACTTCTATATAACGAAATCCCTAAGTGAATACGCGCATCACGTTCCATAAATACCTCCAATTACGTATAAACCCTGAGAAACAGCCGCCTTAAAGCCAGAATGCCTTCGAACGGCGTCGAACCTTGTATTTCAATCCTGGCCGAAACAAAAAAAAAACCAATGAACCAAAATTACAGGAACGTGGAAGGTGGAACAAGCTGAAACACTTGCACTCGCTGTGCTATGAACATAAAAAAAAGAAAACAAACAAACGCCCACAAAAATAACAACCGTGCGTCGACGGCGGCGACGCTACACGCACTTTGGTCCTTTAGTGAAATCAATTCATTTATTTGCCCGAGATGAAGCTATAAGTGGATGTGAAAGATTGCCATAAACCTTCGGCACACAAAAAACATATCCTTCTTGAATTGTTTTTAACGTTGTTGTGTTTCTGCTTTTTTTTATTATTATTATTTTATTTTACAATATCTCTGTATTTTCCATTCATGTCGGAGCTTTTCTGACACTCTATTTTATTTGCACCTTTTTTTCCATTCCGGTGAGCGTAAGCATCGGCTTTGGGTTTCCGGCGACGACACTGGCGGCGCGGCGCGGCGGCGGAGTTTGGCATACGCAGTTCGACATTTCGAGGGTAGTGAGTCGTTTTGGGTTGATTGAATGAATTTCCATTCCAAGTGAAGCCATCGTCATTGGCTCTTGAATTGGCGGAGGGAATTCCCAGTTCAAGTCGTACTTAAGGACATATTCCTTTACCAGGATAAGAAGTAGAGACAGCCCATGGTACATGACTTTATTTCGGACGTGGCTGAAATTTTATGGTAATCAATTTAAGAGTCGAACGGATGTGCTTGGGGTTGAATTCAAGTTGAGTTAAGTTGAGATGAAATCCCATCCCGAAATACAACTTGCGAGCGAGCGACACACAACAGACAACCTGGAAATCAAAATTAAGGTGGAAGACCTAGTTGAGGAGTGAGAAAAAAAAACACCCAAAATTGGAATGGAACGAAAACTCTTCAAGGATCGTGCAGCAGGAAACATATACATATTATGTAAGGAAAGGATTCCACAATAGGCCGTTTCTTGTATTTCTTTTTTTTTTTTTTCGTTTGCTGAACCCGATTGGATATCGATTTGGATGTGAGGTTTTGAGAGGTGCCTTCATGTGGTATGATCCGTTTATTCATTGGTACACGTATACAAAGGTAATTGAAATGCAGGATATGTCTTTTGTGGAATTCTGGTGAATCCTTTAACCAATTTCATAAAAATTGCTGCACGAAAGTGGAGCGAGTACCTGAAAACTTCACCTGGTGAAATTGAGATTCTTATGGGAATTGGAAATCCTTGATTTCTACATCTTGTTTTTTTTTTGGGCTTACAAAAGAAGGGAATTGAATTGCTTTACAGGGTTGATGGGGACCGCTATTAAGACCTTTGACATCATAATGTGATGATATCCCTTAACAGTTGTATATTACATGAAAAACACATGGATTGGGTTTGTTAGGGTATATTGGGTTGGTTCTTACTTGACATCAGTTTAATCCACACAGCCAAGAAGCTGGGCGGACTTGCCGAAATTCGTAATGAAGACAAGATATGAAATTAAATCTCCTTGACTGGAAGTTATTTCCTATAAGTGCACTCTGTACTGTACATTTTTTAACGTCGTCCTGCTGCAAAAGTCGGTTTTTAAGGAGTCCGAGTTTAGACATTGCCAATAGAAGCATTGAAAAACGAGTTTTCTAAGATGGCACGATAATTGAATGCAATGGGGCTTTGAGATCTTATAGACCAACTAATGGGCGTTTTTATTCCACCTATTTTCAGTTGACGATCTGTGGCATGTTTATTGTTTAATCTTTCTTATGCAATATCCCAAAGGTAATAAGATTTTTTGATCATTTCTAAAAATAAGAAGAATTCTTCCTCTTCCGCGGTCCCTACGTTCGTTGACAATGACACTACATCTGTTAGCATTCCCCCGATACTTACCTTTTTGATAGACAATTCGCCTCCAGCTCTACGCTGCCAGAGAGTGTCATGACTTCCTCAGTTCTTGACCGCAATGCTTCCATGGAACAAAGATTCTATTGTAATCGTGCTGTGGCGAGAGTCCTAAGACATCTCAACATACATAAAATCCGCTGGCCCGGATGGTATCCTCGCCATTGCTCTTTAACACTGGCAATACCCTTACGTAAGTTTTTTCCAACTATCCTGTTCATCTGACCGCGTTCCGACAGCATTGGTCCATCAAATAATAAAAAAGGCAAATCTCCTGCTTGTTTCAATTATTATCGACCGATTGCACTTACATATCCATTCTTTTTATGGCTATGGAAACGATGATAAATTAAGAGCTCAAGAAATATCTCGAAGAACGACAGCTTCTTAACGACCGGCAATACGAATCTTGCAGCAACAGGTCCACTGGTGAGGTGATGGTTTATCTCACCGAACGGTGTCACAAGTCCTTAAATTGTTTTTGATATTTCAAAAGCATTTTGACAGAGTCTGGCACCAGGCTCTCTTATCGAAAATACGTACTTTCGGTATTGACGAATCTCTCCTTCGTTGGATTAAAAACTATCTTTCGAACCGTTCTATACAAGAAATGGTATGGAGGAATTCAAGTCTGAAACCCAAGACATAAATGCTGGTGTGCCCCAGGGCTCTGTTTTTCCCCGATCCTCTTTCTAATTTTCGTTAATGATCTCTTGCCTGTAACATCTAACCTAAAATATTGTTTTACTGACGATAGTACCCTTAGCTTATCATATTTTCCAGACTCTCATCTTTCCTCTTCGGATGTAGAACTGCAACGGTAAAATATGATAAAAAAAAATTACAATTAAATAAATAGAGAGCGGCACAGGTCTTGAAGAGCCAAAAGGCCTAATTGGCTACCAGTCTTGTTGATGACTGTGCGTGTGAAGAATTGAGGGGACCTACAATTTAACGCCGAACCACAAAGTTGTGAACGTGAAGCACTTTTTTTATGACAGATTGATATTCGGGAAAAATGAAATGAAAACTTTATGAGCGCGAACAGGATTCAAATCCATGCGTTCTGCGTAGCAGCCAACGCACATATCACTACGCCACGGGTGAATATGATAAACTCATTAAACTCTGACTTAAACAACATTGTGCAATAGGGTAAAAAACCGCGTAGAGTTTAATACTTCGAAAACCCAATGCTGCCTTGTAATATTAAAGGGAGATATACCCCCCTTGCCACTTTTTATGAGTGACACTTTTGCATTAATAAGATCGAACATATCGACATTCTCGGTATGTGCATCTTGGACCACCTTGTGTGGATCGAGCACATATGATGTCGTCAAAAATGCTAAAAGTTCCTTGATACATTGCAAGGATTTTTTTCTACCCGTCTGATCTGGCTTCTATCCGTCTAAGGCTTGAATACAGCTCATATCTCTGGGCTGGTAACCCAATCACATACTTGAGCATCTTGTGTGGTATACAAAAGGGTGCACTATGTATGATTGGTGATGGAAACATCGCTGACTCATTCACATAGTTGGAACACCGTCCGTCGTCGTAACGATTCGTATCTCTTTCTATTTTATCGTTACTTCTATATTGAGTGCTCTAGTGAAATAGAGTTGTATTCCTTCCCTTAAAAAAATCACCTGTAACTTTTAAACCTTGTGTCCTTTACCTGATGGTAGCATTTTGAATGATATTAACTACCGTGAAATGATCACTGAATACTAACTCCTTGCGGCCAAAAATTGAGCATACATATGAACATGGACGATATGTCGTGACACAGTAATTCTGGGAAATCTATCACTGATTGCCAAATTTAAAGTCAGTCGATATTTGCTAACGAGGTCTTTGAAATCGGATAAAAACAATAGCTTAGAAGCAGAGCCGTCGTTTGAAAAACAGCTTTGAATTTAATCATACAATATTCAAGTCTTCATCAAGCTTTGAATAGGCGGCTTAGTAGAGAAGATTTTTCGTAACTAAAATACGAAACATTTTTACTGAATTCTTTTCTTTCTGATTCAGGGCAATACTTTTCCACAAATTGATCATTATTAGCCAAGACATTTCGTTACTTAGTTAACTAGAAAATGTAAGATAACTTCTACTTTTATTTCAAAGCAACCACAAAGGTTAATTGCTTCTATTTATCCTTTCATGTATTAAAGTCTATGACCCCGAAATACTTTCACGTCAACCTTTAAAAAATCTTAATTTTCTTTATTTCTTCTTTGAATTTAATTCTTCCTCTAACAAAAGACTCAAGAAAAACAAATATAAAGTTTAACATGCTTAAGCCCCCACTTACCACTGAAAAACGTGTCTTCACCTTCTTCATTAAACTTATTTGCACTCAAACACGAACTCGAACATCCCATGTAGGTATTTAATTCCTGCACTGGGATACCTACAAGTCATTTGAGATGACTTAATGTTAAACAGAGCCTTAAAGCTACACGTCTACAATAAAAACCCATTGAACGTGCCCCAAAATCTAAAACACGCTTTTGTTTTCCAATACCCAACCCACTCGCCAAAATACCAAATTATACTATAGGCATTTTAAAACTTAAAAGGGGTAGAACAAACCGACACGACGACTCCTTTTGTTTTAGCTCCCAGGTAATTTCGTTTTAACGATAACAACTCTCAGTTGCAGTTACAATAGATGCCGAGGACATGATTCGCATTGATGAATGTTGATGAGTGAAATAATAATAAACATTCACACCACATTCCCGTGAAAGTATGCGCGCAATTAAATGAATACTTGAAATTCCAGAATCTAATACGACTCAAAGCTATAAAATAATTGTATTTTGTCAGGTGTTGGGAGTTGAAGTCCCTGTAGCTATTTCACAGCTTACTGTTATTAACTTAAACAAAACTCACAAAATGCACATTAACTTGCGGCATTTAAATTTTCGTTTTATAGTAGTGAATTGGATAGTGACGAAGTGAGGCATGAGAGGGTTTTGGGGATCGACACTAAAAAACCGCAGGTCTTTGCTTGTGTTAGTATGCCAATGGTATTCTTATCCTTTTAAAAGGATTCCATCGGCAGAGAGAGAGAGACAGGAACGGGTAATAAAAGTGTTATTGCCCAGTTAACGACAGTTTCGAGTGTATAGAAGTATTTGGTCGTTTGAGTTGAATTTCCTGGTGGAACATGTTAACATGTTAACAACATTAAAAGCAAAACAAACCTGTAATAATGAGATAATAAAAAAAGTTATTGTTTGTTAGTCAAGCTTTTTTTGTTCAAATTTGTTCAAATTAAAAGATGATTAAAGTAAAAACTCAATTTCACTTTTCTGAAATTGTTTGTTCGTAACGGAAACGAAGCGAAATATACTTTTGTTTGAACTGAAAACCTTGTTTATTCGTAAAAAATCAAGGTGCGAGTCTGCGCAGTACAGGATGCGAAACAGTGAAGTCAGATCCCACCCACTCCTGTCTTAAACACCCGAGAGGGGATAGGGATTTTGAGATCATAAGCCGTTAATATGTTTGCTGCGGCGTTTAAGTTGCAGCCAGGCAAGTTTTTCGACAAGTAAATCCTATTTAAATGTATGGCCCACTTTAAAGTCATTATTCATTTTTACCATTTTGACTACCTTCTCTTTTCTTTGTTATTTCCTGCGAAAAAATGACGACAGAAGTCACACAGGATGACAACGAATTGTGGTTGGAAGCCGAGCCAAGTATTCTTTGACTGAGCTCAGAGACTATGATGTCTCATGTCTGCTATAAAAAAATATGAACACTCTCTTTGTGTCAGTTTGGAAATTGTTTCTTTTTGCTGTGTATAAATAATATTGCCTTGCATTTTCAAGGGTGTTTCATATAAACACCAGCAACAACAACCACATTTGAATCATTCAACACTTTTGGATGAACGTGGAAGTAGTGTTGAAATGTAGTGGTTTCGTCTTTAATGTATGACGAGATCGTAATATTATGTCAAAAAGACGCTTTTGACTCGTCATATCTTTTGTACTTCTGCTATTCAGTATATTATTTGGTAAGCTCTTACACACGTTTGACAAGATTGAAAAGATACAAAGTGACAAGAGTGCATTATTGATGAATGCCTAGGTATTCGACTATAACACATAACCACACGATTATCCAACAGAAGTAAAGAATTTCAAGAGTAGAAAATACTACTGGCACTATTACACCCGTAATTTAATGGTAACCAGACATAAATTTTCCCCACCCACCAGTGGAAAGGAGTCTGCATAAATATACTAACCCCGTACCACCCATTTAAATATACCCTAAACCTGTAGTAAAGGAGACGACCAAGGGCGGCCAATTCAGCAGAATCACAAGAGAGCTTGAGACGGACTAGTGCTCACAAGTGCTTACTTACTTACTTACTCAACGAACAAACCTCTAGCTATCTCCAGTTTCGCGCGCCGAGTTAGTTGAGGTCATCTTCAACTTGCGCGTGCACCTGAACCTTAGACTAGCTAGGTCAGCCCATACAGTTCGTGGTTAAATCTTCTCCTCCATTCACCGTTTATGCAGACAGGACCATAGATCTTCTGCACCATATAGCAGGACGGGGATAATGAGGGTCTTATAGAGCGTCACCTTAGTTGTTCGGGAGATGGCTTTATTACTCAATTACTTTCTTAGTCCGAAGAAACAGCGATTAGCAAGAGTTATTCTCCTTCTGATCTCGGCACTGCGCTGATGTCATTGTCCATGTTGATAGCGAAGCCAAGGTGTACAAAGTTTCTAATTACCTCGAAATTTCGAAATTATATGCGTCTATCGTGACGCTGATGTTGGTTGTCCTTTCTTGATGACAGTATATATGTACTTTGTTTTGCCTTCATTGACCGCTATACCAATTATTTCACCCTCTATCCGTATACTCACAAAAGCACTGTTGACATCACGCTGTGTTCTCCCATTGATATCAATGTCATCAGCGTACGCGAGTAGTTGCATAGACTTCTGGAAGATAGTGCCTCTAGTGGAGTTCTGCACTATTCGTTCTTGTATGATGTTTAAGATGCCGCATGACAGTGCATCATCTTGTCTAAAGTCTTTTTTAAAATCGTCAGTGAAGTCGTTATCGACGTTAATGGAGCAGCGTGAGTTCTCCATTGTCATCCTGCTCAGACAAATGAGTTTCAAGGGACTGCCAAAATTGGAGATGGATTTATACAGTTCTTCTCTATAGATGTTATCATACGCGGCCTTAAAATCGATAAAAAGATGGTAGGTGTCGATTTAGATTTCTTGAGTTTTTTCCAGGATATGCCGTAATGTGAAAATTTGATCGATGGATGACTTTCCTGGTCTAAAGCCTTACTGATATGGACCTGTCAGTTTGTTGACAAACGGCTTCAGGCGTTCACATAGTACTGCAGGTGATGTTTAGCAGGCTGATGCATCTGTAGTTGGTGCAGTTTAGAGGGTCTCTTTTCTTCTTCAAACCTGGGGTTTCGTTTTGATCGCCGCGTGAAACCCAGCACATCAGAGGCAGGGGCATCCCTTATATGGCTTCCTGGCAATTCTGCCACTGGTTCTCAATACTCGATGCTGGTTGTAGCGGACTTCTCATGAGGTTACTTGACACTCGATCGGAAAAGGATCTGGCAATCTCTTGCGATTATATAGCCGTCCGATGTCATACTTTCTTCATAGCACTTCCTGACTTTGGTCGAGAACTACTACCTTCGCTATAACGAGGCAGTGGTTCGAGTCGATGTTGGCCCCTCGGAAGGTTCTGACATCAATAATGCTTGAAGAGTGCGTCAATCGCAATATGATCAATCTGTTTGACAGTTGATTGGTCTAGAGACCTCCAGTTCCCCTTTTGGATGTTTGAGATGTGGGAAACGCATAGTTGCTACTACTATGTTTCGCCACGCTGCAAAATCGATAAGCCTGAATCCGTAATCAGAGTTTTTTTTCGTGCAGACTGTGTTTTCCGAAATCCGACACCAAAGATGTCCTCTCTTCCTAGTTGTACGTAAAAATCTTCTGAGACGATCTTAACGTCGAAACTAGGGTATTGTCGTATGTCTTGTCGAGGAGCTCGTAGAACTTTTCTTTGGTGTCGTCATCTTTCTCTTACCAGTACTTACCATAAGCTAATATCGTATTTATCCTTTTGCTGCTTTAATTCCACTCGCCATTGGCAAAATAAGGAGACACCGATATCTGTCCATATCTTTTCTACGGGATTTTACACTTTTTTTACAATTCACCCTAGGTTCTTGTAAAAAAAATCTTTAGACAAAGTGTTCGTAGGTAAAAATATCGGAAATATCATCAGAACAGGGTTATCAAAGGTAGACTCTTCAGATTTGACAAAGGAAATACCTAAACAGGATCTGAACAGGAACATGTGATAGATAGGAACCTTCAGTCTTAGCTGAGACAGGAAGGCTCCGGAAAACCGGAGCTGGAGGTTTGATGAAAGTGTGTCAAGATAGTAGAAGTTAATATCGAATTCACACCACTTATTGGTAAAATCTTCCTATTGTCTACTTCTTTTGAAATAGTTTGTAACCTACGGTCTTTTTGTCGTCAAACTTATACCACTTGGTGCTTAGGTCTTTTATTTCTGAACTTAGCATTCGCAATAGGATCTGATAGATATCTCCGGTGAAAACTGTTCCAAAGAATTTGTAAAACAAATTCATACGAAAAACCCTCAAGAATAGCACCAATAACTTGCACAATATTCGTGCAAATCACTGTTTCTCGTCGTCTTTGTATACTTTTAAAATAAAGATACTGGCTCACAATGTCGTTTAAATATTTATGTTTTACATTTTAAACTAAACGTTCACATCCCTGAGAATGAATTTAAGGCTCAAAGATTACATATAGAAACGTACACACATATCGCTGTTCTTATAACGTCAAAATTAATTCAGGCGTCATATGTCCACGTCAGCGTCAATTTGAAGAGATCATTGCTAACAGAAGGGCTCATGTAAGATATGATCCGCTTAGCATCTCCTGACACACATTGCATTTCCTACATTTTTTTACACATTCTGATTCTGTTCTGTCCCTTGGGTTTCAGTTTTGTATTCATGCAATTGGTTCAAGGTAAGTGTGGTGGATAAAAAATATCGTAACAGCAGCGTGGGGTGGAGTAGGTGCATCCATCCCTACTCGCTTAAGTTTTTTGTGGATGATGCATTTTTTTTTTGTTAGAACTGCTATCACAACTCGAGCATAAATCCTTTACAGCCAGCAGCGCAGCGCTGCGTTGCTTTGGCTCCTAGCT
This sequence comes from Sphaerophoria taeniata, assembly GCA_943590905.1. NCBI lineage: Eukaryota > Metazoa > Arthropoda > Insecta > Diptera > Syrphidae > Sphaerophoria > Sphaerophoria taeniata. The sequence goes on along the minus strand of OX016540.1, from coordinate 249,436,443 downwards.
GATGTCGTCGTCGTATCGTCGTTGTGTTGTGGTGTCGGTCCTCTCTAGGGAATGCCACCATGCATTGATGTGATGTGCTGTCCTAGTAGTGCATGCAGCGGTGGCGGTATATAGGACCCAGGATCCAGCAGTTTTACGAAACTATCAGCAGCAAAAGAGATTCAAGTGTTTGAATAAATCGTTCCATATGTGAAAATAAGAGCAATAAATTTCCGTTTTAGATGAGATGAGAGCCCAAAAGCAAACGCATACCTACACAACCGCCACAATTTTACGTCACCATATCGCCGTCACCGTCAGCGATGTTGTCGTTGTCGTTTTCGTTCGCTTTTTGGTGTTTTCAAGCTTTCTGCTGAATGTTGTTTTGTTTTTAGGTGCAACTGTCGGGTTTTTTCTATTTAAGTATAAGTTTTTTGTTCTTGCTGCTGGCATTATCACCATGAAGCATTGGAAAAATATATTCATTGCTGATGCTTCGTTCTGGCATACATGAAAAAGAAAATGTCCTGAAACAAGCAAACGAGCAAATGTATAACGTCGAGCTGCAGAACATCTCGCGACATAGAGTGACACCAGGCACGTAGCCAGAGGGGGGGCTAGAGGGGCTCAAGCCCCTCCCGAAATGATTTAAAAAAAAAATATTTGAACAAAAGTTTGTATATTCTCTTATTAGTTCCTCACTACTTATGTAACCACATCGTAACCAGTTCAAAAAATGCAACCTATATAAGCCCAGATATCCAAAACGAAATCTTGGATATATGCTCTGATATTGTCACCAGAAAAATATCTAACCGGGTTATAAGATCGAGTTGTTTTAGCATTCTGGCTGATGAAACAATGGATGTTTCTGGCATTGAGCAACTTTCAATATGTGTCCGATATGTTGACTGCTGTACAGAGCCCACGAAAACTATGCTTCGGGAAAATTTTGTAGGTTTTATTCCGACACCGACGTCTTGGACAAAACGTCACGATAGGCGCATATAATTTCGAGGTAGTTAGGGACTTTGTATACCTTGGCTCCGCTATCAATACGGACAACGACATCAGCGCCGAGATCAGACGAAGAATAACTCTTGCTAATCGCTGTTTCTTCGGGCTAAGAAAGCAATTGAGTAGTAAAGCCCTCTCCCGAAAAACTAAGGTGACTCTCTATAAGACCCTCATCATCCCCGCTATATGGTGCATGGACCTTGTCAAAAACGGATGAGAACGCACTTGGCCGTTTTGAGAGAAAGATTCTACGTAAGATCTATGGTTCTGTCTGCATAAACGGTGAATGGAGGAGAAGATTTAACGACGAACTGAACGGGCTGTACAGCGACACTGACTTAGCTAAAAGAGTGAAGGTCCAAAGACTCAGATGGCTCGGTCACGTGGAGAGGATGGACACCAATACTCCGGCCCGTAAAGTCTTCGAATCCACCCCAGAGGGAAGACGCAGTAGATGAAGACCAAGGCTCAGGTGGCGAGCGCAAGTTGAACACGACCTCAACCAACTCGGCGTGCGAAACTGGAGACAGCGAGCTAGGGACCGAGCTGGCTGGAGAGGTTTGTTGGTTGAGGCCCAAGTCCACCCCGGACTGTAGCGCCACCTTAAGTAAGTAAGTAAAGTAAGTAAGGATCCCTCTTCCGATGTTCTGAAACTGCTAGATATATGTGACAAGACCTACTTCAGGAGCATAAGCTACTTGCTTACAATTTTGGCCACACTACCAGTTACAACAGCTATCGTTGAAAGAACCTTTTCAACGATGAAAAGGATCAAAACAGTATCCCGAAGCGTTATGGGCCATCCAAGACTAAGCGCACTTGCAATGCTGTCTGTTCACTCAGGTATTGATGTGGATCCAGATGAAGTGATCGACATTATGTCTAAAAATAAGACAAGGCATTTATTGCTGTAAAAATCCAAACTATTTATTTAATTAAATAAAAAAAATACAAACAAAAATAAAACATTTACATTATGTAGTTTTTTTTTTAATTTTTGTATAAAGAATTACTTCTTCGAAATTGAACAAGCCCCCCCCGAACCGAAATCCTGGCTACGGGCCTGAGTGACACAAACAACAAATAGCTCGTATGTGCATAAAATCGCTTACACAAAAAAAAAATTGTGAAAAGCAACAAATCCTCAAAAGGAATACAAAAAAGAAAAAAAATAATAATAATCATGCGGCCACATTCCTCTAATCTAGTCCTTGTCTAAGTTGCATTTTATCTCTTGCAGCCATCGTGTCGTATCGTTGGATGAATTAGAACAACGACAAAGTGCAAAAAAAAATCGTTATAAAAAAAACCTAGAAAAGGAAAAATATAGAAAATAAAAGTATCACTGACGTGCGAGTCCTTGGATGTGTGAAATTTGTTATCGCCCATCGCAAAAACATCGCAAACGAGCGTTAAGTGGCGGAAAATACTGTGTCTATGGTATGTTTCATTTCCCTTGTAGTCGTAATTCCAAAAAATAGAAAAAGAAACTGAAACGAACCAAAGACCATGAACAGGATATCCGACAGAAAACCAGCAGCACTCAAGGCCTTTCGTTGCTGATCCGTTCCGTTGTTGATGTGTGCAAAGTCACACCAGCGCGCTGGCTCTTCATAATGAATATATCCTCCATAGCGATACGCATTGCCTCTGGCTACACAACAAGATGGTCAAGGATTTTCAGACATTTTGGTGATGATGATGGCTAAAGGGAGCGGGCGGCTCTGGTTGGGTTTGTTTTTCCATTTATATGTTTGTTTGCCATGCATAATAACCAAGTAAACATTTGCTCTCGAAAGGAAAAATCATAAACGTTTCACTTTTGATCGGTGCTGGTGGAAATATCCTTGCAATTATGGTTATCGGATATGGAAGTCAGAAGAATTGAACCATGACCTTGCCACAGTTGGCAGTTATTTTACAATTATGAAGTTTTCAAGTGATTCATAAATAATGTGGAAGCTGCCAATAAAGTTGATAGTTTTGATTGATTCATCCTACTCAAACAACGAAGGGCACATACATATTCAATAGGAATACGTATGGAAAATGTAAAGAAGGGGTTCTTATTCTTACCTATGTGTTGACTCCTCACATACTTAAACTTGTAAGAAACTTTTTATGCAAACTTGTTTCAGAGTTAATTGGGTGATAGCAATTAAAAAGTAACACACACACATATATTATTCACCTATTCATGATGAATATATGAAAACGGTGCGTCCTTGAATGAAGTGATGTCCTTAGATTGCTGGAAATTTATTTATAGGTGCATAACTCGTTGAGGTTGGGTTATTAAAGTAAACTATTTAAGAAGATGCTTGAAATGTGTTGGAATAAGAACGTCGCTAACATGAGGGCATAGTAATGATAATAGGGTATCACGATAGCTCCGAAGGACCAAGCTCTAGGTGGTTTACACTTTTCAAGTGCGTGTAAGGTTGTGATGTGCTTTGTGTCTATTGAAGAAAACACGAAACTTCAATGATAGGTCTTTCGAACCTAACGACAATTATGATTAAAGTAAATTAATTGACTTGACTTGATTTTTCTTAAATTTAGTGTGTCACTTCCGGTATGCGTTCGGATCTAGTTAAAGCTTCCGCTTGTAGGATGTCCGGTTTCTTGCTGTCTGACTGGTAGGGCTTTCGCTACTGGACTTCCAGTTCCTGTTTCCGTTTGCGTGTTTGGTAATTCTTACTCGACCGGGTTATTTCCGAGGGATCAGCAGGTATGTTTACGGCCCCTTATGGCACGTGGCACGGCAGGCAATAGCTCTGGTAGATCAGCAGGTTTATTTACGGCCTCTGGTGGCACGTGGCACGGCAGGCAATAGCTCTGGTAGATCAGCAGGTTTATGTACGGCCCCTGGTGGCACGCAGGACAAATCTCCTTCAGTATTTAAAACTCCTTACCACTGGTGGGGGGAAGCTTTAATAACGAAATGGCGGTCGGCGCCGGAAATGACCAAAAGCACTCAAATCGAAACTCAAAAGTTGAAATGACAACTAATGGTAGTGACGAAAGGTAGTGGTAGTGGTCATTTTCTTTAAAATTCAATAAAACACAAAACACGAGATCTTAACTATATGGCAGTTTATTTAAGAATCGTCTTAATACAGCTATCGACAGTAGCTTTTATAACATTTAGCATAGATAATACGGTACATTATATGTAATCTTGAAGATCATACGATCATTATCATTGAAATCAAAGCAACGGAATTGGTTTCTATTTACTTAGCTTGACGACAAAATATTGCAAGTATAAGCAAAAGAACAGTATGGCTTGCAAAAATAGTGACTACTAATAAATTATCGCCTACAGATCGGCCATCCTGATCGTGAAATCGTCCCGATTACATAATACAAAAATAAAAATAAGATAATATCGATAATAAATTCTTGAGAACTTATAAAATCATTTGACATGTCAATCGTGTAAGAACTTATAAATTTCGTGTAAATACATAGAAAATGTAAAAAAGAAATGAAATTAAATGAACATTTAAATAAAGAAAATTACAAATCACATTCAAAGCAATTAAGAATAAAAAGTCAAATCATGAAAAAATATTTGTCGATAGTAAATTCATTGAGAATATTAGCGTAGGCGCATGATAAAATGAACAAGCTTTATTAAGTTGGCTTTTATTCTTAAAATGCATTCACATCTTCATCATGCCTCAAGTCAGCGTTGGGTACCGCATACAATCTCATATTGCTTGGAGAGCTTATACCTTTGTAAAGTAGCCGTGATAATTGTAAGCCGTCGATGTCACCAATAGCATATCTGTCATTAGGTAGGACGCTTTTAACCTCATATGGTCCTCGATATTTGGCCAACAGTTTTTTTATTTATTCCCGGAGTGGTGACGACATTTTTTACCATAATGTAATCACCAGGTTTATATTTTGTCGGACTTTTATGATGATTGTCATAATAAGTTTTATTTCGTTTTTGTTCCCTTTCAATATTGACTTCAGCTTCATCCCTAATGTCTTCCAAACTCTTACTTACTTGACAGAGAAAACAGTATGGTATTATCCCGAACCTTGTTTTAAAGATGAACACCTGGATGCAGATTTTGGAATAGAAGAAGTCGAAAATGCCCTACAAACTTTAAAAGACGGAAAAGCAGCAGGAACCAATGGTATTCCGGCAGAATTCTTTAGATATAACTCCGAAAAATTCAAAAAGCATCTTACACAAGCTCTGAACGTTATCTTTAAATTTGGCACATTGCCAGAGCAGTTTTACGAATCTTTGATCTGGCCAATTTACAAAAAAGGGGATCCATGTGACCCGGCTAACTATAGGGGTATATCTTTCTTAAACTCGTCAGTTAAAATATATACGACTCTGCTTTATAAAAGATTAAATAACTGGGTAGATGTTAACCAAAAACTCAGTGAATTTCAGGCTGGATTTCGGAAAGGGTATTCTACAGTTGACAATATCTTCGTCCTAACTTCAATTGCTCAAATAAAACTGGATCAAAGGAAGAAATTATTCGCTTTCTTCGTAGATTTTAGAGCAGCCTTTGATACGATTAACCGAAGTGCTTTGTTTTATAAGTTGTTCAACCTCGGAATCTCGTCTAAATTCGTGCGAGCGTTGGAAAAGATATACCAGCAAACTACAGCGAAAATATACAACGGTCAAGAGCAATCTGAAAGTTTTGAAATAAACAGCGGAGTCAAACAAGGCTGTAATCTGAGCCCCCTTTTGTTTGCACTATTTTTGGATGATATAGTGGATTGGTTACCGTGTGGAGTTGAAGTTGCAAGTTCAAAAATAAAAGCTATAATGTACGCAGACGACATAGTTATACTCGCAGAGACTCCATGCGCTCTTCAAATGATGATCAATAAACTGTTTGAGTATTGCAATCTATGGGACTTGGAAGTTAATGTCGCAAAATCGAAAGTGATGATATTTCAAAACGGAGCTGGCAGATTAGCAAGAGGTGAAAAATGGAAATTTGGAGAACAAACACTGGAGGTTGTTAAAAAGTATTCTTATCTTGGCATGGATCTGACATTTAATTTAAAAATGGAAAAACACCTTAAAACTAAACTAGAAAAAGCTAAGATAGCAATCTGCTCGAATTGGAAAAGGATCTTTTGCAACAAACTGATAACTTTTAGCACAAAGTATAACGTCTTTAATGCAACGGCACAGGCCATTCTCTTTTATGGAGCGCAGGTGTGGGGTGCACAGAAATTCGAAATCGTTGAATATCTACTACGTTTCTTTCTAAGAAAAGTTTTTTTCTTACCAATTAATACACCAAAGTATATGTATAATTTAGAATCTGGTCTGCCAACAATGTTCATCTCAACTCTAAAATTGAATGCTGACTATCTATTAAGGGTGGCAAAAATGAGTAATTCCAGGCTGCCTAATCTGATAATGCGCCAGGCAATACAAAATAAAACGCTCTTTATCAAGGAATGGACAAAGATAGCGGCTGATTGTGGTGTTACGTTGAACTGGGAAGTGAGCAACATAGCTAACTGGAAAAAGGATTTATACGAAGTCATCATGCTCACTGACGAAAATGAAAGATATGCCTTTATTGAAAAAGCTCGTGCGTCGACAGAAAGAGTGTATTACTCAAAGGCTAACCTTAATCTAAAAGAGCTCAACTATTTTAACAGTCGTTATTCCTGCTATGTCATTGGGACGATTTTCAAAATCAGAGGGGAGCTCATCAAGCTGAACGCCATGCCACATCGAAACGAGGGTCCAGGTCTTTGCAACTTGTGTAACCTACAAGCACGGGAAGATGTGTATCACTTCATCGGAATCTGTCCAATTCTAAAGGAAATAAGGCGAGTCTACTTCGGAAAAAATGTTTTAGAGGAGGAAGAGGTGCATGATTTTCTGAATGGTGGTGATTGGAAGCTACTTTTTGATTATTATACTGACGCCAGCACATACAGATCCAAAGTAATTAATGAAGCCTTTTAAAATATATAAGGAAGAATCAATTTGAAATCAATCAAACCGTTACAAATCTCAAGATGCGTATTAAGTATCTCTCAATTTTGTTTTAACTAAACTAAAAGTCTTATTAACTATTTAAAAAAATTGTTCATAAAAAAAAAATCTCATGATGTGTAAAAAGTATCTCTAAATTTTGTTTTAACTAAACTAAAAGTCCTATTAACTATAAAAAAAAAATATATATATATACTGTAAGAGATTCAAGCAATTTTGCCACTCGGGCAGACGACAGATATGTCATGCCCTTAAATATTCAAGATTTTCTCAATGACTTTATGTACTAATTATTATATTGAATAAAGATCTATCTATCTATCTATCTATCTATCTTCCAAACTCATTCCTTCAGAGGCTACGTTTTTAACTAAATATTCTCTGACCTTGTCACAAAACTCTCCTTTCTGATTTCTACCAAATAATAAGGTGCTTGGAGTAAAACCGGTGCTTCGGTTCACACTGTTGTTGATGGCAAACTCAACTTTATCCAAATGTTTGTCCCAACCACTGGTCGATGAGGCTTCACACTCTTTCGCAAGCATAGGTGTTATTATGCGGTTAAGGCGTTCAACCTGACCATTAGATTGTGGGGAGTGAGTTGCCACTTTAACATGTTGAATGTTGTTGGCTTCCATATACTCGGCAAACTCCTTTGAGGTGAAACAAGTTCCACGATCTGATATTATGCGATTTGGTCTTGAAAAGTTGGTAAAATATGTTTCTAAACAAGATATAGCTTCTTTACTCTGAGTGCTTTTAGTCGCATATAACTTTACAAATTTGGTAAAACCATCAACTACCACAAAAATATGTTTTTTGCTAGAACGGGAGTTAGGGAAAGGACCGAGATGGTCGATGTGTATGGTATCAAAGGGAAGCTTTCCTTTAGGTATAGAGTGCAGAACTCCTTCGGTTTTCCCTGATCCAGGGGAGAAATAGATGCATTTTAGACACCCTTTAATAAAAGTCTTGATCTTGTCCTTCATTTTAGGAAACCAATACAATCCGGATAGGTGTGCAAAACATTTCTCGACCCCTAAATGGCAAAGCAATTCGTGGTGTGTTCTAATGACCTGATCCTCCATATGAGATGGGACGTAAAAAACTATTTTATCTTTAATCTTTCGATAAATCAACCCATCAACCATTTCATACAAAGGGCTTTCAGTCTTACTAAACTCTGCAGCAATTGAAATTATCTTAGGGTCAAGTTTCTGGGCAGCGGCTAGGACAAATTCAAAAGATTCATCGTCTATATGCATGATATTAAAAGATCTGCTCAAGGAATCCACATGTGTCATGTGATCACTTTTCCTATGCTCGACCGAATACTCGTACGCTTGCAGCTCCAACGCCCACCTTGAAATACGAGGATTCAACGATTTTTTGCTTAAGGTCTGCACTAGAGCCTGACAATCCGTCACAACCTTGAACGGAATTCCGAGAAGATATATTCTGAATCGTTTTAATGCATATATTATAGACAATGTCTCCAGCTCGTAGCTGTGGAATTTACTTTCAGCAGGTGTCGTACGCTTGGAAAAGTAAAATACCGGATGGAATCTTCCATCACTTTGTTTTTGAAGCAACACCGCTCCGAAGCCTTGCGCACTTGCATCACAGTGCAACTCTGTGATTTTATGTGGACTGTAAATTGATAAAACTGGGGCTGAAATCAATTTGTTTTTTAATAATTTAAAAACTTCTATTTCCCTAAAACCAAAAATGAATGGAGCATCCTTTTTAAGTAGGTCGTATAGAGGCTTTGCTATGTTTGCAAATCGATAAATAAATTTTCTAAAATAAGAACACAGTCCGAGAAAGCTATGAACATCTTTAGTTGAAGTCGGTGTTGGAAAATTTTGAATAGCTTTGAGGTTTGCATCGTTTGGGCTGACACCAGCTTCGTTTATTCTGTAACCTAAATAAGTAATTTCTTTTTGTAAGAAAAGACATTTGTCCAACCTGAGTTGCAAACCCTTTTCAACGACTATATTTATGACTTCTCTAAGAATCTCCATGTGCTCTTCAATGGTTTCGGTGGCAATAAGTATATCATCTAAATAGGTCATGATTTTTGATTGTGAAATCATTTTCCCAAACAAATACCTCATATATCGTTCAAAAACAGAAGGAGCATTTCGAAGCCCGAAAGGCATCCTTGTGAATTCGAACTGACCAATGGGAGTAGTAAATGAAGTATACTTCATTGAATCATCTTCCAGCGGAACGTGATAAAATCCGTTCCTTAAATCTAGGGTTGTATAAAACTTTTTATCTTTTAACCTGTCAATATTATCCTCAATCAGAGGTAACGGGTAGTTGTCACGCTGAGTAATTTTGTTCAACTCCCTAAAGTCAACACACAGCCTGAACTCTTTATTTTTCTTTTCGACAAGCACGATAGGGGACGCATATTGTGAACTAGATTCTCGAATTATGCCCTTATCTAACAAATCTTTAAGAATCTTTTCAAGTTCACTTTTGTGTGCAAAAGGCAATCTTCGCGGAGGGCAATGAAACAAAATATCTCTCGACAAAACTATCCTCATCTTAAATTGACTTTCTTTCAAACAAATTTTATCAGAACTCGGGCGAAAAACTGGTCTTACTATGTCTACAACACTTTTCCGAATATTAAAAGGTAAATCTTCATTCACTTATTTCAAACTCTGAATGCTCATCACTGACGTCAATATTTAATATTTGGGAAACAAAATCTACACCATCATTAACATTACTTACAGATCCATGCAATTGATGACATTGACTCGACGACATTACAGACTTATTGACAATAGCATGCGTTTGTTGACAATCACTTGACGACGAAGGCAACGACAGACTTGTAACACGATGACTCTGGACATTGACAGATTCTGTTGATAGTTCATTCTCTTGACTCTCAGCTACTTCGCTGGTTCTTTGCAGCACCCTACCAATCTTCTCAATGAAGTTTCTACCGAGCACAACAGGATAGCTCATCGAATGATTTTTAACTACAAGTAAAGAGAGATAAGTTGGAAACCTATACAAAAATATGAGAGAGTTAACACTTCCCAAGACACTAAGTGGGCTGCTGTTGACGCCGCAGAAGGAGCGACTGTTTGGTTCCAACGGTGCGATCATAAACGGTGACAAAAATTTCTCTTGAATAAAACTTATTGGACTCCCCGAGTCCAAAAGCGTTGTTAAAGTGATCGAACTTTCTGCATGGCCATGTACAAACTTATAAAAAACATCTTTCTCGAAATCATTAGCTGCTGACGAACATTGTTTTCCAGAACTGCTGGATGCATGATGCGAAACATTGTTGCTGACTGCTGGATTCATCTTGCTGGTATCATCTTGAAGTGTCATAACCGGTTTCTTGCTGGGACAGTTGTTGGCAATGTGTCCCCGGCAACCACACTTGAAACAAGTGAACTCTTTCTTCTGATGATAAGAGCCACTAGCTGGAGCAACATTTGCGTCACGTTCTGTTGTTGTTGGGCGATTACTTGTCCGAAATGAATGGTTTTGTTGTTTGCTGCGATTGTACACTTGATGTGATGTACTGGGCTTTGCTGGCAAATTGTCACGACTGTTGTTCTTGTATTTCTCATACTTTCGTAACGCGAGCTTGAGCTGTTCGATGGTGTTGGCGTTGTAAAGAATGCTTTTGTTGACTTCTGTGTCGGCAATGCCCTTGATAATAAATTGGATTAGGTCTTCTTCTTCTACGGGATTATGGGAGGCGATTTCTTGCATACACAAAACATATTGTTGAACAGTTTCATCTCGTCGTTGTTTTCTTGAGCTAAGTTCACGAAAGATATCAGCTTTTGTTACATAACACTTAAACTCACCAACGAGTGCGTCTCTCAGTTCTGTCCAGCTGCGTAACTTCAGGGTTCTCACAAAAAGCCTTGCTGTACCACTTAGGAATCTCTTCCCATATATAAACTTTGTGCGGTCATCTAAATGAAGAATTTCTGCATACTCATTGAAATGTTCAACCCACCGATCAATAGGGAAGTTATCATCTCCACTAAATGGACACAGTAAATCTTCCATATCCTTGAAATTATGCGAAGCATGTGACTTTTGGTTTGAGTCTGCGTCGTCCATCTGCAATTGTCTTAGTTTCTGCTTCAATTGAATTATCTCCTCTTTCTTTCTACAAGCTTCTCGAAGAAGGTTAAGCTCCTCATCGATCTCCTCGCTATCATCATTAGACACGTGTTCCTCTTCCATGTTCCTAGCACCTTCGGGCCTATGTTCTTGAACCAATCTTAAAAGATCCTCCTCTTCATAGCCTGCAACTGCTTCCTCTACACGAAGTCTTAACGTCGTCGCTTTACTACCATTAGTTTGCATATTCAAAGAACGCAAAACATTTTTGAGAATAGCAACAGTTTCTACTTCTAGGAACTGATCGAATTCTTCTGGCATATTAAGTTGTTAAATATTCTCGAAATTTAAAAATTAAACTCAAAATGACACTGTGGTTAGATTCCACTTCTGAAAACTGTGGCGCAGAGTCTTTAAAATTCAATAAAACACAAAACACGAGAAGAATCGTCTTAATACAGCTATCGACAGTAGCTTTTATAACATTTAGCATAATACGGTACATTATATGTAATCTTGAAGATCATACGATCATTATCATTGAAATCAAAGCAACGGAATTGGTTTCTATTTACTTAGCTTGACGACAAAATATTGCAAGTATAAGCAAAAGAACAGTATGGCTTGCAAAAATAGTGACTACTAATAAATTATCGCCTACAACTGTTATTTATGATGAATGCAAAACACGCCATGAATTAATGAGTCATACGAGATGTTTTGTTTATGCATTGTCTGGTATGGATTAAAGGCCAAATGAAATGTATGCAAATGTATGCACGAATTAGTTTTGCCTGCATATGTGATTTTTGAAGCGAGCGTGAAATATATGAATTCGAAATGTGAAACTGGCCTGAGTATATTTAGTATTTGATGGCAAAATCGATATTGATATATAAGAGCATGTAACACTTCTTACAAGGTTTTATGCTGATTGCTGAGTTAAGAGCTCATTTCGGCGATACTTTGAGCAATATCCACAAAAGATATCTTCCACTTGAGTGTGCCATCTGAGTCAAGGTCTTCCTCTCCTTTTTCGTCCCTAGGGAATGGTGGTTTTCCGTGTCGAAGAATTGGTATGTATCTATAAGACCAAAGCATCTGGGTCGCTGGACCTTGACTCTTCTGGCTAGGTTCGTGTTATGTTACAAATAATTTGGCGCATATTCCAATCTAGAACGTCGCATGTTGCATTGAACAGCTCGGCAGCGAGAACACCTGCTCCAGCGGCTTTGTTGGATTTCAGCCGTAAAACTTCCAAAATCCGAACTTCATTCCTGCTGTTGTCTCTCCATTCTCCACTCTTGAGTAGGGAGAGTACTATCAAAAGTCCCATTTGGCTTGTAAGAAATTCTTCACGCAGTTAACGCATGCTAATTGGCAATTTTCTCTTTCAGTGTCTTAAAAGCTTAGCTGATAGATTCCGCATTTGAATATCGCTTGTCACAAAGTTCCTTCGTTAAGCTAGTGGTTTCATAAGTCTTAGTAATTGATTCCTCTCTACTTTGCCTGTAGTTTAATAAGTGAGCTGTTATTCCCAATCCAAAAGAATTAAAAAGAATCTTCTTATAACGTTTGATACTTTTTCAATACAAATCTTGTAACATCGAAATCATATTAACCCAATGTATTCCTCTCCCCCACAAATGTACTGGACACAAGTGAGTCTCCTTTCCAACGAAATTCTAGTTTGGAACATGTTTCAAGTTCATTAAATGCACAAAAATACTCAATAGCAGTTACTATTCTTCAGCTTAAAAGTTCCTTCCGAAAGCCAGTAGGAATATAATCAATGAACACACTTAGGTGCTACATCAAAATACTTCAAAAACTGCTGCCACAAGATACAAGTTAACTCAAAACTAAAATCCTTGCAACACCAAAGCTACATACCTTTTCGTACACAACCAAATATACCTTCCGCCCGGTTTGCTTCTTATCTTCGGCACTGTCCAAGTTTATACTCGTCGAGGATTGAGTTGTGGATTTAAGAGTAGTCATTTTTTGAAAATGAACGAGCTGGAAAGGAGCAGCGTAGGGAATGGGCAAAGTGTAATGGAGTAATGGTAGTTTGTGTCAGGAGGGAATAGTTTTCTGAGCAATTTAACCCTGATGATAAACTACCGTCCATATGGCCAAAACCATCGGAAGCACACTGCCACTGATAGTGGCACATAGTTGAATTTCCTGCAACCTATGCCAAGGATAATATCGAAGACCTCGATACCTGAGCTAAATGGGCAAAGGTATAACTCTTTTTGCGGTTGGATTTTTTGTTTAGGTTTCTTCTCCTTTTTTCTGTGTATATCTATGCCGGCTTGAGTGTTTGTAGGTACCCTGGCGAAGATCCAGTTTAAACATTAAGATGGCTAAGCAAGAGAACCTGCTGGTGGGAGCTGGTAAGAGGGTGCAAACATTTAGAAGGATGAAAATAGACAACCCAATGATGTGGGTGTATCATCATTCAATAGAAGATCCAAATACACCATCCATTACAGAAGATGAAGGTTTGTTTAGAAGCGCATTTGTTTCGCATGGATTTAAGAGAGGCTCTTCTCCAACGAGAAAGTGTAAGCCAAATTTCCATAACAATAAGTAATTACCATAGACTTGAGTTTCCTCCTTTTAGGAATGAACACATTTTCGTTCCATAAAATTATAAATTAGGGCCTTTGCTCTTGACAATTTCGGCCCTGTGTGTGTCTTGCCTTCTTCACAAAACAGATTTATATTCAGTGTTTTTGTCTTACCCTTTCTGTACCAGTTCAGTACTTTAAGCCTCAATCCACACACCAAATCTACAGGTGTATCTAAAATCCTGTATCCTGAATGTTTATAATTTAGCTCACATACCCTTCTCGTGTTTGTGTGTGGCTCACAAGCATCTCTGCAGACTACCCCGACCAGACAAAGACAAATGAAGAAAAATAAAAGATTTGGGGATAGAGCACAGACTAAAGACCCACATATCTGATCAGTTTAATGGAACTCGCATGTCAAACAGATGGTTCAGCTGAAGCGCACCACAGACACCTTTATAAAAAAGAAAACCGGGTAGCTAGGTTATGCACCATAGCTATACCAAAAACTTGTTGTGTCTGTTTGGTAAGTGGCTGGGGCTGGGCACTGGCTTGGTAGTTATGGTGGTTCCATTGAAGTTTTCTTTTTTCGTTTTTGGGAATAAGAGGTATATCTTTCGCTCGCTGCTGGCATTCATAAAATCAAGATTAATATCTTTTTTCCGGGAAGAGTATTTAAAACATTTTCTCTTTCTATGCATCGTGAACCTAGTTTTGAAAGTCACATAATTTATGTAACGTAGTGAACGTGTTTGTGTGGCTTTAGTTGTGTTATGAATGCCAGGTTCTCTGGATCATAGGTATTTGAACCCATTCATGCATACTGAATAGGAACAGAAACAGAAGTAAGAGTACAATTATACCGCATTTCGTCTGGAGGGTTACTGGGAACTAAACGGTTTGAACTAGCGGTTTTCTCTTTGGCTTGATTGTTCGTTATGCATTCATAGTTTTGGCATTATTCTTTCATATCAATTTTTTTGCTGGCTGTTAATGCTTGATGGCTGGATGTACAAAAACAAGTTTACATTCAAATAGGGAGAGAGTTTCCCATAGGGATACCTGTCATTAATCATTATAATGAGGTCTACTACTACCTAACTATCCACAAGATCTCAGCAATTTCTGATTTCAATTGAACCACATGCAAATTTCTTGACAATCACCATTTGTGTGCTTTTCCTTGTAACAAAGTCTATTGTGTTTACTAGTTAGCAGAAACAGAAACAAAAATTTTAGAAGACACCAAACGCTGAGAATCATGGAGAACGAAGCAAAATTATTGTGAATTTCTGTGAAATCAGTCAGTTCCGGATTATTGCTATGCTAAGGAGGGGGGAGGATTTAAATTTAGAGTGAGACGAGACTTGTGGGGATTGCTAGTATCAATTGAAACAAGCTTATTCTTTTTTCAAAGATTAATAGTAATGATAGTTGGCCCCTAAGTGCAATTAATGTACATTAACTTCGAGATCTTAGAAATACATTGAGTGTTAAAATGTATACTAATTTTAAGTTATATACCACCAAATAGTTCTTATATAATTTATATAAAATGCTTTTTGATAATTGTAGTTTAAAGTTAAACTAGCTGACCCTGCAGACTTCGTACTGCCTCAATCGATAAATAAAAGCTCTAGGCTTTGGTATCCCGCTACTACTCAACCCGCTACCCTCTTTCTGTTAACCAAATACCTTCTACCCGCTACCCGCTTTGCGCTACTCTAGTAACCGCTACCCGCTACGTTTACCCATCCCGCTACACCGTTACCCCGCTTCCCACTACCCATTACCCACAACCCGTCACTCCGCTACCCTCTACTCTTACCCTCTACCCACTACCTGACCACCCCACTACCCACTACCAAGACCGTCCTCTACCCCGCATTGGCATTGGTATAGTATGAATGTGTTTATTTATCTAGTAACCGCTACCCACTACGTCTTCCTATACCCGCTACATCGTTACCCCGCTTCCCACTAGCCATTACCCACAACCCGTATTTTAGAATAATAAATCTTTAATGGCACTATCAAAACTGCCATCAATGTACAAACGACAATAATAATCGACGAAATTTTCATGAAAACTGAAAAAAAAAACATAATAAAGCTCTTAAAAAGTAGGGGTAAGTGGTAGGAAGTTGAGAATTAAGGAATGAATGTATTTCTTAATGCCACACCATACAAAAATTATTAAAAAAAAACTGCCCAAATGAATAAAAAAAACAAAATGTGCGAGCCATCCATTACAATTAGCGGTATGAAAAAAACGTGTAAACCTATTCTCATACCTAGTGAATACACATATAAAATATCATCAACATCGGACAAGCCGTTTCGGAGGAGTACCACTAAAACTGTGACAGAAGAATTTTATATATTAGATAATTTAAAATCCAACTAAAATACAATTATATTAGGTGACTTTAATTTATGTAACATTAATTGGGTTCATGGCCCTGATGATCTTATTCTTGTCCATACAATGTTCGTGAAGACTATGAATGTGTCGTCATTGACACTTTTGCTGAATACGACCTTTTACAACTTTGATCGTTTTTTAGACCTAGTTTTTGTTGATGAAGAGATTTGTTTAAACGTAATTAATAGCATTTCCCCAATATTCGCTAATTTCATTCATTACTTTACTCTATGTATTAACTTTAAATCCTATGTATACGCTAAATCTTCTTCACATAAAAAGTTTAATTATAATTTTAATAAAGCTGATATTCAGTCAATAAATAACTTTATCGCTTCTTTTCAATGGAACTATATTTTTGACAATGAGAGTTTATCAGATGCTTATGATAAATTATACAAGACAATTCTCGAAGCTATTAACCGTTTTATTCCGAAAGTTTTTATTCGTGAGAATTCAAAACCTGCTTGGTTCAACGCCCGGCTAAGTAACTTATCGAATAGAAAAAACAAAGCTTACAAGCTGTTTCGAAAATTAAACAACGCTAACATTTTGCGTGTAAATTATTTACAGCTTCAGAAAGAATTTGATGCATTAAATAGATTCCTTTAACAGGATTTTGTTTTTCGCAATGAATTCAATCTGATAAATGATAGTTAAGGTTTTTGGAGCTTCATAAATAGTAACAAGAATTCTAATGGGACTCCTAGTTATGTGCAGTACTTGGGAACTACTTCTGACGAAAGACGAACCAAGCGTCATATGTTTTCTAATTTTTTCAGTAAGTTTATTCTTCTTCAAATACTCCGCCCAGTTTTCCTCAAATCAAACCGCTGAATCAACTCAATACTAGTTCTTTACAACTTAGCCAAACTGATGCTGAAAGAGCCCTTCGTAACCTTGATTTAGGTAAAAAAAACCTGTCCCAGATGGAGTTCCCTCAATTCTTTTAAAATCATGTTTTGCTGCTCTATCAGAACCATTGATACTCCTTTTTAATAAATCACTAAGAACAGCTAATTTTTTAAATGAATGGAAAATATCCTACATTATTCCCATTTATAAATCGGGTGCAAGATGTAACTAATTATGGTCCGATTAGTAAGCTTTCGACGATCTTATATCACCGTTTCAACACGGATTTGTTCCTGGTAGATCGTCAACTACTAATCTTACTATTTTATATAATGAAATCATTAATAACTTATCAATCTGATGTTATTTACACAGACTTTTCGAAGGCTTTCGACAGAGTTAACCATATAGTGTTTTGATTAGTAAGCTCTCAGCACTGCGCTTTTATTCAAGTCTTCTTTTGTAGTTGGAATCCTATTTAGTGCACCGAACCCAGTACGTTTGTTTAAATTCTTGCTTGTCAGCTCCAATATTTGTGACTTCTGGTGTTCCCCAAGGAAATCACCTTGGACCCTTACTCTTTCTTCTTTTTGTCAATGATTTCCCCCTTATCATTACATCTTCTGTTTGTCCTATGTTTGCGGATGATATTAAGTTGCTCAAATGAATTAAATTTGTATTTTTTTTGTATTTGTATTTATTTATTATCATTAAGCATTTTAAAACATAGTGTCATATTTTTAATACTTATTATGTTCAGATTTAAATTTAATCAAATTAAAAGAGGAATCAAATTTTATGCTAGATTTACAATTTGCTTGAAGTTAAGAGAAAAGTTATTTTTAGATAAATGGTCATGATGACATGATCCTTTATATATACAATGTACACAAGAGAAAAAAAATTAAATAACATAAATTTTTAAATTCTAAGACAAAGTGATTTTTATTTTGGAAACATTTTCAGCATTTGTATAAGTTCTTTAAAGAGTTCTCAAAACGAGTGCTGCTGTGTATGCCCCTCAGGTTAGCAGGCAAGGAGTTCCAAAGGGCAACAGCGTGTACAAAGAACTGTTGTTTTGAATTTCTGAATTTGAAGGAAGGGACAATTAGAACATTACTTCTTTGTGATACTGGGAACCTAAGCTTAATGATCGACTTTCTCTTCAAAATGACTTGGACAGTTTATTCAGATGGTTTTCATGTCACCAATTACGCCTTCACGTATTTTTAAATGCAAAGACGCTTTACTAAAATCGCGGTTTATCGATTAAGATGGAATATTCCAATGCCGTTTCAGGCAATTAGATATTGTCTTCTTGATCTTCGACAATTATCTCTTCGCAGAAGATACTCTGAAATAATTTTTATTCGAGATCTCACTTATAAAATTGATTGCTCTTTTCTTCTTTCATTGATAAAAATATATGTTCCTTCTGCGTGAGCGTTACTTATTTTTTGAACCATTTCATAGACTGAACTACGGCCTCAATGAACCTATAACACCATGTTTAAAAAAATAGAATTCAATTTATCTTATTGACTTTAATGTTACCATACGCCGAGATTTGTTCAAACGAAATGTTATGTAGGTATCACTTAATTATTTTTTATCCTGGTGGTTAGCTTCTTAATTATATATTTTTGTTTTTTGTAAAGTATCGCATGTTTTTCAATTAGTCTATAAGAATATATTTTATCACTAAGATTATATATAGTCTGCTTGACGAATAAATAAATAAATAAATAAATATTTTTTCTGTCTTTTTCAGGTAAAAACATTTTAAATTCCTTTCATAAACATAAACCTCAACAATGTATGTGGTACGTATTATATGAAAAATATTTATTTTTATGACCTAGTCATTTTAATATATGGGTACGCCGCAAGTTTGAAAAAATGTATTAAAAAATTAACTTTATTTAATCCTTTCAATCCTTCCGTAACACTTATTCATATGCACTCAGAGAAGTCGTGTTCATGCAAATTATTTCCTTAATGTAGTTTTCTGTATTATTATAATTTTAACTTCGTTGAAAGAAGAACAAAGACTTTCTAGCTTCGTGCTAAGGATGAGGATAACGACAACGCAACGCATGATAATATAGTCCTTCTGTGGAGGAGCGAAAGGGGAGTTCTGTAAGTTGATAAATAAAAATTAGAAGAAAGTCAAAAAGTAAATGAAAATGACTCTCTTGCCTGAGTTCATCCTACGTTGGTATAACGGAAACAAACAAGCTATGGCAACTGAAATAGCAGCATATTATTATCGTACAATCTGTTATCTGGAGCTCATTTCTGTTATGTATTTTTGCTTCGAATCTCTGTTCTCCTTTTATTTTAGGAAACTGAGATAATTTGTTAGTTGTTGGGGTTCCATGGCCGGTTCCTTTTATTATTATCATTCCAGCTGTCTTCGACATTGATAACGGTTAGGCTTTCTTTTTTTCTGGTGACTCATCGAAGTTACAGTTGGACTGTTGTATTGGTATCAAGATTTCGGTAAGAAAGTCAGATTTCCATCTTTGCTGTCCTTTCAACATTCCGATAAGCTGTGTGTATTAGTGTTTGTTAACTCTAGGTATTCAAATAATTATTGTTGAAATACGAATTAAGATCTCTAAAATAAAACACTTTTTGCTGTTCCTGATATCCGAAAGTTGGTACGATGTTTTGGTTCTTGTACCATAGTTGAGAGATATAAAGCCAAGTAGTTCCAAGTTGTTTCGTCTCTTTGACAATGTTAAATATGGTAATACACGGTATTCATAAGAGGGGACATTCAAAGGTTCACTCCATAGAATACCTATGAGGGCAAATAGAGTAAAATTTCGTTGGACAGATTCTAGCCGCTCTATGTGAATATCGTAATGAGGTGACCAAACTTGGGAAGCGTATTGTAAGTAAGGACGAACATAGCAATTATATAGAGCGCGGTTGATATTTGGATCGCGGAACTACTTTGACCAATGCTTTATAAATCCAAGCATTGTATTGGTTTAATATTTACAATGTTGTTAATGTGCATAGAAAAATCTAACTTAGGAGTAAAAAATACTCCAAGATCTCTTACGGAAGTAACACGGGTTAGAATGTGCTTGCTTCCTTGAAAAGGTCATTGTTTGACATTTTATTGGATTCAGATTTAAACTATTTTTTTTTTCACACCACAATGCAAAACTATTAACGTCATCTTGTAAAAGAATATGATCATTACTAGAAGAGATGTTTTTGTAAATCTTCATATCATCTGCGAAGATGAAAATTTGGCTATTACGTAAACATAACGGAGAATCGTTTATAGCTAAAGTAAAATAGAGGTCCTAGAAGAACTCTCGAATCAGCAAAAAATTACTTAGAGAAAAAATGCCTGAATTTCACTTGATAAGAACTCTTTTCGAGATATGAGCAGTGGCATATTATCCTAAAGGCAAACTAGGCACGTGCCTAGGGGCGCGACAACAAAGGGGCGCTCGGGCGCAGTAATTCTTACAAGTGGCAAATAATGTGAGTTCATACGTGGTTGTTAAAGTAACAAACTTGTGAACTCGAATTGCACTTGCATCTTCTGTTAAAATAAAAATCGGTCCTGAGCAATTACTCTTACAGAGTACAGAGTCAACTCGGTTTGCCAACTCGGATATCGACCTAGATCCGTTTTCTTCACTCGAAGTTGAAGTCAACTTGAGGATATTTTTTCTCAACTCCTGATTTTACATTACTTTACTCAAAGTTGAACATTTCAACTTTTGATTCTCAACTCTCAAGTTACTCAACTTCCGATTTTCTCAACTTCCGAAAAAAGTAGAAGTTGAGAGGCAAACTTGAGAGTTTTCTCTCAAATTCAAATTTTCAAAAAATGTTGATGACTATCCCCTGTCAAAATTTCATACTGAATACTGAATAAAAATTATTTGCAGCTTAGAATTTTTCGGGAAAACTAGCATTTACCACTAGCACTTCTAATGCACACACACACTGCATACAACAAATTTTCCGCCACCAAACTACCAATCAAAAAGAATCACATTTCAATTATATTCTTGAACGCTTGTTCTGGCCGCGACTTAGGCATAGAATTCTAGCGATTCTTTGCATGTGCTTCTTTCCCAGTAAAAAATGTTGCGTCTTCCATATACACGTACAAACAAATTATAAATTATGACAATTAGGTACTCCGGATATGTAAATTTTTTTTTGACATAAACTCAAATCGAAAGTTGAAACAAACGTAATTGTCAAAAATATCCCAGGGAAATTTTGAAAAAATTAGAGAATCCAACTTTTGAATTTAAACTTTCGAGTTGAGATTTAAAGTAGTGAAGAAAAAAGATTTTCAACTTGTCCCTCAACTCTCAATTTTCTCTCAACTCTAGAGTTGGCCAACTTGAGAGTTTCCTACAAGTTGAGAAATAGTGAAGAAAATGGCTCTTAGCTTTCTTCTATTTTTGTATGCGTTTTTGAATAGGTATTGATTTTACTTATTGTAGGGGCAAATAACCAAATGATCGAAGTTCATCAGTGGATGGCAAAGATTTCGACGGATGTAAAACCTAATTTTTCTGCTTTTAAGTTCTTTCTAGATTGATTTTTGGGGCAATCCGATTTGAGAACCGAGTTGCCACTCGATTTGCATAAGAACCAACTCAAGTTAACTTGGTTTACAAAATTTAATTTGCGGCAGATCATTAACTAACAAAAATCGTAAGATCTTTCGGACAATACTAATAGATCTCATGTTAACTAAGTCTCTTTTTCCTTGGCCCCTATTTCAACGCCTTTTCTTTAGGCGCGATGCAGCGATTTCAGTCAAACTATAGTACGAGATATTTCTATATAGGGGCGCCAGTGAGATGCTTGCCTATGGCGCCCTCAACCTTTAATCCGCCACTGGATATGAGGATATCCAAAAGTGATGAAAAATGCATTTAGTTTGAATTTTATGATGGAGTGAGAGAGTTGGTCGAAAGCTGTATAAACACAATGGATTTCCTGACCAGATTCCAAAGTGCTAACACATTGATTTATAAGAATAGCAAGATTTGTGATAGTAGAACGTTTCTGCATGAAACCATGCTGTTGGTGACAGATGATGTTCCTGCTGTAGTGAAATGCCTTTATGTTTCTTCACTAACAATTAATAATTAAGATAAAGTGGCATCACTTATTGTTAGTTACTCTCTTTAATATAGTAATGTATTATCAGTTTATGACATAAGAAAGCATTAGTAAAGAAACCATCAACCGAGTCACTTGTGTTTCATTACACTGCAATGAAATTCCAAACTGTCTCATATAGTCATAGTCCCAGCATAAGTGCTTAACCAATGGAAAACCGAATTCTTGCAGTTGCAAATTTTCTGAAGCCAAGGTTTTAAAAACCATTGCATTTCCAGTGATACAAAATATAGCTAAATGTCACCGAAAGGGACTCCTTCGCATGTATAAAAGCATCTTTTTACTTGCGAGCGAAGAGCAAATCACTGTCAGTTCAGCAGAATTCATATCTTCTTATTATTATATATTTAAAAGAACAGCCTAATTTTTGTGTTCGTTCGCTAACCGGGAACACTGATTGACCAATTTTCCTATTTTTTTCTCTAAATGCAAGAGGTATTAGGGTAGAAGGTTTAGAAAAAATAAAATGTATATTTTTCAAATGCAATAAAAAAAAAAAAAAACGGTGCCAATGTTATTTTATGGACGAAGGCGATACATACTACATACATAACTGGAAAAAAATAAATTGCTGAAGGTTCAATTTTATTAAGATCATCATCTTCGGTGGCCAATGGCCAATAAAGTTTCCCATTTGATCTGCGCTACAACCGGGAATCAGTTCAGGCCTCCTTCAGAAAGTTCTTCCATGTACCTAGGTAAGTCCATTGTACACATGTATGTATGTACATACCCAAATCATATATACATGTTCCGACGCCCGCCATCCAGTTCCGCAGCCTAAGGCTGTAAGCGTCATGGGCTACGCTATCTTTCCAACGCAAATTTGGTCTGCCGCGCTGTCTCGTACTATGAATTCTACCGCAAAAGAGTTTCCGGACCGACTAACAAACGGGGCCAACTAATCGTCGTAAAGCTTCTCTCGAACGCGGCTATTAGTTCTGAGTGCCTTTGGTTAAGAACGCAAGTATCGGTTCTGTGGTATGACTATGGTCTTATACATGCCAGAAGTAATAGTATTTTTTTTTTGGATTTAAAGAGCCTTTAACGACTTAAGTAGGTCTTTCATATTGGCTATTGACTGGGTGAATTTGACCAACCATCTTTTTGTCGGAGTCCATTGAAAATGGTACGCTGTCGATATTTTACTTCAGGAGATTTGGTACAGAGTTAATCTGGAACGGGAATAGGCTACTTTTTAACGCTATAAGAGGGGTTGAAAGTGTTCCAAGGGGTTGAATACTATTTCAGAGTTTTTAAGGATGTTACGTAGTTCTTGATAAGGCTAGAGCTTGAAATATATGTAATCTATCTATATATATACAAACTAGCTGACCCCGTGAACTTCGTCCCACCGCCCTTCAAAGCTACTCCAATAACAATTTTCCCTTGGAAAACCAATAAAGTTGTCCGAGTTTTTCATCAAGAACTTTATATTTTCCCTTCGAAAACCCACTTTGAAATTTTCCTGTTTTCCATTTGGAAACCAATGCACCTGCAATAATATGCAATTTTCCCTTTGAAAACCAATGAGTTTTCTTAGTTTTTCATCAAGAACTTTCAATTTTCCATTCGAAAATCCATTTTCAAATTTTCTAGTTTTCCATTTGGAAACCAATGCACCTGCAATAATATGCAATTTTCCCTTTGAAAACCAATGAGTTTTCTTAGTTTTTCATCAAGAACTTTCAATTTTCCATTCGAAAATCCATTTTCAAATTTTCCAGTTTTCCATTTGAAAACGAATGCACCTGCAATAATACGCATTTTTCCCCATGAAAACCAATGAGTTGTCCGAATTTTTCATCAAGAACTTTCTATTTTCAATTCGAAAACTCATTCTGAAATTTCCAGTTTTCCATCTGAATACCAATGCACCTGATGCAATAATATGCAATTTTCACTTTGAAAACCAATGAGTTTTCTGAGTTTTTCATCAATTACAATTTACATTCGAAAGCCCATTTTGAATTTTTTAAGTTTTTCATTTGAAAACCAATGCACCTGCAATAGTTTAAAAAAAAATTCCATAAGAACCATCTACAGACTAACACGAACAAAATAAAAAAAAAATAGCCAAATTCGTCCAGCCGTTTGTGAGTTATTCGATTATAAACGAACAGGATTTCATTTTTATATATAGATAGATAGATAGATAGATAGATTATTTTATTACTTGAAATTGTTAAATACAATAGTTTCGGTTACATTTGATTGGAATATAAATTTGGTAATAAAAGTGTTTTGGCGGTGGCAATGCCGTCTGCCAGATTGACTGTGTTTTCAAATTATGTTCGAAGAAAATGTTTACTATTTAACAAAATGTGAATAAACAATTGCAAAAATTAAATAAAGATGCAAATAGGGCTTTCAGTTTAGCTAAAACAAAAATAAATTACTTAATAGATAATACATAATTTTTTGCCAAAAAAATTAACAGCTTTTAGTTTGGCAAAAACAAAAATAAAGGGTATTTGAACCCATTAAAAATAAGGCGTTATGCAAAGACTTTTAGTTTAGTTAAAACAAAATTTCAGTTATTAAAAATAATAATATAATAATAAATAATATACAACAATAATTTATAATATTAATTAGAAAAACATGATATATAATTTTACTGTTTTTGATTTAAGTATTAGGAGAATTCTGTTATGATCATTTCTCTGTACCACATTGATTTCCCAAGATAGTTGGATAGATTTTTCCAATTTTCACGATTTAAAATTGTTAAAGTTTGCTCCATAGTTAGAGTAGGTTTTCCAAAGTAGAGGACTCTTAGTTCTTTATAAACTGGGCATATTGATAGAAAATGAAAAGTATCTTCTTTTGAATTCAAATTGCAAAGGGTGCAATGTGTAGTGGATGAACTCTTAAATGGTGATCCGTTTAAATTAAGTTGCTCACTTCTTGCTTTACAGATTAACGAAATTTCCCTTGTACTGTATTCATCACTAAAATAGTTATTCATGAGATCATGTTTTAGATCGGGGTAAATGACTCTGTTGATTGAAGATGACATTTTTTGTAAATTTTCATTCCGCTGGTAGATGTCGAAAGCCTGTAATAACCCGTAGAGTTGTTCTTTTAGTGCGATTAAATTAGTATATTGGAGATTTAGCTCAATTCCACACTTCGCTGCCCATTGTCTCTGTTGCCGAAATTAGCTTTATAATGTAATAATTAGAATAAGGTCAAATGTAATGTAGGTTAAGAAAGCGAAAGAATGCAAACATGCAAAACAATGCAGGTGGTCATTGTAATTGCATGAGTTGCATCTTTTTGTGAACTAGTTTAAGATATAAATATGTTATGTTTGTAGGTTAATAAACCATTCAGTAAGTTCAGCTCTTCAAGTTGAAGTGCTGTTGATAAACAAACACAAAGGGTGTTTTGATTTCTGAACATTTGGCGATCTTGCCAGGAGATTAACTAGAATCGAATTGAAGTTTCAATTTTAGTACAAAATGGAAGCGTTATTATCGGAGCAACAGGCATCGGGGAAACGCATCGAATCGATCTGCACCAATTTTGGGAAGGATGGCCCCAAGAGGTGGACGAAACCATACCTCATCCAGAAGATGAGTCAGCTTCACAAGGAATGGAGCGAATTCCGATTGAGGCATCAAGAATTAGAGAAGCAATCCAGTGGTTACGAAGAATATTTCAAAAGGAAATATTATGAGAATATTGAATCATTGCAGTTGAAGTATTCCGATAAGATTCTCAATGAGCTTGAACGCATTCAAGATGACACCAACGAACAATCAACAAGCGATGATAAGGACGAAAGGCCACATCTCAATATTTTTCGCCATCAGCGAGCAGCTATAGATGCCATGACGAGACTCATTCGTCAAACTGCTCCTGAAGACAGTTCAAGAGCATATTATGAAAAAAGGCAAGAGGCCATAAAAAATTACTGGAACATCGTCGTTGAAGGTCATCAGCAAATAATGACTCTTGAACGCACCAATGACTATGATGTTGAAGAATACTTCGAGGTAGAGGACGAATACCTGAAGGCTTCGATAAAGCTACAAGAAGCCATCGATAAATTAAACGATACGAGCAAGGTCTCCGATGTAAAGTTACCTAGGATAACCTTGCCAACGTTTAATGGTCAATACACAAAATGGATAGAGTTCAAGGACCTATACACTGAACTTATCCACAAACGTCAGATAAATGGAGCACAAAAACTGCATTATTTAAAGGCGAATCTGGTAGGAGAACCCAGCAAAATGCTACAGCATTTTTCTACTACTGATACGAATTATTATGCTGCTTGGAACACCCTTCTTGATCGATATGACAATAAGAGATTACTTGTAACTGCTCTGCTAAACGATATTTGTCAACAAGGAAGTATCACCACGGAGAGTTCTGGATCCATCAAACGACTTCTAGATACTACCAAGGACTGCATGTCTGCCATTCACAACATCGGAGTGGACGTAAGCTCTTGGGACCCAATCGTTTTACACCTAATTCTACAAAAACTCGACAAAGAAAGTCGAAGAATGTATGAGCAGTCATTAAAATCCTGCAAGGAACTACAAACCTTAGCAGATTTTTATGTATTTCTAACATCGAGATACCAAACAATTGAAGCCATATCATCTAAGGAAGAAAAACGACGTCCCACGAGTTTGATGACATCAGCATCTGAAGGATGCGCAATCTGCAAAATAAATGGACATTCCATTAAGAATTGCAGACAGTTCCTCAAGAAGAATCATAGTTCAAGATGCGAACTAGTAAAAAAACTCAACCTGTGTTTTAATTGCCTTCTAAAAGGTCATCAAAGCAGCCAATGCACGTCGAATCCGTGCAAGCAATGCAACAAGAGACATCACTTGTTATTGCATAAAGAAATCGCCAATACGTCACTTAAGGCAATTAAATCACAGAAACAGCAAAACGAAATTTTGCTCGCAACAGCTGTAGTAGAGATTTCGAATCAGCATGGTACAAATATGCCATGCCGTGCAGTTCTGGACTCAGGATCTCAACTTCACTTCATATCAGAGAGGATATGTCAAGAGCTCGGGTTGCCAAGAACAAAAATCAATATTCCGATCGCTGGAATAGGAGAGACAGAAATGGTAGCGAAGTACTATACAACGGTGTTACTACAATCTCGAACCACAAGATTCCAGTCAACAATTGAAGCAATTATTTTGCCCAAAATAAGTGAGGCACAACCAACTATCTACTTAGAGACAGAAGGTTGGAACATACCAACTCACACAACACTAGCTGACCCAGAGTTCAACCGACCTCAAAGAATCGACTTGTTGCTCGGAGCGGAACTCTACTTAAAGCTCATGGTTCCTGGACAAATAGATTTGGGACCAACACTACCTACTCTGCAAAACACGAGACTAGGTTGGATTGTTGGTGGAAGAGCCAGTGTCGAAGGTGCACGAAACAATGTAAAAAAATTGTGCAGTATTGCAACGAAATACGGCACCAGCACCTTAGAACGACAAATCGAAAGATTTTGGGAATTGGAGCATCACGTTGAAGAACACACTCCAATCTCCCAAGAAGAAATGACTTGTGAAATTCATTTCCAAGAAACGATGAAAAGGCATAGTGATGGACGGTACGTTGTTCAACTTCCATTCAAACACAATCCCGAAGAGATTGGGCAATCAGAAGGCATGGCTATGAAACGATTCTTGTCATTAGAGAGAAAACTAGCACAACAGCCAGTCCTCCAGCAACTGTACCATCAATATATGAAAGAATACGAAGAAGAAGGACACATGACCATGGTGCCAAGAACAGAAGTTCCTGTCAACAGCCAATTTATTCCACACCATGGAATACTCAAGCCAGATAGCTCCTCTACGAAATTACGCGTTGTATTTGATGCGTCAGCGAAGACTTCAAAAGGAACATCGCTGAATCAAGCAATGATGGTTGGACCGACCGTGCAATCTGACCTCTTTTCAATAATGGTAAAGTTTCGTCTTCATCGTTATGCTTTTGCCGCTGACATACGGCAAATGTATCGGCAAATTCTAATAGACGAGAATCATCGCAAATACCAAACAATATTTTGGCGCACATCACCTTCAGACCCGATTCGAACATACCAGTTGAATACGGTAACATATGGAACCTCAGCTGCTCCATCCTTGGCAACTAGATGCTTGAAGGAGCTTGCCCACCAAAATCAAACTACAACTCCAAGAGCATCACAGGTTATTATAGAAGAGACCTACGTTGACGATATCCTCACAGGAGCAGACACTAAAGATGAAGCCCTTAAACTACGGGATCAACTAATTGCAGTATTAAAGCAAGGAAAATTCGAACTTAGAAAATTATGTGCCAACAACGCTGAGATTCTCGCAGACATCCCAAAAGAACATCAGGAAAAAACAATGTCAATACATCAAAGAGACGTCGTCAAAACTCTAGGATTGATTTGGGAACCAAACAAAGACATTTTCTTTTTTCATTGTCCAAACAATTTCGGTGAGTCATTGAATTTAACAAAACGAATCGCATATTCAGAGATATCCAGGTTGTTTGATCCATTGGGTATAATTGGTCCGGTCGTCGTACTTGGAAAACTGTTCATGCAAGAACTATGGAAATCGAAAACAGCATGGGATGAACCACTTACTGTTGAACAACAAAAGAAATGGGAAGCTTACAAGGTTCAACTATACGCTTTAAGCAAAATAAGTATTCCCAGGTGCACAATACCACAGAATCCGTCACAAATTCAACTACATGCTTTTTCGGACAGTAGTATGGCTGCATTTGGTGCATGTTGCTATATTCGAGCTGTCGATGCTAATGGAAACATTTCAGTATCTCTACTTTGTGCAAAATCCAGAGTAGCACCTTTGAAAATAACAACGTTGGCTCGCTTAGAACTTTGCGCGGCAGTATTAATGGCCGAATTAGTCGAACGTCTACTGAAAACATTGACCATATCAATCAGTCAAGTTCATTACTACACCGATAGTACCACTGTACTATCATGGATATCTTCACCATCCTATACATGGGAAACATTCGTTGCGAACAGAGTCGCACGCATTCAATCACTTTCCAATACAACTAATTGGCATCACATTGCTGGTAAAAACAATCCAGCAGATCTCATATCTAGAGGATTACCGCCTATTCAGCTTCTCGATGCCTCAATTTGGTTCAAGGGACCAGATTTTCTTAATAATCATGAAGAATCATGGCAATTTGAAAAATCAGATTCTATAGAAGAAGCGCCAGAACGCAGGGCAACAAAATCAGCCTTATCAACAACGGTGAAAGAATCAATTTGTGACATCTCAATCCCAATCCATAAACCCGGATCACTTCTCAAACTTCAGAGAATAATCGCGTACTGTTATAGATTCATAAATAACACACGAATGACCCAAATGAAGAGACAAAGGGGAATGCTTAATTGCGATGAGCTTAAACTTGGACTAGAAGGACTTTTACGAAATACACAGCTTGTTTCGTTTCACAAAGAATACAAGCAATTGAAACAAAAAACTTCTATCGACCATTCAAGTACACTACTTACATTGCAACCGTTTATGGACAACACAGGCCTGATGAGAGTGGGTGGAAGACTAAGAAATTCAGAATTAGACGTAAATATGAAACATCCCATACTACTCCCTAAGCGAAGCACCGTATCTCAACTACTGCTAAGATCTCTGCATGAAGAGCATATGCATGCTGGTCCACAAGCACTTGTGTCATTATCACGACAAAAATACTGGATAATGGATGCAAAGAGAGCTGCAACAGAGACCGTACACAACTGCATTAGATGTTTCCGAGCTAAGCCACAACCTATTGAACAATTGATGGGAAATCTACCAAGACCACGAGTGACGCCGGCTAGAGCATTCCTCAACACTGGTGTTGACTTTGCTGGCCCAGTCAAAATCTTTTCAAGAATAAGAGGACGAGCACCTACCAAAGGATACATAGCAGTATTTGTTTGTTTTTCAACCAAGGCAATTCATTTAGAAGTAGTAAGTGATCTAACAACCGAGGCTTTTTTAAATGCACTCAAACGTTTTATATCAAGAAGAGGATATTGTTTGACGGTTTCGTGTGACAACGCCACCAACTTTGTCGGAGCAAAATCTGAATTAAGTCGACTGCGAGAATTGTTCGACTCACAACATCTGAAAGAGTCACTTCATCAGTACTGTCAATCAAAATCCATTGATTGAAAGTTTATACCCCCCAGAGCTCCTCACTTCGGAGGTCTTTGGGAGGCAGCGGTGAAATCAGCAAAACAACTCCTCATTCGCTGTATCGGGATGGCACCACTCACATATGAAGAATTGAACACCGTCTTGACGCAGATAGAAGCGATTTTGAATTCAAGGCCCATTACGCCGAAGCGTTAACTCCAGGTCACTTCTTGATTGGTGAACCGCTCTGTTCATTCCCAGAGCCTGACATGACAGATAAAAATATTGATCATCTAAGGAGATTTCAACGACTCCAACATATCCAGCAAATATTTTGGAAACGATGGTCAACAGAATACATAACAACTCTTCAAAATAGAAGAAAATGGAAAACTAGCAACGGTAATATTATGCCGGGAGAACTAGTCATTATCAAGGAGGATAATATTCCACCCTCCAGTGGCCATTAGGAAAAATAATTAAATGTTATTATGGCGAAAATAATATTGTGAGAGTAGTGGACGTCAAGACAAAAAATGGAATATTCAAACGAGCCATTGCAAGAATTTGTCCACTACCCGGACAAGAAGAAATTCAAGCCACAGATGAGAAGGTTGTCAAAGAAAATAACGAAGAAGTTTCAATAACGGAACCGAGCAAACCTGAGACCATTTCCGAACCAGTAGGGTTAAGGAAGCGCAATTTAACGAACGAAGACAAACCAGCAGCAAAACGAGTTCGTAGTATGCAAGCGCGAAAGGTCAAGAATCCGTCGAACCGAATACACCCAATAAATCAAAACTGGCTTGAAAATCCAATAGCCATGGTACGTCGTCAACCCCAAGTCACTACTGGAAGGGCTCTTATGAGCATACTAGTGGTCCTTTGTTGCATATCTCCTTCAAAGGCTACGTCAACAGTTCCAGTTACAACGAATCCAATCAATTCTGCTGCTGGAATATACTTCGAACGAATAGGTCAAACAAAGCTTACGACAGACGAATGGAATATTGTTATTTTTCATAACACCACTTCTTATTTTCAAGAACTCAATGTTATTAAGAAAGCATTGGACAACATGGCAATACTTTGTGAAAAGACGCTATATTACACCACCAATTGCAGAATAACTCTAGCTGAGTTGAAATATCAACACGAAACCGCAGTAGAAATGGACAACGTCATCCTGTCACAAAATTATGCCCGATCTCGTCGATCATTGTTTGATGGAGTTGGAATAGCTACAAACAAATTATTCGGCATAATGGATCAAGAAGATGCAGAGAGGTTAGAAACAGACGTAAGATGCCTTCAACAGAACCAAGAACATTTAAATGAGCTCACAAAACGACAAACAACTGTTCTGAATTCAACGCTCAACATACTTGAGAGAAGTCAAAAGCATACGGAAGAGCAACTTGCCTCCATCAATACACACATGCTTCATATCCAGAAGGCATACAACGTAGTGACGAAAACTTTAGATGAGACACGTGCAATGCTGTTGTTTAACTCAATGGTCGGTCTGATAAGTCTTAGCTTCGCAAGATTTCATCGAAGCCAAATCACAATAATAGATGCGATTACAGACGCTCACCATGGAAAAATAAGTTCTGCTATCCTCACACCTAATAACTTGTTAGAACAACTTCAGTTCATCAAACTACATCTACCACCCAACACCGAAATTCCGTCGGAAGAATTGCGAGTAATTTATTCATTCACACACGTCAGTACCAGAGTCACGAGTAATGGTATAATATTTAATGTGAAAATACCCCTGGTCCAAACTTCAATATATGACCTTTATAAGGTTATACCACTTCCAATTGCCATGAATGGTCATCTGACATATGTGAATCCAACTACAGAATACATCGCAATAACATTGCAACGTGACAACTATATCAAGCTAGGAGCGGATGACATCAAGAATTGCCAAAAATCCGATGACAAACAAACTTTCGTTTGTACAGGCAGCCATCCAGTCTATATATACAAAGAGAATAATTCACCATGCGAGTTGAATTTCTTCAATCACGTTGACAACCCATACTCAGGTTGCACATTGACTACAGTAAATGAAAACCAAGTTTGGATCCAACTACGCACTCCAAACAGGTGGATTTATTCAACTCTATTTCCACAATCTATAAACGTTGTGTGTGGAACCCAAGTACATGCAATTCAAATCCAAGGTCTAGGCGAACTATCTATGAAGGACAAATGTATCCTGGAAACCAAGGTTGCGAAGATTCATAGTCTCCAAGAGATTGAAACAACCGTCTCGTCTCCGTTCATTCCATTTGCGAATTTATCAACAGCTATTTCGCTCAACAACGACGTTCAACAGCTGTCAACGGAAAAACCATTTCCCGCACTTGTGTTCGAACATAGTCATTCGTACAGGAAAATTAAAAGCCAGCTTGCAGAAACGAACACGTCAATGTTTCCATTGATGTCGAAGCACGACATACATCAATATGGAATATTATATGGCGCCATGATAATTTTAGCTGTATACGCAGTTTACCGATGGTGGTCCGCACGAGCAAGAAAAACGATGACACCTGTAGTTGCTAAAGCGCAAACAATTAAAAATCATACTGGAGAGCGGTTTACGGTTCAAATCGAATAATTTCAAGAGGGGGAGCATGTTGCCGAAATTAGCTTTAATAATGTAATAATTAGAATAAGGTCAAATGTAATGTAGGTTAAGAAAGCGAAAGAATGCAAACATGCAAAACAATGCAGGTGGTCATTGTAATTGCATGAGTTGCATCTTTTTGTGAACTAGTTTAAGATATAAATATGTTATGTTTGTAGGTTAATAAACCATTCAGTAAGTTCAGCTCTTCAAGTTGAAGTGCTGTTGATAAACAAACACAAAGGGTGTTTTGATTTCTGAACAGTCTCCATTCTCCTATCCACTCCACTTTGTTATCTATGATGTACTTTGCTATTGACAATTGAATTCTATTTGGACTGTATGCTAGTACTTTCAAGATGTAGTCAAAGTGGAGTTTTAGCGTATGAATAAAAAGAGTAGGAAGGCCAGTTTCGAGTAGTAGGACATAGTTTGGAATATTGGATGGTAAGAAGAAAAGCCGTTTGAGAAAGTAACGTAGAAGTTTTTCTACTTCTTCGTGTGACTCATATCCCCATGTTTGACAGCTGTAGCACATAACAGAGCGCATTACAGCGTCAAATACCTTGTACTTAGCTGAGGTTGGTGCTTCTTTGCTGTTCATAACATCTTTTCACGACGCGTTAATCATACTTTTTGATGAAATCAGTTTTTTTTCGAAGTGTGAGGTTAACTTCATATTAGATTTTAAAAGAAGTCCAAGGTATTTATATTCTGTCACTATTTCGATGGCCTCACCATTAAAGAACCACTTTTCATTCGATTTAAGTTTTGATTGTGTATTTCTTACTATCATTACTTTAGATTTTTCTAAATTAACTGTTAATTTCCAGATTCTACAAAAATCAACTAGCTTATTTATCATAAGTTGTAGACTTTGGGGCGATTCTGCTAAAAGCACAATGTCATTTTTTATATATATAGATGGATGTGTGTTTGTTTTTTTGTATATCTCTTATAGACTCCGCAATGGCCCAACAGATATTTTTTAAATTTTATGGCAAATATTGTTGTATTCAGTGATGATTTCTGTAAAAAAAAATTTGGAAAAACCTAATGGAAGAGTGGGAAAACTGGAAAAACCAAAAAAAAGTCGGGAATAAGATTTTTTTGCTTGGGTTTTCGAATGAACAATAGAAAGTTCTTGATGAAAAACTCCGAAAAATCATTGGTTTTTAAAGGAAAATTGCATATTATTGCAGGTGCATTGGTTTTCAAATGGAAAATTTCAGAATGGGTTTCCAATGGAAAATAGAAAGCACACTGATACTCAAATAGAAAAATGGAAAACGTTTGATTAAGAACTCGGAAAACTCTGCGAGAGCACGAAACTTCATTGGTTTCATTGTGTGTCCGGTTTGGACCCTTAATCCGCTCAATCCTCAATGCATTTTTATAAAATTTTCATTGTAGATATAGCCTCAGTAAAAAATAAATTTTTGGACAACTTACGGGAAAGTCAGCAAAATAGGGGGATAATCGTAAGCTGTATGGAATTCTGGTTTTTGTGAAATAGTCAAAACAGAGAATTTTTTCGATTTTTCAAAGAAATTTGCATTTTACTGTATAAATTCAGAATCTATTTCAATTGGATTCAAGCAAATCACATTGCATTTTAACAATATCAGTGTTACTCATAATAACTTATTATTCTGGAGTTGCTCTGAAGGGTGGCGAGACGAAGTTCGTGGGGTCGGCTAGTTAAATATAAATTTCGTTTTAATTTCTTAAATCCTACAACGTGTATAGGTAATATTGAAATGGTGAGAGGCGACTAACCGTAAAAAAATGTTTTATTATATTGATGCCTAAGGACACTGATTTTCTATAGATATGTATCTTAAATCATAATTTTGTAGTACTCGTATTGTCATGATTCGGGCGTGACCATAACCAGAAACATGAAAGGCGTGGGTTCGAATGCTCTCTTCGAAGAACTACAAAGCTTCCAAGAGTACCATTTCTCACGGAAAAGTGCTTCTCAATCAATTCGGAATCAGCAGAAAACAGTAGGTCCCCTCAATTCCTTGAACAAACTCAAGGAATTTTTGAAGTTTCTTAGGCCTTTGGTCTTCAGACCTGTCGTGTCACCGTATTTTTACTGTGCACAAACTATGAGTCAGTCAAAGTCTACTGTGGCGTATACGTACTATTATTTTTGTTCATTTAATAGAATGGTGGGTTTTGGATGTAATTTGCAAGTCATAACAATTTTTCAAGGATAATAAGAATTCCTGTTACATAAATCTTTACTGTGAACTTAAGGTACTTTTTCTTTGAAAATTGTTTTTTTTTTTTCAAGCAAATGTGTAGAAATTTTAACAATTTAAAGAGCATGTCAAGGAAAAGCTTGCAAAAATGAAGAAATTTCGCTTAGAGTAATGTTAAACTCTGCAAAACGGCGTTAAATCGAAAGACCTTGAAGGAAAATTCACGGTTTCGTATTGTAAAACTATAGAGTTACTTAAACGTTTTCTTCAAGAAATCTATACATTTTTGCCGGTTCTTCTCAGCACCCTTCTTCAAGCAGAACTCAAAACCTGAATCAAAAACCTTTTTGATAACAATCTCTTCAAATTGGAAGCCATCAAAAAGTTATCAGAACTTGTTGTGGTAACTTTTGCAAAAATGTGCATTTATATTGTAGATCACAAAATAAGCAGCTGTCACCCGCATCAATTTTTACCAGATGTTAAGTCAAATATTGAAACAAACATAAATATTTTTGGCATTATTTTTGGGAGAGAGATTGAGATAGAAGCATTGCAATAAACTCCCGAGAAAAATTCATCATGTACACACGATTCAGTTGCACATCCTCTCCCAAAGTGTTCAAGTTAAAACAAAATCCTGGAAAAGAGTAAATGTTATTCTGCTTGATTGTTGGCACTGAAGTAGAAATGGCATTTTGTTCTTCAGCATGCTGTTCCGTTTTGCTAGGAAGAATTCAATCAAAAACATTTTGGCAGCTTATTTTGTCTCAGATGAAAAACAAAGTTTTTAGGGAAATTTGATGATAACTGTACGCTTGATGTGTTTGTTAATTGAAAAAAACAGTTTATTTTGCCTCTCAGACAAACTTTTATTGATTATTGTTTAAATGACTGCCATCAAAATCACGAGAGACTCCTTTTAATTTTAAAATACAATTCGAAAGTTCCCAATAAGTACATTTAAATTAACTCAACATCATTACGCAAAATAATTGCAAGTAAATGTCCACCCTGTCTCTGCCTGTATGCCAAAGAGTGTACTCATTGTATACTCTTGAGGGTGATTACTGATTAAATAACACAATTATTGGACTAACAAGCTTAAATCCATCATGCAATAAAATACAAAGTACACCTACAATTAAATAACGAACAAATACACCCAATGGCCAGGCATCGACGAAAAAAATTACATCATGTCCTTTTTTTTCATTGCTCCCATGTTGCACAGGTAATGCCCCTTTGTAGGTCAGTTTTGCGATATATCCACGGAACACACAGACACAAGCGCGTATTGCAGGATAATGCAATTATTAGCTTCTTTTGCAAATGAAATGCAGATGGTTCAATTGAAGAGCAATATCGTGTAAACCGAGTTGTTTTTTTCCCCGCGATTTTCATTTTAATTTCGAATGCAGAGATATATCCCGCTTATAATCGAGTTCAGATTCAGAGAGAATTCCATGGATTGAATGTTTTTTACTCTTGACGATTTTCTTCCTTTTTTTGTTTGTTTGCTTCGTTTGTGAAATAAAATTAACCCGCATAAAATCGAGCCGATAAAGTTTTTTCAAGGCACACGTTTATCCAGTCAAATTTGCTTTGTTATTCTGTAAGTATTTCCGTTAACTCAACTTGCATTGCTTTTATATGATAAAAATAAGCAGGAATTTTTAATTGTCGGTCGGTTTGAGTTGCAATGGCATATCAAAATAAGGGCATTATCCCTGTAGGGAGTTAATAACATCCGGATGAAAAAATAGCGCCATTGAGAGCTAAATGCACAGACCAGTAGCACTTGTTTTGTTGCTGGCTATGTCATAAGCAGATCTTTCCCATTGGTATTCTTTCAATTCATAGTTTGGTTATCATTGTCATAGTTTAGTTGACCGATAATATTTTTCCTTCTCCTGAACCAGTCTGATCCGGAATGACTTCGTCAACCTTTCGGCCACCGCCATTCAGAGTGTAGTCATCCTCATCCCTCTGTCTCCTGTGATGAGAGCCTTTTGTCTAGTCAACAGTACTAAGCCCTAAGATGTTTCAGAGTCGCTGATTGCTTTCTCCAACGCCAGAACTATTTCGGATTCCATTCCAGATGGTGACGGGTGTGGATAGCAATCTGAATACTTTGAATTGGCTTGAAACGTTGACCATGCTAGCGCTTACGAGCAAGAACATACGACAGACACCGGCTTTGTTCTTTTGTAGCCTCTTTTTCCATTAATTCCTTCGTCTTTCCTACTTTTATTTGCATAGCCCTGCAATTGCCGTACACAAACCAGCCTTTAATAACTATCAACTCGACATCGTACACGGTACACCTGTCGAGGACATTTCCATTTCTACTTTAAATTAAATTTGTTTCTTCTCTTCCATTGTTGTTGCTTTCTCTTTTTTCTGTCATTTGCTTGCAACATCTTCATTATTTGTATTTTGCTGGAGTAACTTTTAGCAAGGATGCTTGACTCTGGCTGATTAAAAGTCTTAATTATGTCCTGCGGGCTAGACGAAAGCTAAAAACAAAACAAAATAAAACAAAACAAAAAAGGAAAAGTGCAGGTAGGTAGGTATGGAAATTACAGAATAAGACAAAACAATTCGAGAGGCAAAATATTTTTCTTTCTACAGTGTTTTGGTTTGGTTATTCTTTATTTTACATTTCAATGTTTTGTTTGGTTTTTTTTCTGTTACCAGGTTTTTTTGAGCTGTCAGTGTCATTCTAATAAATGTTCAACGATAGCAAATAATAGAATGTTATAGCCTACAATACAAGTATTAGAGTTTGTGTGTAGGTATGGCGTATGGCTACATTTTATTCCCTTTGTATAAGCACATAATTTTGAGGCATTACATACATGACAATTTCCCAAAATTTCTAATTAAAATCAGATACTGTTTTGCTGATGAAAATTATTTCCATTCCACAGATTTAACTGAGGTTTTTCTGCAACATTAACAATCTGAAATCTGAATTCCCTCATAAATGATTTACGTGCTTTCAATATTTGTTTGGAATAAATTGATCAATCAGTACCTACACATTTTTTGTGAAGGCGTTTATTTCAACTCGAAATCTTCATGATTTAAGAGTAAAGACAAATCCATGATAGAGAAATAGAGGCTCGCGCGGCAACAAAGTGCGTGGGTGCAGTAATTTTTCAAGTGACAAATAATGCGAGTTTATACGTGGTTGTTAAAGTAGAAAAATTATGAAGCCACTTTTGTTAAAATAAAAATCGTTTCTGAGCAATTCCACTTACAGTACTTACAGAGTCAACTCGGTTTGCCAACTCGGCATTCAATTTAGGTTCCTTCTTCCTTCTAACTTTGTTAGTGTTTTTGAACTTGATTTTACTTATTGAAGAGGCAAATAACCTAATGGTCGAAATTCATCAGCGGATGGCAAAGATTTTGAAAACTAATCAAGGATTGATGATTAGGATAAAACTCATGATTAATTATGAATTATTGTTTGTATTACATCTTAAGAGTAAGCATTGCAACTCTTGAACGTGTCGTGGAAATGAACACGACTTTGACTTTTCAATATAAGTAGGGAATCGCAAATTGAAGGCAACTGTGAAGGATCATCTTCAAAGTTAGGATAACGATGTTTTCTGCTTTTTAATCCATTAATTATTACTTTTTTGATAGTTAAACTAACCTTGGAGAAGAGTTCATGTAGCAGAACATTTATGACTTTCAAATTATGCGTTTGATTGCTACCAGAAATAGGAATTAATAGCTGTTAGAGTGGGTATAGGAATTTGGACGAAAATATTTTCGAAAAAAAGTTTTGAAAAGACTCAATACTTACATGCTGCCACTGCCTACCAATAAATATATTTAAAAATAGAAAAAAATAAAAAATTCACAATTAATGCATACTAATTAAAATTGAACCAAATCAGCAAACATGTGTAAGCAACAATTGCCCTTGTTTCTCGCAGAAAAATAAAAGTGTGTGTACTGAACATGCCTTGGTTTACTACGCCTCTTAAACCATTAAAATATTTCAAGTCAATATATTTTTTTTCTGCCCAAACTGCTTGTGTTAGTTAGCAACATCTGTGCTCTTATCCGAAATGCTTTTAACTGAAACAGAGAATTATCTTATTTTTTAACATACACATCTTCTCTCCCACGGCCACCCATTTCTATCTTACTCTCCAACGGAATAATACTGCCACTGAAAAACAGCGAGTATTTTTAGAAGCAGCAGAAAATTATTCAATTCAGCTTTCTTCCAGCTCCCGCATCAGGATCAAGAGGTTGCCTCCATAGATAGAAAGGATGCTGTAGATGCCTTTACCGCACACTACTTCTACTGGCCCCCCAGGCCAGGGTATACAGATGTGTAATGCTCGTTTTCTTAATTTTTGATTATGCTAAGTGGTAAACGTGAAGGTTGCAAAAAATAGCTTTTTTTTCTCTTCCAAAAATAGGTACCCCAACTCAGTCGTATACTCTTGCTCTCAGTCATGATGAGCTTCCTGTCAGTGCAGCTAGCACCAAATATGACAATTCCTTGTACTTAACCAATTTCCCCGTTTCCTGTGTGAGAAGAACAAAAATAAATCAAAAATAAAGTCAAGTATGCCGTTGAAGGCTGAGTGCGGTGGTGGCTGGTGAGTGTATTTTTGAATCTTTAAAAAAAAACGACGAAGGAAGGATGTCTCCATTACCGGTTATTCCGGATGGATGTCTTTTGCAATTTACATTATTTCATCGGATGAGAGCAGAGCAGGCGATATTTCACATTCCGCATTAATTCCATTCTACGAATATCCTTTACTGATTTTAACTTCTTCTTCGTCGCAGCGTTAGCAACGACAACTCACCCCACTTCAGAAAGGATGCGACGACGACGATGACGACAGTTCCGCAAGGAGCAGGATAAAAAAATTTCTCACAGCGCAAAAATGCGATTAAATTAATGATCTTTTCACATTATGAAAATCTTCTTAGGAATTTATGACACTCATTACATATAGGAGATACAAAATTATAATATGCAACGACAAAATGTAACTAACACTATGCAAAGTGTTAGCTTCCTGTTTTATATCGTGTAAAAATTGAGTCACTTTGAACTCTGCTGCAAAAGTTCTTTCTGCATCTGGTTTCCCAAGAAACACTCAACCTACTCCGACTGACGACCGACCGACGACGCTCCGCGAAACTTTAATCGTAGTTAAGAAATTAATTTTTATGATTTTCAAAACTACTCTGATATCAAAAGGAAACTGAAGACACAGACAAAAATAAAAGATTCGCAAAAAAAGTTGAAGAAAATGAAAATAGTAAAAAGAAGGATAAAGCCAAGTTCGTTCGTCTTCCAAAAGCGAAGAGAGTGTCAGAGTGAAATTAAAAATTGAATTAACTCTTCCGTCAGTAGTTCCGCTAATGGCTGCCACCCCAATCGGGATAAGCACTCACTTTGCTTAAAAATTTCATTATAATACTCGAAAGGTATGACACTTTTATGTTTTCCATTGTTCCATTTTAATAACTTTTTATGGTGCAGGGAAACGAAAATGAAGGATGCGGATTTTTGTTCTTCCAACAAAAATTTACTATTCGATAAAAGAAAAAATTGAGACAAGTACTTTTTCTTGGAATGGATGAATTTGAGTCGAAGAAATTCACAATGACAAGCAAAGTTTCTTAAAGATTTTGAAGCTGTTCCGAGGGGTAGAACGAATATGACGACTGGCAGGAGATTAAATTTAATTATTATTTTGATCGTTCAACGTGTTTTATGGAAGGAAAATTAAAAATGAAAAGCAAACTTTTGGAGAGTGATTATGGTGCTTAGAGGAGATTATGTTCATGTAACTTTTTGCTTGTCTATAAAATTTGTATGCGAAAGAGTTTTTGGGGAAAATGCGCGTCAGTTAAAGTCGATTAACCCTTTTTACTTGAGAAGTTGTTAAGAATTATTTAAGCAAAATCGTAAATTCATTGCATTTAAGCTTGCTCTTACTCTGGCTATGAATTCTTGAACACACAACTGACATAAAAATGCTAAGCAAACTAAGGACTAGGTATACCTATAGGGCCTCAGATCTTTTAAGTTCGTGGAAGTCAACTAAAGCGGCATATTAACTTTACTACTCCTACACGTCACCATTTTCACTTTTCGGAGATGTGTTGCAGCTCCCTAAGAACTCTCGATTGTATAGTGACACTGGTCCTCCTCGACTGTCCTCTGCCAGATGCTTCTCCTTATCAGTCGCCCACTTTTTCTTCTTTCTTGTGAGAGCGGATTCAACTGCATGGCTTGAGTTGAAACGCAATTGTTAGCTTTTCGAAGCGAATGTCCAATCCATTGTCACTTACGTCTTCGTATAATAGAAACAATATGTTCCTGACCTGTGACAAAGTTTTTCATTGGATATTGGATTGGTAGAGAAAATCCTAAGGATGTTGCGAAGACAACTACTGACGAAGGTTTGCCGCTTCTTTGTGATGGCTGCATCCATAAAGCAGCACAGATTCGACATTTTTGCGGAACAGTGGATAAGTATAGCTTCGTTCTTAAGCTGATAGAGTTACTACTCCATACTTTGGATAGCATATCAAACGCCAATTTTGCGTTTCCGATTCGGCAGATTACGTCTTTTTCGGTTCCGCTTTCGATGAAGACGATACTTTCAAGAAGAAGTAGTTCTCCTTTTTCTCCACTGGTTTAGAGGAAATATTGATTTGAGGGGATGGTCGCGTTCGAAAGCTGATCATTTTTATTCTGCCAGAATTGATTTTCAGCCCACTGATTTCTGCTTCTTTCTCCACTCTTGTTGTCATTTGATGGTGAGTCTCTATCGATGAACAGCAGGCGCAGTGGTGATCGATATATTCAGCGCACTGCTCAGTTATCATCCGCAAGGTGTTGATGTGATCAATACAGGAGAATCCAGCGCAGATTCCTGCTTGTTGGGCAACGAGTGTGGCTTCTAGATGTTCTCTGATGCGTTCCTGGATGATTTTTGCTACTGTTTTGGCAACAGAAAAAACAACACTTATCCTTTCTCG
Organism: Sphaerophoria taeniata; assembly: GCA_943590905.1. Lineage (NCBI taxonomy): Eukaryota > Metazoa > Arthropoda > Insecta > Diptera > Syrphidae > Sphaerophoria > Sphaerophoria taeniata. The sequence continues at coordinate 249,394,203 of OX016540.1, read as the reverse complement.
GTTGTCGCACTTTGAAAAATCTTCTTTATTTGGGAGCTTTCGGTGGCATATTCTTCGTTCATGAGTGGATGAAGTAATTCGCTCGATGAAATTGGTGCAGTTCGTTAAAGCTTTGCTTGAATTCTATCAAGTCTCACCGCTATGTTGTTTTTAAGTGGCTTTAATTACGGCTACGATTTCACCTTTACTGAGAGGTGCGTTGCGGATTCGTCGATTGGTATGTTCGGCAAATTCGGAAGGCATCGACTGAACGTTGTTTTCAAACAATCGGTTTAAAGCCGAAGAAAAGTGTTCTTTCCACCTTCTGACTTAACCACCCTCCGAACTTAGCAAAGAACCGTCTACTTCTTTTACTAGGTGTTATTTGGAGCTGTGTACATCAATCAGTTCCTAAGTTTTTTTGTAAATGATCCTGCTAGCGCACCTGTTTGCACCATAATTTTCTTCTTCTCGCGCAAGTGCGCGACAGCGATTAAGGTGAACATACCTCTTTTTGATGCAATACAGGGATCCCAGAACATTTCTTTGTTCACCTTGCGCAGCAGTTTTTCATGCTTAACTATTTGCGTTCGTTGATACTTGCCCAAGATTCTTCTAATAGCCAATTATTGTGAAAACATTTCTTGCAGCACCCCAATGGTGTTCGATTTTGACATGTACTGTGCTGCTGATTGTTCTCATTCCGTGAGATAAGTGGTTTCTGAATTATTGGCGTGTGGTTAGGTCCTTTGGTCTATCGATATTGAATCTGGGGGCTCGTTTTTCAATTTGAATTTTAAGTAAATACAACAAATGTATGTTGAGTTCAAAAAGTTCCCATGTATGTTTTCGTGTATACTAAAGTGCTGATTAAATTTCAAACGAGCGTCTTTCACTTTATTAAAAATTTAAGAAAATTGTTTTCTGATATATTTTTTGTTCAAAAACTATTTGTTCAAATCCAATTTTCAACTAAACAGAACTTAAGTCATTCAACAATATAAATTGTATTTTCTGCTTTCTTTTCCAATTCCACACTGACTTGATGGAGTACCAGGTATTAAGATTTCTCAAGCCTCAAGAAAATTTGACTTCTTCTCTCCTCCTTGAAAATGAAAAATTATTAAAATTTAATTCATAAAATGGAGTTTCATTTCAAATAACGAAGTAGAATGAGGAACACTTCCGTTTTCAATAGTTGAAATGATAAAGTTTGGCTCTTGTTTTTTAATGACACAACGACGACGACATGGCATCGGCATGGAGTGGGTTGAAAGCAAGGAGTATACTTTCTGAATCTGCCACACGTTCGCGCACGGCAAGGATTGCAGATGAAGCAATATAAGTTTTTCAATTGGATTTCAATCTCGATGATTGCAAGAGGAACGAAAACCAATCACAACTAATGGATTTAGCGGCAGTGAGCATAGGTACGAGACAAGTATATTGCTATGCTATTTCCCATAGGCAAGCATCGCAGTTTTATAGGGTCACAAGTCGCAATATGTAATTCTTTTTTTTGTATCAGCTTTGGATGTATTCAGAGAAAACTCTGCTATTCAGATGGAAGAGAAATCCTTTCCATAGATATTTTCCGTTGTACGTTAAGTTGATTTCCAAACTTTCATATCAACATCGTAGGTACATAATTTTTGTTCTCCTGTTTTCGGTGGAAGTCTATACCTACTATTTATAAGTGACACAGACGAAACACAGAACTGAGATCCTGAATTGTTTATCGATCTGTGTTGTGTACGTAAATGGTGCTATAGGTCATGAAGTCATCCTAAATGCATCCTGGCCTATTCGTGTGCCGAGTAAATAATTTAAGGATAAACTGGACGAAACAGAGTATATTAGTGTTTTAATGAATGAATTGATAGGGGTACGATAATGCTGACTTTTCGTATGGGTTGGATGTTTGCTTAAGTCAAAGTATTTTTTATCATGTTTTGATCGATTGGGACGGTGAAAGACTATTTTTGTTCCTTTTTGGCCGACTATCTGATTAATTTAATTAAGCTTCTTATTTTTAAGGGCAATTCAAGTTATTGCAATCTCTTTGATGATTCATCAACTTTGCTGTGCGAAAAATGTGTAAAGAGATTTTTTAGAGAAAAACGAGATGATACCATTTCATACGTAAGAGTTCGGGAATAATGTAAATGACTTCTTGGTTCTTGATTAAGAATCTAATAAGTAAATATTCAGGCATCGCTGAATGCAAACAATCTCAAAATTCCGTGAATCCAAACAATTAAAATCGTCATAACTTTTTTGGTCTCCAAAACAATCCCAACATTAAAAAAAAGCAACAGAATCCACATGAACGTTTTTGTGTCATTTTAAAACATTCCACCCAAAGATATTAAATTAAAAATTAATAATGCCTACTCTGTATTTACTGCTCGGGGAATTGTTAAGGTATGTTCAGTATTGCGGTCGGATAGCATTCCCTTATCCACTCTTGTCACCGCTCGCTACCATCTAACGTACAATACCAAAAAAATGTAAATACGCACTATCTATACACATTGTGATTACGGGGTGGTTTTTACTTGTTAAACAGTGATTTTAAATGTGAAACGTTTATTTTAATATTCATATGTTTTTTGGAAATCAATTTAATTTTTGTTTGTTCCTGGAAGCTCTCCCTGGGGGGCTTTGTGAGGTTAAACTTGCATGGTTTTTGGGTTTGTCTTTTGTCTATACCTACATGAAACTGGTAACAAAATAAGTTCGTATACATAATTATAATTTGAAAATATTTGTTTTTAATTTTGATATCAGTTAAGGAGGGTTTGTGTTCTCTCGATCTTGTAGGGTTTATTTAACATCGTACTTGAATACTGCGCCGAATGTCAAATGGTTTGTAGAATGTTATGTATATGTTATATGTTCTTGGTAATAATAATTAGCTTGTAATCAAATTTTAATGTTCAAGGGAACTGTCTGTTTCGATGAATTTTGTTCTCATATTAAATCCTAAAGTTTCCAACACTTCCGGGATGAACATGTTCATTAATAGCTTTGTTTAAAATGTTCATGTTACTGCCCGAATGTCAATCAAAGCTTAAATTCGGCTGGAAATAGCAAGTGCAACTTCAATGCACTTATTTTTTCTGTCAAGAATCCTCTCTCCAATAGCATATCCTTAAGGAGGTGTAAGGCTGGGAGTATCTAAGCAAATCCTTAACCAGGAACACCAAATCTTCTAAATATGTAGGTATCAATAATGCTTCTGATGATGTTTTGCTTAAAGTGTACTACATGATTCCTGCATGAGTTTGAGAACACCGTTGATTGCTCTCTCTCAAACTCTTGCAATTGTTATAATTGAACTCCATCGCCGCCGTTGTATCTTCTTCCTGCTTACAGAAGGAGAAATGGAATAGTTTCGACTTTTCATCGCTCAGAAGAATATATGTCAGTGTCCATCAAGGTTGAAGTTTCGACAGGGTAAGGAGGTTGAGTTACGTTCAGATGACCCAGTGCAGCATCTGTTACGGATGACGCAGCTGGGTTCTTCAAACATATAGGCTCTTTATTGTGCACAAAAATTGCTCTTCGATATTCCCCCGGTTCCTCTGGTTTCCCAACCTTCCAGTTAGCACAATGCAGGTCGGAATTACTAATCTTTATGGCCTTGAGAATGTCTTGCTCGATGGTTCGATCCTCTTTCGCAATCACCTCCAGTTTCATGCCTGGTCAGACCTCACCAAGCATTTCCACAGCAAGCTTCAATAATAATCAATAGATCACACGATCTCTGATCATTACAGATGATGTTTTGACATGATTTTGCTGTCAACCCCCATCATATATAGCAGGTGCCGAGCTTCAGTTATTCTGCATGATATTTACAAATGTTGCACTGAGACCCAGCTTCACTATCTGCCACGGACCTCGACAGATCGGGCCATCTATATGGCTTATGTGAATATTGGCTACGACAGCTTTTTTATTGTTCTTAAGGACGTCATTGTATGGCCTAGACCCGTCCAGTGGAAGGATTAAGTGGAGTGCTGGTATTATGCACTCTATGCCTTTAAGTAAGAGGCGTAGCCTTCTCCATTGACCTTTGTTGACTTGGCGTGGAGTCACAACTTGTCTTGTGTCTTGCGAAAAGGTGCTTAGCGCACTTAATCTTTGCGTCAAGCTTAGACACCTTCATAATTCTATAAGCCTTATTGCCAACTTTCGTGCATTTGTGTTCTTTTTGGGGAGTGAGCTCGCTCCTGTTCTGACAGGGTCATTACTCACAGTCTTGCTAGTATTAGGTTGGCCTCCTGCTGAAGTTGATGACGTGCACGTGATGCATTTATATATGTTGCAGAGGAGTAATTTGTCACAACAACCCTGCTACCCTACCACCATCTACAGGCTTACAGCGCCAGCGGAGGAGTGGCCAGGATTGACAAGAGCCATTTCAACGGTGTTGAGCACCGGAGTCTCGACAGAAGACACACTCTCGCCCGGTTCAGTTTTTTTTTTTTTTTTGTTTTAGCATAACTTCCCACTAGTGGTACAGAAAGAGTGGTCAATCTGCACAGGGATTTGCATATGCAGATAAGGCTGGTTAATCCGTTAGAGACTGATTTTTGACAGATATGGGACCCCAGCCAAGGTGATCATCGGAACGGGACGTATAACACCTTAGATCCAGCCCAATGAGTTGAAGGAAAAAAGAAGGTTTTGGCGAGAATTTACGGGTATTATTAGGCCGTACCGACTTAGGATGGGTAATTGGCCAGCGCAGTGTAAGCAAAATCAATGTGGAATGGCAAGGAATAGGATGGAGAAGCGCTCCTTTTGATTTCAGGACTCATGTGTGGAGGGTTCCATTAGAAGAGTACCTGAAACTCTCAATGACTATGTTCTTTGACGCTGTCATTTGTGTGACTTGTTTGTGCAATGTCATTTATGTTGTGCAAAATTTGGTTTTACATAAATATGTAGTAACTGAATACTGGCTCCCGACTTATTTTTCTGTTGAAATCTCTAATTATGCTTTCGACGATTTGGACAGGCATTGAATATTCTACAGGGACTCAAGTTAAAAAGTTCTTGAATTCTACGATGTCTAGAAGAGACATCTGCATAAAGGTCAATGTGGCAATTGGCTGCATTTACAACCTTGAGGAACTCTAGGGTTATTGGCAAACTATTCGAGTTACTTAATCTATAATCACACGCACACCCTTGCATTTGATTCACGAAGCCAGATTTTCGTCCTTTAATGACAATTTTCGTTGTAAAAACACGAGTGCTTATGCATAAAGGCATGCCTCTTAACTTCTTCAAAATCAGAATTAAAATCTACGTTTGTCTCGGAACCCTGTTGTAAATCTCGTGTCGTAAAGAATTTTTTTTTTCCTTACGAATATATTAATTTATGTCTTCTTCATTATTAAAGGAATTTTAAAAAAATCGAAACATGTGGACATACTTTTTCAAGACTTCAAATTTATGCGAACATCAATAAACATTAATTTTAATGTTTCATATTTAAAAAATCCTCCCTAAGTCATTTTTTCTCAATTCTCCAAAATTCCATTCTTTTTTTTTGTCAATTTTCTATTAATTACCCCACTTCACTTGGCATTCGCCACTCCACCATTCCGAAGGATTAAAAACTAATTTATAATGAATGGGGGGCCTCTTTAATAGCCTTTGAATCACCCACAAATCGTCATTATCAAAGCCAGCGGACTTTAAACACAGTTATTATTCATTAACGGTCGCTTATTAATTAGAACGGAAAGGCTTATTTAATGTTACATCTACGCGAGTAAAACGTTAATTTAATGTCTCTCATCAGTTTAACTTAGAATGGCTTCGCCAACCGTTTAGCCCCGCCAACATCGCAACGTCTAAGCCCGCAACTTGAGTAGAATAACATTGTCTGCGGAAAAATTCAAAGGACAATGAACACAAAAAATTAAGGGGATCTCAAGGATCACGATGACGACGAACGACGATGGCAACGACAAAAGGCTTCTTTGTGAAATCTTTGAATAATTATAATTTTTTGGCACAAAGTGTATGTCGGTCGCGGCGGGTGGTTAAACGGGCCGTTGCGCCGGATTGTGTTTCTTGTTAATTGATCAGAGAGAACAGTGTGATTCTGAAGCCGCCTCAAAGCCATGTCAAAGCTTTTTGACAAAAATCAAAAAAAAAAAAAAAACCCTCAAAAGAGCTCATCCAATAACAATTTCCTTTGCAAGGATCTTAATATTTGGTTTGGCACCAGCATAATTTTTTTTTTAGGACGATGATGTAAAAACAAGTTTTTCCAGATGGTAGTGTGCGGTGGTAGTGTTAATGGTAACTTTGTGGCGACACATTAACTTCCTTTCCATCAAACCCCCTTAAAACCCCAACAACCATTTCTGCATTAAGTTTTCTACCCTCTCTCTCCCAACCAAACTTGCCAAATTGACTTTTTGTGTTTTTGTTGTAGTTTGTTCATGCCTCCATTCCTTGGTTTATTTCCTTTTTAACTTATTTATCTAAAGTGAGAATAAGAGAGAAAGAACAAGACGAAGAAAACAGGAAATGTCTAAGGAAGCACTTAAGTTCTAGGAAGCGCATATTGCCCAAGAATTTGCCAGAATTTACCGAAAATTTCGTTTCCTTCTTCACTAACACTCTGAACAACTGCAAAACAGGGTCCATGCCTGCCTGTTATCATCATGAAAATGCCTTTAACGTGCGTTGTCGTTTTCGTAGCTTCACAGCCTCGTAGCTTAGCATAGGCATATACATTCTAAGTCTCCACACAGAGAGCCTATTTCGAAGAGATGTCATGAGATTCTTTTAAGGAGAGAGACGTCTCCGGTAGGTATGTATGTGGCTTTGTTTGGTTTTGGTTTGAGCATATCGATTTTGGATTTGCTGTTTTCCGTAGATGTCAACAGCAACCAATACTTTTTTCTGTGGCAACATTTTTTTCGAGAGTTCGAGAGTTAAAGTGCCTTTTAAGAATGTTTTCTTTTTTGTTTATTTTTGTTGGTCCTGTTTGTGGGTACGAAAAAAATTCATATAAATGTATTTAAACTTTGGAAATATATTTTTGGTTTTGGTTCTGGCAAAAAAATGTCTTAGGTTTTGAAAGCAAAGTTGTGCGGTCTTTATGGAAAACGAAAACGGAGGGCAATGCGGAGAAAAGTTTAAGGCGAGGTTCATTTTCTTGTCATGTTGTTATTGCCACAACAGAAGAAAATATATCTCTCCTACCTTAAAGACTTAAGAATTTAGTAGGTACTCGAATTCGTATTTTTGCTGGTGTTTCTGAGTTTTTGGTGTCTGTGCGGTTTGTTTGAAATTTTGTGCTTATTCTGAGGTTTTATATTATTCCTACATTTTTTTTTGTTTGAAAATTGTGAGAAGAAATTGAGGGGATCCATGCAATGTTTCGTGTTACAAAGTGGAGACCAGGAATTGGAGAGTCTTATAATGCTGAAAGCTTCCCCATAATCTGCTCAAGAGGTTTTTCGGGTTTGGTGGTGAAAAGAAGTATTTAAGCCCCTGCTGACTCAAGAGTGGATATAATATGCGAGAATTTCTCACAGATGTTTTTGATTCACATTCTTCTATTTCAATTGTGAAATTGCTGATGCTTAGTGTTGTCAGGACGTGTAGCTGTATCTATACATCTAAACTCCGAAGAAGAATGATTTATGTAACGAAAAATCATTTTCATGTTCTTCTTCTTTTACTTTTGTTTGAGAAGTTTTTTGTTGTTTACAAAAAATGATAAAATGTAAAATATTTACGGGAATTATAAAATTGTAGGACATGTGTTGTGGGTGGTGTCTTTACTCAATCTTCTTTTATGTTCCATGCATTCAATGGTTATAAATTGGAGAAATGATTAAATTATTTACAAGTGTGGGAGGTTTTTTTTCCACGGTGTTGTACTTGCTAAATTTGTGGCATTATTTTCATATGTTGCTGTGCTACGAGTGACGCACACGGTGATGTTTATCCTTTAGGGCAGGCAGCCAAAATATAAAGGAGGAAGGCGCAATATTTATAATGTACTTGTTTGTATTTATTGCCAAGAGGCACGATGAGATTTATTGCTGAATTTCTAAGTAAGTCTTTAAAAGTATTAAAAGTCATGTTAGGCTGAGAATTTGTATGGATTCATCGTGTGTTGGGCCACTTGAACACCACCGCTGCCGCTGTTCGTCGTCTCACAATAAAAAGTTATAGATGTTTGTCTTAAAGGTTATGAGGGTTACTTTTAAGTTTATTTTTATATTTTTTTCGGCAATACCTGGTTAATGGTTTATCTTAATGTTGGGACTTAACACATAAAGTAGAAAGGTTTACCTAACTTAAAAGGAGCTTGGATTTTCAAAATTGTTTGCTAATATTTTTAATGCTCGTTTAAATATGGGATTTTATTTTTTACTAAGAGGTAGCATGTGTGGAAGAAAATTTAGCACTTGAATGACGAAAATTATGAAGACGCAAAAACATATATGAATATTTTTTTTAATTTATTAACTTATGGAAGAATGGGAAAAATTAGCAAACTGTGTTTTAGTGGACTCCCCCATATCACATGCAGGCACGTTTTATAGGGTTTTGCTTTCTTATACTCTTGGAGTAATGTCCGTGGCTTATTGATTAGGTGAGTTGACTGCTAAGCAGAACGTGGTGGGTTCACGTCCTACTCGTGTCAAAAGTTTGTATTTCTTCATTCACGGGCACTGCTTCTTGCGAAGAACTGAAAAAACTTCCAAGAGTATCAATCTGTCATGAAAAAGTGCTTCTCAACTTTGACGTTCGGAATCGGCGTTAATTTGTAGGTCCCCTCAATTGTTCACACGCACCCAGAGAGTTGTTCACGAGACTAAGCCACTAAGGTCTTGGCTATTCAGGAGCTGTCTCGCCACTCTATGTTTTATACCCTTGGAGTCAAAAATCAAATCCTCAATGGCTTTAAGCAGGAAGAATAATCTCACAAAAATGTTCAGAAACTAAGACATCATAAGCCTAGGTACATCATATAAGGTTTTTTTTATAGTTGTGGAGTGCTGCTCACTTTAAACACATGACAATCAGTACTCAAAGCTGTGTATGACTTATACTTACTTACTTAACTGGCTCCCAATCCATATAGCAGTTTTTCATCGGGAAAGGTCCCTCGCGTGAATTCTCCAACCGTCAAAACTCTGTCATCCGCAGTTACTTGATCTTTGTAGCTTAAGTGTCTTCCTGCTTATCTAGAACCTGGTGGCTGCGAAGAGAAGATTTTCTTGGTTGGAACGTTGCCATCCATTCGCTTGATGTGGCCGATGTGGTCGTCTCTTCTTGGCTGTGGACAGATGTTCCTTTGTTTGTTGAAAGCATGTTTACATTGTTTTGTCCTCGTTCACCTCAATCGCTGTGAAGCCCTTAAGCACAGGTGTTAGGGAGCGACCGATGATGTCGATGTGGATTTGTTGAAGATAGTGTTTTCCGTGCTAAAACCTGCTTTGGGCACTATTCTCCAGGACCATGTTGAAGACGTCACATGACAGCGTATACACTTGTCTAAACCTATTTGAAACAACCTAGCTGAGCACACTGCACTGCGTATTGTTTAGCGTCATGCGGCACAGCTGGATCAGTTTGCTTGGGACCCCGAATTCAGACTTCGGCATCATAAGCTCTTTGGCGGTTTATGCTATCATAAGCATCAGGACAGGCTCCGTAGGCTCTATCCAGAAAGTGTGTACACATTAGACTGATATTTTTTCGTGTGGCCTTGATGTGGTTTACAGCCAGAGGAGAGGCGATCACTAATTGGCTTGAAATGCATTACTTTCGATCTTAGCTGATTTCCCACGACGAATCCGCATCCAAATATGTACTTGTGCATCATTTGATAACAGCTGTAGTGCCGTTATTTAAGTGCTGTTATTCCTCCGTGTGCACTCGCGCTTTCTATTTTTGCAAGACATATCTTAGATATAACGAATATCCAGTGATTACCTCGTGGAGGTTAAGAAAGCCCTTTGTGTTTAGGAAAAGATACAGCTTGCATCCCCAGATCCCACATTATCTAACCACAGGCTGTATATCAATAAGACTAAAACTCGTGTTAAGTTGTCACCTCTATGATAGGGAACATAACTTGCCAAACCAAAACCAACTCAATCAAGTTATTAATTCATTAACAAGAAAACTTTCGGGTTGTGGCATGAAAAATTCGATTAAATGATACATTATTCACTCAAACAACGCAAATGTGAGTTAATTATACTCGGAAAACAAACCATTCATTTTTGCTAATGTCCTTAACGTCACGCAATTAGGTTGTTTGATTTTGCATACCTACACTTTTCTATTTCCATTAAATCGAGTAACAAAAGTTGATATTAAAAAAGTGTTCTGAGTACTTAACATGAATTAAAATATTTCTGATATTTAAAAACATTCCACTGGGAACAAGACATTAACAAATTTTAATGTTAACTGAATTCCTTGAACAAAAAATTACATAAGTCCGAAAGTTTTTGACTGAATTCTGTGTAATTTTAACTGACCTATGTTAATGTTTCATGCAAAAAGAATTTTTTTATTCGCATTTCACAACTTTGCTTTCTCAACTTGTATCCCTTAAATAGCAGGCAACCCAACCCTGAAGCCTAGAGGATAAAACAGGAAAAAAGGCATGCAAAAAACTGGCTAATAAAACTACGAATGGCATAAAAAACCATCTAAAACCATGCGCCTGAATATGTCCTAAAAATAAAATAAAACATGAACTATTGAAATTCTGAGTAAAACAAAAAAAGAAGCAAAACTTGTCAGCCGCTGGCATCGAAGCTTCACATGACTGGACACAACATAACTTTTCACTTCGATGAACCTTTGTCTTCTTTGGGAAAAATTTACGGTCCGGACTTGTACATTGGACACAGCAAGCATATTGATATTGTACAGGCATCGGTCAGTCACCCAAAAATTCCGAACATCGAAACTTCATGCCATGGCATTTTTAAGACCCAAACAAGGGCCTCGCACCTTGCGGGCCAATATGCTCCGATCGGAAAAAAACTTCATTTAACACCATCAGAAAACAAATCATATCATAAGAGGGATGTGTGGCAAATTTGCAGGAAGGTATGTTCATAAGGCTTTTATCGAAAAGCCTTTGGGTCATCAAACGAAGGCTCTTCACACAAATTTCACCGTGGTCGTTGATACTTTTTTTGCTTTCACCTGTTCACCTCAATCTGTAGACTTTGAGTCCAACATTGATGTGCAAATATATGATGAGCCTCCAGGCTTTGGAGCTATATGGCAATCCTTTAATTGCCTTCTCTGTTTGTGGTCTGACCTAGCTCCCTCTGAACTCATACAAATGCCAAGTGAACATGCCGGTTGAATATGTAGGTACCTCCCGGATGTTCTTGCATAAATTCCTAATAGACACCTTCCGAAATAATCCTTTGCATTGTGCTATTGCCAACTGTCGGTTGGACTCCTTGCAAACTATTCCGGACACTTAGTCTTCACTTAGATGCTCTTTGGCTGACAATTGGTAAATTCCTATGCCGTCATCGCCTTTATCACACTTAACCTGCGGCTTCTGTCTGATGGTCCAGTTGTGTGCAATGAATTATCTGGGCGTATTACTCCCAAAGGAACTCACATACCAACCGGGATAACTAATGCGATTGTAGCAATCGGGTAAAAAGAAAAAGGCCAAACCTTTTAACCCGACGAAGACTAAAGGAATAACAAATAAAAAAAATCTGTTTGCACGAACACCTGGGATGTGCCTTTGGGTTTGATGTTTTTGTGACCTCGCTTGAACTGGACCATCAGGCATTAAAGTCGTGTCGTAGTCGGTCGTCGTGTCGTCGTCGTCGTGGGGTCATGTAGACGAAGTAGGATGGACGTGTCGTTAGTTGCTATCACGTTCACTGTTTAACTACTTGCACATCAGGCAAGATTATGTTGTTCACTGGTCAGTCTGTCTGCAGGTCGTGCTGATGGCTGGACTGGGGTTTGATGCTTCTGATGGCTGAATGTTCAGTTGGTATTCAAGTGATGAAATGAACTGTTTTGAAATATGAGGGCACCAATGTGTCTGTTACTCAACGGATTTGCATTGGAGTTCTCAATCAAATGCATTTATAATTTTCGTTTGTCTATAAAAATTAGTTTTATTTATTCTGAGATATGAATGTAGTGAACTTACTTTTAGAAAGAACGTTTTTTCGTTTAAAAATCAAACTACACATACGAAGCTCGCGAAAAGTCATAAAATCGGTCATAAATCTTATCTAATCTTTTATTTGTATACAAATTTAAAGCGTGTGGTGCTTGTTTTCTAAGGCTCAGGTATGCTCAGTCTGTCCAATTTTATGTCTCTCAGTGTTGCCACTAAATAAACTGTGCTTGAATTTAATACACCCTTGACTTTCTTTAATACACCCTGTGAATCCAAGAATAAATAAAATGTTTGTCTATTAGTCTAATAAACGCTTGGATGCGTGCTCCTGTCAGCGGCACTACTCCACTGTATAAGCAATGGCTTTCCCCCTATCTTTGATACTCCAAAATCCCCTGATGTTCATAGTCAAACCAATGAAATGAAGGGTTAAGCAGTCGCTTCTGGTTTTGTTATTTCCAAAAGGAAAAATACCAAAAATTATCAATCGGCAAAGTATTAGATCGGAGAGGAGCCCCAGTCAATTGGAAATCTATTTTTATGAAATATGTATATTATCATATCCCCAGTCCCCACGGCTAAAATAAATGTTGCCTTTCCGCAGAAATAGAATAATTGAACTCCTCCGAAACGGCTCGACCGACTTTCGTGAATATGCGAATGCGAGGATATCGGCTAGGGTGGAGAATCGGACAACATCTATTTTTCATCCCCTAAATGTCGTCACCCTTAAATTTGTTTAAATTTTTTTCGACAAAATTTTTTGTTTTTATTTTTTTATGATACATCATACAAAAAAAAAAACATACGACGCTAAATTTTCACCCCTCTATGATCAACCCTTATTTTTTGTTTATTAATTAAAAACTTAAATTTTTTTGGCAAGATTTTTATTTTTATTTATGTAGCGAGGTAGTCGGTAGTGGGTAGCAATTACTGGTGTAGCGGGTAGCGTTTAGAAGTATTGGGTAACGGGAAGGGGGGTAGCGGGTAACAGGGTAGCTGGGTGTAACGGGATAGCGAGTAGAGGGTAGTGGGTTGCGATAGTAGGTAGCGATTACCGGCTAAGCGGGTAGTGTGTGTAAGTATTGGGAAGCGGGGTAGCGGTTAGTGGGGTAGCGGGTAGTGGGGTAGAGGGTAACTGGGTATAACGGGGTAGCGGGTAGTGGGGTAGCAGGTAACTGGGTATAACGGTGTAGCGGGTAGACGGTAGTGGAGAAGCGGGGAGAGGGTAGTATGGTTGCGGACTACAAAAGTCTAGGTCTTTTTTATATCGATTGTGGCAGTACGAAGTCTGTCGGATCAGCTAGTTATGTTATATGAATTCCAACCTCTCATGCGTTTCCTTTGTGCTCGATACGTACTCTACCTAAGCGGAACAGAAACTGACTTTTGATTGCGAAAACACCTCTTCTCTTCTTATACATTTTTCGTTCGGTGAGTGTGAATTATTTTACACGCAATGAAAATGATTCCGTGTTATTCTCAGAATTTTCCGTTGTTCTCTTTTTTATTGTTCTCGGTGCCTTCCAAGGGCGAACGTCATCGTAGGCTATTTTGTTGGCTATTATTGAGGGGGCGGTTGACTATTTTATACTTATTCAGGCTTTATAGGCGATCCACTCCTGAATTTTGTCGAACACAATAAATAAGCTGTTCGTTACAAGTGACATAGTCACAGGATATTTTGCAAAAAACCAATGTTAGAAAGGCTAAGTCGTTATGTTTTTAAGCGAGTTGTTTCACTTAATAAATGTTAGCCCGATTAAGTTAAGATAAGGCTGTTACATGTTGTTGTTTCTCTTTAACTGATTATGGATTATGGAGATCCAAATCCAAAGTGGTAAAAGGCCCAAGCGATTTACATTCTTCAAATATTCCTTAGCGCATGAGAACAACTGAAGTTACGTTTATACACCGATTTTAAAAGGCTTAGTTGGGAGTTATTATTTTTTAAAATAATTCTTGCAAGTTTTGTTTGTTGTCCGTAAAAGCCAGTTGCCGAGCTGAAGTAAGTTTTTGATAATACGACAGATTTGGACCCGCGCCTTTCCGATTGCTGTGTTCTGTGTAACAGCCCGCACATAACGAGAATGCCACGGTAAATCCGGGATTACCTACCTACTACTTTGAAAATCATTTTTAGAGCTAAAAGAAGCAAATCATATTAAAAATTTGAAGTTAATTCCTTGAACTGCTGTCTACAAACAGTCTTGAAAACAAAAATCGAATTACATAGATACAAGTAAGTGGATGTATAGACTACCAGGAAAAAGGAATTCCCTGTCCGATATTAAACATTTTTGTTAATTTTGTTTTTATTTCATTCAGTTTTTCTAGAAATTTATTTCCGTCTTGAACCGGCTTAGAAAAACATCCTAGAGTACTCCTTTAAAATCAAGCTTAACAAATTTTTCTGCGAATTTTTCATTGCCTAAGGTAAGCTTTCTATGAAATGTGTTATTGAAATCGTATGAAAGGTTTAATGGAAAAAAATTAATATTGATATAAGGATAATTTCCAAAGTTCGTTCTATATTCCATAAAGATATCTTTCAGAGAAAAAAAAATTGTGGATAAGATCCTGTAATACTTATTTACTAAAAAATAAATTTAAAAGTACACGACGACTGGTTCGCATGAACTTGCGCATAAATGAAAAATAAATAAATTAAATTAAATATTGAAGGCAATAATAATAATATATATAATAATATATATATATAATAATATAATTCTCCATAAAAAAATAAAAATTAAAATATCTACCTCAAAACACATTTTATCTAATAAAGATTGATGCCATACAATTTCTTAAAAATTGTTGATTTTATATATTTTTTTTTAAATCCTTGGAAATTTTTCTTTTTAAATTATTTTTTTTATAAAGGGTCCGCCAGGACAATATTCGTGAAGTGTTTGGTGAAATACAGCTGCACACAATCAATAATGTTCTTAAAAATTGGACCGATCGTGTGGGCTACTGCATGGCCAGCCGATGCAGCCATTTGAATGAAATTATTTCCATTATTGAACGGAAGGATTTTACTTTCAAAAAAAAAAAAAATTGGCGGACCCTTTAGGTACAATTTTGCAAATATGTCCTTAAATTTATCTGGGTATACAACATCGGAACATTTAAATTAAAGTATCGTATTTGAATTTCGATGTTTAAAATTGATTCGTTTTTGAGATACAAAATTTTGAAAAAAAAGTTTAAAATTAGCTATTTTTATTTTTTTTTAATCCAAAATTTTCTGGAACCTTTGAAGGCATGAGAAGCCAGTTGATAGCTTTGCTTAATGTTCTTATTTTAAATGTGTAAAATAATTGATTTTCTTAAGTTTAAAAGATTTCATTTATTATTTTTCTTCTATAGTTTACTGCTTTTTTAAGAATTTAAAATAGTTGTTGCCAGTTTCTCCCATTTAAAATCGCGAGAAGATCAACTTCTTCTAAAATAATTTGTTGCCATATTTGTCGTCGTACTTCAGCCAGAATTGGACATTTTGCGATGAAATGCACTATATTCTCCCTTTCGTTTTCATGTGCAATATGAAGTTCAGAGATAACAACTCTCCTCTCGCTCGGAACAGGAAAGATGTTTGTTCATAGCTAAAGTTGTCATTGAAATAGTTGCCTTCTCCTGGATCGTATTGGAGTTTTGAATATATTTCTCTGTGAAGTGAACTTCTCGCCTTCTCTATATTGTCTTCTCTTGCTTTGAAATGGAGGCTTTCAAGTATATTACAGAGAAAAGGTTTCCACTCTGCACCATTTTCCGAAGTCAAGCTGAAAGGTGTCTGCTAAATTTTTCCATTCTTAAAACCATAAACTTTTAGACCTTATATACAGCAATCTTCTTAGCAATTTTATCGGTGTGGCTTATTCATCAGTGTAAGAATGTAGTTGAAATGTAGTTTTGGTGATAAGATAAGAAGCATGTAGTTTGGTGTTGTATCCGGTAGACGAAACTGTCGTTTTGAAAAGTATCTAAGGAGTTTTTCAGTGGTCCCCGATGGACGCCAGCCCTATAGTCGATATTTAGTGCTGAATGAGAGATCCGATTAAATCTTCGATATAGTATCATTTTTCATTTGCACGTCCAGTTATTCTTCGAAAGACCATCGTTTTGGATTTGTTGATATTTACAGTAAGGTTCCACTTAAGCAATAATCCCGTAATTTGTTGATCACTAGCTGCAGAGACTCCTGTGATAACGCTAGCAGAACTAGGGCGTCTGCATACATAAGCATGTTTATAAAGAAACCATCAACTTTTATGCCACATGGCAACTCATTATTCAAATCTTGAATGTAAAGGCAAAATGCTTATAGAAAATAAACAAATAAATAAATAAAAATTTAAGAAATATCCCGTCTCTAAACAGCTTGAAAATTATGTCTTTTCTGTTGATAGAATCAAAAGCTGCTAGGAAATCAACGAAAAAGGTATATAATTTTTTGCGCCTACGAAGGTATATTTCAGCAATGTTTGTCAAGCTAAAGATGTGGTCCACTGTAGATTATCCTTTCCTGACCCCAATTTGTACTTCACTGAGAAGATTCCTTACGTTTGAACTATTTAATAAGGCGGCATCTTAAGATTTGCATATCAAAGGGCACGGTAGTGCCCAGCCAAGTTCTAGCACTACTCCCTTTTTACAGGATCGAACTCAAGTACATTTTCAACCACCCATAACTTTTGAACCCATAGAGTTAGAAGCTTCAAATTTGAATAACGTATTAACTTCACGGGCACAAAGAAAGGCCTTGTAAAAAAATTATTTTGTAGAACTACTACTTCCTGAGATATTGAACAGTAAAAATTTCAAAAACCGTAATTGACTCACTGACTCACTGACTCACTGAATCACTGATCATCAAAATTATGAAGCACTTCTAACAATAGCAGAATCTTGAAATTTGGTACAATGGTAGGTTTTCGTGTGTATACAAAGTAAAAAATTGAAAATTTTAATTTGCTCATTCAGGGGGCGTGGTATCTGCCCACTTTCTAAATCTGGTCGTAGGATGTTGAAATTCGGAATTCTTGTAAGGTTTTGGTTGAATGGCATAAAAAAATGAGAAAATAACCTATTTCGATTTAGGGGCGTGGTATCCGCCCACTTTGTCCAAATGGTCGAAAACTTTTAAATTCGAAATTCTGATAGGGTTTCGCTTGAATATAAGAGAAAATATAAGTATAAAATGTTAGTTTCATTAATAGGCGTGGATGTCGCCCACTTTCTTAAGATGGTCATACGATGTTAAAAATTTAGAACTCTGGTTTGTTTAACTTTATAACACTCCATGAGTAACTTTCCTAAGTGTTTTCACAATGGACCCTTGGGGTCTAAATGAGTTAACAACATCTAGGCAGCCACTCTTACCCAAGCTACATATTATTTGCTTATAAATTGGCAGAACAATTACATGTATTGTTGAAGTTTTCAAATTGCTAGCTTATTTAGTGTGTATTTAGTGTGTTTCCATAAAAAAAAAACCTTCCAAAAAGATGTGAAATCAGAACAAAAACATAAAATGTAAAAAAAGAGCCAAGTTTTTTTATGTGCGAACACACTGTGTAAAAAGTCAGCCACCAAAAGTAATGAGATCTAAAAGAACGCCAAGTTCTTACATGTAAAAGTGTTACCTATATTGAATATTTTGAATCATAGAAGATAATACAAAAATATTATATATAAAGAAATAGAAAATAGTTTGGTTGAAAATTTACAAGTTCACTTGGCAAGTTTTCGTTTGATGCGTGATTACTAAACTAACATTTTAAAACTTGAATAGTAATCTTGTAAATTTTCAACCAAACTATTTTCTATTCTCCATGGCGCCAATCCATTGAGGCCACTTTCGCGTATGATGATTTCATTTACATCAACGGTGCTTATCACTTGACCTTCCGTTGGGTTGCCTTGTCGTCGTTGCTGTTCAATGCAAATGTTCTTGCCCGAAATTGTTGGGTGTTTGGGGTTGCGATTCAGGTATTTTAGATTTTTCTTGCGGTCAGATGTTTCACACATGAAGTATATTTGAAAAACAAACACAATTCAAGAATTTCTTTTTGGAAAAGAAGTTTTGGTATTGTTTTTTTGAATTAAAATAATTTTTCAGAAGATTTTGGCTTCGTGGTATAGCAAATTTCACCAACGACGATAAAATGTACATCAAAAAACTGATTTGACATTTTGATTGATATGAAAATCAAATCTTAAGTTGAAACAAATGTAATTGTCAGATATATGCCAGGAAAATTTTGAAGAAATGAGAGAATCCCACTTTTGAATTTCAACTCTCGAGTTGAGATTTAAGTTAGTGAAGAAAAACGATTTTCAACTGGTCCCTCAACTCTCAAGTTTTTCTCAACTCTAGAGTTGGCCAACTTGAGAGTTTCCTACTAGTGAAGAAAACGGCTCTTATTTTCCTTAATATTCACTACAATTACTTCAAACTCTGACACTGTTATTTCGCTATCTAGTATTAGATATAGGAACGTACTCCCCAAGAAATAAAAACGCTGATCGAACTTTTATTTTTCTAGAAAATCTTATATATGTAGGTAGGCAATAAAAAACCATTCTTTTGGAGCAATATATTACATACCTATAATTATAAAAAAATAATTTTTTTACATTAAAAATACAAGTTTTCCCAAAGAATATGTACGAGGATGTTTTGAAAAATCGACGAGGCCGTTCTTGAGAAAATTGAAACTTTTGGTTGAAGTAGTAACGTTGCAAAAACATATAATATAGAACTTTAAATTGCAATAAAACAACGATAGATATCGATTGACATAATTTTTTATTAATTCGAAAGATAATCTTATGGCATTACATTTGACTTTCACGGCTGGCTGGGATAAAGTCCAATCTGGACGTCCAATTTTCGATGACTTTTTCCAACATTTGTGGTATATCGGCAATAACATGGCGAATGTTGTCTTCCAAATGGTCAAGCGCTTGTGGCTTATCCGCATAGACCAATTACTTTACAAGACCTCACAGAAAATAGTCTAGCGGTGTTAAATCACAAGATCTTGGAGGCCAATTCACAGGTCCAAAACGTGAAATTAGGCGGTCCCCAAACGTGTCTTTCAATAAATCGATTGTGGCGATTGTCTTGTTGGAACTACAGCTCCTGGCCATCAGAATTGAAAAAGTAAGTAATGCAGGCTTCATACCGATCACCATGGCGGATGGACTCATTCGGGTCTTCCTCAATACTACGCTCTTCAGTAGTAATAGCTTCTTCTGTACGCACCGTACGGCCGGCGTCTGTGGGGATGCGAGTTATCAATTAGAGTAAACGTGGTGCGAAAACGTTCCATGGTTAATCGAGCAGTTAATCTGATGGATGATTTTGTCGACGATAATGCGCGATACGTATTCCGCACAGACCATTATTTTCGAAATAAAATTGTACAATTTGCAAGCGTTGTTCAGGCGTGAGTCTGTTCATGATGAAACCAAACCAAACTGAGAATAAATCACTTGACAGTTGTTAAATCGGTCGCCGTCTTGAAAAGTAATGCCAACTTAAAGTTCTAAACCTCGAAAAAAAAACACCCGTTAAAAACGAAATAGTTAAGTTGCATGAACCATGTACATTGTACATAGGAGTTAAAACAGCTATTAAGGAGCGGTTCTTTCCTGGACCTTTTGCTGTACGATACCAGACTGACAATAACGGACAAAGTGGGTAATCACCCTCGAAACTGCTTACAGACAATCGAGTACGACAGTGATCACTGTGGCTTGGCTGCTGTAATTCAGATTCCGAACGAGCGCGTGGAGTTGGATGAATACGTTCCAACGTATTCTTACAATTACAGTAAGATGCGCTGGCCTCGTTTCACCAACGCCCTAGCGAGAGAACTCCGTTCGAGTGACATAGCCCCACCAAGTAACAGAAACCTAACGAACAACGAAATCGACCAACATCTACAACAGATGGACGAAATTATAAAACGAACAATGGAAGGGACAATACCGAAATACAAGGAACGCGACCAAAACGACGTCTACAGAAACGCGACTATAGACGCACTTCACAGACATAAAAGTGGACTACTGACAAGACTGAAAAACTTGTACAGACGCTTCACAGACCCACATGACCTGGAGATTAGGGCGCTGAAGTCGTCGATCAAAAACGTAAATCAGCTGATCAAAGAAAATTACAGACTATCTATCAATTTGTTTTGGGACAACAAAATTCGGGCCGTTAATTCTAGCGACCCGAGTATGTTTCCCCAAATCAATAAGATATTTAGAAAAAATAATCAGAACGACCTTCCGTGCCTGAAACTCCAGAGAACTATAGAGAACAGAGACGTACTCCTGATAGCGCAAATTGATCCTGAGGAAGCCGTCTTGGACGATGACTTCTTTGTGATTGAAGATCCGCAGGAGAAAGTGGAGACAGTTGGTGCTGCTTTCCAGCAAGTGTATAAGGTGAATACTTGCACTCGGCCGAACCACGACCTGGAGAACAGAGCTTTACTCCATCACTTCTACCTGAGGAATGATATTTCGCATTGGCGATCCGAGAACCGTGGTTTTACCCGGTTTGATGACGATTTCTTAGCAAACGCTATAATCGCCGAACGAACGGGCGCTAGTCCCTTGCTCATCACGAAGGTAGAACTCCAGCTTATCTTCGATTCAATAAAGAATAAGAAGTCAGCAGGTGTCGACGGTATATCCAACATTGTTCTAAGACACTTACCGATTGAGGCAATAGACATATACACCACTCTGTTCAACAACGCGCTGAATAATGCATATTATCCAGAGCGTTGGGAGACAGCTGTGGTTCATCCTCTCCCGAAAAAGGGAAAGGACAACTCCAATCCGTCAAATCTTCGGTCAATAAGTCTTCTTCCAAGCATCAGCAAGGTATTCGAAAAGGTAGTCAATAGGGCTCTGAATGAGTGGGCTGCGGACAACAAAATAATTCCGGATAACCAGTTCGGGTTCAAGGCGGGACATGACACTATTCATGCCGCGTCTAAGCTCGTTTCTGATATCCAATGGAATAAGTCCAAGAAACAATGCACGGGTGCTGTTCTGGTTGATTTAGAGAAGGCCTTCGACACCGTATGGTTAGAAGGTTTGTACCTAAAACTCACCAGACTAGGCATCAGTAAACCATTATTGTATATGCTTTATGATATGCTCAACGGTAGGAAGTTTGTCGTCAAAAGTGGCAATGTAACTTCTACCACCACCTTTGAAATCAAAAACGGTCTTCAACAGGGAGCGGTGAACTCGCCGATCCTCTTCAGCATTTACACCAGCGATCTGATAGGTAGCCTCACCCAGGCAATTGCGTATGCCGACGACCTGATTGCGTACAGAACTGCCCCAAAGGTCGAAGTCATTAGAACTCTCTTGCAACGTGATTTCGAGAAGATTCAGCGATACTGCGATGACTGGAAACTGAAAATAAATGTCCAGAAATGCGAGACAATTCTGTTCCGGACCCCGTTGGCTGGGGCCACGAGGGATACGCGCAAGAATTGGCGCAAGATGGTCATCGTTGGGCCTCACGGACAGCGATTAACGAGCAAAAGTGAAGTGAAGTACCTCGGTATCTGGTTGGACCAGTATCTGTATTTCGACAGACATATAGATGCTGCTCTGACTAAGGCCAGATTAGCCTTCGCTCTGACGAAACGGCTGTTTTGCAGCAGTCGGCTTGACCCCAGAGTGAAGGTTATTTGCAACATGGCCCTCATACGGCCGATGATCGTTTATGGCTGTCCAGTGTGGTTCAACGTTGCACCATCTCAAATGGAGAAGATTCGGGTGTTCGAGAGGCAGTGTCTTCGGCGCTGCCTCGGTTTGTATAGGACACCGGAATCTTCTTATGTACATTACTATTCTAACGAGGTTCTGTACAACGAGGCTCGGATCAACAGAATTGACAATTTCGTGATAAAACTTGTTCGGGGTCACATTGCGAGAGCTATGACTTCGGCGAATAATTTGATCTTTGGGGCGTTCTATCCGAACGACGAATATTTTGATAGTGCACGCTCGAGCGGCTTCATTCCACCAGAGGCATTCCTCCATTTAGATAAATGCGGTCTGATACAGGACAGATTGGCGATCCCGCTAATCTACCACGTCAGGCGGAGAACCGTCGATCGGCGGCTTCTTTACCATCGCGACGTCCTCGCACAGAACGGAGCAGAGTTCCTTCGGTTCAGTAGGGCTGTGTCCGAACGGGACCGAATCGATAGGGTGAAGCAGGAGCACCAGTTCTGGTGGCTTCAGTCAGCACTTGATAATGGGTAATCGGGGTGGGGTTTTGAGCCTTGGCCGGCTTGCATACTTGTTTTAGTCTAAGGGTTTTGGGTTTAGGTTTAAGTAGAGTAGGCATGGTGGCACATTCAAGAACAACGATAACAAATATAAAATAAAAATACAAAAAAAGAAAAAAGAAATAAAACGAATAAAAAAAAAGATTATACAAAAAGTGAAATAAAAAAAAAATGATAGATTTGCTGCTGTGGCTGTTCTAGTTTTAAGTAGTTGTTAGGTAGAATAGGTAGTTTTAGTTAATTTTAAGTTTTATTTTTTAAGGACCTAATTGTTAAGTAGCAAGTAAGAAACACACAAAATCGATATGGAGTTAGTTTTTTTTTTTTTTTTTTTAATTTTCTAACATGAAAACAATATAAAATAAAAAAACAGTTCATAGGCCGAAAGGCATTACTTTTAAGACGATCATGAATTTCTTAGAGCGCCCGGTTGGGGCCAGTAAGTTTAATATAAGATTTTAGATAATAAGCTAGTTGAATTCATTGTCTAGTATTAAGTAGTCATAAGTGAATTGAATAAAATGAATTTTGGAAAAAAAAGCTATTAAAAAAAAAATTAAAAAAATAATTGTACCTACTCTATCGTAAGTTTACAGAAATATCATTCCTTTTAACTTATTAAAAATTTCTTAAAATAACGTTTTAATAGTTCCAAACAAATAAAAATTCGGAAATATCCATTTTCTTCTTTTTACGGAGTTTACAAAACGTTCAAAACGAGAATATTCACTAATTATATTCTGTAAGTCATGTAGGTTCCATGAATATCGAAGTTCCGCTAAATATGAACATTCACAAAATTTTGAATTATTGCTTTTTTTTTGACGTCATAGTTACATCAAGAAAAAAAAGGGCAAACAAAAATTGAAAAATGTGGAAATTAATAAAAACAAGCCAATGCCAGAGGGAAGTCTCATAAAAATAGGAAAGAAAACAAATTAATAAAACTAAAAAAAAGTAGAACAAAACACAAATCTCTCTCAACACATTACATAGAAATAGGCGAATATAAGCCGTTACAAGTCACGTCAGTGAAATGACTTTCCCTAAATTAATCTCTGAGGCATGCTGTTTTATGCCGCTTTGAGTAATGATGTCTTAACATTCGCCATGACCCAGTGGGATATCGTCCTAAAGGTCCTTTTTCACTGTGTGTTTTTTTTTAACAAAATGAAAGAAAAAAACCAAATAACAAATGCCCAAAACAAAAAAGGGGCAAAAAGACGCATAGAGCGCAGGTATTGCTCAAGCTTGTGATGAAAAATTATTACTCGAACGTCAATTAATCCTCGCGTTTTGGTTGAACCGACAGCAATTTTCGGGATTTAGTGTTTGTTGTGTTTGTAATTTTATGTTAAAATTTTTTCCACCCTTTGCCTTAACATTGAAGTTAAAAATATTTTTTCCTTTCCTTTTTTTTATTTATTACGTTTTTTTTTTGTTTTGCTGCTTTTTAACTGTTTCGGGTTATTTTTTGTGTTTTCTATTGCCTATTGCGTACAATTTAGCCGATATTGTAAGCATTTACTTTTCCATTCTTCGACACCCCTTCCTGAGCGGTAAAGGTATCCAACAACCACCCGTCAAGGATCACCATAGCTGAATGCTAAATCGGTTTTAATAAAGACCTCTCTTTTGTAAAAATACCGCCTTGCAGGGTTGATTTATAATTGACAGGGAAAAAAATGAACACGCCACAGGGAGGCCGTCATCGTTTTTATTATGTGCTTGTGCAGTTTTTTTTTGGCGGTGTGGCGAAGTAATAAAATAAAGCTTGAATTCTTAAATATTATGAAAGTAAATCTCAGTAGTTGCAACCAAAAATAAATTGTCTTTGGGAAGGGTTCTTTTTGCAAATAGTAAAAACTAACACCCTGATTAAAGATTTGAAAATGGGGGAAAATATCATTAAATTCTGCTTTTGGCTACAAATTATCAGCCCTGCTGAATTAAAACGATATACAAAAATAATACAAAATATAACCAGGTACCTAGGTTCTTTAAACCATTTTAGTTCTTGTAGAGTGCAGTGACCTCAACTTGAAAAGTTCGAGTTTCAGTAGAGATCAAAGAGAGATTTCCTCTCTCTATATTTCGTGCATTATATGAGGATGAGGAAACACAACAGTCAACATCATCATTGACCTAATGTCAAAGTGCGTAGAAGGTAAGCCTTTTAAAATGATAGTGTGGGAACCGATAAATTAAAAAATTCCGATAACATTTACAATACTTGTTGCTATTCAAGTAATAGCGGTGGGAGAACTACTTCTAAACTTTTCATCAAAAATTACCAGGGAATTATAAAATATCAGAAAAACTAAAACTATAAAAAAAATATGAGTAATGTATGTAGGTGTCTCAATAGACGTAAGTCTATTAAGACAATCTGCACTGTTTGTGAAAGAAAAAGACTTTTTTTCGACGAGACATTGCTCTAAAGGATATTCCATTATGGACTTCCGAACTTTGACGTTTGATCTTGACATCTTATTGAAGGTTTATCTGTAAAATTATCTGTCTTTAATTCAGCTTGTTTTCTTGTGATCACTTTGGACGGATATAGTGTTTAACAACAAATGCAGATCCTAAAATTGTTTTATCAAAATGGGTGTTTTGTTCGGGTCAATACATCGTCACAATCGTCCAGTAAACAATGAACCAACACTCGTTCGTCATACGAAAATCAATATCGCTGGCTTTATTTGCCACATTTTGTTTGATCAAATTTCAAAGATAAGAAGCGTTGGATGAAAGATTTTTAGTTCGCCTATGGACGTTTTCAAATTCTGCTTGAAATTGACCAAGAAATGATATGTGTCGATTTGAAGTTCTTTGGTTATTGATTATGTTGAAAATAGGCTCTTGCGTATGTTGTAACTTGTAAGTCTGAAAATTGATATGTTGTCATACTTAAAGATTTATTGATTTTCAGCTTCGGACAACGCAAGCCAAGATCTTAGAGTTGTTCCCAGACTAATGTGTCTTTAATGGGTACAGATGGATATACTCTTATCTTAATGCTATCGTTTCTTTTTTTGCGCTAGACTGTTTACAAGCAGATATTCAGCGCTTCGCTTTGTTTTTTTTTCGATTTCCTTTCACACATGTTCTTCAATCGTTGTTGAAGGGCATACACAGCTTTTTCGACTGAAAGTCGCATTGTAGTCCTTAGCTATTGGGTTGCTGACAGTGCTACTACATGGACTCTATAGAGTCAAAATGGACTCGTTTTTTCGCAAAACAAAAATTGGTATAATTACCAAAAATTTAGTGTTTTTTTTGTAAATGACTCGTTTTTCAAGCTTCTTGGACTCGAAAATATTTTTCCCAGCGGTAACACTGGTTGCTGGTGGATTCGCTTAAGAGTAAAATCGTCGACTAATTTCATTTCATGCACAATCATATTAGATAAAAGTACAATTTTACTCTGCTGTTCTTACGTTCACTTCCGTATCTACGGGCCTACGGGAAACTTCAAGTTGTTCTTGAGACTTGGCTACTTTATGTTCTGTTCAAAAAGTCTTCTTGGGACATACGAGGGTGGTCCAATATAAACATTTAGGTCAAAGTGACGATTTATTTTTTTAAAATAGTCTCCTTTGTTTCACACGTCTGCAAAATACCTTATCTCGAGTACTGACTGGAGGCTTCGATGACAGCTTTATTCGACTGCAACTTCTCAAATTTCGCCAGCGCCCAAATCTGTAGAATACTGTGGATGTGGCATGCGCCAGCAATTTGGGAAGCGAGTCACCTTACATAACAGCAAAACACTTTTAATTTGGTGTCACTATGCGATCTTTCCAAACACAAGAAATCAAATCACCGATCCAGCTTTTTTTTTCCATTTGTCTAAAATCGGTCAAAACAAAACCAAGTGTCTGATCCAATTGAAATTTCGACAGTAACTGTCTTTGGATATGTATTCCACGATAATAAATTGTTCTAGCGATTACGCTTAGTGCTTGACGTACCACCTTTGTATGGTAACTGAACAATGAGTTGATGTACTCGAACATGAACGGAACAGATGTTCTTCCTCAGAAAAGTTTCTATACGCGTTGTACCGAATCTGCTTCTTTAAATGTTAAAGACCTACTTTTGTTATCCCCACGTTTGCTGAAAGCAACAAAGATTGAGCGCCACAACAAACGATAAAGAAAAGTTAAATTATTATAAAGAAACAACTTTAATCCAAAATAAATTAAAGAATAAAAGAAACTTATTTTGCACAAAAATTTAAGAAAAGTGGTTATTTCTCTTGATCCATAAGACCGCTGTTTATAAAACCTTGCTTTCCGATTACTATGAGGCCATCAGCAGTTCACCTGGAATAATCGTAGTTCGACTTCTGCGTTATAAGGATGAAAAATACTTTAGTCGCACGGAAAACATCCATCATCTAGTTGAATTTATGTTGGGGATTATATTTCTTTACAAGAGGGACAACGGAGACGATGCGATGATGGGGCAAGCATGGATCTAAGAGCTTAAGTTGAATTCAGAAAAATCTTTTTCTTGAGTAAAACAGGGTGATTCCTTATAAAAAACATAAGCGTTTGCAGATTAAAATGAATTTTTCTCTAATTGCTTCTTTAAAATATTGCCAATTAATATCGATGAGCTTCATAGAACAAATTATTAATAGATAGGCACAATTATTTCGCAAAAACGAAAAGCCAATCAGCTTACATTTTATGTAGAAATTAAAGCATCACCCTGTGCGAGTAATTCTTGGTAAAATGAATCGACGAAGAAAATTCAATTCGCATCGACTACATCAAGAACGATATCGGGAATTGTTTATGGCTATAATGTACATAATACCATCTCGACGACATTGCAAAAACATCAGGAGTGGGCAAAAAGCTGGAATCGTTTTATGAGGAAGTAAGGAGCCATTGCAATACCTTTGGATATTCTGTCGTCATCGTTCCTACTTGTAATGGAGGTGAGAGGTGAAATTGTGAAAAAGCACATCCGTTGTATATTTTTGCTTGACTTTTACGGATAAGGATAAGGTGTTAGATGACAGCAAAAATATATGTAGCAAGAAACAAGCAAAATAACGGATATTAAAAAATAAAAACGGATTAAATAGATCAGTTTTTTTTCGATGATTTTTTCTATGGTGGGTGGTCGGTGTGCTTGTATGTCATTTTTAATCTACGGAAGCGTTAAAATGGAAATTGTGACAATCATAAATGCAGGAAGTACGCTATATTGATGGTAGCACTCTCCGCATTGGGATCTTCAAGGTATAGGAAACTATCTGTTTAGCAAATTAAAGAATGATGAAAACCTTTAAGCATTACTGGAGGTTCATGGTAGATTTTTGGAGACAGTTGACTTTTTTTCTCTCTTAAAATATGGAGGAAGTGTTTTGATGAACCGCAGGTACCAGGTCATCAAAAAAAGGGAGGGAGGAAGAATGTTGACCCGCTAACTGGTCTATAAACTCCATAAGCTCCATCCCCATCTTCAAAAAGGCGATCCTATGTCATGCAAAAACTACCAAGGGATAGCTATACATGCCTAATGTTGGTTTCAAAATCTTTCCCAACGTACTGTGTGAGGGTCTTAAGCCCTTCTGCAACACTTTAATCGGCATGAACAGGTGTAGCTTAATGCCACGTAGAACAACGACAGACCAAATACACACACTGGCAGGTGGCCACGGCTCAGAATATAAAGTAGTTGATTGCTAAGCCGAACGCTACGGGTTCAAGCCCCAGCTTCGGCAGCATTCTTTTCTACATAAATCGCCAGCTTATCTGAGGCCACCTCATCAATCTCAGGCCTTGATGGTAGGGGATCAGCAGATACCAAGGCCCCTGGACCGGAATATTTTCTTAATCGAAATCACTTTTTGTTGGTGGTCGGGCCGCTTTCAGACAGAATTTGGCCAATAGGTCTCAATTCGGAAGTATCAGACATCAGAGACGATTTTTTTACAAATCACTAGTCTACTAACAACGTTTTCCGAAGGAGGTGAGTGTGAATTATGTGAAGAAATACAATTCCGTATCAGAAAATATTATTCGATAAGAACATGTCACTTCGTTGCAAAATGGCGCCAAATTGGAAACACTGTTCATGAGAATCCGGGATTTAAAAAGAAAAATTGGCCTGCGTGACATGCATAATTCAGCATTAAGCAAAGAAACAAAATTTCGAAATGACTATAATATTCGTGGTATTCGATGTTTTAACATTTGAGCATTAAGCTTTTTATCTTCGTAAAAAAAATTGGTGGTTGCAATGCTAACATTTCGAAGATCCAAAATTCTTAACACAAAACGCAGTGAAGATTTCCGACTCAATTCATTCGATCCGATTAGAAGAAGAATTATTCTTTCCAGGAGGAACCTCAAATAGTGTAAATAATCATGACTTCTTAACAAATGTCCAAAAATCGATATTCGTTGATCTCAAATCAATCCGATTGAAGAACAGAAAAAAGGACGGAAGATTATTTTGTTATAATCTCACAATATTTCTTAAGTCTTATGGTGTCCTAGAAAATTCCATTAAATCTAACCTAAGCCCTAATTTTAGAAATTTTGGCAAAAAATCTCTAAATATTTTTCTAAGAAAATTGACCTTCAAAACACAAATGCGTTTGGCCTTCATTCCAAGACGTCTCATGAATATACCCCCTGGTGTTTTTAAATCAAGAACGAAAAAAAAAACAAACACCCATAATGAATCCGTGAATGTGTAATGAAATGTCCATGATTTTTCTTTTCATCACAGACTTGACTTTTGAGATTTTAGGATGGGAAAGGTTACGTTTTTGCATACCCAGTGGCGGTATTTTTGGACATTTTTTTGTGTGTCCTGTGTTTTGTTGATCAAAAGTTATTATAATTTTTCATTCATTTTTGGTTTACTTTTTTTTGTCTCTTGGTTAAGTGGATATTTTTGCAAATTTCGGTTGGCCAATACCTATTCTAAAGTCTAAGCCAAACACTGTTGTGTTAGGGAATCAATGAGGAGTCTTCTATCGGCTTTTGCTTGTTTTTTTCATTATTATTATTTTGAGTTTCAAATTTCCGCAAGGCAATAGATTTTTTCCGTGTTTCCTTTTATTCTTTTTCTTTTTGTTGTAAAAGGTTTCTCTTACATTGTTTTTCAAGTTTACAAAAAAAAAGTCTGTCTGTTTGCTGTTTTTCAAAGACGATGGTAGCTCACGGGTAAAGGGGGAGAATTGAATGAGATGCATAAGTAGGTGGTTTCTATGATAATATTTGAATTTCTCGTTGAAGATTTTTCGTTTAAAGTTTTATTGACATGCTATAGATTTGAAAAATTCTTGTTTCTAAATCAATATGGCCTGGGGCCGTTGGCTGTAATATTTGATATGAAAGACTTGCAGAAAGTTTTCCAAGGAAAAGCGCTAGGACGATTGTTTGAAGTTTAATGTAAGCTGTTTTGTCTTTTAATTTTTGTTTGTGTAGACGTTTTTATGCTTGTTTTTAAATAGAATGAGAGGAAAGAAGAAGAGTCCCAGTCCCAGCTTCCACCCGGAAGTAGTAGAGCGAACCAAGTATGATCTGGAAGAATGCAAGCCAATTGACTTCTAGGAGCTTCATATGCTCCGTCTACAAAAAATTAATAAATACAGGGCCGTCTTTACCCTTTTGGGGGCCCTGGGCACTTTTCGAAAATGGGACCCTTGTATATGATTATATAAAAATGTTATGTTGTGTAATAAAGGTATACACAAAAAAATCACATAACTTTGAATTGATATTTATTCTTTTAATTTTTATTAATTCATTAAAAAGATAAATAGTTATTGCAGCATTTAAAACATAAACATAAACAATGTAAGAATAAAAACAAAAAATAATTTGATTTGAGATTAGCAAAATCATTGATCACATCTTCAAAATCGATGCCTCTGAGGATTTTGATTGACATCAGCGACAAACATGTCAACCTTTCTTGAATCATTGTAGTTCTGAGTTCGTTTTTGATACTTTTTAACTTAGAGAAGGAACGTTCCCCACTGCAATTGGTCACCATCATACTTAACAAAATTCTTAGTGCAATTTCAACATTTGGAAATTCATCTTCAATTTTATTAGTTTTTAAAAAATTATAAGGCTCTAGAATGTTGTCAGTTTTTTTCATTTTCGTGTCGACTAATTTTCAAGCAGTCTTTTAAATTCAGGCATTCAGCATGTAGTTCATCTACGTTCACATCTTCGGTGTAAAATTTAGCAAACGATTTGCAGTTCTTATTAAGTCTTCTGAATTCACATTTTTTAATCGAAAAAAAGTCAAAACGTTGGCCAATTTTCGTATGCGAACCTAGTCGCTGTTTCAAATGAACGCTTAGTGTGTCGACAATGGGAAGAAAGGTTTCAATTTTAAATCTTTATTTCCCAGTCAGAATTACTGACGGCTGTGGCAAAAAAAGTTTGGCGTGAGCTTCTACACCTCATCCTTTCAGAAAGGTCCTTTTATTCGGAATCCGGGTATTTTTGTTTGGCTGATGAATCAAAGTTATCAAAATTGTCCCTGAACCCAATTATAAATTCATCTATTGCACTCAGCAAATTTATTGCAACATCCAGGGTAATATTTTGTTTTTGAAGTAAAGTACTTGTTTTATTAATTCTTTGCAATACAGAGTTCCAAAGTTATGTAAGTATGGTAAATTCAAGCTTGGACATTTTTTTGCAAAGACTAAATGCTTCCTCTCTGGCCTCTCGTGCCTGTCCTAAATCATTCGCGATAGACATAAAAGCTTCTTCAATTTCTTGATGACCTTTATATAAGGCGCTTAGTTCATCAGCTCGCGCCGACCATCTTGTTTGAGAAAGACTTTTTAAAACTTTTTTTAGACCTAAATGAGCAGTCAACACACTCCATCGATGAGAAGATATCGAAATAAAGTTATACAATTTTTGAATAATCTCATTGAATGGCCAAAAACAAAAACTCCTTACCTCTTTACCTTGAAATCTTAAAAAATTGAGTGCCGTTCATCCGACGGATAGTTAAATCGCCTATTAATGAGTTACATCGTTGATACAAAGTTGTATGCGCGTAGCAAATATAGAAACACCATTATCTTTATTTTTTCAACAGATACAGTGATATTCAAAATATGTTTTTTTTTGTTTCTGTCAGAAAGCCAACTGCATTGCCACTCAGTTAGTTATTCATATTTCTGTTTTAATTTGAATATAATTTCGCAGGGAATGTGATTTTGATTGTTCAGCAAAGGTTGTTGTTCAGCAAGGAAAGTACGAATTCTGATCATTCTTTATGCATCTAAAATTGTAACGAAATATTTTTTTTTCTTGGAAAAAGATCAATAAAGGTTAAGTGATGTTTCAGCAATTTGGGGGCCCCTGCTGATTGCGGGGCCCTGGGCCTGGGCCCAGTGGGCCCAGTGGTAAAGAGGGGTCTGAATAAATACATCCTCAATCCTGGTTTTGCCACTAGGAGATGGAGATGGACAACAGTATACCATATGTTGAGGTTTTACGAAAATAAAATGCTTTTGCATATAATCTCTACTTAATTTTCAAAAATTTTACTTACTAAGACCGGAAAGAAAAATTCAACTTTTTCTCTTGTATCACTTGAGAATCAAATCATGAACGATTTTTTGTTTTTAATAAATAACAAAGATTTATGAAGAATTTTAATAATACGTTTTTCTTATTATAGATATTATTCTCCAGTTCAATATTTGTCCATGGAAAAGAATGCAATGTCAACGTCCCCCAACAAAAAATAATTTTACGTTGAGACATCAAAAAAATCATATTCAAAGGATTAGAGGATAATATAAAAAAGCCATTCTCTAAACATAAGATTTCGAAAATCCCCAAACGCATAAGCATTTTTGTTTTGTGTCTTACAAAAGAAGGAAAGAATTTCAAAGAATAAATAAATAATAATCCGTTTGAAGAAGAGAGCATCAAGGCAACGGACGAATGGTCCAGAAGGGACAACAGAGAAAAAGAACACGAGAAGACTATTATTGTCATTCAGCTGCTATTCAACGGTAGTCTTGGGAAATGGGAGACTAAATTCATTACGTTTGCTTTTACAATAGGTATAAATTTCATATCGTTTGAAGAGAAAATAAGAAAAAACAAAATTGAAATATTTGAATTCTGCATACAGTCTGAAATTAAGTTATATTCGAGAATTTGTAGTCATAATCAATGGCACGTTTGAGCTTACATTTTTTTTTTTCATAGGCGGACTTTTCACATAAGGTTGCACGAACGTATACAATGTACGACAATGCTCCAGCCAAGAAAGTCTTAACTTCGCAGCCCCCAGATTGGACGCTTTAATCTTTGTTTTAACCGATGGACAAGTGCTAGTCCAATAAGAAGAAAAATAGCAAATTAAATAAGGACAACCTTGGAATTTTGCATTAATTAAAGAATCGTTACGAAATTACTGAAACTTTCCAAATCTTTCCTTAACTCAAATAAAGCATTTAAACATAATTACAAAACTGTAAAAATATGTTAAAGCCTCGTTACCCCAACCTTTATAGTAGTAGTAGATATCCATCATCTCTTTCCACTTCAATTCTGTCGGAATAGAAAATCATCCTCCAAAATCTCCGATTAAATTTTTAATCCAAGGACACTAGGTTACGGATATTTTGCGGTATCCGTAATTAACCGTACCCTGTTCAACCGACTAAAAACACTAATCTGGCCCAACCGAAAAGAGCTTAATTTCGCGTTTTCCAAAATTATTTACATTCAGTTTTTTTTTGTAGGGAAATTCATTTTAAGACGCGCAAAACGCACAAGGTCAAGGGATAAAGTTCCTACTTTGAAATGAATTTAGAAATCTCAAGGTACAATAACCTGAAATGATTACGTTGCGTAGCGTGGATATAAAGTTCACAACAACATCAACTTTATTTATTATGGCGTGTGGCGGAGCAGGTGGTGGATGAAATTATCCTGCTTCCAATGTCCACCACACACCATCAACGCTCCATTCGAAAGAGCGTCCGTCGAACTGAACGGTGCAAAAGTTTGATGAAGTTTATAGCTGTATACAATTATTTCAAGCGAACCAATTTAAGAGATGAATGTTAGGGTGCCCAGAGATTTATCACCCGAAGGCTATATTGCCACACCGTCATCGTCGTCCTTTTTTTGCTTCTTATATGACTTCAGGGCCAGGAACTACGGGTAATTTCACACTGTTTATTCTCTCTGGAGTAGTTCCCTTTGATTTCCTGTCGAAACGCGAACACCGCACTCATCTCCCAGTCCCGTTTCCGCTCTGCTTAAATACTACCATTTTATACACGGTCCAGAACCCATCATCAACTTCAGCATGGAACATGAATCCAGATCCGGGTCCATCACATCCACACGCTCGACTATACCTACCTATACTACCCTGAGAAGGTAACGAGCTTTTCAAATTGCTTGCTTTACAACATTATCGTCAGCAGAAGCTGCTGCTGCTACGTCGCGGTCGTCGGAGAGAGACAGAGAGGACTTCTAAGAAATAGTAGGTAAGACATTAATTCGAGCATGTCTAATGTTCGATTGTTAAATTGATAAAACGGTCCTCTTCTTCTTGATGTGCTTGTATATAGTTCAAAAGATTGAAACGCAAGCCTACGTACAGACAAACTCTTGTAGATCCGAGGATAATACATATAGACTGTGGACGATTATACGTATACCCGATGGCGGAGTAGCGATGTTCTGATGTTCAAGGATGAGTGAATTCTCGCTATATCAGAACCTACTTCTTTTGTGTCTTGTCCTAATCGCTGTCAATAAACTCAGGGTTCTTGTTAATTTTACGATGGTTCGTTAACGAGATGGATAAACATTACTCCAACAGTACAAAATGTAGCCCACATTTTGTGTTGATGAAATAGTCTAGTTGATGGGTGTCCTGCTTCAAGTACCTGCAATATATCATATAATTTGTCAGTGGGGTTTGGGGAGGACATAGCAAATGGCACACACAAAACAGGATATTATTTAGCTAAACCACCTGCATCATTTAAATAAACGAGATACGATTTGTATTGCGGAAACTTTTGAAGAGGACTCACAATCAAAATAGTCAGATACAAGAGATGATGATAACGATAAGAATAAAAATGGAATTGGACTCTAGGACTCTTCATGATTATTTCTTTTTTATATTCTTCTATTTTGTTTGCTCTTTGTGAAGACCATTGGTTTCAAAATCAAAAGAAATCCGGGCATTTAATTTAATGCCGAAACGTAGATTTGATGGCTTTAAAGCAATGAGCCTCAGGAAGTCTATGTCGAAACCTGTTTTTCTTTTGGAATTTTACATTATTTGTTGGCGTCTATACAATTTTAAATGAATGCAATTCACACAGAAATTCTGAGCCCATGTAGTATCCGTGTCTAAGTGTTCGAATCTTACTCCTGCTTTAACTATTTTTACCTCATCTTTCATGGGTAAACACCTCTAACGAAGTACTGACAAAATTATCAAAACTACCTATCATTTCTCACGGAAGAGGGCTTCCGAACTAAGCAATTCAGAATCGGCATAAAATTGTAGGTGTGCTCAGTTCTTTAAGCTTAGGTATTTAAGGAATTGTTGAAAGCGTAAGCATATTGGGTCTTGTCTCTTAGATAGATCTATCGTGCCACCCTATTATTAGTACAATAAAATTATCAATTGACAAAACATTAGAAAAAAGCTTGTTTGCTAAAAGATCTCGAAGAGTATCGTGTCAACAATGATTCCGTAAGTTTTTTAAATACAGCCACTTCAAAATAGCAACGGTAAGAGAGTCTTTCATAAAGGGGGAATTCTCGAAGTATTCAAACAGTAATTCCAACATCTTTACTTTAGGTGACTTACCATCCGTCAAATGAATGAAACCGTTTGAACATTTTTTTTATCCAAAATTGAATAACTGCTTGCTAATACTGATTTGAATGTACATAATAATTCTAAGGTTCTGTGCTCTTACCAGAGGATATGCAATGCTCATATCTATAGCGACAAGCCTGATTGAGGCGCCAACATTGACGCATTAATGCGTGAGATAAAGCCGAAATTTCCATATCTGCAACGTTAACAAGTATAGAATTCCAGACCTTGGATTATGAACATAAAAATGTGACTTCCACAGGGCGCAGCGATACGAAGTTCTCTGTGTGCTTCAGGGAGAGATGCTTCTTGTTTTTATTGCAATATTTCCGATCTCACCTTGCTACAACCTGTAGGTGAATAGCTTCGGGGAGAGCGAGAGTATTTGGTTTAAAAATTCCATAATATCTCCCATTTTAATATTTTCCATATTGACTAGTTACAAAATTAACTAAAGGCGTACAGGGTCGTACGTAGAAACATAAGAACTCGGTCAGAAAGTTCAGTTACTACAATTTTTGTACAATAATAGCTGACCCCGTAAACCTCGCCACCCTCCAAAATAGTAATGTTACACAGATTATATCAAAATGCAGTAATATTTATTTGAATTCAATTGATGATAATGATGATGATGACACACTGTGGCGTATAGCACTTTCTTTTTATTTGTTTGTTTATCATTGGTATTGTGAGTTATGGATAAATGTTTAATTAATTCAATGATTTTTAGTTTCATACCATACACTTATTTTGTATAAGTTGTCTTCAACTTCTGGGTTAAATCCCTTAGAAGAGGCTTGACTTTGATTGTAAAAAATGGCTCGGTAACAGTGTTGATGAATTTGCAGAGCAATGACTGTTGTATTTTGAAGTTTTCAGTAGGCTAGTTTTTTTGCACGCGTATATAGATACGCTTAAAAAAATGTTTGCATGCAAAATGCAACAACAACAAATGTCTATATCCGCTTAGAAAGCGCCGATAATTATTCACGCTTAAGAAATAAGCGGATATAAAAAGAGTGCTTCCATATATCTTTTTCACTGTTTGCGATGAATTTTCAACATATTATGTCAAAACTTCATTTCGAAATTCATTCGAAATTCATTCCATTTTACATACAAGAATACAAGGCTGGTCTGCAGTTGAATGCTTAATCTCAGGGGCGCCAAGCGAAATTTGATTGAATCAAGATTATATCGATTGTACATCAATTTTATTTTTCAATTTCAATTCTTTTTTTGGACTACATGGTGTTTTAACGTTCAAGGTGTACATGCACGATTTTTATAATTTTTTTTATTCTTCGTTACATTTTCTTCATTTTTCATCCTTAATTCGTCATATTTATTGTGCTTTTTCGGGTCGTATTCGAAAGCGCATTCTATGAACAACTTGATCAAGTGTTAAAAAGTACAAGAAATTGTGTAGCGCCTAACAATCACCAACAAAAATAAATCCGCCCCTGAACTCGAGTTTTTGTTTTTTTGACAGATGAAACATTGGACCAATCACAGCTCAGCACATGAGGGAAATTTCAAATTGGCATTTGACGAGTAATGCCAAATTACTTAAACAAAAAAATTGTCGTTTTTTTGTGCACTGTTCATTTTAAGCGTATATGCGCGTGCAAAAAAACACACCTAGTGTCAACATCGATATTTTTTGCAGCTTAGATAGTTCGTAGAAATTATTATTTTTTTTTTTTTATAATCAACGCGCACTCAAGGGATTTTTTTCATTACCCTTTATATGCCAAGAGCACAGTGCTAGCATTAGGGAAAGGATAGGGGATGTAAAAGGAGGTTTCGGTGAACATTGGTTTTGAATTCTTCAATATTACAATGACTGGGGAAGACAGAGTGTGGAAGAGAGTTCCACATTCGGGTAGTACGGCTAAAGAACGATGCTCTGTACTTGACAGTACGTCCGAAGTTGGGCTCGAGGGTGAACTGATGGGCATTCCTGGAGGCGCGAATATTACGGTTGAATGTCTTAAGGGGAGGAATGCAACTCGCTATTTCACTAGAGCATATACCGTTGAAGTATCGGTAAAACAGGGTGAGACATGAGACATTACGCCGATGTTCTAGAGATGTAAATGACTCAACTATGGTATTGTCACCAATCATTTTGAATGCTCTTTTTTGGATACTGTCCAGAAGACTTAAGTAGGTACGTCACTGGAGCACCAGCCCAGACGTGAGAACTGTACTCAAGCTTAGGACGTATGTAGGTTTTGTAGATGGTAGCCAGATCAGAAGGGGAAAAAAATTTCTTGCATCGCCTTAAGAAACCTAAACATCTTGCGGCATTTTTGGCGACATCGCATTTGTGCTCGTTCCACAAGAGGTGGTCAGTGATGCACATACCGAGAATCTCGAGATGTTCGGTCTCATTGATGCAAGTGCCACTCATGGATAGTGGCAAGGGAGGTATATCTCGCTTCGACGATACAAGACAGCATTGAGTTTTCGAAGCATTAAACTCTACGCGATTTTGTATTCCCCATTGTACAATGCTGTTTAAGTCAGAGTTTAATGAGCTTATCATATTTTGCCGTTGCAGTTCCACATCCGAAGAGGAAGGATGTGAGTCTGGAAACGAATATGAAAAGCTAAGGGTACTATCGTCAGCGAAACAATTTATTGGATAA
Source organism: Sphaerophoria taeniata (assembly GCA_943590905.1). Taxonomy (NCBI): domain Eukaryota; kingdom Metazoa; phylum Arthropoda; class Insecta; order Diptera; family Syrphidae; genus Sphaerophoria; species Sphaerophoria taeniata. The sequence continues at coordinate 249,356,155 of OX016540.1, read as the reverse complement.
GACGTAACAGACAAGAGATCATTAATGAAAATGAGGAAGAGGGTCGGAGACAAAACGGAGCCCTGGGGCACACCAGCATTTATGTTGTGGGTTTCAGACTTGAATCCAGTACAACTTGTATTGAACGGTTCGAAAGAAAGTTTCTAATCCAACGAAGGAGGGATTCATCGATAACGAAAGCAAGCTTTTTCGATAAAAGAGCAAGATGCCAGACTTTATCAAATGCCTTTGAAATATCAAGTGCAACAATCTTACTTTCTCCAAAACGATGTAAAGATTTGTTCCACTGTTCGGTGAGATAAACCATCAGATCACCAGTGGACCTGTTGCTGCGAAAGCCGTACTGCCGGTCATTAAGAAGCTTTCGGTCCTCGAGATATTTCTTGAGCTGATACTTTATCAGCGTTTCCATGACCTTAGAAAGAAGGGACGTAAGTGCAATAGGACGATAATTGGAGGGAGAAGAAGATTCGCTTTTTTTTGGGATTGGCTGGACAAATGCTGTTTTCCAACTGCTCGGAACGAGCCCAGAAGAGTGGATAGATGGAAAAGCTTACGCAAGGGTTTTGCCAGCGTGAAAGAACACCTCTTCAGAATAATAGCGGTGATACCATCCGGACCAGTGGATTTATGTATGTTGAGATCTTTTAGGACTCTCGTCACAGCACGAGTGCGGAAGAAGATTTGTCCCATGGAATCATTGACGCGCTCAAGAGCTGGAGGAATCATGACACTCTCTGGCAGCGTAGAATTGGAGGCGAACTGCCTAGCAAAAAGGTTAGCTTTCTCGAGAGATTTAACAACTGGAGTGTCACTGTCAACGAGCGTAGGGACCGAGGAAGAAGAAGAAGAATTCATATTTTTCACAAATGACCCAAAATTCTTACTGCCTTTAGGACATTGCAGTATTTTTTGCCTAAATTTTCAGTTAAAGATCCGGAAGAAGTTATTGAGACCGTCCCAGTTGGCTTTCTCCTATTGCCATACGGTTCTCCTCGGAGTTCTTTCTCTAACTGGATTAGTTTGACACGAGAAATTTGCGGATATGATACTATGGTCTGATCTACCTAGAGGCGTTAATACACAGATAGTGTATTTATCAGGGTCAGACGTAAGGAACAAGTCAAGAGTATTTTCAGCTTGGCCATCAATTTCCGATATTCGAGTAGGCTCAGTTACAAGCTGAGTAAGGTGATTAAACTCAGCAAAGATCTCGGCACACATTCCTTCGGGTGTTGTCGGGCCCGAATGGAGAAGCCATTGAAATCGCCCGTAATAACGATTTCAGTGTGAGGATACAAGGATACAATTCTTTGTATGGAGTCAGACAGAGCGTCAAATTCAAGAGAAGTTGAAGCTCTGTCCAGGTTTGGGCTTCGACAGAGAAAACAGTAGTGAATGATGTGCTTATTGACGGAGAATTTAAACCATATAAAATTAAAAAAAGAGTTGGAGCAACGTCCATATTGAGGCAAGATAACTGATAAGCTACATCACTCCATCGTGGGGAAAGAATAATGGCACTAAGCTATACCCATGAATGAGAAATTCAGTAGGATCGGAATTCTCACCTACTTGGGTTTCACTTAGCGCCAAAACAGCTGGCCTGTTGGATACAGTGTGGATGTATGCAGCCAGAAAATTTATTCGAAGCCCGCGAATATTACAATAATCGACTCTGAAGTCTTCAGTCATTGCAATTTAAAAAAATAAAAACCGAAACAGACGAAGATCTAAGAAAAATTACCCTATGAACAGAAGGTATCTTTTCGAAACAGCGCCCCCGTTAGTGTTATGCCTTAACGGCGACGTGAGTCGATCCGACCCTGGAATTCAAATTGTAATTTCTCTATTCATCCGTTATTGCCGACTCACCATATACTTACATTGCGTGAGCAAAAAAAAAACTCATTACAATGCGATGCATATGGTAAGTCAAGCAACTGTTAAGATCAAGAAGAAGAAAGAAGAAAGGAAGGTACTCACTTGTGCTGTGTTTGGCTATTTTTGTTTTTTATGTACCTAATTTAAAATTGAGTGCTGTGTTGTTTTTTTTTTTTATTATTTTTTTATTGCAATTTTTCTTTTTCTATTGTTGTTTGTTGGTGATTTATTGTGTGTTGCTTTTTTTCGTATATTATCACTGTTATTTTGTTGATTTTTTTGTGGCTATTTCTTTTTTGTGTGGTGTTTTCTTTTTTTATTGTTGGATGTGTTTTTTTTTTTTTTTGTTATTTCTATTGTTTCTATGTTTATTGATTGTTTCTTTTTGTTGAGTTTTGATGTTTTTAATTTGGAACAGACAACGACGCGACGTAACTATTAGACAAAGACGCGACGAAATTAAAAAACGTTGACGGACTAAAGGACGACACACAGCACAGGGGGACCTTCCCCATCGAGATCACACTGACAAAAGATATGATAAAAGAACGCTTATCGGGTCAGCTAGTAGCTGCCGGTAGCCTTCTACCGCTTCTAAACTACCTTCCTATCCATTTTGAGCCAAATCAGTTCAGCCGTTCGTAGAAATTGTTTATATGATAGCACAATGTTTAACGGGCAACCTTGTAGGAAAGGAAGTATCATATACCATGTTTACAAGAGGTATAGAAGAGAGCTTCAAGCTTGCTTAAATAAATTTAAAATATTAGAATAAAAGCCATGGTTCATACGACAAAGCAAAGCGGGATAGGATAGGCCGGTTAAGGAACTATTAGTTTTGGAATTTGATCTAGATATGACCGTTTTTTTTTATTTATAATGGCAGCATTCGCCAACACCTTTATATAACCTCAATAAAGGACTAAAAAGTCACACCCAAAAAATGTAGTAGGGGAAGAATTTCATTGTTGCTCGGAAAATTGCGGACACTAGAATTCCAGATCCCTCCCCAAAAGAAATTAGTCTAAGGTTCATCCTTAATATTCGGGTAATTTTCTATGTTCTTCTGCCCTTACATCAGCTGCTTCTCAATCTTCTTCCCACCTCTCTGCTCTGATCCTGATTTGCGTTTCACTCGGACAGGTATGAAAACCTTACCCTTTCTCTATGCCTTTCTCTTCCGCATACATTTTCATTTTAAATTGTATAATTGCAGGACTTAAGTCTGAATATATGACCCAGGTATAACGGAGGTCTTTTGTGTGCTTTCAGAACCTACAGATACAAAATGGCCAACGTTGTTCCTACAGCTTAAGTGTTTTCTTTTACATCCGGGACACAAGCGAAAACTAACAGGGGCATGGAAGGTTTCCCTTTTTTTTTGGTATGAAAAATGTTTATGCAAATGAGTGCTCATTTGGGTTTCGTAAATGAGAGAAGGGTATTAACATTTTCTAAAATGCCAAAAGTATCTATAGACCTCCAGTTGAAAGGGTATATGGGTTATGGCTTTGAAAGAGATTAAAACAAGAATCGGACTCATTTTTGGTCGTTGGTGTTGAAATGACTTTGGCTTTTATTGTCTGTGTCTTTGAGGAACTATGAGAAGAGTTTTTTAAGTGTGAATTCACCTGAGGAAGGAGCCGAGTAGTGGCGAGAATATGCTTAATTGGTTCACCCGTATACGAGTTTGTGAGTAAAGTTTTTGGGATTGTTAATTCTTATGATTTTTAGTTTAATTACATTTTTGTACTTTACCTTAGTTTATACCTACAATGGGAAACTATACAAGTTTTATGCCTGTTTTGTAAATTGAAAAAGTAATGCTCGTTGTTCCATTAAGAAGTTATTGCAGTTGAAGTTATTTGGCCGAAAATGTTTTCGAAAGAATTTCCTTTTGCTTTATGCGAGTATCATGGAAAAGTATGTCATAAAAGTCCTTGTGGTCAAGGTAGAATATGTGGTTTAAAGGTTTGTTTTATTAACACCTTCACATAAATGTTTATTGTTAATGGGGTATCTCTTAGAATTTATAAATGTTTATCAAACTCAGAACATCTCCCTTTTGACTACAGTGAATAAAATTTCAGGGCGAATAAAAATTCAAAATAGTGGTGTCACTGCTCAATAACTTTGCATAGTTTAAAGTACCAACTTTATGAATTCATTAAAAACACAGGTTTATTTGTACTTAGAAGACCGAGGAACGCATTCTAAAATTTTGTTCATAAAATCTCACAAACTTAAATGCAAATTATTGTCAGTTCAATCTCGCTGGCTAAAATCCTGATATAAAAAAACTTTACGTCATCCCCAAACAGACAGTCGAATAAATGCGTATTCTTGCGAAAAAGTTTTCGGAATGGTTTTTTTTTTTTAAAGAATGAAACTGACATTTTCCCAATTAAATATTATTGTGTTTCTCAAAAAAATCGAAAACCACACACGATTGCAGTAAAAAATTTCAAGAGTTGTAATTATAAAATATTTTTCTATGATCCCTCGAAAACTTCTATACCTAAAAGAAGATGCATTTCCAAAGTAGATTAGCACGACTTCAAGTTCCTTAGGTCAGTAGTATTTTTATTAGCCGACACGAAAATTCGTTTGTGTTACATTTAATGGCAGAAAACAGCGATCCAAAATCCAAAGTTGGGCTTGAAAAATGACAAAAACAAGGCCGGATAATAGTCGATGAAGCCAAATACTACAGAAATAATATGGCAAAGACTTCGTCACATTTTCTAATTTTGGGACATAAAGATTGAAGGAAAATTATTATTTGAATAAAATGGTCGAACTATAAACGGTTTTTTTTTTTGTGATTGAAGATCTGAACTCGAACGATATACGCTTCCAAACAGATGGGTGAACAAGCTACCGAACAACATTAATCACAACTTTATTACGTGAGACGTCCGTCGGCTGCAATCGCAAGAGATCGCCAGATCCTTATCTGATCGAGTGCCAATTAACCGCTTAAGAAGTCCTATGCTGCCAACATCAAGTATTGAAGACCAGTGGCAACATTGCCAGAAAGCAGTAAGAGATGCCACCCCTAATATGTGCCTGGTTTGACGAAGAATGCCGGCAGGCCCATACAGCCAAGCAGGAGGCATACAAAGCTGCGCTGCATAGAAGCACAAGAGCTGCTCGTTAGCTCTGCAAGCAAAAGAGGAGAGAGGAATGCCGGCTTCTCTATAGAAAGAAGAGGGAGCATAAGAAGCGTCAGATCGAGGATGTTGAGAGACTCAACAGCAATAATGAAGTTCAGAGGTTTTATCGGAAGGTAAGACAGCTGGCTCAAGGTCATCGAGCAAGAACCGATGCCTGTAGAGATAAATAAACAAGGGAACATCATAGTAAAATCGAAATCAATGCTGGGGATTTGAAAAGACCACTTCTGTAAACTATATAACGGCGACGATGAACAAAATCGCGCCGTCAGACAGGAGCCTTTCATCGGACACGATGATAGCCAAATATTCCGTAAAAACGGCAATATCACGGCTGAAATACAACAAAACCGCTGTAACAGATGGTGTAGCTGCCAAGTTGTTTAAAGCAGCAGGTGACGATCTAGATAGGAGCATGCACCAAATCATCTGTAAGATGTAATGGGAAGAATGTATGCCCGATGAATGGAACCTCGGCATTGCTGGTCTGATCCTGAAGAAGGGAGATCCTCTAAACTGCGCCAACAACAGAGGAATCAGCCTACATTACATTGCCTACAAGATCCTCTCTGCCGTAATATGTGGACGTCTGAAGCCTTTCGTCAGCAATCTGATTGGTCCTTATCAATGTGGCTTCGGACTAGGAAAGTCCACCGATCAAATTTTCACTTTGCGGCAGATTCAGGAATAAACCTATGATATCCAATACGACACCCACCACCATCGAACTGTCTAAAGCTATGTCTAGTTTTGGCATTCCTGCCAAGATCATTCGCTTGTTCAAAAGGACGATGGAGAACTTACGATGTTCCATCAAGGCTGGCAACGAGGTTACGCGATTTCCTTAATATCGTTTTTGAGAAGATAGTGCAAATCTCCACTGTCAGCACCAGAGCCACTTTCTTCCAAAAGTCTGTTCAACTTCTCCCGTACGCCGATGATGTTGGTATAATGGGAAGAATACAGAGTGATGTCAATGACGGCTTTGTGACAATTATTGAAACAGAAGCGGTTTAGCGGTAAATGAAGGAAAAACGGTGATATGCTGTCTTCGAGAAAGGACACCCAACACCGACGGCTCGGGCAGAACGTCACAATAACAATAACAATAACTTCAAGGTAGTAGCGGAGTTTTACTACTAAGGCTCCGCTATTAATACTGGTAATAACACCAGCCCCGATATCAGACGAAGAGTAACGCTTGCTAATCGCTGTTTTTTTGGAGTAAGAAAGCAGTTGATGCACTATTCCCAAGTTACGTGGAAGTAGAGGAAGGTTGCGCACCCAAGTGGAAGAGGACCTCTATGAACTCGAAGTGCAAAACTGGAGACAGCTAGCTAGGGACCGACCTGTCTAGCGGAGGCTGTTGGTTAAGACCCAAGTCGACAACGGACTGTAGTGCCAACTTAAGTTAGTAAGTAAGTTATTACGTGAGACGCTCGTTTCCTTCTTCACCTCAGTTGATATTCCATTAGGATAGCTAAATCATAAGAAAAAACGTATCTGTCCAAATTTTTGGGGCAAGCCAAAACGTCCCTCCAAAGGCTGTTCCGCCTTCAGAAACAGATACAAGATATGAGAAAATATTATTATTTCGAGAAGATTGCCGGCTGACGAGAACCAGTCTTATAAATATTTTGAAGATATACGGCCAAATGATTCTTCAGTCAATTATCCCAAACAAATAATTACTTTTTTGGCTGTGCTTTTGGCCAGTAACATAAAACTTGTGGTTTAGAACCACAATATTGTTATTTCATCTTTGGTGGATGCTGCCTCTTTCAAAAAACTTGCACAGATTCCGAGAGCATAATTTTTTGTGGAAATGTACACCCATTCAAGGAATCGCTGAAGAGTGCAGTGTAAGCCACTTGGTTTCCCTGAGTTATCTTTACACTAGTTCCACGAACTTATAAATGCAAATTGTTTACAATTCCATTGAATCCGATTCCTCAAAAATCAATAGTATTAAGTTTATGTTCACCGTCAAAACTAATGCTTGACCATTATGTCGTTTACCTACTGTCGCTTTCCGGAGAAAAGCTCAAAACTAAAATTATTTCAACTTCAATTTCTAAGAATCAATTTCGCTCTCGGAATGTTTGCTATGTCCATTTGCACATGAGCAATATGAACACTACAATGCCCTAATGCTAACAATGGCTTATTGAGAATCGAATTGTTAACAGGTTCCGCGTATTGATGGGGAAAAATATTGTAATGCCCTCCAAAGAGGTTTCTTGTTAATAATCGTTCTTTTTTTATGCCGTTCTTGTGTTATAAGTACTTTAATAATTTTCTCGTGTTAGAGACATATTTTGTTTATCCTTTTTTGAAAAATCTTATTTTGTTATGCACTTGCCATACACACGTATCTACCACATACAAAAGTTTGTGCAATATTGATGCATTCAGTTCTGCTTGTACTTCAGACACAGACGAATCCTTAAAGAGCACCAAATAATGAGAAAAAAAAAAACAAAAATTGTATGATGGCGCATGACCTCCAGAACCAAAAGCAAGAATAAAATGAAATCAGGCTAGTGACCTGGTTTTTCTTTCGCTCCCGACCACTAGCGAGTGCTTGTGTGCAGTAAAACGTGTTGGCCTTTGACTTTCAGAGTTGGAAAATTTGCTGTGGTTTCAGCTCTAAGGTGCAATCATATGTTTTGCAGGTAAAAGCAAAAAATAATAATTTCTTAGAGAATTTTTACACAGCAATTTGCATAACTTATTCTTCTCGCTTTTAATAGAAAATAGTGCTGCTTTTAACGGATTCCACACTCACACTTCACCATAGTAGTGAGAAATAAAATAATACATAGGTATGCACATTGCACATACTGAATTCTGAATGCCTTCCAAGGAATAGTAAAGAAAGTTTTCGTACTCAGTATAGTTTGACCATAAAGTTCGTCTAGTAAATTAAAGTTTTTCATTAACAAAGAAGAAAGAACGCATTGCTTTTTACTTGTTCCCTTATGCAGGCACTGGTTTTTAATGTGCATAATCGGTTTTATTGACTTGGTCACAGCGATTGCGCCATCCTGTCGGTACGCTAAAGAACACTCATAGACATGGGGCATTGAAGGGTTTTCAAAGAGTTGAAGGGGTCTCCAAGAAAGATGACTTGATGAAGTACATAAAGCATAAGATGGGTATGTATATGTATTCAAATGAGTTTGAAATTCAAAGTATATTTACTTTGGTCATGTGACATTTTCCTAAAAGATAGAAGATCACTATTGCAATAATGATTAATGAGAGAGTACCTAGTCTCTCAAGGAAAAATGCGAGAGGCAGTGATCTATAGCAAGAAGTAACAAAGTGAAACAATTTGGATGGCTTAGGCTAACAATCCGGGCAAATTGCTTGGAAAAGCTTGTTGCATGAGGCCCTGATCTATTTAAATCTTACAATAAATTGATCCCATATCAGTTGCATTGGAAAGGCAAAGGTTCCATCCCTCTTGTTGTCCTATAATTTGAGCAATAACTCTCTCAACTCAACTCTACAACAGATTCGTTTCTGATGAAATGTCTTTCTTAACCTCCTTTGGTTTTGAGGTGTTTGCTGAGACATCGTTTCATCCATAAAAACTGACTGCTTGGTGTGCTTTGTTGTCTGGTGGGGAATTGCTCCGTAGAGTCACCACTGTGGACCCATGATCACTGACTTTTTTGTATACCAACTGGACAATCATGAAATCATGATGTCCTGTGCTGTGGTTTCACCAAGATGGCGAAAGATGTCACACAGATTATCCCACAACTCATCTACATTCAGGAAACGTTTCATATTCCAATAGTTTGTGATGCGTGATTTCTAAGTGTGAGGTGTGCTCAGTCTGTTCAGGGTGTTCTCGAGTAAGCACTAAAAGTCGAGTTGAAGACTCAAACCAAATAGCACAACCAACGCTCAGACGAGCTATATAGGTGTCCAGCCTACTGAATTTCGCCAAGTTTTTTTTGTCATTAAATCTACTTCGCGGAAGATTTGATATAAGCTCCGAATTCTTCATTTCTGACAAACGGGGTCAACTTTTCTCTCGAACGCGAGTTCAGAGTGCTTTTGATGGTTAAGTACAAAAGTATCGGGTCCGTTTTAAGACTATGGTCTTATATACAGCAGCAGTTTCGAAGTAATGTCAGACTTTTTGGATTTAAAGAGCCAATAATTGGGTGCATTTGGTGACGATAGTCCCCTGACCTAGGTATGTTCTAGAGTCACGGATTGCTTTCTCGAACTCCATGTTGAAGAGGAAGCAGGTCCATCCAGTTGTAGGAGTCCATCGAAAATGTGACACTCGATATTTTTTTCAATAGATTTCGTTTAGTAGGACTGAAGAGAGGGCTTGAAAGAATTTCGACGATTGGATTGTTTTATTCGGTATTTTCGGTTTTTGTTTTCTCTTTTTTTTCGGTGGTTTCCAAGGGCGGATCAGCGTAGGTTATTTATCGAGGCGCTCTCTGGACCGCTCCTGAATTCTGCCAAACAAAATAAATTAAGTGTAACGTTTCGCTACAAGTATCACGTTACGGGCCCCAAAATTCAATTGTTAATGAAAAAGGCATCTTTTTTTATCTAATTTAGGCATTTTTTTCGGCTAAAGTGGTTGGCAACGCTGGCGCTGTGGCGCGAATTAGTCTTAAAGACCGTGCTATTTAACGCCGCTTGACTATTTTTTGGAGGATCGCTGGTCTACGCCAGTAAGCCAGAAACGATTGTCCACTGTAGGGACAACATTTGCCGCGTTTTTATCGATATGCGGCCACAAATATTGGAAAAATTCATCGAAAATTGGACCTCCAGATTATTTTTCGCCCGCAGTGGTCATATGCAAGAAATCATATTTAAGTTATTAGGCCAGAATAACTATTATTCCTTCGAATAAAGTAAATTTCATGTCAATTTAAGAGTTTTTTTATACGATTCAACGTTCAAGACCTACTTCTTAAAATAACACCCTTTATAGTTTGTAAAAAAGGGGACACAACATATTTGTTTCTATCGTTATCTCTTTCAATTTTGTATGTTTACAAAAATTCTAACATCTTTATAAACGCAAATATCTGCTTCAATGTTGAATTATCATAATTCCTTTTTTTCCGTTTTTCTCTTTCAGTATCCACAGTTGCCGTTGAGGCCGTTCTGGGTCGGACAGCATCCCTGCCTTGTGACATTGAGCCAGAAGCAAAGGATGACAGAGTTTATATGGTTCTGTGGTTTAGGGAGAGCGCCGGCAAACCACTTTACAGGTAAATTAGAAAATTTTCAATTTAGCATTTTTTTTAACCAGAGATTTTATAACTAAGTCCCATATGCATACAAAAGTCGTCGACAAAGGTAAGGTCGCTATTTTCCAACATTTCACCCACTATAGCGTCAGTTTTAATCGAAAGAGTGAAAATAGGTGGATAGGATGGAAGAGGCATATCCAGTTGTAATTGCAGCATGTCGGGCTTTCTTTGAATATGTTGCAATTCTGTTGTCGCTGCATGCGCCCTACAATGATGCAGAATCAATGTGAATGCTCTGCTAATCGGTGCAACGATGTATCTATAGATGTTTGTTAGTGTTTTCTTTTTTGCACAATTTTATAACCTCATCATCATTATCATCATCAGAGTAGTACCTACATTGAAACCGAACATAGACCAGAGAAGTGGTCAAGGCTATAGTGGAGTAAGTAGATTAGAGCAGTGGTCAACTGGAACAAGATGCTAATGATGAATGCTCTGGTTTGACAGAGAAACCTCTTTTGGTTTTTGAGCTCTGCAAACCATTTGTTAGATCCTGGCAGCGACAGTAGACGAAGGCCAACCATTATGCTTGGTCGGATGTATTTCATATTTTGATAGCCAGTTGGGTATGAATTTTGTTTAAAGTGATTTCGTTTTGGATAACAAGATTTTTGTTGAAATAACTTTAAGCCTGACAAACTCCTTCTGTTTACATGACATTAGCGCAGAATATTATAGCTTTTAAGTGGAAATTGATGCAAAACTTGACTCTATTTCATTGTTTCTCTTAAACTTTTTAATTACATCTAGTAAGACATAATGAAGAAGTGAAAACTGTGCGTGTGTGATTATTGAAACTTCTACAGACTACACTTTAAAAAGATCATCAGTGCCCTGTCTGGTCTTCCAACTTCAATGGAACTTATTTCTGATGAAACTTGCTAAGTGAAAACAAAAACTTTCTTTCTCTTTTTGTAGAGCTTTTTAACGAAGCAATCACCGGAAAATATTTAGATTTAAACACAATTCTTCTTACTTCAACAAAAAAAGAAAAAACCAAATTCATCTTACACAAAACCAAAACGAAGTCAGTCCTGCAGAGTAAGGAGTAAGCAAAAATACAAATTAATAGTGTTATGTACTTCTCTTGAGATATCATGAACGATGTAAAATTGCTTCTAAGCACGCAAATCGCGAAAACCAGCAAAAGGACGCTAAATCAGCAGTGGGTCAAATTTCCACCGACTCGACTTGGTCGAAAAAAAAGATTTAACTACCATTTCGTGATTGTGGTAACATTAAGATACCGGCAAGTTCAATTTGGTCTTTCTTTGAAGGTATCTTTTTTGCTTGTGTCAATTTTATTTTTTTGTAAGGGTGAGGACAGGACGTTAGCTGAATTCCAACAATTTCCACACAAAGGTGTTATTTATTTGCTGATATGTTGACAGTAGTAGTGGAAATTCCTAAAATGTGCAATGAGGGAAAACGTTTGCATTCCGCAGTTGTTTTGTTTTTGGGAAATAATAAAAAGGGCATCGCCAGGAATGTTTCGGTATCATTCCTTGCTTTCATTTTCAAAGAAAGAGAAATTTATGCAGTTGTCTTGGTAAACGTTTGTTTAGGAATAGAATTTCTTTAAATGAATTTTAATGACTTTTCGAGGAATCATAAAGATGTTTTTTTGTATAGCAAATATAACAGGCTGAATGAAAGCTACGAGTACACTACCTACCAATTGATTTCGTTTAAGCTACTGTAGCCCTTGATACTAAAATTTTAAAATCGAAGATAAGCTCATTAAATTATGAGCTTGACAGCATCAAAAATTGGGGAAAGCCACTGCCTGCACAATACCACTTCTAACAACGGATTAAGGCTGATTGATTTTGCTGCGGGGCAAAATATTGATATAGCAAGCACGTGGTGTCCACATCTCAATTCCATAAAGGAACATTGAGATCTCCTGATCAATCAACTATCAACCAAATTAGTCACATTGCGATCGACGGAGCCAGTATCGACTCGTACCACCACCTCGTCATAGCCGAGGTAAAAAATACCTTGACAACGACCAAACATCGACATCGGATGGCTGCAATAGCAAGAAATAGCTAGATCCTTCTCTGATCGTGTGTCAAGTAACCTAAATGAGTTTCTTGCCGCCAACAACAAGTCGTCAATCGTGTGTCAAGTAACCTAAATGAGTTCTTTGCCGCCAACAACAAGTATCACGAACCAGTGACAACATTCCCAGGAGGCAGTTAGAGATGCAGCCTCTATTGTGCTAGGTTTCACAAAACCACCAAAGCAAGACCCCTGGTTTGACGCAGAATGTAGGCAGGTGCATGCTGCCAAGCAGGCGGCATACAAAGCGGGGCTGTATAGAAGGACAAGAGCTTCACGTTAGCTCTACGAGTAAAGGGGAGAGAGGAACACCGGCATCTCAGGAGAAAAAAGAGAGAACACGAGAAACGTTAGGTCGAGGAAGTTGAGAGAGCCAACAGCAGGAAGTTTTCACCGGTACAAGGTACAACAACTGGCTCAATTTCATCGAGCAAAAAATGATGTCTGCAGAGATGAGCAGGGGAACATTACAGTAGTATAGCAGTCGATGCTGAAGATTTTGAAAGACCACTTTTGTAGACTTTAAAACAAAAACGGCCAAGACGAACAAAATCCCGGTATCAGACAGGAGCCATTCAAAGGACACAACGATAGCCAACAATTCCGTGAACCCGACCTAGAAAAATTTTAATCGGCAATATCGCGACTAAATCCAACAAAGCCACTGGAGCAGATGGTCTAGCATCCGAGCTGTTCAAACTTCAAATCAGCAGATTTAGTCAGAAGAATAGATGCAAGATGAATGGAACCTCAGTTTTGTTCGCTCGATCCTGAAGAAAGGAGATCCACTAAATTTCGCAAACGACTTAGGACTAAGCCTACTTAACATCTTTAAGGATCCTCTCTGCCGTAATATGTGAACGTCGCCAACAATCTAATTAGTCCTTATCAATGTGGCTCCAGACCAGGAAAGCCGTTGCGGCAGATCCTGGAAAAACCTATGAACTGATTTTATAAAGCCGTGTATGACAGAACTCACGTTACTCCATCAAGGCTAGCAACGAGCTTACGGAATCGTACGATGTCAAAAAAAAATTCAGACAAGGCGATGCACTGTCATGGGATTGCTTGACATCGTGCTTGAGAAGCACCGTCAACATCAATGGCACTATCTTCAAAAGTTTGTTCAAATTTGAACGGGAAGAACACATCGTGATGCCAAAGGCACCTTTGTGAGAATTGAGGCAGGAGTGGTAATAGTGGACTAAGTTTACCGCTAAACTAAGGGCAAAACAAAATATATGTTGTCTTCGACGAAGTACCGAGTACAGCAATGGTTAGGACAGAACGGCACAATAGACACCAATAACTTCGAGATACATAGTAGAGGATTTTGTCTATCTAGGCTCCGCAATTAAGACGGATAATAACACCAGCGCGATGAGACGAAAAATTACTCTTGCTAATCGCTTTTTCTTTGGGCTAAGAAAACAATTGAGTGAAAAGCCCATTGTCGATCAACCAAAGTCCTGCTATATGTTGCAGAAACATGGACACCGACGAAATCGGATGAAAGTTCTTCGAGATATCTATGGCCTCGTGTACATTAATGAGGAATGGAGAAAAAGATTCAACAGCGAACCTTACGGGTTTTTCAATGACACGGACTTAGCCAAAAGAGTCAAGGTCCAGTGACTCAGATGGCTTTATCATATAGAGTGGACATGAACACCAATGTACCATCCCGGCAAGCCTTCGAAACCATTCCGGATGACGAACAAGTAGAAGAAGACCGTGACTCAGGTTTCGCACTTAAGTGGAAGAGAACCTCAATCAACTTGAATTGCAACACTGTTGACGGAGTTTGTGATTTGAGGCTCAAGTAAACAACAGACTGTAGCGCCATTTAAGTCAGCAAGTTAGTTCCTTCGTTTTTTAGCCGTAAAACATGAATGTGGAACTGTTAAGATCACTCTGCCTTTCCAGGTAACCGACCATCTCTTAAACCATCTTCGAATTGAAGAAAAAACCACCCCACCCGGCGAAAAAAGTGCTCTGTCATAATGAAAAAGCTCCATCTCACACCTTCGCCAACGCGACTACCAAATTTTCCGAATTGGGCTACGGGCTGCTGTCCAACTCACCGTATTCTCCAAATTTGGCTCTATGCATATTATTAATGTTTCCAAAGTCAATGGCGGCTTGGAGCTCTATTTTGCAGACCTCAAGAATTTGAAAAGTTAATTTCACTTAGATAACGTACGTATGTGGAAAAATTTAAACGATCCGTCCATAATGTAGGTAATGACAAGTTATGAGGAAATCTACATCATTCTGCTATGGCCAACCATCTATGACTTACCGGGCGCTATCAAAAAGGAGATATTGCAGAGCAAATCATCCTTCTTCATCTTCCGGGAAGATTCAAATAATGGTCGATGGCCTTATATCTGACGTGCCTTGACGAACTTAAGGCTAATAAGATATTTTGGAAGAAAATAGAATGTGTTTTTTGGTTCTTCACCTGTATCGCCGTGCATAAGAACATAAGAAGAATGATGATACATATATAATACTTGACTTCACTTTAAATTAAAATAAAATAACGAGAACTTCCCGCATTGAAAATGCATGAAATCAATCAGTTTCACTAAAGTATGTTAATGTTATATAACTTTTCAATTCTAATTTATTCGATACTGAAAGAAGATCTTAACCTTTAATCTTTTCGTACCTAAACAAAATAAACTCGCCCTCCGCTATTCTATAATTTTGATTTAAAATGCAGAATTCACTTTATTCCACTGTCTGTTTTGTACACTTAAAAAGGCTATCAGATCATTTAACATATCTTGTAAAAAAATTTATAAAGGTCCTCAACTTTTTGTTCACTTTTTCCTTCTATTTAAATAAACATCAAATAACCCTTACTTGAAATAAAAAGTCAACACATTCACTTTGTATTTTTTGATTAAGAAACACAAATTTTCTTAAGATGAAAAAAAAGACGTTTGCCTTTTATATTGCCTTATCATGCCATTCACTTAAATTGTTCATTAAGAAAAAAAAGGAACCAAGAAAAACAGTCCACAATAAAGAATAAACACCAAGACGCTCATTGATTTCCTTTCAAAAGAAAAACAAGAAATGTGCCGTACCTTCTTTTGACCAGAACAGAAAAGAAACCTTCCGAAGGACATGGCCGAAAAAAAATATCTCCGCTTGCGGCCTAATGCCCAATAATAAACAATACCCAGCGATTTACAGGGAAGTGTCATCGTTGTCATTTGGCTCTTAAATGAAATTTAGTGAATGAATGAATACAAAAAAAAAGAAAAACATTCAAGGGATAAAGGAATCAAGTGATCCTCCTGGTTTCTTGCACTCTCAATTTTTTGTTTTCTTCAATTTAGAGTCTTAGAGATAAGGTATTACACTTTTGAGCTGTTTTTGTTTTTCATTTTTTCCATTTGGCCGTTTTGGCGCAGTTTTGGATGAAAGATAAAATAAATAATTTTTTTCCATCTCGATTTTTTATGATATTTTATTTTATTTATTTATTTATTTTTCTGGAGAGAGGGAGCAACAAAGGAAGAAGGACACATAAATATTTATGACTTTCGAGGACAACTCAAATAATATGAACACTTTTTTCTGCGTTCTGCTTTCGTCGTCTTTTTTCTTTTGTTATCCTTAAATCATGTGAATTGAAAAAAATATGGGGTACGAAACAAGAAGAATGTTTCTGCTGTACACATTTTGTGGGCTGCTTGGGGGCGAACGTGAAAGTACAATGCAATGTCGAAACATACTTAGGTATACCTACATACATAGTGTTATGATCCAAATAATGATGTTTCTTCCTTTTGTATGGAGAAGGAGGGCATTCAGGTGAGGCAAGGTGTTTTTGTTTGTTTTCATTTTTTTTTGCAATTACGAATTCCGGAGGGACGACTGTAAGCTTCCCCGAAGCTATAAGATGAAAATTCAATTTTCACAAAGGCGCATAAGCATAAGGCGAGGAATTTGATTTGAAAAATGTCAAACTAGCAAAATGGATGGGAATACAGTATGTACGGCAAAAATAACTAGTAGACAGATAATTCCATAACTGAAAATTTTCACTTCATTCGTTTTTTTTTTTTTTTTAGTTTAACATAGGTACTGCATGCATTCGCTTTGGTGCATTAAAGTGGTTCATATTATACAAGCAGTACACAATTTTTTTTTTCAAGCATAGGTACTTTTAAAATAAAAAAGGGAAAACATGGCCTTAAATTACTTTTTGTTACCCGTGGTGTTATTTGCAACACAAAATTCGTAGCTAAAGAGTTTATTTTTTTGGGTTCAACTACACCCTCGCAATATGATTCCCCGCACCATAGATTTGTCGAAAAAGGTTCATTGTTCAATTTGTACCGGGTCAGCAACATAAAATATTTTTCGGCAAAACAAAAATGGTAACAGAATGGGGAAGACTTACTTCTGCTTTCTGAATTCCTTTTTGTTGGTTTCATTTTCTTTTTCTTGTAATATGTGGGACGTGAAAAGTTCCATTAAAATGAAAACTGATGGTCTGTAAGGCGTTCCAAATACAAAACTTCCTGAAGCCGTATGTACAATCTTGTAAACGGTTGGAATATGTGAAAGCTCCAAATGCGGTGTCAACGTTTTCATCAACACTTAAATAAATTGTTTGAAATCAAGGCTCAAAGAACGGGACAAAAGTAAACAGTTTTAAGAACATTCAATTTTACATGCCATAGAGGTTGGCTATGGAAGAGGTGCCTCTAAACTTTATCATAAGAAATCGGCAGGTTAACCCAATTCTTTATACGTATTTAACAACTATTGTTGAAAAGGGTAAACAATTGAGGACTTGGCGCAATCGTTCCATAACTAGTTGTGTCACGGGGTTTTACATGGCATTATGTAGTAGGTAACTCTTAACTCTTAAAGTTTGGACAATAACATTCAAACAGCTGCCTCGGGAGGTAATTTTTAACCTCTTTTTCGCACATATCGGGTGTTATCTCGGCCAAAACTTGAGTAATGTTCGCGTAAACATGGTCTTTTGCGTTACCCTACAGAAAAAAAAATCTAACGGATCTATAGCAAATGTTGTTTAAAAAATCGGTGTTTATTGTCTGTTGTCTCAAGAATCGTATCTACGGCGTTGTGAATGATCAGCGGGCTTCAATTGTTGCGTGATTTAAACTTTGTAAAAATGGAGATAAATTTGGATCATCAGCAATACTTGCGCTTGCAGCAACAATATTTTCAACTGAACATTCATTACAATAGTGCACAGGCCTTGCGACATCTGTAACGCTTTCACTCTTTTCGCATTTTTTCACAATCAGAAATGACAGAAGCTAGCAGGTACAATACAAACAATACAAAAGACAGCTTCTGTGCAAGGTCTGAAGATCGCGCCGCAATTGATTTCCATCTTGCAGTTACCCAAGAATATAATATTATATACAAAGTACGTAGCAGCGCTACCAACTTGAAACCACGAAATGAACTACCCTATGTTAGGAAACTTTCGGCTGCATTCGGTTCGGCAGATTTTGAATGAAGATAGTTGCTACCAGCGCGACCGACGCACGGTCTGCAAGACAGTAAGAATTTGTACCTTTATATCAATCTAATGTTTCAGTCTGTAATCGGTAAGGTTTTTGCAACGAAGATCTACTACTTCAAAAGGTCATACTGCTAACATTTCATAACACCCCTCCTCTAGCAGTCTTTTAATGGGTTTTGCTTTCGGAGCTTAAATGTCCATTAAACGGTGCATGTCTAAGCTCAATTTAACTTTTGTCTAGGGACGCTAAATCCCCAGTGCCCCACCTGCTCTTTTGTTGTCCCGTCCGCTTTCCGTATTAAATCACTAAATGGCTTAGATTATAATGCATTTGTTTCATTTCTTTGCATAATAGTGTTCCTCTTATAACAGTCCTCATTGGATGTTAGATTAGGCCATGTTGCGAAGGCAACCGATCATCAATCGGTTAGAGCCCGCAGTAAGGTATGTTGCTTAGAAGTTAAGATTTCTTCCCTTTAAAATTGCTGTTTTTCTGAATATATGTAGGTTTTAACATTTTATTAATTCTGTACCTATATATGCAAGGCTTTCTATTCCTACATTAAATACAAAAATTGATAAAAAAATAATCAAGTTATGAATGTTTTAGTGAAAACTTGTATCGTGCATTTTTTTCATTGTAATAGGGTTGCCGAGTGGTTTGCTCCGGTTTAGACAAGGCAACCCTATATATTCGTAAGGATTACCTTGAGAGAGACCTTGAATTCGGTACCAAATTTAGCCATTTACCTGATGGGTTTTTTTTACTGTTAAAAATCAGTGGCTTCTGAGGCGGTTGCCGACCGCAACTTTATAAAATGTAAGCCCAAGGATCACGTGATTTTTTTATCTTAAAATTTGTGTACATGACGTAAATCTTATAGCTTTGATTTATTTTTTTGGACGGTTTGAACAAATGCAGAATTTTTTCTCAAAATTTTGAGTAGGTAACTGTGCTTTTAATTTCGAGGCCAAAGAGTGTTTTAAACCTTGGAAGATATTAAGAAAACTGGTTTTAATTAAGGGCGGACCAGGTGAACATTTTTCTTAGCGTTGAAAACCTTTTCTGGTATTGAAATACATACTTCTAGTTTTATCCATATATGTACACATAATTTCCACACTTTCAATAGAGATTCTATTAAAGCTAAGTTACGAAACAAATATAGGTAATATCCTTGGACTAAAAACATTTACGCGAGGGTATTAAATGGGCCAATAGATTGAGAAGGAAACTCAAGCGAAAATATGTTTCTTTAACTTTCTTAAGGATATTTTAATGAGGAGCGAAATAATAAACGCTGATTAGTCATAGCTAAGGTGACCGATTGTGCCGGAATGATCGGTAGGTACAGTACCGAAATTTAATGCTACGTACCGATATACCGAAGAGAAGCCTCGGTACAGATAAATGTACCGAAAATAATGGTAAGAAATTTCTCCTGCTTATGTTTTTTATCGGTGACGTGAAATAACGCCCAACGAAATAAAACCGAATTTGAAATTCGGCCTTATTTCCATTTCAAAAATGAAACTACCCCAATTTGGCTTTAATTCTTAGGTCAGTTGGAAATTGCGCCAAAAAAAAATTTGGAAATAAGGCCAAAATTTTCAAAACAAGTTTTTCAGCTTTTTTGCAGTCTTAAAAAAGAATTCAAGCCGAATAATTCTTTGAAAAAACAGCTGAATTCTTTGTAAAAAAATTTTGTACACCCAAGGACATATGGCCAAATGACACCTTCAAATCATTTTTTTTTCCTAAAAAAAAAGAACTTCAAATATTCTTTTTTAAGTGAAAAAATATTCCTATATAACGAAGAAATGATAATTAAAAAGAGAATTTAAACTAAACAAACGTTCATGTAATCAACATTAATGAAGTAAATATAAGTAAAGGAAAGGAAAGTTTACCAAGCTACCCTGTTACCCGCTTCCCCACTTCCCGTTAACCAATACATCTTAACGCTACCCGCTACACCACTACCCGGTACCATGACCCTAAGCATTTGGTGTCACTGGTACAAAAGTCCTCAACGGATTTGCATAGGGTTGAAAAATATAAAATGCTGTCAAAACATAGGGGTAGGTTACAACTAACATGATTCTTAATGCCACACCATAAAAAATTATTTAAAAAAAAAATGGCCCAAGAAATGCAAAACAAAAAGTGTGGGTGAGCCATCCTTAACAACGTATTTATGAACGTATTCTCATACCTACGGAATACACATTAAAACTAAAAACAGTAGTGTATAGACTTGGCCTATACGTTCCCTTTTTTATTTGAAATAAAACACCAAGATTTATTTGGGAAAAACCTTGCGGTGAAAAAACCCAATTTATTTATACTCATAGAACGAAACGTCTCGATGGACTGATTGGAAGGAACTGAACTTATTTGTACAATTGCGCAACAATATTACATTCTTTTATGCGTATGCGTTACATATATTATTTCTTATGCGTATGCGTAATATAAATATCATAAGGCGCTATACATAGACAATTTTGAATAATATCAATAATGGCGTTTTCTTGACTTATGCTTTTTCTTCTTCAAACTCGTACGCTTGTGTACGATACAAGTAGTAAGAAATGTGAAGCAGTCATGAATAGGGCCACCCTCTGGTTCCAGCTTATCGTTGAATTTTGGGACACCCTGTATATGTATGTACATACCTAATATTGAAATATTATTGTATTCACAAACTTTCACTAATTTATAACAGTCGTGGAGGCGACCGTAAGATTACCTACCTACCTCATCAGCAGAGTGGAAAATTTAGCCACCATCTAATGATAAATGACATGAAATTTTCAGAACCATTGGTCGAACAGACTTTTCCTGAGCCTTTTGGCGGCTAAATTGGAAAAAGTAAGTAGAAGTCAATAGACATTTCGTCGAAGATACCAAATCATGTGGTGGGACAGAAATAACCCGACCATCGACCATCTTAAAAACGGTATTTTTGGTGTCGTCCTACCTCATCGGGTAAATGGGCAAATGGGGTATCAACGTCTACATTAAGAATCTACTGGTCGGACAAACTTTACATGGGCCAATCATGCGACCGACCGCATTTTTCAAAAAAAATCTTTGAATTACCTTAATGCTTTTCTCAACTCAGCATCAAAGTTTGTCCGACCAGTACCTACAAACTGTACAATCTTCATTTATTCAGATCGAGCAGGCGGCAAAAACCTAGGGTTGAATTATAGATTAGAGAAAAACAAACTTTACTGTGTCTGCAGACGGCTGCAGCAAACGTTGGCAATAGTTGAAGAACAACTATTAAGGTTATAGGTACATTCTGGTTGAGTAGTAGCAGCCGACAAAAATATGGAATAAACACGCAGGTGGTTGCTTAAAGCCAACAGAATCACGGATCTGAGACTTGGTTGCTTAGCCAAAGGCAATCTGAACTTTTAGCCGCGTTCGAGAGAAAAGTCCTACGTTTTTGAGGAAGAAAGATTCCGGATACTATATAACCACGAAGCAGTCGAAGAATTAAGCTTGGCAGACTCCGATAAACTGGACACCTAGACTCCTCATGCGAGTTCAGTTTGTCACTTTCCTTGGTGCTGCCGAAAAAAATTTATCATATTTGAAAAAAAAAACTCCCAATGTCCCATATTTGAAATCAATTGAACCCGTGTTTGAGGCTAAGGGTGCGATAACAGAGAGACGAGACTGGTAGACTGGCAGGCAGAAGGAATCACCAGAACCACATTTTTCGACCTCCTATAATCGTAATGTAGTTTTCGATCAGTATTCAAATTTTTTTTACGAAAGCAAATGTTGTAATTGCATAGTAACTTAATGCCACAAGTAAAAATTAATAAAGCACTAATTAAGGCTGGACTGGAGCCGAGTGGTTAGACAATTATCAGTAGTGAAGTTATGCCTTTGTCTTTGTCCATATTCGGATCAAGCCTTACTCGCTTAAAAAAATTCAATAGCAAGAATTGAATAAGACTACAGTAAGTCTTTTCCTTGTTTGGCTTTTCAACGCTTATCCTTTTTTTAATTAATTTTACCCTTGGCACATACTTACAACTTACTGAAAGCCAAACAAAGACTAAAGTCACAAAATTGCTGATGTTCTTGTTCTGAAAACAAAATACTTACATGGAAACAGACATTCGACGGGTTTAACAATTGAATGAGTTCAACTTAAGCAAACATGATTATATGCAACAATAACAATTAAGTATTAAAAAAAAAAGTTAAATAAGATTTTTCATCATTTTGTTCTTCAGGAATTTGATTTAATTCATTGATTTTGAATTACAGACACAAAGAGCTATCATAAGGTCCATGAGAATAGTACATAGAAGACAATCAATTTTTAAAACAAAAAGGATCCCGAATTCAGTGAAATCAAAGAAAACCACATCAATGAATACATAAGTGGCCAAATTTTAATTAAATTTACGTCGAAAGAGAACAAAACATACATCGATGGATTTTTTTCATTCATTTTTTATTTGTGTCGTTCTCCTTGAATGTGTTCAAAATTAATTTTTAATTAAAAGAGAAAACGGTTTCAGACCGCAGCAGACATCTTTTGTTAGGTATAGTCATTTTGGTTCTATGAGAATATAATACAAAGAAAGTTGAAGCTTGTTAGGAGTCGTGTTGCTAAGAATTTCCGAAATTCAATTCTTGAGAACTGTTTCTGAAATTTGAGCAATAATTACATGTATAATGTCTGTGAAAGGGTAAACAACGTTTTGCTTAAAGTGTTATTTCTTTGGGGTTTTGAGTAGACCTTGACATTTATATGATGTCTGCGTCTAGGTGTAATTTTTTCAAAAGGGGTTAAATTCTAGAAATTATTAATGTTTCATAAAAAGCGTGCAATTAACTTATTTCATAAGTAAGGGAAGGGTTAACATTAACGAGA
Organism: Sphaerophoria taeniata; assembly: GCA_943590905.1. Taxonomy (NCBI): domain Eukaryota; kingdom Metazoa; phylum Arthropoda; class Insecta; order Diptera; family Syrphidae; genus Sphaerophoria; species Sphaerophoria taeniata. The sequence continues at coordinate 249,333,291 of OX016540.1, read as the reverse complement.
AAAATGATATTACGCATTCGTTTCGTTCTCTAGAATTCGTACTTAAAACCCAATTATACATTCACCTGTGCACCCTTTCTTTACACAAAAATCGAAATTACAAAACAGCTAAGAACCTACACACAAACATACATTCATAAATTACCTATAAGAAAACTTCAAGAGAATTTTAACAATATTTTTGCAGACTGCAAGGTGTTTAAACCAAAAATTTACAGTCATCAAATAAAAGAAATAATTCAACAAAATTATATAGAAATCAATATTCAGTTAACAAAAATAAAAATAAAAAAAAAAGAAATTAAAATTCTTCTTTGCACTTTCGGTAGTAATAGCTTTTAACTCCTTTCGATTGCAGAATGACTTTTTGTCGTCAAAAAACTTTGACGTCGAGTTTATTGTTTATTTCAGCTAGAAGCAATGGCAAAAGTTCTTTTCTCCTCTTTGCCTTTTTTTCATTTAAAATTGATCAAAACAGGCGTTATAGTTGTAAAAGTAGAACGAAAAGTACGAAAAACTATAAACACGAAGCAACTAGAGAAACACCACAACAAAGTTGAATGTCGTGCCTTTGGTGAAAGAAATGAATCCTTAAGAGAGAAAAGTTGATATCTAGGATTTATTTTCTTTGTTTTTTTTTTTCATTTTTAAGTTATATTGATTTCTGATTTTAGCATGGTGCTAGGAGAAAAAGGATTTGAAAAAAAAAACAACATGTAACTTGTGGTTTGATAATGTTAAAGTGTTCAAGCTTAAGCCATTTAAACTTGAGGAGTGTTGTGAATGCAATTAAGCGTAGGAATTACCTCAATGGTATTCCTGACTAGTTTCGTCAATAAACCCGTCCGGGGACATAAAACTACATTTCAACGCAAAGGCATACAACGGAACCAACGATTGCGTTAAGGAAATCAAGGCTCTCCTACCCACCGATTCCGAAAATTTCGTCGAAAGCACGAAAAACGATACTGTGAGGCTGTATGTACTTTGCGAGAAAAAATACACATTAAATCTGAAATCAAAATATTTTAAGCACATAACCATCAAGCCACGATATAGCTAATCTGGAAGCCTTCGTGCGAACCTCGCCCACCAAGTCTCCTCCCAATTTAACGCTTTCAGATAAACTGCACACTTATAAAACACAGATTTTTAAAATTTCAATGTTTCACACTCGCATATGCACTTGAATCCCATCAATTAGGACACAAACAAAAAAATAGACCGGTGCGACAGCTCTACAAGAGCCAGGGCCTTAATGGCGTACACTCATCAACAATACTCTCTGAGTGCGTGTGCAGAATTGAGGGGACTTACAGTTTAACGCCGATTTCAAAAGTCATGAAAGATTGATACTCTTGGAAGATTTGTCAGTTCTTCACAAGAGGCAGTAACCATGAAAGATTAAAAAAGAACTTTATGAGCACGAGCCTGATTCGAGCCCACGCGTTTTACGTAGCAGCCAACGCACATTTTTTTTCACTTTTGGAGAAATGTTTTACACTTCATGTGTGTCGGACTCTTCAAGATATGCCAACCTTATCATACCGGCTAAAACTCCAAAATTGTCTCGCTGATCTCTCCACTCGAGACCACTTACGCATTTCTTCAAGGGGTTCCCATGTCAAGGTTGTGGGCTGTCTTTTCTCAACTAGTTTCTCGTTTTGTTGTTTTAAAAATCTGCTTATCGTGCTTTTTCGCATCCACAGTGCTTTGTCTCCCATAATCTTTTGAATGATGTTATCCTGGCTGATTTCCCCGATACTTCTGTTTATTTCCTGACAAAGGAATTCCCATTAACAAGAATCCATCAAACACTCTGTGGTAGACATCCACTGTCTGTGAATCTCAGAATTGGCACGAAGGGCTTCTTCTTTTTCTATTTTCGATTAAGAACTGCGTGATAAAATAGTTCACTTCACCTTGTTCCCGATTCAACCATACGTTAACGTGTTCAACTAGCCTACCAGTTCAGCGCCCTCTGCTTTCCAACTCCCAGCGTTCCTGTCACTTCTGCAGTGTGAGCGCATTTGCTTCCCAGTCCGCTGCCTCCAAGCCAATTTCTGCTTTCCTTATATGTACGTCTTTTCTTTGTGCTGTAAGGAGATCAACTGGTGTAACACCTGCAACTATTAAAACTGCTGGTTCCGATACTGTGCGGTAAGCGCTCGCTATACGCAAGGCATCGGACCTTTGTACTGATGCAAACTGGTTTCGGTATTTTTCTTGCTTAGGTTCGTCAGCCCAAATCTCTTCACTTCCATACTAAGGAATGTGTTGTTGCCATTAGAAATTTCCGTTTGCCCGTGATTGGTCCACCAACATTCTCCATCCGCCGGGACAGGTGGCCTCTGACGACAGTGCGTATTTCTGGTCCGAAAAGCTGAGCATCGTATCGAGCTTTATGCTTTCGTATTTGACTGTGTTTTTAATCTCTATAAGCTCGTTTTTGATCTTAAAGTCGATAATCATTATATTTTTTTTTTTTTTTGTTAAGGGCTTTACTTCGGTCTCCCCGGTATCCAGAGACTCCATCCAGGAGTTTGTCTTTCGCATACCATGATTCCTAATGGAGGGAAATAATAACTTTGAAAAATTCATAAAAGCATGATTTACCAATCAACTGGTTGAATATTCCTGTGCTTTCCTCTTTCGAAAAAAAATAGCTTTCTTATTATCCTGGGTTCTTATCTTTATCGGAAAATAAAGACATCCTAAAGTCAAATTAACCTCCAAATAAAATCGAATTCAAAATTTAATACCGTGGTCTCGGTATTGAGTTTACAAAAGCCACATAGTGATCATGTTAACATCTCCGTCACACACGTCAAGTAACACAGTCGTGCCTACATAAGTTTTTAATTGAATTAAGAAAACTTATTACAACCCTTTGACTCGATGCAAGGCAAGAAACTCAATAAGCTTTTTGTGAGATCAAGTAATTTCAGAAAAGCAAAACCACTTCAATATTGCCTTCCCATCAGCACCTGTTAAACATGAATACAAAAACCACTTGATAAACATCTCTCGTTAAAACCACAACTTCACTAACCCTCACAAGTCACAAGGACCAAAATCGTAAACGAACACATCGACCCAACGTAAAACCGAACAGTGGCAAAATTGAACAAGAAATCGACAAAGAAATAGAAGCGCATTCTTGTGCAAAAAAGCTTGCTTTTTCGATGACATCACAGAAAAGACCATCAACCGACTTTTCCCAAGGATAAAAACTAATTAAACTTTCATTGTGATTTAAATGAAATAACAACCATAGCAAACGGGGATAAATACAATCTAGAACGAGTGAGAGAGGAGCAAAAATTACATGGCACCCTTTGCCCACTTTGAAGGTACCTTTAGACGGTACTCGAGCTCCACTAAGACTCGGGCAGGATAACCCAAAGTCAACCCCAACGAAGTCGATCGACCAACCGAGCGACAGGATAACTGAAAAAAAAACCAAAACAAAAACGTAAACTGACTTCAAAAAACCATCTCATAGCCGCACGAACAAAAAAGGTCATGGTTATTAACTTGCACATCTCTTTCTCACTTGTCGTGGTTGTAGTTGAAAGCGAGTGGGTTTGTCAAGGAAAGTATTATTTTCATCCATCCAGCATCCACTAAAACCCCCGAGAGGCAAGAGCATCCTCAGAATACACACGAGTAGAGAATTCTTCGAAAGGAAAAAAAAGTTGAGTGAAACGAAACGAAAAAAATAACTCACTTCCAAGAACAAGACATGCTAGCAAAAAGAAGAAGAAGACGAAGAGGGGCAATAAAATTAGTTTCATTACGCTTTTTGCCGCAAGAACAAATCCACAAGATTCAAAAAATCAAAAAAAAAAGGATGAGATGAAAATCCTTCTCACTCACTATGTCCTAGTCCTAGTCCTATGTCAGCCAACGGACGAACAAAAAACATGGTAACTAAAGACAAAGATCTGAAATAAAGGAATTGGAAAATAGAGAAACGTTTCTGATGTTCGTCTTCGTCTGTTTGGCCTTTTCATTTTTTTTCCTCTCGTAAGTTAAAGTTTGCTTTTTTTCATCGTCTTATTGTTTTGTTCATTTTAAAATCCCCAAAAGGGGTTAATTTGAAAACTTGAATTTCTTGAATGGAATGTTGTGTGGAAACGGTTGGATGGAGCTCGGAGAAGGAATGAGTGAGTACTATGCAGCAATGGGGCTTGAACTATTGGCGCACATTGGCGGACAGCAGCGGCGGCGGTTACGTCGGTTTTGGTTTGTTATCTTTTAGAAGGACGAGATAATTAAAAAAGATGGCAAAAAAGCTCTTGCGAAGTTTATATTTGAGAAAACAAAAATACTGCACACAAAATTTTGTGTAGACACTAAGAAGCATACTTCTCTGGATTCAGTTTATGAGGAAGTTATAAGGAAATTCGGGAAAAATACTCTTTTGTTTCTTATTCATGTGAACTTGCTAAATATTATTTCGCAAGAAGATCCGGAGCCATACACTGGTTTCTTTGACACTGAAGCCGCATGAAATCTTGAAGGACAGTTAGTATCACAGCTTCCCACCACGAAATGACTCGCTTTACGTTCACGAGAAAGTTATTGCTAAATTAAAAGAAAGAACAGTAAGCTGAAACGGAATAGCTGCTGCCCAAGAGTGTGCTGGCAATCGGCGAGACTGGTCAAATGCTCATTCCAAGAACATCGATCCCAATAGTTCAACATTTCGAGCACTGGCCAGAGGAGAATTCTGGCTACCGGAATAAGGTCAGAAAAATATGATTTGAAAGTATGAAAGTACTCTAGGAGTTATTTTTTATATTTCGTATTTTGCTACAGATGCAAAAAAATGTACACTCGGGCGTATACGTAATTTTTCATATGGATTTTCTTATTTCATATTTTTTTCTTAGTTTTTGTTTGTGAACCTTTCTTTTTTGTATCATTGCTATATTGTTATTTTTAACAACCACATTTTGATAAAAATCTTGGAGCTAGCTGCCTCAAACAAGACTTCCCCAGGGACAAAATGAGGAAAAGCCTCAAGAGATTTTTGGTACTTTGAACATAATCTATCTTTAACAAATTTTTTTCAACTTTGAATATTCTAATAAATGATTTCGCAAAAAGCCTTGCCACGTACCAGTGTGGCTTTAGGCCAGGCAGAACAACGATAGACCCAATATTCACACTGAGGCAAATCCTGGAAAATACCAACGAATTTCAAGTCGAAACCCACCATCTTTTCATCGACTTCAAAGCTGCCTATGATAGCATCCACCATAAAGAGCTTATGACGGCGATGTCTGAATTCGGAATTCCGAACAAACTTATCCAGTTGTGCCGCATGACGCTAAACAATACGCAGTGCAGTGTGCAAATGGGTAACAGCTCATCCAAGTTGTTTTAAACATGCGCAGCGTTTAGACAAGGAGATGCACTGGCATGTGATTTCTTCAACAAACTCCTGGAGCAGATAGTACGCAAGTTAGGCGTGAGCACGAAATCACTTTCTATAACTAACCCACCCAGCTCCTAGTCTATTGAGGACGATAAAGACATCATCGGTCATTCTAGAGAGCTGTGTTTTAGGCCTTCACAGCGATTGAAGAACAGGCGAAACTCGGTGGTCTTGAAGTGAATGAGGACAAAACAACGAACATGTTATCAATAAGCAAAGCAACATCTGTCCACCGCCTAGGACAAAATCATTGTTGGTAGCAACAATTTCGAGATAGTTAAGGAGTTTACCTACCTTGGAACAAACATCAATACCACAAACAACACCTTAGTGGAGATCCGACAAAGATTTACTCTAGCGAACCGCTGCAACTTTGGTGGGCAAAGCAACTGGGTTCAAATATCCTCCCTCGCAAGACAAATGCTGCTATGCAAAACTTTGATTTTGCCAGTCCTACTCTTCGGCGGCGCCGAGTGTTGAACGATAAGTAAAAAGGGGAATTGATACTGGGCACTTTCGAAAGAAAAATTTTTCGACGGATTTTTGGTCCAGTATGCGACGATGGCGAATGGAGAAGAAGATTCAACCGCAACATGAAGCTGTATCAAGATTTGGATTTAGTCCAGAAAGCCAAGAAAAGACGACTACAATGGCTCTGCCACATCGAACGAATGGACGACAACGCTCGCAGCCCCCAGGTTCAAGACGACCAGGAAGACCGAACCTACAGTAAAAGGACCAAGTGACTGCGGATACCAGAGCGCTTGGTTTTGGCAACTGGAGAGGGCAACTGCATGCGAGGGACCGTTCCCAATGGAAGGCTGCAGTATCTTAGGCTGATATCTTGCATTGATTGTGAGCCGGTCAAGTAAGTAAGTAGTATTACATCACAATTTTAATCATGACGGTTCGCGCCTATAGTACGAGCGGAAATAGTGACAATGTTCGTTAGATGTAATCGTTCATTTGTTGCAACACACCCTGAGCGTAAAAGTGACAATATTCATCGCTACGCTTCGAATTTCGAGAATCACGGGTTTGAAGCGGACCATCTGCAAGTTTCCAGGACACATGGTATTGAAAGAGGGGGATATTGACTGGCCACCGAGATCGTATGATTTATGTATGCTTTCAGAATTAAGACTTTAGAAGAACTTACGGACAATATTTGACCCAAATTCACTGTGTTATTGCTTGAAATGCTAGCAAATGTTTTGGAAAATGCCAAAAACGTAGCAGAATGTTAAATGTTATATAAAATGCCAAGAAAACAGCTGAATGTCAAATTTGTCAAAAACAGGGTTTTTTTAATAAGCGGTTCCTAAGTTGCAGATGAATTATTGTATTAACTTTTAAGTTCTATCTATGGCATTCGAAGTGTGGAATGGTTACGATTCTATCATCAGGATGTGTTGTTCAAGTTCATAACACCATTTATAAGTCTATTTTGATTATAAGAAATAGACATCACGAAATTGGTTGATAATACCATGAATGGGGGTGTGCGCAAAAGATTCTGCAAGAACCAAACATTGTCCAAATCCATGTTTTCCATTTCGGATAGAAAAAGCTGGTTGCCGAAATGTTGTTTACAACCTCATTTACAAAAAGAAAAACGTCAAATTCGCAATCTGCACCACTAGAGGCTAACTTGGCGAGTTGCGACAGTTTTGTTTGCTGAGTAAGCCTCCGAGGTGAAATGCGCCTCTCCATAAACTATGTTTTTTCGCCAAAAATCATTGTTGTCTACTGATCCTGTTTTTTCTTCAGATACAATCCCATAAAAGGACATTCACGCATCTGAAATTCAAGAGAATTGCCATGTAATTACCAAACAATATTTCAAGCAATGTCCTTGTCCTGAGTCATCCAAACAGATTTCGCTAAAAAAATGTGATTAATAAATTATACTGCTATCACAGTATTCCACACCTTTGGCCAAACACTCCGCGCCCTTATGAATAATTTGTACTCAAAATTATGTATTAAGTTTTGCGCCACTAGCCGAACCCAAAATGACATAAACTAAAACATCTTAGGTTGGGGTTCTAAATTTTGTTCACCTCCACAATCCGATCCACCGACCGACCGACTACTGCCATCCACCTTGAACGGAAAAATAAATAAACTCTCAAACTTTCAAATTTATCAACTTTCAGCCATACACCTTGGCTATTTGCTAACAGCTAAAGGGTCGCCCCCATCCCTACAACGACATGTATAAATATAGCAAAATGTACACTTAATTATCTCCGACGACATGATGAGTTGCATTTTTCTCATTTTCTTTTGGGCGAAATTTAATTTTATGATTTGACAAATGTTAAAATGACCCACCCAATGTCGCTTGTTTTTCTATTTCACTTCGTGTCCTGTTATTTTGTGCTCCCCCTGCCCTCAGCTGCGGCGGCTTGGCACATAACAGAGAATACAAAGTTTAATCATGCTAATTATTCACCACCACAAAAATGTGACTAGCTCTGTAATAAGAACACACCAGCGCGCTCCTCTGTGTTGTTTGTATTTGTGTTGTTTTGTTGCTGCTGGACCGGACCCACTTTGGTACCCTAAACGAGACCAAGGAACCCGGGCCCCAGAACAACGATTAAGATTCAACAATCGTGCTGAATTTAAATCAATTCACCGACACACTCGACGGCCGCGCACCACCCACAGTGGGAAGAACGCCAAACGACAAACACAATAGGGATGCGAGATACTCACTCTGAAAACGTCTTGATAAGGTCTCTGGGAGTCATGGTAAGGACGAAAATAAAAATGATTCCCCAAGAACCGCGAATGGCATCATGCTCTTTGGTATATGAATCGTTGGCAAGGTACACGAGTTCGTCCTTTTGGTTCTTAAAAAAAAAGCTGATAAAAATATGAGTAAGTGTGTTTTTACAAAAAAAAAAAAAAGAAAAGCAACAAGGTATCTTCCCCGGGCCCATCTACAGCAAAAACGTATCATAAAACCGTCTTGGAACCAAAGATTTCGCGATATTTATTTTAATTTTCCCCCCTCACAATGTGTTGCGTAAACACTGATGGTTAAAGCGACGAGTAGCTTTCCCTTCCTCTGTCTTGTCCTTTCCGCAGAAGAGCTCTCGAATGGGGTTTCGCTGGAGCCGCAGCAACGCAAAAGAAGACAGAAAAAAATCTTGAATTTAGTGTTCCCTTCCGTGAGATTATTTCCCATTATTCGCTCATTAATAATTCTTATCAACACGACGACGACGTAGCGCGAGGGTAAAATTGTTGGAAGTAAAATTAATGTTTTCTTCTCACTTTTCTTCTACCCAAACTTCAGCCCTTCCAGAAACCCCTAAAAAAAAAAGTGGAAAAAACCAACAAATGTCAACCCGTGGTCGTGGATCGTTTGATACCGTGCACAAGGACAATATGTATTTCAAACGAGAGAGAGTGGGACTTGACTGGTGGTGATAAGAAAGCGAAACGCGCCGTTGAAGAAAATTTCCTAAAACCACATCAGAAAATTATAAAAATAAAAAAATTGGAAAGGACCCTTATCATTGCGGTGACTACGTCCGGTCGCCATTCATTCTAACAATGGACGCTTTTTTTGCCACGTTTAAGTAACTGCCGCGATGTTATAAATGCTTTTGGCAGTTTGCTTTTGCGGAAAAGGTCATAACGTGCAAAGGACATCAGATGTTTGATGATGTTTTTTTTTGTCATTTTTTTTTCCTTTTTGAAATGGGTTGTAGTTGTTTTTTTTTTTTTTTTTGCTTCGTGTTTGAAGCAATGAAGTGATGCATCCTGGTGTCGGAAGTGGTCCATGACAAGCCTAAATAGACGGAGCCATTTTTTTTTTGCCCGGACGTAGGTATTTTGTCCCAGGTGTAAAGTGAGAAAATGTTAAAAAATTGGGTTTTTTTCTTAATTTTTTATTTCAATTTGAATATTTTATTTTGGGCGCGTGTGGGGGTTGTTTGCCTTCCTACCTTTAGATGTAGGTATATCAGTTGGTAGAGAACGGAATTATGGTGAGGTATATTCGGTGATTGGTACCAAAGTTGATTGTGTAAAGAAGATTATGTTTGTTCATGACATAATCAAATACAGTTAGGTCAAATGCCAATTGATTTTGAGAAACTGTTATGCCATCTACAGAGGGATTAGCAATACGAAGTCAATGAATTTAACTAATCAAATGCCTTAGAGGCCAGGAGTGTATTTGGCAACTAAGATAACTGAAATGGAGATATTATCATTGCTATAGCTAAGAGTTTTAAATTTTATTCTCGCTGGAGCATTTAGTTGGAAAATATGGTAAATTATGCGGGAGGCGCAATTTTCAAAAAATATCATTTAAGACAGAAAAAAATATGAGTTCACCCGCTTTGGTCCACATGACTAAGTTCCCAGAGTAGACAAATTTTACTGAAAACTTATTCGGTTCTCAATCAAGCAATTCCACGTCGATTGAGACCAATTTTTTGTCAATACCATGAGTGGTTCGCGAGATAATCATTATTTTCATGCTTAAATGATGAATTTTTACTACATATTTTTCATTCCTATTGAAAAACCCTTAACCGTTATCACTGAAAACTCAATCAGTTCTTAGCAAAGCAGTTCCGCGTCGAATGAGTCTAATTTCATGTCAATGCTATGAGTTCAACCAAGTTGAACTTTTTTTTGACAGATGGTGGCTTCTTTACGTTTTCTTACGTTTGTCAAAAAAAGCGTACGTAGGAAAAGCGTCATTGTTGGAGGTTACACAGATTTCCTATATCTGAACTTTTCGCAGTTGTCAAAATCGACGGCAAAGCGTCATTGTGTTTCTGCGTTTAGTCTTTCAACATCCTCGATCGATCGCTTTTCATGCTTTCTTTTTTTCTTTCTGAAAAGCTTGTGTTCTTCTCTCCTCTTCTGCTCGTAGAGCTCCCGAGCTGATCTCGTCCTCCTGTGCAGCGCTGCTTTATATGCTCTTTGCTTGGCTGCATGTACTTCCCTCTATTTTTCATCAAACCAGTGGTTTCATTGTGGTGGCCGCGTGAAACCCAGCACATCAGAGGAAGCATCCCTAATGGCTTCCTGTCAATTCTGCCACTGGTTCTCAATACTCGATGCTGTTTGTAGCGCACACTTGACACTCGATCGGAAAAGGATCTAGCAATCTCTTTCGATTGTAGCCGTCCGACGTCATACTTTCTTCTAGAACTACCTGTTTTTGGCTTTGGCCGAGATATCCAAGTCGAGGTTGACCCCTCAGAAGGTTCGGACATCAATAATGCTTGGAGAGTGTCTTGCGTCGATTGCAATATGATCAATCTGGTAACCAGTTGATTGGTCTTTAGGTCCCCTTGTGAATGTTGAGATGCACCCCAATGCAAAATCGATAAGCCTGTATCGGAAGTTTTTTCATGCAGACAGTGTTTTCCGACTATTTCACAAAAGATGTGTTCTCTTCTTCTCTCCTAAGACGATTTTAACGTCGAAGCTAGGGCATTGCTCGTATGTCTTGTCGAGGAGCTCGTAGAACTTGTTTTTGTGTCGTAATCTTTCTCTTCTGTGGGGGCGTGAGCGCATATTAGGCTAATGTATGTTACCGAATTAAGCAAACACTAAGAACTATGTGAAAGGTTAGTGTTGATTACAAAAGCCGCGTTTTATTATCCTCACTAACCCATATGGGTTTATTTTTTGTACACAAAACAAAAACAATCTGGAACCCCGATATCTATCGGGGTTTATTTTGTAACTCAAAAACTATGTTCTAAATATGGCGGATAGATGGCGAGTGTGAGACAAAAAAGAAGTTATTGTAGAAAGATTTATTAATATCAGCCATATTCATAACAAATTACGCGTATTCCAATTTAAGCCAGTTTTATAATGCCAAAGGATAAGAGTCAATACAATAAATTAATAAAAACAAGTTGTTTGCGGAAAATAAAAATAAAATTTAACTGGGGGTTGCGTCTCGGATTAAAAAAATAGCTTAAACTTCAACCGTTTTAACCCACATCGTTTTATTATCAAGGGGTAACCTATATGGGTTAGTGAGGATAATAAAACGCAGCTAAAGTTTCTATAAAATATCAATTTAGACTTTAAAGACGAACAAATTACGTCTATTAAGCTGGCAAACCAATATGGGCACAAACGATTGGGACCTTTACCATAATAATGTGTTCTTTATGTGTTGATTATGTGTGCAGTTCGCGATTTTTGTGCTGATCAATTTTTGCATGTATATAAAATTATGCCATCTTTACATTAAGCTAGCACAACTTCTTCATTTTCCAGCAGAATTCAATGAAACCTAGACCATTATTATCTTCTATTTATTTGTTAATTATGTGTGCAATTCCGATTTTTATGCTGATCAATTTTTGTGTAGGGTCGTGGCACCAGTTACCGAACAGTTTACGGACTATGAGGAAAGAACATGTTGCAAAAAATACTTTAATTGAGTTTAGTATTGTAAGTTTAGATTTTTCTGAAATATCATCTCAAATATTTTCATGTTTGATACTCTTTTTTTCCATAAACATTGTCTGTAAATTTAAAAAAAAGATTTTATTGAAAGTAACCATTTTTTCCTATTCTCGAACTCCTTATGTTGATTGTTTCCTAAACCCGAACACGGAGTTTCCTATTTTCGAACACTGCAACCAAAAATTCGTTAGTGGTTAGAAAACCATTTCAGAGCCAAAATTTTCATTCTTATTGCTTATATTTTATTATATAAAAATGTTAATAATAGTAGAACCTATTGGAAAACCTAAAATATATTAAAATTGCATTTGAAATAATGTTTATATGTACTTAGTTTCATCTTAAAATAAGTATGTGCACTAAAGTTCTACTTTTTTAAATATTCAGGTTTATAATAATTATTATGACCCACTTTGAAAATCTTTAATATAGGTAGTAGTTGTAACATCAAGTTTCAAAAAAAAAAAAATGTCAAAATAATAGTTAGAGCCTTGAGAGCTTTTTTAAACAAACAAAATTGTTCTATCCCTTAATATGCGTAATTAATGGTTTTTGAACGTTTATTTTTTTTTCATTGAACATTGAATTTACAGTAATTTGCACATGAATTTGACAAACTACAGAAACATAGCAGCACTGGTGACTGAGACCATCGGCTGGGACAGAACAAGACATTAATACAACAGAAAGAGATAGATAGATACATAGAAGTAAAACACATAACAGAAACCTACATTGCTCAGAGGAGGAGACATATATATGTTATATTGTCTAATGTTATCGCACAGATGGCCTCAGATAAGCTGGCGATTTTCGTAGAAAAAGAATGCTGCCGAAGCTGGGCTTGAACCCGCAGCATTTGGCGTGACAGTCAACTACTCATTCTTCTGAACCATGGCCACCTGCTTTTTTTTCATACATCTGTTAGCAAGAATGTCAACCGTTCTTTTTTTTCGTGGATTTGACCAAGTTTACTGAAACTGACTTATCAATTTTAAGCCATTCTCTTCGCAGAGCTTCCTTCACCTCTCCTACAGATCCATAGCTGTTTCCTTCTCCATAAATTCTCCTTTCTTTGTTTTCCCAAAGATTCTGTAACTATGGGATTAACACCGGGCAATTGCATTAAGCTCATCGAATTAAACTCCAACCAATGAGTTGTTTTCCGATATGTGTGAATTTTGGTAGTGTCCCGCTGAAAAATCACAGTGATCTGCCAAAACAGGTATCAAACTGCTGCGCAGCACTTAAACATAATCTCGACTGTTGATTTTTGATGACGTAAATCGAATCCAAGCAGCTTACTGAAGAGAAAGCTCCCCATATCATCAGTGAACCTTCACCAAAATTAGGCCATTCGAAATAATTCGTTTCCTTTCGTAAATGACTACAGTATCCATTTAACCCCTCAGGATCATCTGGGTTCAATTCCTTCTCATCAGAAAAAATGATCTTTAATCGAATTTGAAATAAGTAAGTATTGAAAAAGCTTCTTATTTAAACTTACAAATTCCAATCCAGATCTCGAACATGAAAGAAAAGAGTGTTCGAAAATAGGATTTTGTCTTTTTTCACTGTTTCCTATTTCCGAACACACTTGTTCGAGTAAGGCAACTTGGTAAAATTTGGTTTCCTATCCTCGAACAGTTAAAAATTATAATATTATTTTACTTTTTTTCTTTAAAACATTTAATATATGGATAATCTGACATACTTAACTATAGTAAAACGCTGGGTAAAGTACTTACTCAAATACTTTTTCTTCAAAACAACTTTTCAGGGAGTCCTAATCTAGTTTTATTTTTCTTGAAAAACGTATTAAAACTCTATTGAATCAAACCTACCACTGAACTGAATTTTTTGCTGTCTTCAGATACATTTTTTTTAATGAGATGTTTTATCTATTCGTAAAGAAAGAATGCCGATACATGTATGTGAAGTTTTCATTGAAAAAAATGGTATAATAAGGGAATTACTTCCATTTTCCTCAAAAGTGTTCGGTTTCTGGGGATGTTCGGGAACAGGTGCCACTACCCTATATATAAAATTATGCCACCTTAATATTTAGCTAGCACAACTTCTTCATTTTCCAGCAGAATTCAATGAAACCTAGACCATTATTATCTTCTATTTATGTGTTAATTATATGTACAATTCGCGACTTTTGTGCTGATCAATTTGTATGCATATATAAAATTATGTCAGCTCAATATGTACACTCGGGCGTATACGTGTTTTTTTTTATTTTTTTTTACGCTTCTTGTTTATATCTTTGTACCGATATTAATTTTAACCATTCTTATTTAGGAACCAATATCATAAATTTTGTATCTTCACTATCACTTGTAAAAGAATAATCGTCAAGAGAATTGTCATTTTTTGAACTGTCGAGAGTTGAGTCACTTTCTGTAGTAGATAGCCCATTTTTCATCATTATCTCCGCTCTGGCATTGTATCTATTACAACAAACGATAGTATGCAGAGCTGACGCTTTTGGGGTGTTGGGTAATTGATCAGAAATTGTTTGCCAAATTTCCGCTTTAACCTTAGCAACTTTTCCATCGGGCCCAATTACATCCTGACTGTAATTTAATATTGTTTCTTTTATTGAAAATCTATCGATAACGATGGGTCTGCCACATTTAGGAGGCATGATACAAAAATATTATTATTAATGCACATAAACTTCACACTTCAGAGATTTTCGCTTACTGAGGTTAAGATCAGTAGCGATTCCTGGTCACGTTCTTCAAAAAAGTTTAAATACATTCTAATACAAGCTAATTTTTTCCCCCCATACAAACACAGAAAAATCAGTTGGCCATTTAGGTCGATGACGTTCTGATATTTTCGAACTCACTTGAAATGATACAATTTACCAAGAACGAGTTGTCAAAGAACTTCAAAATCTACACTAATATATAAAGCTGAAGAGTTTGTTTGTTTGAACGCGGTAATCTCAGGAACTAATGGTTCGAATGGTATAATTCTTTTTGTGTTGGATGGTGCCTTAATCGACTTAGACATTAGGCTACTTAACATTAAGCTGTGACCAATAGCAGCGAAGAATCTGTGGAAAATGTGGAAAAAACGGCAAAAAATATACATTTTTCTGTGTTTTAACGCACTTATCTCAGGAACTACTACTGGTTCGAATGGTATAATTCTTTTTGTGTTGGATGGTCCATTAATTGAGGAAGACTTGAAGCTATTTAACACTAAGCTGTGACCAATAGCAGCGAAGAATCTGTGGAAAATGTGGAAAAAAACGGCAAAAAATATACATTTTTCTGCGTTTTAACGCACTTATCTCAGGAACTACTGGTTCGAATGGTATAATTCTTTTTGTGTTGGATGGTCCATTAATTGAGGAAGACTTGAAGCTATTTAACACTAAGCTGTGACCAATAGCAGCGAAGAATCTGTGGAAAATATGGAAAAAAACTGCAAAAAATATACATTTTTCTGCGTTTTAACGCGCTTATCTCAGGAACTGCTTTATGAAATTGAACAATTTTTTTAATGTTGAATGGTCCATTTATCAAGGAAGGCTTGAAGCTATATAAAATTTAGCTGCGACCAATAGGAGCGAAGAATTTGTGTAAAATGTGGAAAAAACGGCAAACAATACAATACAATACAATATAAAGTTCGTTTGAACGCGGTAATCTCAGGAACTACTATTTCGAATTGTAAAATTCTTTTTGTGTTGGATAGTCCATTAATCGAGGAAGGCTTTATTCTACTTAAAATTAAGCTGCGACCAATAGCAGCGAAGAATCTGTGGTAATGTGAGAACTGAGATTTTTTCTGAGATCTCTGAGATGAAATTATTTTGGATTCGATTTCTCACTCAGCTATTTGACGTGGCTGACATATGTGCAGCAACAATTAGTAAGGTAACCATTAAATCTCAATGATAACTGAGAATTATGTTCCACCAAATGATTTTGCCTCGGCCAAGGTGACATTGAGATCTCAGTGAGATGTTGTTAGGTGGAACTGGCCTAATAACTGCTCAAATTAGAATTTTGAGAGTTCAATTGATTTGTGAATGTGATTGATTGCACTATTTGTGCAGATTATTGTGTTTAAACAATATCATTTTATGTACTTCTTAACTAAAAAATATGCTCAGTTTAAAGAAAAAAAAAATTACTTAACGAAGAAATATTAGAATTATTAGGGAGAGTTCACCCAAGGGAATGCTTTAAGTATGAACAACTGAAGGGAATCATAAAAAATGCTCAAATTCTTCAAGTTCAAGAAAATTACGACCTAGGGAGAGTTGACTGCAATGCAATTTTACAATAACTTCCGAACAAAATTCCCACGCGCGCATGATGCACAAGTCGAGACGATACTCTGGCCGGTGGACGAGGGAGAGGCGGACGAAGTCGCGGGCAACTGCTAGTTAAATATACGATTGTGCAAGTATAACACAGTACGAATAAAAATTTTACACTAATTTAGTCGTTGATGTTAGATTGACAGTTATTATATTATTAACTCAAGTATTTATGTTGTATGGTGTTGACCTTAACGTAACATTAACTCAAGTATTCAACTACTCTTGAATTAATTGATTCCAAAACGATTACCGAGGAGTCGGTCGGACTCGGCTTACTCATCGTCGTAAGTAACAAAAACTGTACTTTTAGGGTTGTTAAAAATAACAATAACAATTGATACAAAAAAAGCCTAAGGTTCTCAAAAAAAAGTTAAAAGAAGGGTAAAAAATATAAAATAAAAAAAAACACGTATACGCCCGAGTGTACATATGAAGCTGACATAATTGTATATATGCATACAAATTGATCAGCACAAAAGTCGCGAATTGTACACATAATTAACACATAAATAGAAGATAATAATGGTCTAGGTTTCATTGCATTCTGCTGGAAAATGAAGAAGTTGTGCTAGCTTAATATGAAGATGGCATAATTTTATATATACACAAAAATTGATCAGCCCCAAAATCGCGAACTGCACACATAATTAACACATAAAGAACACATTATTATGGTAAAGGTCCCAATCGTTTGTGCCCATATTGGTTTGCCAGCTTAATAGACATGAACAAATTTGTTGAAAAACAAGCCTATAGAATAATTCTATTATTATTATTGGTAATATATCATTGGATTAAGACCAGATTCTTAAAATCAATAAACAATTCAAAAATGCATAGAAAAGTGATAATATCAACATACCACGAATATTTTTGAAGAAAACTCCTTTGCTGGAGTCCAAATAAACAATTACCAATTCTCCTTTTGTGAGGATAAAATATAATGTTCTCGTTCAAAAGTAATAACTCAAAATTTTAACGACCACCCGCAACGCTTCTGTTATGCTCTGTCCAAAAAGAAAAGGACTTGCCTCTCAGCAAGAACCAATTATAAATTACGTTTACACAGAGTGAAATAAATCCTTTCAAAAGCCAAGTCCGTTTCTAATACAACATAATTAATTTCGTGTGTTCCTGTTCAATGCTGTGCAAACAAAATGACCAACACAAGCTCCCTCAGCACGAATCAATTCCCCGAAAACCAACAAAACACACAAAGGTACAAATAAGTGATGTTCGTTCTGTTTTTGTTCATCAAAAATCAATTGGAAAAAACAATTTTATTTTTCACTCACCAATTTAGTTTAAGTTCAATGGTAATACATTGGGTTTTAACGGGTTAATCAATAGTAGTTGTTTGCTTCACTTGAAGCTATGACTGTTGTGGTGCTGGCTGGTTATATTCAACCGCAATACCAATATCATGTAATTTATTAACAAATAGTTCCCCATGGAGTGAGTGAGAAATAATTATCATTGCAGATTTAATAGTTCACATTAACCTTTGAGAAATTCTTCGAAATTGTTTGAATCAAGACTTGAAATTGGAAGAGAGTGAATCATTGGTGGAATAAATTTGAGCAAAATTAAGTTTTTTAATACTTTTGGAGAGGAACCATGAACTTGTTTGGACCCACCTACTCGTATAATCCTTATTTTGATCCAAAACATCTCAAAATTTAAAAAGATGAACAAACAAAAACTAACTTTACAACTTATTCCTTACTTACAGTTTCGACGTTCGGGGGAGACCGTTCGAAAAAGCGCTTTACTGGTCCGATACAAACTCTTTTGGGCCACGAGCCTACTTTGTGACAAATAAGCAACCTGCCAAATTAACTGTTGACAATATTCAACTGGACGATGAAGGGGTAAGTGGCTTGCCATTTTGAAAAATATAATTCCTGCTCACTGTTTAATAATTTCAGGTGTACAGATGTCGAGTTGATTTTCAAAATTCGCCCACAAGAAATCATAGAATAAATTTAACGGTCATTGGTAAGGACCCCCGTCTTTTAGATATTCTCAAGCCTTTTTACACGTTCCATTTGTAAATTCTATTGTTTGAAAAATTCATGTTCGCGCAGCCTTAAGCCATCCCAGTAAACAATCGTGCAAATTGGCTGAAGAGAAAAAAACAAAAAAGCAATTTTGAAAATCTAATCTTCAACTCATTTCTTTTCTATGTTATGTTTTCCCCCTAATCTCACTGTCTGCAATTGGAATCATCGTCATGGAATGAAAAATAGTTCCTCCACATCAGATACTCGTTTACGATGCATCTGGACGAGATGTTGCTGGAGCTGTTGGCCCCCTTCTAGAAGGTGACAATATCGTCTTGACTTGTGAAGTTCGTGGCGGTAAGTAGCTAGCATAGAATAAATAATGATGAAAATATAAAAGCATTGTTTACCGTCGACATCGTCGTCCTCCATATCGTGGTCGTGGTGCATGAAAGGAACTACAAACAACGACATATTGCAGCACTTGCAATTTAAGCCAAACATCACATCTTTGCTACAAAGCCTTTTCCAGAGCTCTAGGGTTTATTTTTCTTGTTCTTGTTTTAAACCTCTTTCGCGTGTGCGAAGTTTTGTTTTGTACAAGAATAATAAATCATATTGTAAATTGTTTCGCTATTGCCGATTTTCTTTGTGTTTTGTGTGGAAATGAGCGGAAAATTATTTCACTTCGAATAAATCATAATTTATACTCCCTGCTTTTTCCATACACCGAGGTTGGTCTTTTGAAAGTTATACCTTGACCCAATCTAAATTGTGACTTGGCGTTTGCAGAAGAGGGAAAAAAGTTTTTCTCATTGTTTTAAGTATCCTGCCGGCTACAATCTAGCTTTTGCAAGGTCTTTACTTTACAGTGAAAAGAACAAAAAATGAAAACTAAAACAAGCAAAACTTATGTTTTTCGTTTTTTGTAAAAAAACGTGTTTCCAAAAAAATCTTTAGAAAACAATAGAGCAGTACCTTATGGGGAAGTTATTGGCAAGTTATATGCAAGTAAGAGGTCCGAATGCTTGTAGGACAGTGTTTTGATCCGGTGCGGTTTGCCGTTAAAGTCCGTCTGTAACCTAAATAAAATAAATGAGAAAATAAATAGAGTGGCCCGACAGCTCTTGACGAGCCAAGGCCTATGTGACTTACACTCTTCAACAATTCTCTGAAAGCGTGTAAAGAATGGAGGGGATCTCGTCGCGTTTTGCCGCGTTGTTATGCTAAGTCTAGGGCAGCATAAAAGGAAACTGCTTCAGCGTTCTCCGTTGTCGATTCCTCCGTGATATTCATGGTACTCAAGTACCTTGGTTCGGGATGTTGTTCCTCGTTGGTCATCCTTCTCATCAGCGGATTGGCATGTTTAGCAACTTTTATAGCTATGTTTCTAGCTGTGTTAGCAAAAAATGTATCAAGTGGCTTGATTAGGGCTTCCTCGTAGAGTCCCTTGTTGCTGAAGTACTTGCGCATCTGCCTATCGAAGTGCAGTCCAGTGCACATCCTTATCAGCTTCCTTTCATATAATAAAAGTTTCTATACGCTGTCTTGGAATTTGTTTACCATACTGGAAAGCTGTAGCTGATCACTGACCTGAGTCAATTGGTTGGCTTGCTTAAGCGGGTCTTCGTCTTCAAGAGAATTGGAATGATGCGGTCGAATACGCTAGATAAGCTTTGCCTAGCACTGCTTTTGCATTCAGGTTGAAGCGAAACACCCCGTTGAAGGAGTCCGAGGTATTTGGCTTTTATTGTTTTTTTTTTTTAATAGTTGATTCATTTGGGAACTTCAGAATTAGGTGCCTGCATGCTGCTGCCGATCTACAGCGGCTGCGGTATTCTGAAGCATACCCATTCCGATTTGACAATGTTTATAACTATCCCCCATTTTGTGAAGTACTCTTAGAATCTGCATATGTGGGCTTCAACCTTCCAGACTGCTTTGATAGGTGAGATGGGCGAGGCGTATGTGAGTGAGTCATCTGCAAAAAGCAAATTGTCACAGCCTGGTGGCCAATAATGATCCGATATCATTAGGAAGTAGAGAAAGGGTCCGAGCTTCGACCCCTCGGCCACTTCAGAGAAATGTTCCTTGTTGTTGACTTATTGCTTTCAGCTTCCATTTTAATGAGTGTCTGAGGGATACCTTTAAGACGGAGCATGTGATTGAGAGTCTTGATCCAAACGCTGTCGAAATCTCTCTCGATATCAAGAAAGGATATACTACCGTAACACGGTAATTATTGAGAGCAGAGGTGACCTCGGAATAGAATTTCAGTAGCGGAATCCAAACTGCAAGTCGGGGATGATGCTGCGCTCGTTGCAAAATCTCTTAAGTCCCCTGAGGGTGAATTAGTCCAGAATCTTGCTGATAATATTCAGTAGCAATACAGGCTGGTAGTTGGAGACCAGGTTGCTTGCACCTTTCTTCGTTATGGCCACAATTTTTGCTGTTTTCCGCTTCTGTGGAAAGTAGCAGTTGTTGATGCATTTGAAGATGATAATCGTTAGAATTATCGTCACAAATTGTGAAAGTTTCTTGAGGATGTAGTGCGAAATACCATCTATTCCAGTTGAATTCTATGGCTTAACTGAAGATGATTTCTGCAATCTCCTCCTGATTACCGAATTGTTGGTGGTCTACTGGATAAGCATCTTCAAACTAAACTGCTTCAGTATTTGGTTATTGAATCAATTGGATGTAGTCGTCGATACCCATTCGGAAGACTCGGTCTGCTGACGGAGTAGAAGTGAAACTTTATTCAAAGTGGTTGGTAAAGGTTTTGACTTTACCTGCTGCTGTTGTGGGTCCGATGTTGTTACTGAGCATTACTTCCGGTAGGGGCTTGTTTTTCCCAACGAGGCGGTTTATTTTCTTGAAGTCGTCCGTCTGGTCCTGGTTTGATGCCCTGCAGCCTCTTCCTAACCGCGATGTCGTTGTGGTTTTGAATAGTGTTTTGAATAGTGTTTTGGAACATGATGTTACTGTACTTTCGTTCCTTTTTGACTATCCTGTATTCCAGATTGACGGTGTTGAGTTCCCGATTTAGTATCCTTCGAAGGCTCTTTTTAATCCTTTGCCAGTTGGCGTATAATGTCTACACATTTTCCGAGAGATGCTGGTATCAAGTGCATTGGAAAGAGCTGATTATAGGCGATCGACCGCGTTATCAATTTCCTAGGTGGTTAGGTTCATGTGTGTGGGAGTTAAGCTGTGCAGTCTTTCGGTGTTTAGCTTCCTGTAGCTAATAAACTCTAGTTGAGGCCTTGTTGCTAGTATGGCTAGTTGATTAAGCTTGACTGAGAGCAGGACTGTTCGTTGTCCGAAGCACTTGGCACTATTGAGCAGATGTAGTTGTAGATCTCTGGAAGTATGTATATAATCAAATTTAGATGAAACTAGGAAGAAAATTAATATCGATGGTGTTCTTGGGAAGGTTGGTTGTGATTGTGAGACCACGATTAAAGAATGTTCCTCGTTGTTGTTATCCATCCAGTCCAAGACAGCCTTGCCCTCGGTGCTGTCAGAAGTTTAAAATAACGGATTAACACATGCTAGTAATGATAAAATAAAGAAAAAAGAATCATTGAAGACTTAACATTCTTCCTGGAATTTTTTTAACAAGGTATTTCCTGTGTTGGTATTGGCTGCATTTATGATAAATCAGAAGATCCCCTTTCGGCAACTAGTATGAAAAGCTTTCAGCTGAAGGGCGAATACCTACAACTGCGTCAGTAATATGTGTTTTCTATTCTAAAGCAATTCCATTTAATTTTAATATTTTAATTTCCGAGAATGTTCAAAAAACAAAGAACTTTCGAAGAATCGCTAGAAAAAAAAATAAACATAATTTATCGTCTATTATGGCATTACCTCCATGGTAACCCCCTTCATGAAAATTTTTAGCTTCACCCTATGTTTTATTTGAAATTATTTTATAAGGTTACATTTTTCTCAGCATCGGTGGTGCTTCAGTTTCGATACCCTCCTCAGAGCCCGACCAATGTCCTTTTAACGAAGCACTTAAAATACTTCTATAAAGTTTTTGCTTTCATAGGTCCTCTTTAGAAGACCATATTTTTCACGGTTTCTGGGTTAATATCGATATATTCGCTTTAGTGAAGGTGGGAGGGAGGGCTCTGCTGTGCTAGCTGTTTAACATCAAATTCTATGGAAGATTGTTCCTCATTTTTCTCCCTTTTATTTAATAAATGACGCAACAATAGAGTCGACGATTTATGACAAAATTAATTAAATCGATAATTTTTACAACAGCGTTCCTTTCTACGGATCTTTTGTCACTTGTTCTTGATACTCTTTCAATAATAATAACAACAAAATTGTTACGCCGGATGTTAGCTCAGTAGACTTGGTTTGTAACCGGACAAGACATCATAAGGTTAGAGGGCAATTTTTTATCGACTTAAGGCATTTTCAAAAATGTTGGTCGTGAACGTGACTAACGTCCTTAAAAAATTTAAACAAACAAAAATCAAGTAAAACCAAGCAATAAAAAGGTTTAACTAGAATTGAAAAAAAATTTGCCCGTTACGAAACATTACTACTATTACCTTCGAGCCATATCAGAAGCACACCAACTGTCAAATTCAATTGCTCTTATTGAGAAGTTCAAGAAATAAATCAATTAAATAAAATCTAATTGAAACTTAATAGACCACGATTGGATCCGATACCACAGGTAGGTATATCAGAGTATACCCATACTTTTCTATGCAACTATATAAGTAAACCTCCTCCCTATGCAACATCATCAATTTGGTTCGATACTCTAGAACCCCTGCAGGGATTCATGCCTCGCAGCTAGTACATAGAACGTCTTACCTTAATTGGCAACTTTAAAGTCGACCCAAATGAAGCTTTGTATA
Source organism: Sphaerophoria taeniata (assembly GCA_943590905.1). Taxonomy (NCBI): domain Eukaryota; kingdom Metazoa; phylum Arthropoda; class Insecta; order Diptera; family Syrphidae; genus Sphaerophoria; species Sphaerophoria taeniata. The sequence goes on along the minus strand of OX016540.1, from coordinate 249,310,137 downwards.
GCTTACTCTTGGTCTGTTTTGCTATCGTCATCGTCTGTAGCTGGGTTGGATCGATGCAATCCTTATAAAGCAAGGGCTTTCTTTTAAAGACGTGTTGAGTGATTGGAGTTTGATGAGAAAAAAATCGTTGCAAGGTATTGAAACAAAAGAATTTCCTGGAATTGAGAAGCAGTGCCAATTTCATTTTAAAATAGTTGATTTACAAATACAAAAGTGTACGAATGTTCAAAGCTTTGGGTGGATTATTGTGTAACGGCTGTGATTTGATTAACTTCAGTGAAATTGATACACATGCAAAAACTTTGTATGCATATATTTTCCACCACCAGTCACCAGTGCTGCTATGTGTCTGTAGTTCGTCACATTCATGTGCGAAGTACTGTAAATTCAATGTTCAATGTTCAATATATTTTCCTTGTAATAGAAACCCTTTTGCGATTACTAATTAGTTTGCCAATTTGAATGATTTTACTAATAGGGACCTTAAAATCTACTCTTCATTTGATTTATTCTTATTTTAGAGCAAATGAGGCGTCTCTCAAATAATCTCGAGCTGCTTTGTACAGTTCGGCGGCTAGCCCACCCGCTCCAGAGGCTTTGTTCTATTGCTATTGGTTCTACATGACTGGAGGAATTTTTTTCATCATCGCCGATATACAGCTTGGAAAAGTTGTCTTTCCATATTCTCAGCACTGACTGAGGTTCCATTATGGTGTTCTAATGGTCTCCACAGGCTTTGGTTAGGGGTGTAAGACCTCTAGTAGATTTTTGTACCTTTTTGTAAAACTTTCAAACCTCTTTCCTGTTGTGATATCCCTCTATCTCCTCGATCGAGCGTTTCGCATGCTTAATCTCCTTTTCTGTTCATAGAGCTCGCGAGTGGCTCGAATCAAAGCGCCGCTTTGTATCGTCAAACTGGGGATTTCGTTGTGGTGGCCGTGTAGACCCTAACAATGCTACCACTGATTCTCTACATTTTGTGCTGAACTTCTAACGAAGTTATGAGGGACACGATCAGAAAAAGATCTACCAATCTCTTGCGATTGTAGCTGTTTGACGTCGAATTTCCTCTTAGATTTTTCGTGTGTTGGCAGGTAGTGACCCGAGTCAATCTTGGCACGGAATGTGCGGAAATCTTGCATGCTAGAAAAATGTCGTGCGTCGATTAATGCGATCAATCTGGTTGATCAGTAAATTTCCATGTTCCCTTCTGGATATCAATACGTGAGAATAGTGTTCTTGCTGTTTGCGATTAGCCTTAATCCGTTATTGGAGGTGGTGTCGTGTAGGCTATGTCGTCCGAATATTCTATCAAAGATTTCTTTTCTATCCAGTTTGGCATTAATATCTCCAAGGACAATTTTAATGCCATAGCTAGAGTAATGCTCATAGTTCTGGTCGAGGCTCTCGAACAACCTGTCTTTGATATCTACAGATTAGGTTTATGTTTGTTGGAGGTCAAGACCTTTCTCCTGAGTCGAATCCCAACTACACATCCAAATTGACGCTGATTTTGTTGCCGGTAGCAGTTGCCGTAGTATATATATATCGCAGTCCTTCATTTTCGTAGGCCCGGACCATCCCATTTCATTTCTTGGATGGTGGTTATATCTGCTTTATTATTCGGCTGCACGTGTTCTATTAAGGGCTATTACTTTCCAAGTGTAAAACCGAAATTCGTTGTCCTTAAATTATTTGTTGGTCGTCATCATTAATTCCGTCCGAAACGAGGCTTGTTGGTGGTTCGGAACTATGCTTTCTTTATGTAGCCGGGCAGTCATCCCGACGCACGACCCCCAACCTAAAGGGCCAGGTCTTTAGCTTAACTCCAAGGACAGAGAGCTGGCCAAATTGCTTCTAATGGGTCTGGGCTACGAATATGGTGTAGTAGTCCTATAAGGTGTTCACTGAGTAGTTTATCCTGGCTGGAACTGTAGACGCCACCGTTGATTACATCCTGGGAGTTCTTCCGCTGCCGCCTGTCAAATAAAATGAAGCATTCCTTAGTGGAAGGATACCCCACTCGCTCTCTTCTTGCAGCGACCAACAACTTCCTACTGGGTTTGGAACCCAGGTTCTAGGGCAGCCTTTGTTCACCGCGGATAGGTTGCTGTAGACGCTTATATATTCTTGAATGTACCGTGTGCCTCTTAAATGTGTGGATATGCTAGAGGATTTTCCTGCATCGATTTTAATATGTTAAATCTTTTTGGTGCTTGACTGATTAAATAAATAGAGTGGCGCGACAGTTCTTGAAGAGCCAAGGCCTATGTGACATACTCTCATCAACAATTCTCTGGGTGCGTTTTTAAGAATTGAGGGGACCTACAGTTTAACGCCGATTCCGAGCGGCAAAGTTGAGAAGCACTTTTTTATGACGCATTGATACTCTTGGAATTTTGTCAATTCTTCGCAAGAGGCAGTGCCCGTGAAAGATGAAATAAAAACTTTATGGGCACGAGTAGGACTCGAACCCACGACGTTCTGCTTAACAGCCAACGCATCTAACCACTAAGCTACGGGCAGCTGCTGGTTAACTGATTAGGACATTTAAATGTAGAGGCTGTGTTCTAAAAAAAAGTCTTCTTTGTCCAACTTTATATAAAGTCCTCCAAGAATGATTTTAATATCTTTTTTCTTCATCTTAAAGTGGCGCTACAGTCCGGGGTGAAATTGAGTCTCAACCATCAAACCTCTCCAGCCAGCTCGGTCCCTAACTAGCCGTCTCCAGTTTCGCGTAGCAGTGGTTCTAGGTCATCTTCAACTTGCACGCGCCACCTGAGCCTTGCTCTTTCTATATCGCGTCATCCCTCTGGGGTGGATTCGGAGAGTTTACGGGCCGGCGGTGGCGGCGTATTGTTGTCCATCTAGAGCACGCCCTCTAAGTCGTTGGACTTTCACTCTTTTAACTAGATCAGGCAAAGCTGAGGTTCCATTCATAGGGCATGCTCTCTTCCGACCATATGCTTCAGATGAGTTAGTGCTTGCTCCTTACCAAGTCGTCGCCGGCCATTTTGAAGAGTTCGGCACTGATGTCGAACTGTCATAATTTTAAAATCACAGCATCATTATGAGATTATTTTTGTTACTTTTATTTCATAGTTCATCATTTCTCCGAATAATTTTGTTGAGTGTATTTTTGCAGTTACAACTTTTTCCAATCATTGAAGTCCAAAGTCAATTAAATTGAAATTCGTACATTCTTGAGGTTTCCACTTGCTAGGTGCTCTACACATAGCTGGGCACCGTTAATCAAAAAGTTAACTTCGTTAATCGCTAATCCGTTAATTAAAAATTTAACTTCGTTAACAGTTCAAACGTTAAATTTTAGAAAAATTAACGCAAGTTAACGTTAATCGTTAATCCGTTAACACGCCATAAAAATTTTATTTTCTAATAAAAATTGGAAATTCGAATACAAGAAAAGACAATTAAATTTTTTTTTTAATATAGTAAGTTATATTTTATAAGAGTTTAAGTGTTAAAACAACAATTTATTCAGTCATGTATATGAATGTGATTGTTCCCCTTCATGGACATCAGCTGAAGTATATCCTTGCCCGTGGAGAAGAGACGTTCAACAGCAGCGCTTGAGGGTATGGCAGTATTGTATTGGATAAACAGATTTGGCAATACTTGTTCCCCGAGGAATGCCGCTTCATTTAACTAGTCTTTTGACTTCAAATCTATAGCCACGTTTTCTTAATGATTTGTTGTTTTTCTGAAGATTGAGTAACAGAGTTGAAAAAGTCATCCTCATCATCGTCGTTGTTACTCGCGTTGCTGCCTCCGCCCCTTACACTCTCTACGTCCTTTGATATTTCGATAGCTTCTTCTTGTAGCGCTTCTTCTACCTTTTTTTCCATTCATTTTTTTCACTGCATCTACACGACTGTTATCATATTTCTGCAACATATCAACCAAAACTTAGGGTGAAAAGCCGCAGCAAGTTTACACTGTTCATCGTCCATAAGTGGTCCGAACCTTGTCTCTATGCCGTTTAATAACGCATTAACAAACATTGTCGTATCGTCGTGTTATATACGATTAATATGGCAGTTTTCCCACTCACAGCAGCTGGAGAAAAGTGGTATTTCAATTACGGCAATAATAACGGCACCCGGAATAATGGTGGCATTTCAAATTTTACTAGGGACTGAACCTCACCGGCCGGCACGGCGGGGCGGCGCACAGTGTGACAAATCGCTGATTTAGCAGGATTAAATTAATAGCTCTCACAAATAACTGTTTTCGTTCGGGTTTTTTGGTTTTGTTCATAGAATGGAATACAACAAAGTTTTTTAACATATAACTAAAAATTTTGAGACAAAAGAACACGTGAAAAACAGCTTTTTCCATGTTTTTTTAGTTATTTGGTACATCCAAAAGTTTCAAGACTCTATGTTCCATATTACTTTTTTTTCTTCTCGGAAAGCATCTGAGAGTTGCTTGGAATGGATCTGAGGAAATAAGTAATCGATTTAAGAGGCCAATACTTGTATCTAAACGTCTTATTTTTTTTAGTAAGCAGTTCCCTATACCTTCGAACGAACGAAAATATCGTTGTTTCTTGACTCTTGCGTTTCTTTTGAAAGTTGTCCGACTGGAAGTATACTGGAATGGAATAAAGGAAATTATTTTTTCCCATGAAACCAAGACGTTATGTACACTTACTGGCATAAAATGCAAGGCACATTTTTAAGGGATAGTTCCTTGGTGTCCTTTGCGTAGCTCAAAGGCATCTGTGTCAATTGGGATTTGGAAACCAAGACCCAAGAATTTCTAGGATGATATAAAACTCTGTGATAATTTCTTTATCAATCCCTGTTTTATTTGGGCAGTCTTTTCTTTATCTCTAAGAAGTCTTCTTGCCCTATTCCCGTCATTAGGGTTGCCAGACTATTGAGTTGGCATATCTACCAATAACGTTTGTTTGTATTCTAAATATTTTTTTGAATTAGTTTTTTTTTCAGGCTTTGAATTTTTTCTTGCTTGATCTCTAACCTGTCACACCTTGACATCTAGTCTATATACAATTTTAAGGATACATTTCATAAACCGCATCCATGAGCCAAGTTGGCTTAATCCTAAGGACATTGCTTCCTGATTTCTTCACTTTTTCCCGGTCTTCCTGCTTTAGACGAAGAAGGAATTCGGTACAAAGGTACAAAATGTGTCGTGTTAAGGTTTGATTTTCATTAAGCCACAGAAAATTTGAATTTTTGAAGCGCTCTCTATGAAGACCATTTTTGGCCCATCTCTCATCAAATTTTGAAAAAAAAGTTTTAAAGGTAATTTTATTGACTTTTTTGCAGCCTCAGAAAATATTATGAGGCTAAAAAACCCATAACAAGAGAAAAAGCAGCATCAACGTTGACTTTGGAAATGCAAACGACCAAATTTTGCCTTTTAGTAATTTCGATGGCCATCCTAAGAAACGAAAAATTTAGTATGAGTTTCGCACCTGTGCGCAAGAAGTTGAGACACATTTTAGTCATACATATGCAAGGCTTTATAACAAACATGGTCTCCAACTTGAACAAACTGAACAACTAAACTTTTCGTCTAATGAAGACAAAAAAAGCATATTTTTTCAATTAATTTTACTTTCATCAACCCATTTTATTAAACTTAAGCTTAGCTTATATAAACAAAAATCTTATTTTTATACCAATTGACAGTTTATCTATTGAGAAAAAACAAAAAAAGCTATAAAAATTATATATTTAATATACGCAAACAAATTAAAAATAATATAAACACTTGCACTCTATATTGACCTTCTTATAAGAAAAATTACACACAATTTGAAGTTTGTTGTTGATTTTTTGTTGTTGCACTAAGCCGCAGCAAAAAAAAAAGTATACAGCCATTATGTGGGAGGTTTGCCCTGTGAGAGAAACTGGTTTTTGTTTAATTTTGTGCATGTCAATATTTTAATTAAATCCCGCTAAATCAGCGATTTGTCACACTGTGCGGCGCCGCACATTTCGACTAGCTCATGATTCGTATAAGAATTGTTGTCGAAGCCGCGGCGGCGGTGCGCACGGTGAACCTTTTCACCAACAACCCAAACAAAAAAAATCTCACCCTGCATAGCTTAGGTAGCGCAAAAAAAAAATTCCATTGGCAACCAACAACAGTTTTTTTTGCTGGCAATAAAGAAAGAAGAAGGGTGTTGACTAATTTTTTATAAGTTATAAAAATAATTACCAATAATCTACTTTGAAAGTGTATTTGTATGGTATTTGTGTTCGATTAACGATTAACGGACTTTGGAAAATTTAACGATCGTTAACAATTTTTTGAAGTTAACTGAAAAGTTAATCCGTTAATGGGAATGTTAACTTCGTTAATTAACGATTAACGGATTAACGAAAAAATGCCCGTTAACGCCCAGCTATGGCTCTACACAATTTGTATCCCGTTGAGAAATACCCTCCCTCCTCTTCACCCAAAAGAAACTATGAAGTTGAATAATAAATTTACAACAACTAAGGTACTTTGATTGGTTATTCTCATGAAAGTGTCAGCTTCTGCAATATAACTTTAGATTTGGATCTTTATTGGAAGTGTGCCAATTAAATTAAAACTTTAAATGAAATCCTGTCATTTGTTTATCAATTTCATAAATATCTTTTTATCTATTCCTCTGCAGAGATTTGTTTTTGATGCTAAGGAAGCCGTCATGAACAAAATAAGCCCCTCGGGGCTAGTTTAAAGTTTCCAATAACTTTTCATTTTAAATACCTGAGATAATATTGCTATGGATTTTTGTTTAAGAACTCATTTCCTTCATTATTATTAGAGTGGCAGAGACAGACTTAAGTAAAAGTGAAGACACCGAAATTTGTTATTTTCAGGATATCATTATCCTTTTTTGTGTTCCTCTAGGGGGGACGAGACAGGAGAGTAAAAGTACAGCATCAAAGCTAAAAGTAACCAAATCATAGTGAAATGGCTCTGGGGGTTGGATTGTTTTTCTTTTTTTTTCGTTCAGTTTTTTCTTTTGTAGAAAGAAAATTGTTTCTTATGCTTTTGAAGCCTTTTTCACCCACAATTTGAGGAAAAGAGCGCATAAGCAGATTTTCAAACGAAAATATTAACTGGGCCAAAAAACCCTTTTTCTTTGGAGGGAATGGAGTCTTTATATCAAAAGACATGTTTAGGGGGTTTATTTTGGGGTTGCTTAATAATAAACAGGTTTAGAGTGAGAATGTTCCTCCTTTGTGTCCGGTGCCGGATATTGTTTTCTTGCGTCTTTGGTCTTTCAAAGTTTAATTTAATATTGATACAAGAGAAGTTTTGCTTAAATGTCCGCTCGAGGGAGTAGAACAATGGTAAAGTCTCTTAGATTCACTATTTGAATCTTTTACGAGAGACGGGCAATGTCCGGACCATTAATGACCGACAAATTTTGAGAGACTTTGAAGGACTTAAAGTTTGTCCTTCACAAAAAAATAGGAGTGTTCATGGTTTGGCATGGTGCTGTTTAAAACATTTTTGAGCAGCTAAAAAAACTTATAAAAATTATGATTGGTTCCAATGGGTACATTTTTTCTACTCTTTTCTATGAAACATAGTCTATTCGTCAGAAACTTCACTGTTTTGGGCTCATCAGCGCGATGCGAGGTCATTACGCGACCTGTTTGTACACCCATCAAGATTTGAATGTTCTTTTTACTCAGCTATTAGATCGCTTATGGTCTCACTGGCTATAAGGCTTTGATGGCAGCATGGCTGTCCACGAAAAGTGTATTCGCCGCGGAGTTTACTTCTTCTTGATGTACCCAGTTCTGCTGCTTTTTCAATAGCATAAATCTCAGCCTTAATCACATTACAGTCATCTGGGAATTTATATGACTCTCTTATATTAAGAAATTGGCAAAACACCCCAGCTCCTGTTCCTGAATCCATTTCCGAATCGTCAGTATAGAAGGGGATGCCTTGTTCATTCATGAATCATGAGAGTGTAGGATCCCATACCTGCCTTTCGAGTATCAAAGATGAGAGGTAAGTATGGGACAGAAAACCACATTAGATTACTTGCGGTCGCACACCGAAGGTTTTTTTGCATGTGTTGAAATCACATAATGCTTTTTTCATTCTTTCCTCAGTATTACTTCCAAGTTAGTTTGGAATCAACGATAACTCCTAGATATTTAGCTTCCTTTTAAATTTTTAGAAGAATACAACTTAGTTTAGGATGGTTAAAGTCCTCTAACTTACTTTTATTTGTGAACAAGACTATCTCTGTCTTAGTGGGGTTCACCCGAGAGAGAGACTCGATATCAAAACCACTAGTCATCAGCGTAGGCTACAATTTGGTTTCCCTGCTTTCTGAATTTTGTTCACCACGAGAATCGAAAGTAGGGGTAACTGTTTTGTCAGCAATGCTCTCGTCTGAGAGTTTATAATTCTGCTATTTTACATGATGTATATCCAGCCGACAATAACAGATTCAACTCCAACTTCCACTAAGGCAGCTTGTTGAAACGCTCCCTCGATATCTAGAAACGCTGCCGGGTAATGTTCTTTGTGTCCGACACCTCTATGCGAAATTACCTCATTCAAAGCAGTTTGTACTCATCTACCCTTAGGGTAGGCGTGTTGGTAATTGCCAAGTTGTTTTGATTGAGAAGTTCTCCAACGTGTGATGATTCTCTAGGGTATCTTAAGGAGAAACTAGGAGAGATTTATTGGTCTATAATCTTTTTCGGTAGTCGGCTTCCCAGTTTTAGGGACAAAACTTTCACCTCCCTCCGTCTAATAGGGACGAATCTATGTCTGATACAACTTCTGAACATGATCTTTTGACAATAGGTTATTATTTTTAATCCCCGTCTGGTCCAGCTGGTTTTTGGGGTTTAAACGAGTTGATAGCGCAGATAATCTTCCACTATCTCTTCTATCTTGCTTAGGATAGTGTAAACGTATTGAAATTTTCCTTTTTCAACATCTGCACCACAGAAGAAATCATAAGAAATTATGTCTGCTTGTATCAAACATCCGCAAGTTTGACAAACTTATGATTTCCAATATGTACTAAACCTTAAGTACAGTTGTTGGAACCCTTCCTTGTAACCTGTAATTAATAGGTGATAATTACATTTGTGTTTCTATAAGTAGGCAGCTGTCGACTTACCACCTCAAGCTTATCCTTGACTGCATACAAAAAACAAACTACTAACGCCTTCTAAACAAGAGGGTAGTTAGCAAGTAATTATCAATGTCATTACCCACTCACTCTCTCTATACCTTCAGTGGGGTTGACTTATTCACTTGGGCATAAATAATGGTTGCATGCTTGTAAAAGGGTTTCGAGCACCACAAAAACTCAAGGTAAGAAGAATTACAAAAAAGGTGACAACGGAGTTTTCCCACGCATAATTTTTCGTACCACACAGGCCAAACATAAACCAAAGCCTCCCTTTATAGTTTTGTGAGTTCCATACCTTAAAATAAACTTGGAGGAATTAAAAAAAAAGAAAGCTGATAAAACATGCCAGCGTCCATTACTCAAAACTTGTTAATGTCATTTTGAAAAATTGTTTTCTTTCGGTAAGTGGGGTCGAGTATGCCCTTTGTTTCTGGTATGATTATTCCCTTTTTTCTGTGTGTTCGCTTTCAATTTTCCCGGTGCTTATGCACTGTGTATACAGAGCTAATATACCGCTTCACAGGACTTAACTCAAACTACGGTGTTGAATAAATGTAGAGTGTCCTATGAAACTTAAATACCTCATGTAACAGGGTTATCCGCCTTAACACTGAACGGACACTGTGTGGACACTTCACTAAACAACTTCGAAAAAGGACACTCACAGGATAGCTGACGTTCTAGGTAGACATTGTATATGGCCTGTGCTGGATTGGACAGCAACAAAACACAATATACCTACAACACGCTATGTCTTGCTGGGTCGTATATCGCGTTTTTAACGTCCGTCATAGGGCGAGTCTTTGTTGGTGGAAGTGGCGCTAGACTAGATACGGCTATCGGCTTGGCTTACATACCTATCTGTAAATGATTCTTTTGTAGTTTGTCATAGAACTCCGCACATGGCCGCTCGGAAAAAAAGTAAAAACGCTTCTTGTTGCGCTTAAACTGTTTTAATTTTGTTTGCCCTGTCATATGAGGTGGCTGCGGTGTTAAACAAAAGAATATGAAGGTATATTTTCTGAAAGTGACGCGATGGCTAGCTCCTTTACACCGCTCGTCCTGTACCGTGCACCATCAACAAAGTCTCGGCCAGCTTCTAGATTAATAAATAAAAATAAATGACTTGTGCAACTGCTCCTGCGGGTTGTTAGTGGTTATTCTATTAACCCGTTGGTTGTGTTTCAGCACGAAGGGATAGGAATTATGTATGAAGCTATGAAATATAAAAGAATTATAAATTTCCACATGAATACGCAAAGCCGATATGCGTGAAATAACTTACTTAAGGGGCGAACAGGAGATAAATGAAACTAACATGAAACATGGTCCAACCATGGGGTTTGCTTAATGTTTTTACTAAGGGAAAGCGCGTGTGTTATTTTAAAATAATTCTGTCATGAAAACCTAGTCTTATTGTACCCAAAGGTATTTGGAAATCAATTTGCAAATGCTCGTTCAATCGGAATAGAAACTATGGTAAATTGGGAGGTTTTAAGCTGGAAATGAAGCATTATTTGAAATTATTGAAGTTGGGCTTCCTTATACCTGAGTGACCAGTATCCAACTGAAAAGAAGCACTAAACTACAAGGAAACATTCGAAAAGGGGTACTAAGAAGGAATAACAGGGAGCATAAGAAAGCATGAACCAGAAAATAAAAGGATATCGGCATTATAAAAGGCTTCAAAAAATTGAAACGAACCTTCACAGTCAACTAACGCCCGCTCACTTTGGAAAAACAAAAATATTTAAGAGAATACCTGCATTTTACCACTAACATAACACTTTTACTTGTGTGCTGCTCCACTTGAGACTTGAGGCACGGTCTTCCTCTTCTTCACGTCCTTCCGGGTTGGATTCAAAGACTCTACGGGCCGGAGCTTTGTTTTCCATTCGCTGTACGGGATCCAGCTATCTTAGTCTATGTACTTTAGCTTTTCTGGCAAGCTCAGTGCCGCTGAACAGCTCGTACAGTACTTGATTGAATCTTCGCATCTTCATTCTCCAAGACCAAGAAATCACTTCAAGAATTTTTCTCTCGAAGTAGCTCAAAGCGTTTAAATCTGATGTTGTCAAGGTCCATATCTCTGCACCGGGATGAATGTTTTGTATAGTCACACTTAGTCCAAAGAAGCAGCGATTGGCAAGAGTGATCCTTTGTTTGATTTCAGCGCTCTTGTTGTTGTCTGAGTTTATAGCGGATCCTAGGTAGACATCATCATCTGTGTATCCTATTAGTTGGACGGACTTTTTTTGTCTATGGTGTTGACGTTGGAGTTTTGCACAACCTTTTCAAAAATGATGTTGAAGAAATCGCATGACAGCGCATCAAAAAAATAAATAAATAAATAGAGTGGCGCGACAGCCAAGCCTGATGAAGGCCTGAAGAGCCAAGGCCTAAGTGGCTTTCTCACCAACTGCAGACAGCGCATCGCCTTGTCTAAAACCTTTTTTGACATCAAATGCAGCCGTAAAAGGTGTTTTCTGACCATGATGGAACAGCGTGAGTTTTCCATTGTCATCTTACATACACGGACGAGTTTTTACGAGATGCCAAAGATATTACCCTATGTACTCTATAGCACGGTTGTATGTTTATGAATTGAAAAATCAATTAGTCATAACCTAGTATGTGAATTATGAGTTGAACTTCACTTTTTAGATTGCGAATTAAATTATTTCCAATTCATAATTCACTTTTTGAATTAAATATTTTTCAATTCATAAGTCAATTACAATAGTCAATAAATAAATAGAGTGGCGCGACAGCTCTTGAAGAGCCAACGCCTAAGTGGCTTACTCTCGTCAATAATTCTCGGGTGCTTGTGAAGAATTGAGGGGACCTACAATTTAACGCCGATTCCAAAAAGCAAAGTTGAGAGGCACTTTTTCATGTCATATTGATATAGTCTTGGAAGTTTTCTCAGTTCTTCGTAAGAGGCAATGCCTGTGTAAGATGAAATAAATATGGGCACGAGTAGGACTCGAACGCACGACGTTCTGCTTAGCAATCAACGCACCCAGCTTTTAAGCAACGGACACTACAATTACTTATGTCAAGCGTTAAGCTAAGAAATGACTTAAGCTCTCGGAACTCTGCTCTATAGCTGTCATACGCGGCCTTGAAATCGATGAAAAGTGATAGGTATTGCTTTGAAGTTCCTGGGTTTTTTACTAGATTTGCTGTAGAGTAAACATTTGATCGGTGGTGGACTTTCTTGGTCTGAAGCGACAACCCAACGGTTGTTGACGAGGCTTCAAACGTTAACAAAGCACGACAGACTAGATCTTTTAGGCGATGTTAAGGAGACTTTACCTCTGTAGTTGGTGCAGTTCAGGGGATCTCCTTTCTTGAGGATCGGGCATACGATGTTAGAATGCATGATTTTATCCGACCAAATCTTGCACTTGAGCTGGTGAATACTCCTGAATAATCATCTCCAGCTCAAAACCACCTACTTCAGCAAATCCTCTTAATTCTTATCACTCCAAAAGAACCGTGTTTTTGGCTTTTTCAGCGCAGACGAAACTCTTCGGGCTTGAAGTTGTAAGGATAGGACAAAGTACATAATTGTTTATAAAATCATCATAAGTCATTTCTAAGACAAGTCACTTTCGTTCGTTTGCAATTTCAACAAAATTAAGGAAATATTAGTCCTACGAATGGCAACTTAGGGAAATAACATCTTGATTTTACCAGTCCAACTCTTCAGCTTTTCGAATTGTGGAAAAAGTTAGAAGACATATATTTGGATCTGTAATTGGGAAGCCAATAGGAAGAGTAGATTTAACAGGAACTTTATCAATGCATAAAATGTGTTAAGTGCAAAGCCGAAAACACAACTCAGGCTTGATGTTGCAAAGTCATAACTCATAACTCGTCTTGTATTTCTACATATTGATTCGATCTTCTCAAAACACTTAGTCTAAAACGATGAACGAAGAAGTACATAAGTGTATCACACCTGCTCTAATTTAACGTTCCTGCCTCGCTCAAGCAACTCTTAAGAAATAATAAAGGTATTTTCTGCTCTGCCATTAAACCTTCCACCGTCTTAAGTAACTTTTTCACACTCTCTAAACTTCCATTACACTTCACTCTCGTACATTAAAATTTTTCAACATAAAACATAATACACACTTGTGCTTTGTATAATATGGCACCACAGCATGAAATTTTCTTCAGGTTCCACAAACCATAACTCAACTTCTTTCTCATGCCAGCAAAAAAAGCAAAACTAGTTCCGGTTGCATTTAAGCAACACCGCTTGGAATCCTCAACAACTTATAATGCGGACGCTGCTGCCGGCCATCATGGCACAAAAAAAAGACTTTCTGGTATGGCTTTCCTTTGAACCTACATAAGTTTTTCTTATGAGACTGGAGAAAACTTTTTGCTTATGGCTTGCATTTACTTCGTATAAGGACAACCCAACAAACCAACATATGCAGTGACCACACACATGTTGTATGAGAAAAGTCAGCTTCAGCAAACAAAAAATTAACTGGAATGTTTTTGACACAAGCTTACGGTTGTTAGGAGGACATATGGTTGGTTTTAAGGGGAGACTATTGTGTAAAAATTCCTATAGAGTGTTTTGCTCTTTGAATTGAATAGAGAGAGAAATTTTCAAAGACGACATCAGAAATAATTGTCGGGTCTTAAGTGTTTGACCAATTTAAGTTATTACTTTCAACAGAAAGGGAGACAAGCAAATAATAATAATTTGCAGTTTACTCAACCCCAGGACAAAATTTTGTGTGGAAGTTGAAAAATTGCACTTAAATTGGCTTATTAGGAAAAACGTGTCAGATATAATATTTCTTCTAATCTCAAAGGCAAGAAATTTATTTGAAGAGGTTATCAAGCACTAAGCTGAAGGAGCAAACCAGAATTAAGGAATTGAGTAGTGTGCGGGGTATATTAGCAGGTTTCTTGAATAAGAATTAAGGCTTACTAGTTTTGGCGTGAGTTTTAATTTTTCTTAGTGATTTCTGTGTGAGCTTACTCTTTAAGTTATGAACCAACCACTGGTACCCATTCACTTTTTTCTTACTTATATTGAGTTTTCGAATCAGAGCTTTTATAGGGAAGGGATGGAAAAAGGTTTGTTTGGTTGTTTCGAGAGGAAAGTTCAAATGGTGATCTTTGGCCGTGAGTAGAAAAGAAAGAATAAGCTGTAGCAGAACGTCGCAACGTAAGTAAGGGTTCAAAGACTGGCAAATTATGGCAAACTACTGATCTTTTGATCCTTCGAACCAAAACCAGAAAACAAAAAACATGGATGCAAAGAAATGGAAGCATACCCAAGCAGTGTTGGTGTAACCTCGTTGACTCAAGACTTAGACCCAAGATGTCCATTGTGGTACGACTACAGAGTGTTATACTCATGGGAGAGTTGGGAACCTAAAAAAAACATTTTGAACTTTAAACGAAATTAGAGAGATATCTTGTGTCGATCGATGCCAGTTCACTGGAATTATCGAAGAAGGGATTACCGATATAGTTGTATGTGTTCCTTCTGTTGGAGAGTACCAGACATATAAGGAGGAGGTGTTGGTATGTTTCTTCTTCCTCCACGTCCATGTAGCTTCTGCAGAAATCAATTGAATGGAGCCTCAGACTCATGACACATCTTCCTTTGAGGCAGTGTCAGGTTATGACTTTAATTGTGAATCTCATGTTTTATCTGCTTAGGAAAATCAACCATTTCGACCGTTTCAGGTCCTAACTTGGCCAAATTTGTTTTGATACCAGGCCCTGTGACCATTTAGCTTTTTTGATTCTAAAGCATATTGCATACAAAGATGTTGAGATGACTCAGAGGGTTGCTACAATTTCTGAGAAGATTTCGAGAGGTGTAAGGCTTAGAAGAACTTCTGAAGCTGCAGTTGATGTTGAGCGAAGTGCACTCGGATACAAATTCCTGCTGACTGCTGGACTTTTAAGAGTTTATTTAAATTTATCATTTTGTCCAGTGAGGTCCATCATACAATGACTCCATAAGTGATTATCGGCCTGATTAACGAAGTATATAGCTAGTAGGTTATCTTTGAGGAAAAGCCCCATTTTGAACCTATCGCCTTTTCGCAGGCCTTTTCGT
Organism: Sphaerophoria taeniata; assembly: GCA_943590905.1. Lineage (NCBI taxonomy): Eukaryota > Metazoa > Arthropoda > Insecta > Diptera > Syrphidae > Sphaerophoria > Sphaerophoria taeniata. The sequence continues at coordinate 249,294,871 of OX016540.1, read as the reverse complement.
AACAGTAGCTTATTGTACTCTTTCATCAATATTCACCTTCCAGTTTAGTTTTTGTCTAAAATAAGACCTAAATATTTGGGTTGGTCGGAGAAACTAAGGGGTGTCAATTTGATTAATCTTGTAACTTCTCGTAAAAAGTATTAGTTCCGTCTTATGTGGATTGACGTCCAGGTTACAGTACCTTGCCCAATTCAAGGGTCTGTTTAAGGCATTTTGCAGGAGTTTTGACTTCTGGGTGTTTCCCAGATACAGATAATGCGACATCATTGGCATAGGCATTCACCTTGAAATCCTCTGCTTCCAATGATGTTTGGAGGTCGTTAACTACCATGTTCCATAAAAGAGGCAAAAGGAGCCCACCTTGGGAGGTACCACGATTCACCGATCTGGTGGTAGTAAAACTCCTCAACATGCTGGAAGTTATTGTCCTGCTATTAAGCATGAGACTTGTCAGATCAGTGAGTGATTTCTCTAGCATTTCTTAGAAGTGGAGCTAGCCGTGGTCGAATTTTCTTCGATATATGAAAGCTTATAGACAATGTCCAAAACGAATATCTGTAACAACAAGAAAATCGACCATCTGTCAACGATGTTTATATCGGTTGACCTTCACCTTGACGGTGAGTAAAGGAGTTTGTTTGTTTGAACCCTTTGAATGGCTTTTATGACAGTTGATTCTGGCTTGTTTATTTACAAAATATTGCTTATCACAAGCCACACAATATTACTGGGTTCACCTCGGGCAATATCCGAGATGAAATTTCAGACTGTTTCAGCCATTCATTCCAGATTGTGGATACAAACAAATTAGAATTGTTTGCATTCGATGTACCCACTGTCAAAACTGTCTTAAACAAAAACCTCAACTGCACGTTTTTCATAAACTTTATAAGTTGTCAAAGAGGTGAAACTTACAAAAAAGCAAAGGAATAAAATGAAAAATAATGCAACACAAAAGAACAGTCTGGTTTCATTATTTCTTCAGCCATAACACAGCTTTGTCAGTCTTCATCTCTCTTCTCAGCGCCATATTCTGCATCCTTATCCTGTCTCTGATGCTCCTCGGTCCTCCTCATCTTCCGTCATCGACAGCTTAAATTCTGAGAAACTTTGTATTAAAATCATCTATAGGTATACTCTTGTATTATGTTTTGTTCCGACAAAATGTTCATCTTGTTCTTGATTAATTTCAAAACTGTCTCTGATGTATGATTAAACATCTGTGTTCGGTATTTCACTCACGCTCTCTTCTTACAGAAAATTATCATCTCGAAAAGAAGATCCAGATCCTAGGATAAAGTGTGCCAGTGAAATCCGGAACCAAGGCGCAACACACTATGCAGAGATGTAGCATGAAATTTCGATTCGATTTTTTCTCTTATGGCTCCCTCTGTTTGGTTATTTTTTCTTTGATACCTTCTTCAAATACCCTCATTTTTTTCCTTTGCAATTTCATTCCCGAATTCCAACCTTCCATCCCAATTTGTATTTAGAAACAGAGAGATGCAAAAAATTATGTATGTATACTTGTTCTGGCACACTCAGAAGTCCTGAGTCAGAACTGCAGGTGCACTCAAATATCAAATCGAATCTGGAGCATTGCTATTACGATAGGAGGCGAGAGAGTCGACGTCGATACGTAAAGCAAAAGCAACATCATCTTTCCTGCTCCACCAAATGATTGTTGTGCAAAGTGTCTGTCATATGCTCAAAACCAGCATGTGAATATTTCCAGAAGACATGAACACAAAAGCGAAATATTGAGAGCTGCAGAAAGAAAAAACAAGTAAAAAATAATTTTGGAACAATTTGTAATTGCTCCACGAAACACCGCCTCTGTAATTTTTGTTCTACTGTTAGTTAGGATGGCCAAAAAAAAACCTCTTTTTAATTTTAATAAGAAGGCTGAAAAAGTTATTCTTCATAAAAAATTTGTAATTCTATAGGAAAATGGTTAACTGGTGCTCATTAAAAATTATAAGTTACGACCTAAAGAATTTTTTTTTTTCGGACCACCCTACATTCTGAACACATGAACAGAATATTGGGTCAGGTTTTCCTTTTTATTGTCTTTAACACTTTCTCGACAGCATCCAGCTAGGACAGAAAAGAAGGGAAGTCCTCACATGTCCGATACAAGGATATGACTTCAATACCTTCCCTTCCGCATAGTGCACTCCATAGTAACAAATGTAGGTGTACAGTATGTTGCATTTGAGTGAGTCCCTCGGTTGGTTCGTGACTATTTTGAATACCTGTGTAAGAATGAGTTCACTGTGCATGTTGGTCAATATGGTCCTACATTATTTATGCCCAGACCAAACAAAAAGTGCCGCACTCCACCAAGCTGGTGCTTGAGAACCAGCGCAGAAATGCTGCTGCAAATTGAGGGAATTGATAAACATTTTCGAAAGATGCAGGAAAACTCGTTGTTCACCTATTCACTCTTACCATGAGAATATTTCTTCGAATTGTGTTTTTATTGACCAAATGTGTGGTTAAGCTTTGGCTAGAGCAATACTGAAGCTGGTCAGCCGTTTTGCGTTTGCGAAAAATAGTTAAAACAAAATTTGTGAGCTACGTAAAGGGTTAAGTGTGTCCCGTATTGTAACTAAAAAGAAAATTAGTGGCACATTGTAGTGAAGCGGTTAGTGTGGTTTCACGTTTCACCAACAATATGGAAAACTGATACAGTCAAACAGATAGGCTCTGAAAAGTAATTTCCATAAATCTACCAAAATAATCCTTCTTCTTGGCAAATTATCAGCAAATCAGATAAATAAAAAAAAACTACCTAGTTGAAATTTGTCGGCTGTACTTAAGCCTCACCAGAATAGACAGAATTTAGGATGCAGTGTGGGTATCTTGAAGTTGTCTAATAATTCCTACAATTGTCGCTACACAAACTCACCAATTGTTGGTAGTGTAATTTACAATTTAACAATAACAGCACGATTCAAACACAAAACGTGCCCCACCTCTTTATCTACCTATCAAAAACCCTTTTCCGACAAACGACAGTCACATCTTAACACATACACCCATCGACATTCTACACACAACACAACCAACTGTACCAAGTTAGATAAGAAGTGGTTTTCTGTATGGTTTGTTCAGTTGAGCACGTTATTGTGTCCAAAAAGGATTAAGGTGTTTCATGCAAAGCTTAAATGTTGTTGGTTACATCTTAATGAGGCAAAGTAGCTTTGACACACATATACGAGTAGGTACGAGCACTACATGTGCATACAATTTAAAATACGACAGACAATTTTGAAGTTGAAGTTGCTCTTGCTACACCTCAGATCTCATTTATGTATGTCATACCCTTAAGGCAGAGGTGTATAAACAAAAGTGGAAGATGTCCTAGTTAACAAATGCCAGTGGTGTCTTTATTTCTCATGTTTTCGACAAACAGAGACACAGAAAAAGAGATATCTTTGTGACAGGTAAACAATTGGATTTTGAAAATCTTTGCATAAACCTTAAAGCTTGCTATGCGTAAATACCTCTGTACATATTCATCTTCAAGGTTTCGAGAGATTTGAAATAAAACTAACAGCAAGGAGGTATTGTGTTATCTAAAGATTGATATTTAAATTTGTTTATTAAGTAAAAGGGGTTTTGAGATTTGAGTTTCAAAAATTATATTCTAATCTTTTCAAGAGATTAAGTTTGATGTTTATGGGTTGTTTTTATGAAAACAATGTACGTTTTTCAAAAGGAAAATGCATTTCTCGTGCATATTTTTCACTTGGCTTCATGATAATATTCTTTTTTCAAGTCACAGTGTGAATTTCCATCATCGATTAGAAGGTGTTCTATCGCTGTGATACAAAGTAATTTATGTACATTGTCAATACCCATAATTTCAATGATGCCAGTGAAGTACTCAGAAAAATTACAGAATTTTACTCTCGATCTCGTCAGGAGATCTGTTTGACACCCCATAAAAGAGTGACTAATACTTAGCTAAAACGAAAGGATTATTTTGGAGAAAACATCTAGTTGATCTTCTGATAAGAAACTAAGAAATCTCCTTTTAGAACTAAGATGCAATTAGTGTCACTCGGGCGTATACTTATTTTTTTTTATTGTAATTCATTTCTTTTTCCAAATCGTTATCGGCTGCAAAACTTACTTACTTTTTTAAGTTGGCACTAAAGCGCTTTGTTGAATTGGGCCTGAACTAAAAGTCTCTGCCAGCCAGCTCACTCCCTTGCTAACTGTCCTTAGTTTCGCCCTCCAAGTTGATCGAGTTCCTATTCTCCTTGAGACATCGCCACCCTAGTCGCGGTCCTGCTCTACTTCTTCTTCCCTAGGGAATAATATCGAATGCTTTCCAAGCGGGAGCATTGGTGTCCTTCCGCTTTATATGACCAAGCCATCTGAGTTGCTGAACCTTGACTTTTTAGGATCGAGTATACAATGCTGAGGTTCCATTCTTCGTTCATGCATTCTTCCGCCCTTATCTTTCAAAATATTTGGTTCATGCTCGTTTCTAGATCGTTACCAGCTGCATTGAACCATCTTGATTCTAGACCATCTGCTCCAGCAGCGGCTTTGTTGGATTTCAGCCGTGAAATTGCAAATTTCGCTTCATCCAGATCGGGCTCATGGAATAGTTTGCCATCATCGCATCCAAAAACTGGCTCCTGCCTGACAGCGGGATTCAGTTCGTCGCTGTCGTTAAACAGTCTACAGAAAAAGCCTTTTCAAATCCTCAGCATCGGTTCTTGCTCCATGATCTTGAGCCAGCTTATTTACCTTCCAGCAAAACTTTCGAACTTTATTCCTGCTGTTGGCTTTTTTGAAATCCTCGATCTGACGCTTCTCATGCTCCGTCTTCTTTCTTCTAAGTAGTCGGTGTTCCTCTCTTCTCTTCCGCTCCTAGAGCTCACGAGCAGCTCATGTCCTTCTATGCAGCGCTGCTTTGCATGCCTCCTGCTTGGCTGCATGGATCAGCCTCATCATTCCTGTCCTGCTGTATGGTGCAGAAAACATGGACACTGAACAAATTGAATGATTTTGCTTTAAGCTATTTCGAGAGGCGAATTCTTCGGTTAATCTGTGACCTCGTGTGCATTGATGGAGATTGGAGAAGGAGATTTAACAGTGAGCTTTACTGGCTGTACAACGACACGGATCTAGCCAGAAGAGTCAATGTCAATGTCCAGCGACTGAGACCGATATTTTCATACTTTTGCTCTAACAAGAATTCTATAAGATCTCATGATGTTTTTCTCGGCGGGCAAAGCCACTGCGTAACCTTTTCTATCTGTATCTCTCTTCTGGTCTCAATCTTATAGCAGATGGAAAATATTACTTGTCTGTCCCCATACTGGTACAGAGATGCGTTTTTTGGCTGTCCTTGACAAATATGGAATGCTTGACTTTCTCATTGTAATATTCAGGAATTCTAGAGCAATTTTTCTTCTAAGAGATTTTTATTCCAAACATCTCAAAATGTTCACACGATTCAACTGGTTTATGTTCAAATATATGAATATCTGTTACGCTGTCCATAAAATGAATCTGTGGTTTGGTTTTCATAGAGTGGAGGAATTAAGTTTTCTCTGATTTTTTATCGAAATTTGTCAAAGTTGCCTAGACAACCGAAACAGAAGGACAGCGTTGTTAGAGCTATTAATTTTTTCATTTATGTTTCCAAAATTTTTATCAAAAATGATGAAGGTACCTTACCTACTCCAAGCTTGTTAATGGCGTTTTTTCTCCCACAGTTTTTTTCTCATTTCAAAACTAGATACTTACGACAAGTAAGTAAAAAACAATAATTTTTCTTGTCAACAAACAACACACCTACACAAAAAAAAAGTTTCATGCTTAAAAATTAATAACCGTTCACAAGCTTTAAAGTCTCAGCATTTTCCCTGAGCAATAGTTCATCGACAAGTTGAACAAAGTACCTTCTACCTAGTCTATTGTTGAACAAGTCGCAAAACAACCGCTATCATCCTCATCGTCATCATTATGACACGGTCCTTAAGAGCCCTCTATAAAATGTCCAAAGTAATGATGGCCATGAATTTCACAACTCGCCAAAGAGGAGCGATGTTCTGTTCATTGTTTCTTTTTTTCCAATACTTACCGAAAAATACATCACTTAACAAAAAAGAAACCTATTTTTATCGGCCTGTTGGGTACTGTTAAGTAAACACTTTTCGGATAGTCTGTCCGTAAAATGAGTAATTTTCGACTTCGTGCCAAGAATTTATGTCGAATCTGCAGGACTTGTCGTTATTCTGCTGCCTCTGTTGGATGCTTTTTAAAGCTAAACGTCATCGTCGCCGCCCCCGGCGGCGTTTTGTTTTTGTTGTTGATGACATCAATGTCGATGTCGACGAAAACAAACGCCAACAATGCCTAACATAACATATTACTTACAATCAGCGAAGCGGCCTTTAAATAAGGACTCTGTGACACGCGAAGTGAAATTCAACCCGTTTCCTGGGATGATAGCTACTTCCGATTTAAAGAAGTATTCCCTGTTCCTCTGCTTCTTAACGTGGCTTCAACGTCCCATACCCCCGCTTCGTCGCCCCATCGAAGCAGACTCTTGAGTGGGTGTAGTTTAAATCTTAGGCAAACACAATAATCATCCTTATTGTTGCTAAGCATGAATGCTTCTCGTTTGCCTGCTTCGTCGAGTCGGAGTCCTCGTCATCGTCGTCGTTGTCGTTGTAGTCCTCCTATTGTCTTCCATTATTTCTTTATTATGGCGGTATGAATACGAAACCATAGTTTAAATGGAAAATACGAAAACAAAGACGAATAGCGGTGTTTTAAAGGAAATTGTATACCTATCCTTATTACGTTTTTTTTTATGTCTGTGTTTTTTTTTTCGTATTTCAAAATATAGCGTGTGTGTGTGCCTTACAGCGGTTGGTTTCTTTTATTAATGTGCGACTGCGATGACTGACATCAGAGACTAACTGTATTTGGAGGGAACGTGGAGCATTTTCACATTTTCATATTTATTTCATGCATAACTGCAGTTTTTCACATCCAAGTGGGAAAGTTTTATCTTTTATAATTAACTTTTGTAATGCACTCGTTCTCGTTCTTTCGTTCTACTGCTGATTTTCAGGCTTTATGAGTAGTTTCGTCAGGTAGCACTTATTGTGTGTTCTTTGCTTCTTTATGAAGTTTTTTTTCCAAGTACAGAGATTTATTTAATTTTTAAGTGTTTCGTCGTTCGGTGCATATCTTCAAAGAACACGCAAAATAATTTCTCAAAGTTCAGGATTTTACGCTTAAAGAGTAATTGTAGTACTATATACATACCTAAGGGTATAGTTTTTCGTTTGCTATTTAGTGAATTTAAAGTTTAAATTTAGGACAATATGAAAATTCCAATATGGCTGATATCAGCATATTTAATTTAGGAATTTGTTGCGCAAAAGATTAGCAGGCTCCGGATATCTTTTCGCTCAGAGCATAAACGAAGGAAAAACCAAGTAAATGGATGATGAAAATGTATGAAGGCGGAAGAGCACGGAGTCGAAGTAGTGCGATCTTTCATTAATTTTTGGGCGGTTGTTGCAGCGGCTGTTTGGATGCGGATTCGTCGTTAGAAGTAGACTCAGGCAAAAAGTCTTGAAATCCAAATATGAAAGCGAAAGCATCACGACTGACTTTCCGAATTAAGTATGCTGTCACAGAGGAGAAAAAATAGAAAATCAAAGATGAATTCTATGACATTTTTTTTTCGGAACTGTCAGAAAGCACAGCACACAACACCACTTCCGAGCACGGATTCAGGCTCATCAATTTTTCTGCGGGGCGAAAAGTTTTGGTAGTAAGCACGTTATTCTCACATCTCAACGTCCATGAAGGAACATGAACACCTCCCGATAAATCAACAGTTCACCAGAATGATCACATTTTAGTCAAAAGACGGCACTTGTGCATTATAGATGTTCGGACTTTCCGAGGGGCCACATCGACTCGGACCACTACCTCCACGATTCAAAAGTAGTGCTGCAAATATCCTGACAACGAGCAGAACAAGGAAATGCTCCAAGAAAATTCAACGTTGGATGGCTACAATCGCAAGATATCGCCAGGTCTATGCCGCCATATCGAGAACCAGAGGCAACATTAGATTGATATGCCGCCTCTGCTGTGCAGGGTTGCACACGTTCACCAAAGCGAAACCCCTGGGTTTGACAAAAAATGTTGACAGGTCTGGAGGGTGTTGCATAGTCATGACTTAGTTGATCGAGAGAGGGATTTACCACTCAATTTATTTCTTAGCCCCAAATATGATAGATTAGATGAACGAGGAAATAACAATAAAGTGACTCTTCATTTTGAGAACCAGGACATGTAGGAGTTCTGGAAAGGAACTCCGCAAGTAGGACCGGAACCCGCCTACTGTGGAATAGGAGAAAATACTATCAGAAGTACAATACAAACAGACGAGGAAACCAGGAAAAGTAACAACTGGCCATAACTGCCTTGATTGAGACAGGCAAAGATGTTTCAGGATGACTACAATCAAAAGCGCTGTTTTACCAGCAAAAGCTTAGGCAGGAATAAACTAAGGCTTATTACTGGCTTACAACAAACAGATGAAACACCGATCCATGTTCTAGACAGTTGCGATGCACTTATCCACCAAAGGTTATTATCAGGTATATAAACTCCTTAACTACCGAGAAGTTTTATGCGTCTATTGCGACGTTCTGTCCGAACCGTAGTTGTTGTGTGTCCCTACTTCCTCGCTTAATCCATTTTTACCGCTTTGTTTTTTCTTCCCATTACGTAAATATGATCGGCATACGCAAGAAGTAAACAGACTTTTATAAGATATTGTTGCCTCTGGTTTGTTGAAGGTGGAACATTGCATCGCCTTGTTAACTTTCCAGAGGAAGTTATTGTAATGGGGTCAATTTTGTGAAACTCCAGTTTTTGCATAGCCATGTTTCGAGGTCACTAGAATCCGAATCAAGCCTTGATATCATGATGTTTTTTTTTTTCAAAATTCATTTTATTCAATTCACTTATGACTACTTAATACTAGACAATGAATTCAAAACTAGCTTATGATCTAAAATCTTTTATATAACTTACTGGCCCCAACCGGGCGCTCTAAGAAATTCATGGTTTACTTAAAATTAATGCCTTTCGGCCTATGAACTATTTTATTTTTAACTTCATTATGTTTTTTCTTGTTAGAAAATTTAGAAAAACTAACACAATTTCTTGTTTATTTGTTTCTTACAAGCTACTTAAAATTAGGTCCTTAAAAATAAAACTAAAAATTAACTAAAACTACCTATTCTACCTAACAACTACTTACAAACTAGAACAGCCACAGCAGCAAATCTATCAATTTTTCTTATTTCAATATTTGTATATATCTTTTATTTTTATTTTTTTTTCATTTTTTTTTTTTTGCATTCGTTTTATTTCTTTTTTTTGTATTTTTATGTTATATTAGTTGTCCTTGTCATTGAATGTGCCACCATGCCTACTCTACTTAAACCTAAACCCGAAACCCTTAGACTAAAACAAGTATGCAAGCCGGCCAAGGCTCAAAACCCCACCCCGACTACCCATTATCAAGTGCAGACTGAAGCCACCAGAACTGGTGCTCCTGCTTCACCCTATCGATTCGGTCCCGTTCGGACACAGCCCTACTGAAGGAGCTCTGCTCCGTGCTGTGCGAGGACGTCGCGATGGTAAAAGAGCCGCCGATCGACGGTTCTCCGCCTGACGTGGTAGATTAGCGGGATCGCCAATCTGTCCTGTATCAGACCGCATTTATCTAAATGGAGGAATACCTCTGGTGGAATGAAGCCGCTCGAGCGTGCACTATCAAAATATTCGTCGTTCGGATAGAACGCCCCAAAGATCAAATTATTCGTCGAAGTCATAGCTCTCGCAATGTGACCCCGAACAAGTTTTATCACGAAATTGTCAATTCTGTTGATCCGAGCCTCGTTGTACAGAACCTCGTTAGAAATCAAAATTGGAAAGAGGAGGAGGTGTATTGCTTGCTGTACGTTCTTCGTTCTCATGCATCGAATTGTCTTTACCATCTTCTGCCTCATCGTGTTCTTATGATATTGACCAAGTCATAGTCAAAATTAACATTGGAAACAAAAACGTTTTGATTTTCGTTGTAAGCTACATCCCACCCAGAAGCTCATTAGAACTATACAAAATTCATGTAAATAATTGCCAATATCATTTATCTAATCTTAATACCGATGATCATGTTATTATTCTTGATGATTTTAATTTAAATAATATTGATTGGGTATTTGACCCTGAAGAGCTTCAACTTTTGCCATTTAATGTAAAAACTGAATGTGAAATAGAATTAATTGATTCTTTCACTAGTTATGATTTAATTCAAATCAATTTTTGCAAGAACAGCTTGAATCGTATACTCGATCTTGTTTTCGTTGATAAAGATTTAAGTGTGACAATCGATAAATCAGTATATTCAATTTTTCCAAATTCCATTCACCATAATGCCTTAGATATCTCCTTTTCATTTTTTAATTATATAACATCCAATAATAGTTGTAATCTTAAACTTAATTATGCAAAGGCTAATTTCGATGGTATTTCGAGTTTTCTATCTAATATTCCGTGGCACTCAAGTTTTAGTAACTTAACTTTATTGCAGTCATATAATTTTTTCAAAGTTAATCTTAAAAGGGCAGTTGATATATATGTACCTTTAGTTAAGTCAAAAAATAACTCAAAACCTCCATGGTTTAATACAAGGTTATGTAATTTAAGTAACAAAAAAAACAAGGCTTACAAACGACTTCGCATTTCCCCAAATGACTTTAAAATTAAAACCAATTACATTATGTTTGGAGCGTGAGTTCAGTGTTCTTAACAAGTTTCTGTATAAAAATTATATTTTGTCTATTGAGTTTAATTTGAGATCTAACAGTAAGTGTTTTTGGGCGTTCATCAAAAGAAAAAAATCATCCAATGGTATTCCAAATAATATGCAATACCTTGGTAAAACCTATTCCGAATTGTCGTCAATTTGCAACGCATTTGCCGACTTTTTCAATTCCAACTATTTGAAATCTAACATTACAGTGTTAAATAACCAATTTTCTTCTCATTCAAATAATTTTGAAGCTCATATTAACCAATTAGAACTAAATCTTTCTGATATCAAAGATGGTTTGTTGGATTTGATTAGCGATTCTAACTCTGGCCCGGATGAAATTCCACCAATTCTGCTAAAAAACTGCGCGAATGCTCTTTCTGAACCACTTTTATACATTTTTAATAGTTCTCTTAGTAGTGGAGAATTTCTCTCTGAATGGAAACAATCTTTCTACTCCTATTCACAAATCTGGTCCGAAACAAGAAATCTCAAACTATCGACCGATTTGTAAACTCTCGAGCATTCCTAAACTCTTTGAGAAAATTGTTTATGATAAGCTGATATTCCTTCTTAAAGAACACATTTCACCGTATCAACATGGTTCCATCGCAGGGAGATCTACAACTACTAACCTTGCAATATTTTCGAATTTCGTTCTGAATACCCTAGAAGAAGGTCACCAAATTGACGTGATCTATACTGATTTTGCGAAAGCCTTCGACAGAGTCAGCCACTTAATCTTGATGAATAAGCTCGAATGTTTTGGGTTCCATTCTTTTATATTGAAATGGTTAATGTCTTACCTAAAAGGTCGTGTCCAATTCGTATCTATTGACAAATTCATATCGAGACCAGTTTTAGTTACTGCCGGTGTCCCTCAAGGAAGCCATCTTGGTCCCCTTCTATTTCTCATTTTTATAAACGACATGCCTGGTATTTTTTTGAACTCTAAAAGACTTCTATTTGCTGACGATTTAAAATTTTACAGACCCATTAAATCCGTTAATGACTGTTTTCTCATTCAAGAGGATCTTCAAAAACTAATTGAATGGTGTCTTTCTAACCAACTTTCGTTAAATGTTAATAAATGTCAGTGTTTTTCTTTTTACAGAAACCATTCGCCGATTTTCTTTGATTACACTATTAATAACAAAGTGCTCGAAAGAGTTGTTCAGAAAAAAGATCTTGGCGTTATTTTCGATTCCAAGCTTAATTTTGTTAAACACATAGAATTTACGGTTTCAAAAGCTAATTCGATGTTAGGTTTTATAAAACGAAATTCCAAGGAGTTAAGGGATCCATTCACTATTAAATCGCTTTATAGTTCATATGTTAGGTCTATCTTAGAGTATTGTTGTTTAATATGGAACCCATATTATATCATTCATGCTGATAGAATTAAAATGGTTCAAAAGAAGTTTACTAGGTATACTATACAGAAGTTGGGATGGAACAGTGAAACTCCAACGTATTCTACAAGATGCTTATTATTGGGAATTCAAACTCTTGAAAAAAGACGTAAAATCTACTCAATTATGTTCATTAGTGATATTTTGTCATATCATATCAAGTGTCCTTCGCTATTATATTTGGTTCAATTGTATGCTCCATCGCGTCAAATTCGAGTTCGCTGTTTATTATTCGTAAACGAACACAGGGTTAATTATGCCTTTAACGAACCTATTTCTCGGAGTATCAGAGAAACTAATCTTGTTTCTAATTCTATAGATTTCAATTTTCATCTAAGTAGACAATCATTAAAAAATCAATTGTTATTGTACTTTTTAAATTAGTTAATTATTTTTACTTTGTTATACATGTATGTAGGTATTTTAATGTTATTATTTATTATCTATATTATGTAAGTCTTTATCTCGATGTTTTTACTATGTTTCGTCAGTCTAACTGAAGATTGTATGGATCTCTAATTGATGAATAAACTAAACTAAACTAAACTAAACTAGAATAGTAATGTACATAAGAAGACTCCGGTGTCCGATACAAACCGACACAGCAGCGCCGAAGACACTGCCTCTCGAACACCCGAATCTTCTCCATTTGAGATGGTGCAACGTTGAACCACACTGGACAGCCATAAACGATCATCGGCCGTATGAGGGCCATGTAGCAAATTACCTTCAATCTGGGGTCGGTGCTGTAAAACAGCCGTTTCGTCAGAGCGAAGGCTCCTCTGGCCTTAGTCAGAGCAGCATCTATATGTCTGTCGAAATACAGATACTGGTCCAACCAGATACCGAGGTACTTCACTTCACTTTTGCTCGTTAATCGCTGTCCGTGAGGCCCAACGATGACCATCTTGCGCCAATTCTTGCGCGTATCCCTCGTGGCCCCAGCCAACGAGGTCCGGAACAGAATTGTTTCGCATTTCTGGACATTTATTTTCAGTTTCCAGTCATCGCAATATCGGTGAATCTTCTCGAAGTCATGTTGTAAGAAAATTCTAATGACTTCGACCTTTGGGGCAGTTCTGAACGCCATGTTAAGAACTGATTAGGTTTTGAGCGAAATTGTCCTATCAGTTTTTTAATGATGGCCAAAAAACGAAGACAACCCTAATATAATGTAAATTATGATAATTTCAGCAAAAATTGCAACAATTATTTAAAAAATCTTATCTAAATATCAATGTAATAAAATATATTATTTGGCAATGATTTGTTTTTAAAAATTTGAAATTAGGTTAAGCCGATATATTTTCGTTGTTTCAAGGAAAAACGGTCCATATGAGTATAGGAATAGAATATTTTATGACTTCAAATTTGTAAACCGTCATTAGTATAATTGACAACAGTTATTGATTTAAACAATTGAAAATGAATTTTTTGAGGTTATATTTTATTTTACTTATTTTTCTACTCTGGGAAGTAAGTCGTGTGGACCACAGAAGTCGCACTCATAATTTTTATTTTTTAAATCGAGCGCATTGCTACGCGGCTCGATAACTATCCTACTTCCTACCCCTTCATTTATTTACACTAGACTAGGGTGACCGAAGCTATCAAATACATTTTTTCTTCAAATTCTTTGCACCGGAATCCCATACAAAATTCATCCTTTGTAGACTTTTAGGCACCCAATATTTTACTTCAATTGGGTACCTAAAGCTTAATGGCACCAAAACACGCTCAGTTGAAAAAAACTCTGTTTTATCTGTGATTGGTAAAAAAAGTATGCTCTAGTATACTATTAAGATTTTGAAAAAGCATTTTTGTCCGAAATGTTTCCTAGTTAAATTGTGAGGATTTCAAACCTATGGACAAACAATAATATTGGTTTTCGCACCACTCCCTTTTACTGGAAAACATAACGACTCATACATTTCAATATCTTTCAAACAGACAATACTTGTGTTCTTAAAGAGAAAATACTTGAGACACTGTTTTGCATGTATTTTCCATTCATGGAAGTGTCATAATTTGTTTCTAATTTTTTTTCAGAAAATTCATTTTTTTTTTTTTGTCTTAATATCTTCATCTCCAAAAACACATCTATTGCATTCGATTTTGACTTTGAAATCAAACATTTGGACTATCACATTTCCTAATCGCAGCCTATTACAATAAAAATAGAGTGACAATGATTGTTTTAGCATTCGAATTGCCTGTTTATGTCCTTTTTTTGTATTTTTCTGTTTTTCTGTTTCTATTTTTTTGTATCATATAACGGAAAATGACACCCCATATTCACCGCAACGTTGACAAAGGAATGTAATTCACCCTCCCATCATTAAACTTCTATTTTTTTTTCTTCGTTCGATTTTTTTTGTTCGTTCTAACTTAATGGAATGTGGATGACTTCTTGGTTGAAGAAAATTGTGGTCCTCTAACATTGGGCCATTATAGATGAATCTTGAGAGGATAATGGAGGCAGAGGAAGCCATTTGAATATACCATTTCTAACGAGAGCGGATGTTTTGCGGCACTCAAATGGTCGTGTTTAACACCAATAAAGGTATGGTGTTGGGTGGCGGAATGGGGGCTCAGCGTTGTTGATGAGGAGGCGGCCGTGTTGGCGACATAAGGATGAACAGTCCCTATAGGGAAAGACCGAAATTTCATATTGTAAATGATTCGTAAGGTGTGAGTTGTGAGCTGTGAGAGTTGTATAAGATGTTTTTCTTCTTTTGGTTTTCGTTTTGGTTTTGGTTTGGTTTGGTTTCTCGAGGTCTGACAAGGTAGTTTGATATTGTAAACGACTTTATGTCTTGTCCATGACAGGAACAGATAAGGCAGATTTAATGGCCTATTAACGAATTTGATTGTAATTGATGTAATGGCATTGCGGTTACGTTTCATTGCTTATGAGGCGACTAACGAGACAGTGTTGTTTTATGTTAAGGTCTGTAGATATAAGTGATGTTTCTGATGATGGTATAGGTGTATGTAGATGATGATCAATTCGCCAATATTATAAAGAATGATTTATGGGATTTTTTCCTCCTCTGAGGCAGCTTCAGTGGCCGTGGGAATTCTGAAAAATCCACCAGAAGGAATTTTGTTCAGGAACTGCAAATTATTCAATGACTTCAAATTTTTATCTCTTGATGGCATGAAATTTTGTTTAATTGACCAAATGTTTTTTTTTTAAGCATCAATATTTGTTCGTTTAGTAAAATAATGTGGATGGTTGAGATCCTTCAACCGACCAATAAATTCCGCTCAATTCTTTCGTCGACTTTTCTATCGTCGAGATTGCACACTCCTCCCAACCTAACCTAACCAAACCTAGGTAATCCAACTTCATGACATTTGAACACTTGCAAATGTCCGAAACTCACCTCTATTGAGTCGATTAGTCTGCATCCACCGATGGTAGGTAACCATTAAAGGCTGTAATCTGGAATAAGATCTCAATAAACAATTTATAACTTCATTGGTTGGGCATTTAGCACATCTTTGTGTCATCCTTCTCCTAAATGACTTATGTAACAAATACGAGAGAAAACAAACAAACGCCTACACTAACCACTCAACAAAATAGCAAGAAACTCAATCGAACATGCTATGAGAGGAGAGTCGACTACAAAACGACTATAAAAGGCGATGTTTACAAAATTATAATTGAATTATTATTCACGAGCAGAACGAGCACTACTTGTCTTGTCCGCCTCTCTTCTGTAAAAATAAATGTTCCTTTAAAATAAATGTTCCTTTCCTAATCGATACTTTAACATATAAAATTATATCAATAAATTGTTTATAAATTCATATAGTTTTTTTATTCATTTATTCACGGCCTCACAACTGACGCCCAACGTGGGGCCCGAACTACAAAATCAATACAAATTGCACCTCAATCTTAATAATTAATTGACATTTTGCACCAAGACTGGTCAAAATTATAATATTAACAAAAAACTCTCGCACCTAGACTGGTCGAAGTTTCTCAAATTGCACCTTAAAGGTCAATTTGCATAATAAAATACAAAATTTCCGCACCTCGACTGGTCGAAATTTTATAATTCGCCATAAATAATTATCGCACCTACGCTACGGTCGATACAGACACAACAACTTTTACATCTCAAATTCTCAATTCTTCTTTTATACAACGGCCTTACGAAAAAGCGCTCGTATACAAGACAAAATGAGCATCGTATAGATGTCCGACGAACAGCTGCAAGCACTGCTAACACGGTCTGCCACGATTTCGTCCGCAAACGGTAACTTTGCAAACTGCACCACACGCTACAATGGCGAAAGGTCGAAAGCCAAAGTAGACACGTTCATCTCCAGCGCAACAATATATAAAGATGTCACAAATATGAGTGAGAAAAATGCACTCATTGGTCTTCCTCTTCTTCTCGAAGACATCGCGTCCACTTGGTGGCAAGGTGTTAAAAATCAGCCAAAAACATGGGATGAAGCAATGATAATGCTACGGAATTCGTTTGCTACCCCTAGACCGCCGTACCAAGTATACATGGACATTTTCAACGAGAAACAAGACGACAAAACACCAACCGATATTTTCATCTGCGAGAAACGGGCACTGTTATCCGAATTAGCGGAAGGGTCCCATAAGAAGTCGCAACAAATCGATATGATTTTAAGATTATTAAACAAAAGAATCCGCAATAAAATCGAACGCGACAACGTAAGGACCTTTGAAGAACTTCTTTCTCTTGCACGTAAGGTAGAGCGCAATTTAGACGAAAAAAGAGAAGAACCGAACCAATCGAAATTTCATGAAAGAAACAAAAAACGAATAAAGTGTGCCTACTGCTCTAATTTTGGACATAGCATTGAGGAGTGTAGAAGGAGAGAAAGGGATACAAAACAAGGGAGTACAAAACAAGAGCAACCAAAGAGCCGAGAAAGCCAAAACAATACTCGCGCCATTCTAAATTGTAACGGTTGTGGAAAACCTGGATACGTTCGAAGCCAATGTCCCAATTGCAACCAACCAAAAGAACCAACAAATATCAACTTCTGCTCCATCGATACCTTGCCCAAGAAATTCCTACCGCCACTCCGTCAACGACCATCTGTTAAGATTTCAATTGGTGGACAACAAGGAGTTGCCTTTATTGATACCGGAGCTCGAATGAGTGTTGCTAGCTACCAGCTTTACAAACAAATGCTTCACAGCATACCGTGCACAAATTGTTCTAGCTGATGGTATTAAACGCCAACAAGATGTCTAAGTTTCGAATGTCTTGATCAAACTAGAAGGACGCTGCATTCCAACGAAAATAATGGTCATTGAAAGCTCAACTGACAACCGCACGCTCCTCGGAATTGACTTTGTTGAAGACGCTAGAATGATTATGAATCTGCCTCAACGAATATGGTACTTCGCCGACGTTCCATCAAAGAAATACGATTTTTACCAAACCGAGACAAAGCCTTCTATGAGTTTAGCTCCATCACTTTCAACGCCAGATGACGACAAAAAGAACACAACTCAAGACATGTCCATCACTCCACCCGAACTGTTGGGACTTCTTTCCCCTGTCCCAATGGCTATCAGTCCAATTGGAAGAACCCAATTACGTGATTTGTCTAATCACTCATCACAGGACACCAACAGAAATAAAGAATTGTTCCTTAATCGAAGAAAAGATTATTCACCAGATTCAATTGACAAAATTTTTGAAGACGCTATTCCGAAGCAGTCAACACTCTCTCACCTCGAGTTATCGCTACATGATCCAGATTTTGTTTTCTTCGAATCATTCAGCGCAGAAAACATTGTACTTGCAGAGCATGAAGCCACACACCTGGACAATACCAAAAGGACAGAGCTGAATAGACTTCTGCTTCAGAACAAAGAGTTGTTCCAGCTGTCAGATAAACCAGCCAATACTGTTGAACATTCGATACCAACAGGCGACCATGAACCAATTGCTGTTCCACCCTATAGACTTTCCGAGCACAAAAAGAAAGTATTGCAAGATGAAGTGAGCGAGATGCTCAACAACGGCATCATAGAGGAATGTGAATCGCCCTGGGCTTCACCTGTCGTTATGGTCCCCAAAAAAGACGGTAAGGTTCGAGTCTGTATAGACTACCGAAAGCTCAATGCAGTGACCAAACCTGACGTCTACCCTCTTCCACGATTGGATGATCTGCTACATGCCGCAAGGAATGCCGAATATATGACAACCATTGACCTCCTATCAGGTTACTGGCAGATAAAGATGAAAGAAGAAGACAAGGACAAGACAGCATTTATAACACCCTTTGGTATTTACCGTTTCCTCCGCATGCCCTTCGGGTTACGAAACGCACCATCCACCTTCCAGCGATTGATAGATAGAGTAAAAATCAAACTATCTAATGTACGCCTACTTTCTTTCCTCGATGATTTACTCATACTCTCAGCATCATTCGAACAACATTTGACCGATCTCGCCACAGTTTTTAACGTGTTGAATCAATACAATCTACGCATCAACCGAAAAAAATGTAGTTTCTGCAGAAGTGAAGTTAAGTTTCTTGGCCACATCTTAACCAAACAAGGTATAAGCCCCGATCCTGATAAGGTATCAGCAATTAGAGACCGCAGTGCTCCAAAAAACTTGAAAGAGATGATCTCATTTCTACAAACATGTTCGTGGTTTCGTAGATTTATTCCCCAATTCGCAAGAATCTCACGTCCTTTGTCCGACCTAACAAAGAAGAACGCAAAATGGGTTTGGGAAGTTTCCCAACAAAATGCTTTCGATGAACTCAAAAATCGACTCACTACCGCTCCAATCCTCAGACAAGTCGATGAAACAAAACCTTTCATTATTCGAACCGACGCCAGTGGTTATGCAATTGGTGCAGCCTTACTACAAGGGGAGGGTTTCGATAAAAGACCCGTAGAATATAGCAGTCGACTCTTGACTTCAGCTGAAAGGAATTACAATACAACGGAACGAGAAGCTTTAGCTGTTGTTTGGGCTATTCGCAAGTTCCAGAGCTACATTGAAGGTAACAAGATCACTGTTATAACCGATCATCAAGCTTTGAGATGGCTTATGACTCTCAAATCGCCAACCGGACGCTTATCAAGATGGTGTCTAGAATTACAACCATATGACATACACATTCAGTACACGCCAGGCAGAGGTAATGTACTAGCCGACATGTTATCCCGTCCTCCAGTTAACGAAGAAATTCCAACATTAGAAAGTTGTGTCATCTCCATTGACTTTCCTCATCGAAGCGCAAAAGAAACACGTAACAATCAATTAGAAGACCCTGACCTGAACAAGATAATCGCCGATCTCGAATCTTTTGTACCAGAGAGATTCACCTGCTGGACTAATCGAGGTTATGTGCTTCACGATGGAGTACTATACAGATACGACCAGAACGATGACAACGAGGAAGCCCAACTTGTGCTTTCCAAAGACGAGCGACAACAAATTATAAGTTCCTACCATGATGAACCTACAGCCGGACATTACGGTGCCGAACGCACTCTCCAACGGATTTCCACCCGTTACTTTTGGCCCTGCATGCGAAGAGATATTACCAAGTATATAAAAGATTGCACCCAATGTCAAAGATACAAAATAACAAATCTTAAACCCGCTGGACTAGTTCAAACACCAGTGCAAAACCAACGTTTCGAAGTACTCGCTATAGATCTCTTTGGGCCACTCCCACCTTCGAATGATAACATGAAGTGGATATTTATAATAGAAGACGTCACAACTCGCTGGGTTGAGCTATTTTCTTTAGAAGAAGCAACAGCATCCGCATGTGGTAAGATAAAAATAACCGAAATTTTCTTACGTTTTGGTCTTCCGAGAAGATTACTCAGCGACAATGGGACGCAATTTATTAGTGCTGTTATGCAACATATTACGCATTGCCTGGGTATTACCCAATGCTTCATTCCCGTTTATCACCCACAAGCTAACCCTGTGGAAAGAAAAAATCGTGACCTTAAGACGCAACTGGCCCGTTGGAACATTTCAACTGGCCCGAGAAACTACCATTCATCAGATTTGCAATGAATACTGTGAGATGCCAAACTACCGGATACAGCGCAGCCTTTTTAAATTTCGGCAGAGAACTACGTGCTCCTGATGACGTTCAACGTGATTTTCCGAAAATTTTGTACCCGGCATTACACCATATTTGAACAAAATGGCAGAGACTCTAAAGAATGCCAGAGAAGTCAACGAAAGAGAACAGGACCGCCAAAAATCTTATACCGATGCCAAACGACGTCCTAATCCAATGTATTCTCCAGGAGACCATGTTTGGGTTTACACCAAAACCCATAGCAAAGCAACTAACCGCTTCACTTCAAAACTTGCCCCAAGACGTGATGGACCATACATCATCCTAAGCAATAAAGGTTCTAACAGTTATGAAATAGCCAATCCCGCCAATCCCCACGAAGTTATTGGCATACATCATACATCCGCTTTAACCAAATGTACAAATCCACAAGACGCAGAAGAACCTCTAGTACCAATTAGGCGCCGAGGACGACCACGAAAACCTGCACCCAACTAATTCTCTTGTATCTTCACTCTTCTTATTTCTTTCAGATACAAAAGGGGAGATTGTAACAAATACGAGAGAAAACAAACAAACGCCTACACTAACCACTCAACAAAATAGCAAGAAACTCAATCGAACATGCTATGAGAGGAGAGTCGACTACAAAACGACTATAAAAGGCGATGTTTACAAAATTATAATTGAATTATTATTCACGAGCAGAACGAGCACTACTTGTCTTGTCTGCCTCTCTTCTGTAAAAATAAATGTTCCTTTAAAATAAATGTTCCTTTCCTAATCGATACTTTAACATATAAAATTATATCAATAAATTGTTTATAAATTCATATAGTTTGTTTATTCATTTATTCACGGCCTCACACTTACTTAATTGGCTCCTAATCAATGGAGGATCTCAGCGCTCAGTCTGAGACACTGCAGTCTTCCATCGGGAACGGTCCCTCGCATGTAGATACTCTTCAGTTGCCAAAACCAAGCGCTTGGCAATCTGGCATCCGCTGTCACTTGGTCCTTGTACCGCAGGTTCGGTCTTCCTTGACGTCTCGAACCTGGGGGCTTCGATGAGAACACTTTCTTGGCTGGAGCGTTGTCGTCCATTCGCTCGATGTGGCCGAGCCAATGTAGTCGTCTTTTCTTGGCCTTCTGGACTACATCCACATCTTGGTACAGGGTACAGCTCGTACAGTTCGCGGTTGAACCTTCTTCTCCATTCGCCATCGTCGCATACAGGTCCGAAAATCCGTCGAAGAATTTTTTTTTCGAAAGTGTCCAGCATCAATTCTACTTTTTTACTTATTGTCCAACACTCGGGGCCGCCGCCGCGCGCCGTAGAGTAGGACTGGTAAAATCAAAGTTTTGTAAAGCAGGCACTTTGTCTTTGGAGTGAGGAGTTTTAAAGCAAGTTGTTTTGCCTAACCGAGGCAGCAGCGGGTCGCATTCAGACATGGCCATCATAAGCTCTTGGCAGGGGATGCTATCATAAGCAGCTTTAAAGTCGATGAAAAGATGGTGGGTTTCGACTTGAAATTCGTTGGTCTTTTCCAGGATCTGCCTCAGGGTGAATATTAGGTCTATCGTTGTTCTGCCTGGCCTAGCCACTCTGATACGTGCCGATTATTGTGTTGCAGAACGGTTTAACACGCATGTTTTTGCCTGACATAGGATCGTCTTTTTTCATAGACGGGCATATGGAGCTTATCGCATGCATTCTTCCTCCCACACTTTTTCGATGACCTGGTTGATGCGGTTCATCAAAATATCCCGCCATCCG
Organism: Sphaerophoria taeniata; assembly: GCA_943590905.1. NCBI lineage: Eukaryota > Metazoa > Arthropoda > Insecta > Diptera > Syrphidae > Sphaerophoria > Sphaerophoria taeniata. The sequence continues at coordinate 249,272,721 of OX016540.1, read as the reverse complement.
GCGGACTTGTTATTTTTTAGCTTTTGGATTGCACTTTCTTCTTCTTCTGTGTTGGGGACTGCGACTGGGTCTTCATTGACTGGTCCTACTTCTCTTTTGTTATTGGCTCGCACGATATTATGCGCATTCAGCAGCTGTTGGAAGTGCTGCTTATAATTCCCTGTGCTTCGGTGACTAGGTTTCCTTCACTGTTTCGAAGAGCTTGTGTCCCGGATCGGAAACCAAAAGCAAATTGCTTCGACTTAAACAAAAAAAACATCTGGTGTTGTTCTTGGCCAGTGCGCTTCTAGATCCTTGAGCCAAATAACTGCTGATGCTCTTTTGTTCCTTTCCAGGGTCTTTTTCTCATCCTCCTAAGTGAATTGCGCTCTAAATAATGAGTAGGTACAAAAGCTTTAGTTTTCTGGACTTACTAGTTCATTCCGTCTCTATAAAGTCTTATGACCTGTAGACGCTTTGTCATCATTTTTATTGAAGAACAAACAATTAAGCTTACAAATCATTTTTCAATTCTTCACACGCACTCAGAGAATTGTTGATGAGAGTAAGCCACGTATGCTTTGGCCTTTCAAGAGCTGTCGCGCCACTATTTTTAATCATTTTTTGAGGATAGAGTTATCCTCGTTTTAAAGTTCCTTCTCAAACCCTTGCGCTCTGCTTGTCATATTCAAATTTTGAATCCACAAATACGAACAAAATTAACAACTCCAACTCTGTCTGTTGAAAAATCTCACTGCCACATTTTACTCAAAGACAATTTCCTCTCGCCAACGATCATGTGACATGAAAGCATCAACCCTGTTCCTGACAGAATTTTTATTATTCCCCTTTTCGCCTGTTTTTGTCATTTCATAATTTCCTTCGTTCTCAAAGACAATTACAAAAAAATAAAAAAGAACTACAACTTCTGCCACAGTATTTGATTAATTAATATTTCCCATGTCAATCGCCTTCACTTAATGCTGCAATGTCAACTTCAATTCAACCGCCCTACGCCCCCTTCCCCCTCCCAGAATCTTTTGCTACCAAAAGTTATTCTCTCTATTAAATGACACAGAACCAGCACTCTGTGACAGAGACAATGACAATGACAATGGCTTACGATGGCAATTTTCTTTTCAATGTACGTTGGGGCTTTTTGTTGCAAGTGCTAATCCAATCATCGCCAAAGCATCGAACAAAGTCAAAAAACCACAATGAAAATGTCTTTTTGTCTCTATAGATGAAGTCACATAGTTGGAATAAAGTAATCCATTTTGTGTCTGTTCGCTTCTAATGTCGTGTATTTTTTTCTTGTGTTTTTGCAGGACGACCAGAGCCAACAGTAACGTGGTTTAATGGAACAGAACTTTTACAAGCTGGATCTGGGGTATCAATGGCTCGGCACGTGACAGTAAACCGCTTGGAGGTACCGCAAATTACGCGGTCGGCTTTGAATAATACTTATAGATGTCAGGCGTCGAACACAAAACTCGTGCCACCAGTTGAAAGGAGCATTAGAATTGGGATGTTACGTAAGTATACCCTATTCTCGTATTATATCGTTGGACAAATTGCGCTTCATAATTTATTAGGGCATTTTGACGTTGGCAGGAAGGAAAATGTCTTGCATTCTATGGAATGAAAACTTTAGTTTGTTTGAATTTTAATTTATATTCAAGTCAAATAGTGGAGTTTTGAGAATATTTTCTTAGCATTTTTAAAATGCAAACGATATTTAGTTTTTTTTTTTTTGGAGAAGGAGGAGGATAGCTTCAGTCATTTGTTTATGTTTTTATTTTTGAAAATATTTGGCGTAACCTCTTTTATGTATACAAGAAGCAGCGAGTATAATAGAACAGCAAGTACCCAAAAATTATGAAAAGTGAAATGAATGACGCACGTGCACGTTACGTAGATCTCCCTCATATGCCAAGAAATTGCAAAAATTCAAAAAGAGTGATTTGAGTAAAACAACTCCAAAGGAAAACAATTCATTTGTCTGAAATTTAGTCATCACCAGGGCCCGGATTCTTATGCAAATACATATATTTTTTGGACACCTTTAGAAGTAAATAAGTCAATTACTTATTCGAATTGAGAAATTTGCTTCAAAATGGCATTCAATCGTTAGCGCATATTTTTGCATATTTTGGGTATAAATGCATATTTTGGCTTATTGAGCATATTTTCAGAATAAATGCATATTTTTCGTTCGTATAGAAAAATTGTTAACAAATAAAACAATTATTTTATCAAACTGCAAACGGGCCATAAGAATTCTATCCGGAAAAATATTATTATAACTTGGCATCACTCGAAACACGTTCATCTGTAATGTACACGAATGAGAGAAAGGCATTGAATACAAAGTACTTGTAAAAAAAAATCGGGGAAATTAAAACATTTATGAAATTTTTCGGAATGCAACATTAGGCGTGTTTTTTTGCACGCGTATATACGCTTAAAAAAATACTTACATGCAAAATGCAACAACAACACATTTCTATATCCGCTTAGTAAGCGGCGATAATTATCCACGCTAATGAAATAAGCGGATATAAAAACAGTGCTTCCATATATCTTTTTCACTCTCTGCGATGAATTTTCAAAACTTCATTTCGAAATTCATTCCATTTTACATACAGATCCGAGCAAGCTAGGATTTTGTTGTTTTTTATTTGTTGTTTTTCTTACTACACAAAAGACAAACAAAGTAATGATCTGTGTATTTAACACACAGAACAAAATCACGTTGATCTTTTGTATGTGCCATCTTCCATTCTCTTGGTTTGCTTCTTTGAGCATTAGATTTTTTTGTTCTCTCTTCACAAGCGCATTACAACAGGGCTGGTCTGCAGTTGAATGGTTAATCTCAGGGGCGCCAGGCGAAAAATGATTGAATCAAGATTATATTGATTGTGCATCAATTTTATTTTTCAATTTCAATTCTTTTTTTTGGTTTTTTAACGTTCAAGGTGTACACTCACGATATTTATTTTTTTATTATTTATTTTTCCTTGCATTTTCTTCATTTTTCATCCTTAATTCATCATATGTATTGTCCTTTTTCGGGTCGTAGTCGAAAGCGCATTCTATGAACAACTTGATCAAGTGTTAAAAAGTACAAGAAATTGTGTAGCGCATAGCGATCACCAACAAAAACAAATGCGGCCCTGAACTCGAGTTTTTGTTACAAAACAACATTTGACCAATTACAGCTCAGCATTTGACAAGTGATGCCAAAATTACTAAAACAATAAAATTGTCGTTTTTTTGTACACTGTTCATTTTAAGCGTATATACGCGTGCAAAAAAACACACCTATTATTAAGACATTGCATTTAAACGTGTTGAGGAAATTTCAAAAAAAAATGGTTGAGCCTTTTTTGAGAAATCTTGAAAAGAGTGTTATGAATCCCAAAAGGTACTACAAAAATGGATCTCTCTTCCGATTTTTTTGATAGTGAAAATTTTATTTTAAATAATATTTTGGAATGCAATATCAATAAGGGTAATGTTAAGTATAATTGTGCAAAATTTTAATAAAATCGGTAAAGTCGAAGTGGAGATATACGAGAACAATAAAAAAATCAGCCGCAAGGACCCTAGTATTAGAATTTCACTTCGATAGGGCCAGTAAGGGGTACAGATAAAAATCTGAAAAAAATTAGAGGATTTTCTTTTATTTATATGGAGACGATTGAGCAGATGTCTTCATTAATTTTCGAAAAAAAGGCATATTAGAACCACCCTAGTATACACTTTCTTTACTATGCTGTGAATATTTTAATGAATAAAAGTCTGAAATTTGCTTTTTTTTGCTTTACTTCGACGTTTTTGCAATTATTTAATTTTTTTTTCAGCATATTTTTTGCTTTTTTACGGCATTTTTCGTAATTTTAAGTGCATATTTTAGGCGCATATTTTTCATTTTTTAGAGCATAAAAATCCGGCCCCTGGTCATCACCTTACCCGATTGTTTGACGACACCATTTACTTTTTACTTTCGACAATTAGCACTAGGTCCCCTGTTCTACGCAATTCTTGGAGCGTAGATTTGGTATTTAGCACTGACGTTGTCTTTGAGCTGTTTTGTGGTTAAATCACATAGACCTGCGAGCTGCGACTAAAAAAAGCCCCAGAAGAAAAATTCTTAAGCAGTCAAATCACACGATCCTGGTGGCCAGTTCACGTGCGTCGCCTCGGTGCAAGATAACCATGCTATGAAACCGCTCGTGCAGAATATCGATGTAGTCTTGAGCTGTGTGTCAAGTAGCGTTATTCTGTTGAAACCATAATGTCTTTAGTCCATATCATCCAATTCAGGCCACAAGATCATCAATGATCATCAACCTATAGCAATCGCCGTTGACGGTAATAGCCTAGCCACCATAATTTTCGATGCAGTAGGGACCGATGATGCCTCCAGCTCAAAATTCACACCAAACTGTCAATTTATTTGGATGCATTGGCACCACGTGAATCGGCGTGGATTGTTTTCCACCCAAATCGTCCCTTCAAACGATGGAAGTCGTCTTGTAAGGACCTGCTACTAGAGAACATACGTTTTCAAAGTTAAGTTGCCCGACGCTCGGGCTAAGTGACAGATTTTGATAGATATAAAGAGCTATAGAAATAAACCCGCCGCCGCCGGTGCGTTCCATTGCAAAATGTGTCGGGTCTCGGTACCAATTCGGAAAAAATAATAATAAAAGGCCTACATAGTCTTGAGCGGCGCAACAGCTTTAGAAGAGCCAAGCCCTTAGTGCCTTACATAATTCTGATGTGAGTTCTTGTGACGAACCGAGAGGACCTACAATTTTACGCCGATTTCAAACGGAAAAATTGAGAAGCTTATTTTGATCGTATAATTTTCGGCTTTTTTGGTCCTTGACCACCAGCCTGAAATAGTGAAACCATCCTTTCTTCGATAAGTTGACTGCTTAGCAATTCCTTGGAAAACCGTATACCAGCAAGAGTCGACGTTGGCACGCAAATATGGGAGAGTATGTTTTTGTGATCAATGAAGGGCCAGTAATCCCACTCTTACTTATAAAGTCTATGATTTGATTTGGTACATAACGTGATTGGTTTTTTTTAACGATGATATAATATTTGTTCTTTCTGACTATACTTCGTCCAAAACAAATCTGCAGTACAGGCCTTATGGGAGAGCTTTTTTACTCCAAAGGGTGCCTGTCCAGGAAAAAAATCTAAAATCCCCTTAAAAAAATATACTACAACACGGTTTCCTCATACAATTTGTTTTGATTTATTTTGAAAAGCAAGCGTACATCCCCCTATGACCTGCTATTCGCACGGCTAACGCCATACTGATTTTGTGCTCGTTTTTTGCAAAGCTCTTTCTTTTTGACAAAACAAACATATAAATCAGCGCTGCCAGGAAATAATAATGCTTACTTTTATTTCGATTCTGCAAGGGAGCTTTCAAGAATAGTAGCTTTTTCTTAGGTAATCATTGCCAGAAATTCAAATTTATTTCATGTTCGTATTAAATATTTTTTCTGAATGAAAATCTTTGTTAAAGACAATGCTAATAAAATATAGAAGGCAACTCTTTCGATTTTTCGGAGAGCTTTTAACAGTTTTAGTATATAACCTACGGTAGCCCTTGTCAATTTTTTCTTTCACACAACGTAATGGAATTCCTCTACAGAAAGAGTGAGAGATGAATGTCATATCTTCCCTGTACTGCAGATTTGTTTTGGACGAAGTATAGTGGAGTCATTGAAGCACAAAAAAGGGCAAAGTCCTCAGAAACAGCTCGGATTTTGAAAAAAAAAAATTCCAAATTTTTTGTTTTTTATATTCTTTAAAGTCTGAAACAATTCATTTGGGGGAAATAATTGTTTATGTATGATTTTTAATATTTTTTTTGAAAAGTAGGCTTTTTTTTGTTATAAGATCGCTCCTCCCGGCTAAACGGAGGACAATAGACCCCCCCTTCTATATGATTTTTTTCTTGTCTTAATGCAACTTAAACACTCCAATTATCAAAAACATTGTTTTTGGATCTCTTTTTATAAACAATATAAAAATTGTTTAAACAATATAAGCAATTATTTCCCCCAAATGAATTGTTTCAGACTGTAAAGAATATAAAAAATCAAAAATTTGGAAAAAAAAAATCAAAATCCGAGCTGTTTCTGAGGACTTTCTGAAAAAAAGCTACATTGACTCCACTAGACGCCAATAACAATTTTTCCACTATCGTCAGCGAAACAATATATTGGCTTTAAAAAAGGAGAATTTGAATTTAAATAAGGGTTTGAATTTGAAGAATACCTACTGTGGGTTGAAACTGATAAGAAACATTACTTTTGATATAAACGGCGACTCCATGGTGGGAAAGGCACTAAGTTATACCCATGAATATAAAATTCAACAGAATCAGTAGCGTCACCTGCTTAGGTTTCACTAAGTGGATTTAAGGTAATCAATATTCTCAGTTTACTAAAAGTCAATGTTTATTTGTAGAAATTTACATAAGTTCATCAGTAAGGTCTTTATTCCATAAAGGACACCTTTTTTACAAATCGTTGAGCTTATAATAGTAGGCTGTTGCTTTCTTATTTTTAATTAGTCTTGACAGCAAAAGCATCAAAGCATCCGCCCTAATAAGTCACTGAACTTTCTGCACAAACAAACAAGTCCTTTTACACATGCATACAAAACTGCTGAATGTCCTTACTTGTCCTCCTTGCCTTTGAGGCGCAACAAACTAAAAGCTTTTCTACTTTCCTTTTAAAAGACATTCGCTCATAGACATGAATCTTACTTTCAATAAGGAAAATGAATTTTCAAAGAGCATTTTAAGTCTGCCACCTATATGTACCTTCTTATAGTGCATCTGACCTCAATAACATAAAAACGAGAAAAGAGATACATACAACAGCAACACACACAAAAAAAAATGAACAAGTATGAATCTCATGAAAACATTCAATAAGGATCAAAGAGAAAACGAACCCAGATAAATAAAAGAATTTAAATATGAAAAAGCTCACTGAGCACGATTAACAGACGTCTGCCGACCTAAATTTTCCAATATTCCGTCCCAACCATTTCGTTTGTGATTGCATATTCTTGTCATAATTATAATTTTGTCACACAATTGATTTTTGTGGTGATTAAGATGAATAGGTAGTCGTCGGCGAGGCGATCCAATTAAATGAAAAACTATTTCTTTTTAATTGGTTTGATGAAAAAAAAATATACGTACCTTCACTTGACTAAATTTATCAATAAAATCATTTAAGCACTTTCACGTCTAATTGAATGCAATTATTTCTTTTTTTTTCCTTTTTCAATCTCAGTGCGACCAATATCTGTGAATTTAACAGCGAAGCCAAAAGTACTTTCTTCCTCTACTCAATATAATCTGACTTGCATAGTCGATGGATCTGTTCCAGATACGGAAGTTAAATGGACTCAAAACAATAGACCATTTAAGCGTGGAACGGTGAGAATCAATTTCATTGAATTAATTTTGGTGTTTGTGGGTTTCATTTGATATTTCTTTTGTTTGTTTTTTTTTTTTTAGATACAAACAACGCAAAATGGTCGAAAGGTAACTTCGATTTTATCATTTAATCCAATGCCGGAAGATGATGGCACGATGTTAAGATGTGATGGTTCGAATCCAAGACTTCCAAATTCCGCTCTGGAGGATACGTTGCCATTGAATGTCATATGTAAGTCTTTTATTCTTTATTATAAAAATATTTAAATTAGCCTGAGCGAAGTAGGTATACGAAAAGCATTTTATAAGCAAGAACTCTTTTTCCGTGTACCTTTGAAGTAGTAGTGAGATCACAACTGCTTATTGATGTCATCCATTTTTACAATATTCCGGATAAGCGGAACTTTTGAACTTTTAAGGGTACATTAGGCAAAATGCAGAAACAAAAACTCTACATCTTCGTCCTTTCCATTTTTTTTGAAAATTGAACTCAAGGTGAAGGCTGTCAAAAACAGCACTTATCTAAATAAATAAGGAGATATCTTCAAATTTTACTCAAACAGCATTTAACGTCAAGAAACAAAAATCGGAAATAAAGCCGAATGGACACAAAGTAGCAATAGTTTATTAATTCAGCATTCCGAGGCAACTGAAAATTGTCTGAAAAATAAAACGCACTCATCAGGCTAACAAAAGGTAAAACTTAGTAAATGAGTCTATAAGAGATTAATTAAAATTTTTAATAATTGTTACCTACGAATTCTGCGCCCTAATCTTAAAATAAAAATTTAGGTTCACTGTGGCGTATGAGTTCTATTAGCTTGAAAGTTTGTGGTTTTCAAAGAAAAGTCAATGGTTCATTACAAATTCTCACCTCGTAATATGGAACAAACGCAGTTGCCCGTAGCTTAGTTGGTAAGTGCGTTGGCTGCTAAGCAGAACGTCGTCGTTGGTTCGAGTCCTACACAAACCAAGTTTTTATTTCATCTTTCACGGGTACTGCCTCTTGCGAAGACCTGATAAATCTTCCAAGAGTATCAATCTGTCATGAAAAAGTGCTTCTCAACTTTCCCGTTCAGAATCAGCGTTAAATTGTAGGTCCCCTCAATTCTTCACACGCACTCAGAGAATTGTTGATGAGAGTAAGCCACTTAGGCCTTGGCTCTTCAAGAGCTGTCGCGCCACTCTATTTATTTTTATTTAATATGGAACAAACGGGAATCTTGCAAAGAAATTACTGCTACCATAATCAGCCATAATCTTATCCCTATATAGATTTTTTTATGTGACCAATTGTTTGATATGTATATCTTTGTTGATTATTTGTATTTATGATAAATACTCAGGCTTTTTTGGTCAATTCGATGTTAAATGACAATAAAAAACTTTATCTCATTTTTTTCCCAACGTTTCGTTGTTACTCACAACTTCTTCAGGGGTTTTATATTTAGATCTTTAAAAACATTGACACAAATTAAAAATTGTATTAAGTTTGTTGTTGACTATTGGTTTTCTTAATTTTAACTGGACTTACATTTTGTTTTTTGTTGCTGATTTTTACATTCTTGATTTTTAATATGTTGGTTTTAAATAGGAATTTACAAGATTAATAAATAAATAAATTAACATTGAAACAAACAAAAGACTAATAAACTTAAAAGACAAACAAAAATTATCACAGTGTATTTTTGGCTAAGGTACTTATTTAATGGCTAATGCATAGCTCACTATTGTGTTGTCACGGTCTTCTTGTGTGTTCATCGTTCTCGTCAATTTTTCTTGTATGCGCAAACTTTCAAGAGTAAACCTCGCACTTGTTCTCTTTTCTTTGTCAAGTACTCTTACATTATCGAAATTAGGTACATGTCCACTGTCAATAATGTGTTGTGATAGACCTGTCGATGGTTTCTTCTTTTTTATGTCTGCTTTATGCTCCGTCATTCTTATGCCTAGTTGTCTCTTTGTTGTTCCGATGTAGGTTAGATTGCACTCTTCTTCTTCCGTCCCACCGCAGCATACTTCATAAACAACATTATGTTGTTGGTTTTTTTTCAATCGGTGCTTTGGTATTCGTGAAAATATTCCTGAGAAATTTCATCAGTAAAGTCTTGGACATAAGTGATACCCAATTTAAAGACAACAACATAAACAAAATCAAAACAATCCTCCGAATGAATAACTATCCAAATTTTATAATAAACAAACTGATTCAAAGAAAAATAACACAAACAACTAACAATATAAACAAAACCACAACTAAGAACAACAACAACACAACAAGGTACTTCAGTATGCGCTATATTCCCAATTTAACAGACGGAAAAAGCTTACACTCGACAATAAAACAAGAGAATGCAACATATGCTTATAAACCCAACGTCACACTCAGGAATATTTTCACGAATACCAAAGCACCGATTGAAAAAAAACCATTAGAGTAAACGTGGTTCGAAAATAATCCATGGTTAATCGAATTAACTGCTCTGATGGACGATTTTGTGGACGATAAAATGGACTTAGTGCGCAATACGTTTTCCGAACAGAACTATTATTTTCGAAATAAAATTGCACAATTTGCAAGCGTTCTTCAGTCTATTCATGATGAATTGCCAAACCAAACTGAGAATAAATCTTTTGACAGCTATTTAATAGGTTGCCGTCTTGAAAAGTAATGCCAAATTAAAGTTCTATACCTCGAAAAAAAAACACTCGTTACGAATCTACGCCCCTACTTCGCTTCTTTGAACTGGTATGACAGATGTTTTGGTCAAGTTGCGAGCTGTCATACCGAAATAATTGTAAAATAGACAAAAAAGGAAGATATTAAAAAAAAAGTTATTCCGTGATAAGGGTAAAACTTTACACTCATATATGTTTTTAAAATAGGTATGACAGACATTGGTGCCAGGATGGCAGCTGTCATACCATTTTTTCCTGAAAGCACATTAAATTTCTAATAATATGCGGTAGTTAAAATTAATTTCCGCGATAAGTGCAAATTATCAATAATTATTAATAATGCAAAAAATTGTAAAAAATACTGGTGCCAGTATAGATCTCGTCATACCAGGCTTATTTTTCTCGTATTTCTATAAACTATCTTTTAATATAAAAAATTTTGAAATCCGTGTAAGTGCACTTTCAGGATTGTGGGCTCCCGGTGTATAAAAACCGATTTTTCGAACAACTCGTTGTTTGTTTTATACTCACTTGTTCGATTTGTAAACAAACAAAATTGCTATTTATGGGTCTCAGAGGACCGCACAAGTGATCGAACAGGTGCCATTGCAATATTGCATAAAAAAAGTGACTCTTCGGTGTGCTCTATGGTCGCACGGGTAGAGAGCGATATGCTCGACTGATAACCGATTTTATTTTTGGACGGCTATTGAAGATCTGGACGATATGTGATTCTAACAATATGGGGCAAGCCACACAGCACCACCAAATATGGCTTTATTGTATGGTCACGTAAATTAACGTTTAAGCGACGACGTTTATTAGCCATCTAGATCATACAATTTGACACCGTTAGATGTTTTTCTGCGGAGCTACGCAGAAGACAATGATCATGCAAATGGTCCCCAAACTCTAGACGCATTAAAAATCAACATTACTCGAGTTTTGACTGAGATACCGCCGATTTGTGCAAAAAACTGGTTAGAAATCACCTCAAAAGAATCGCTTAGTGGAAAAGTCCAAACTTCATAATGAAATAAAATTTACATTGAAAATGTAACGATGTGAGATGTGAAACCGAAAAAGTGAATGGCCCTTTAATCCAATATTCAACTAATAAATGTGCCAATTTAGTTTAAATGTCTTGAATATCTACTTCGACTGGCAATGTAATGACTACTACTTATACCAAGTCGTCACATACTAGTGTGTGAAAGGATAATAAATATAATCGAATAAGTATTTCCGAAGCATTTCCCTTCAATAGAGCAAAGTTAGTAAGTAATGTTAGTTTATAGATAGGAAGACATAAGAGCATGTTTAATCGCTTACCAGTGGTCAAAGCCAAACTCATTCAAGTTTCAAAGTTTTTTTTTGCGTGTTTTAAAGGGGCATTTCTTTCACAGGATGATTCTCTAGAAAACAAAACTAGGTTTAACAATTTGGGACACGAAAATAAGTTAAACCAACGGTTATGGTTTATAATTTGACAAGGAAGAACACTTAAGATCACCTACCTTAATTTTTTTTCACGATTGAAAATGTTTGTTTGTTCATTTTACATTTTAAGCCGTGTTTTTTTTGGGAACTTAGCTCGGCTTAGCAATACCTAATTACATGTCAAACAACAACAACCGAAAGCTAAGTAAAAATAAGTTAGGAATTTTAGTTAGGAATTTCCTGAAGATAAGGTTTCAGCAATTCGATACTTGAGTTTTTCGTTGTGTTTTTCGTTTGTCATGGCGTTTGTAATGTTTGGATTTTTGAATTTCTGATGAACGAAACTTAGTTCAAAACTGACTATAGCGTTTTATTGGAATTCCTATTGCTAAGCTAAGCTAAGTTCCCAATAAAACACAGCTTTTAAGCTATACGAACTTAAAAACACAGATATGTTGGTTAACTGTGAGGTATGAATACCTACTCAAAAATTCACTATGTATTTTTCCTTTAATTCAATGTTGATATTAAAATCCTCTTGTCATTACTTAATAAAACTTATGTTAATATTACTTTCAAAACACAACCTCCCACTCTCTTAGAAGCTTTTTATTTGAATTTTTGGAAAAATTATATCGACTGGTATGTGAGTAATTTTCCATTTAAAATGAGTTGTTGCAAAAACAAGTGATTAGTTAAATTGAAACGAATTTCAAATTTCATATCCTACCATCTAGCTATGTAAAATGTTTTCAAATTCAGGCATAACCACTTTATTATTTATATCCAGTGGCGGATTTACGAGGGGGGTTTTGGGGGTTCAAAATTATCATAGAAGATAATACAACAATATTAAAAGAAAATAGAAAATAGTTTGGATGAAAATTTACAAGTTCACTTGGCAAGTTTTCGTTTGAAGCGTAATTAATAACATTTTAAAACTTGAACAGTGAACTTGTAAATTTTCATCCAAACTATTTTCTATTTTCTTTTAATATTGTTGTATTATCTTCTATGATTTAAAATATTCAATATAACACTTTTGCATGTAAGAACTTGGCGTTCTTTTAGATCACATTGCTTTTGGTGGCTAACTTTTTACACAGTGTTGTTCGCACATAAAAGAACTTGGCTCTTTTTTACATTTTAGGTATGTTTTTGTTCTGATTACATTAAAAGGAAAACGTTACTGAAAATCCTTCATTCTCTATAGGTATACACCGAAAACATATTCGAATTTAAAGTTTTCGATATCTTCTTTTGATGTTTGTCGCAACACCATCATAATAAAAATACCAAGCCAAAAATTCTTCGCTATGAAAATATTAAAAAAAATTATGAAAATCTCAAAGTAAATTTTATTCATGAAATAAATTCAAACAATTTCGAAACAACCAAATAATATCCCAAAAGCAATATTCTAACGAATATATTGCCCCAATAGTCTCAAAGGTCTAAGTTCTTCAATAAATCTAAGTCAAAGTGTTTCTGTCTCACATACGTACGACTGTGTGTGTGTGCATGGCTCTGTATATGCAACAAAAACAACTTTTTTAATAGTCTCCTTATCAAAAAACACTCATGAGGCAATAAATTCTGATAAAAGAAAATATAGACTCAAATTTACTGACTTCAGGACACCTCTCTGTTTGCCCTCCCCAAAGAATACATATCCGCCTTTTTTACAAAATAAATCAACATTGGAGGGCTTTTTTACCGACCTGACAGAAATTCAAACTCAATTCTCTTTTCCACAAAAATATACCCAGCTGGAGGATTTTTCTGTTTTTTCCTGTCTTTTTTTTTTCAAATGAAAACCCTAAACTAAACTGAAAACCTAGACCGACACAAATCCATAACTGGAGGCGGAAAAATTAGCCAAACATAAAAAAAATAGGTACACAGAATACATGTCGACCGCGCACACGCCTCTGCTCTTGTCCCATTTTCGCACTCAAATCCAGGAAAAGTGATAAAAATCCAACATTTCATATATTTTTGCATTAAAACCACAATTCATACTTTTTCGAATATATCATACTTAAATCTGTTCCACATTTCGGATGGTGTTGCAAGTGAGGTTGAGCAGGGTGCGCCGCTGCTGATGGCTCTCGGGAATCGGGAAAAGGCGGTTTTCAGCTTGCCTATGGGGTAGCAAGGACAACCAACGATATATTGTAATAAAAATATTTATTTGTTCACTGAGGCAGGCGGCAAAAAAAAAAAAACACAACATCTGACAGAAAAAGAGAAGCGAATAAAGTAAACCAAACAACATCATAACGAAAAGTTTTCGTATTAAATTATATTCAGGGTATTTTTTTGTTCGGGATTGTAGAGAGGGTAGCAGATACTATATTCGTTGTTGTTTAAATTTGAATGCGATGACAACACAACTAAAGATGATGAAGAGTTAGCAGCAGAGTAACGCTCTAAACTTCGTAAGTTTTATTCCGCAAGTGAACCAAATCCCCCTCAAACTGCCGTGAACATCAGCCTACCTACAACAAACCCGCCATGGATGAAAAATAAGATGAAAAACTTTCAAACAACGACTGTGCGGAAAGAACGTTAAACTTTTAAACAGGACGGATGGAGAAAAATTGTGCCCCCGTCATTGTCGGTGTTTTCCATATACCGGCAGGTCGCTCGGTCCCATGCCAGAGTTTATAGTCATACTCAACATTTACCTATTTCATTTATATTCTTTTGAATTCTCGAGACTCTAGAGTCAAGAGGATAACAGTGAGGGAGTGAGTCTAAATGGTCCCCCGAACGAACGTTCGCCTAGACAAAGAGAGGGAGAAATAAATTCATTGAATAGACCGTGCCAAGCTCTGCCATTGCGAAAAAATCAAAATAAAAAAAAAATTGTATGCACATTCCATTGTAAACTAAAATCGTTAAGAAAGTTTTTCATTTTCAATTGTTCGTTATTTTAGTGTCTCTTCCTAGAGCTTTTTGAAAGTGTGCTTGTTTCTGGTGTTTTTCCATGCGTGAATCTATGAATTTCCTTGCAAAAGTTTAGAAAAGGAGGCAAAGTGTGCAGAGGTGTGAGGCGAAAAGTAGTGAAAGAAAATTGTTTGCATACATCATGGTGGTTCCACATTGGGAGCCAATTTATTCCGTACTTTAAATGTGAAGAATTTCTCGATATGAACACATCAAGGAAGAACAATTTGTATGAGGTTTTAATTAAATTGTATTCTTGAGAACGCGGAAACGGAAGCAATAACAACAAAGCAAAAACTATACGTTAAGTGATCGTTAAATATTAAGTGTAATTTTAGGAAAACACACATGAGGTCCAGAGGGTTTTCTCAGTTGAAGCAAGAAATGAGAATATTTCAAAACCGTCGAATTATAGGAAAAGCTACATTAGCCGCGTTTTATTATCCTCACTAACCCATATGGGTTTATTTTTTGTACACAAAACAAAAACAATCTGAAACCCCGATAGCTATCGGGGTTTATTTTGTAACTCAAAAACTATGTTCTAAATATGGCGGATAGATGGCGAGTGTGAGACAAAAAAGAACTTATTGTAGAAATATTTATTAATTTCAGCCATATTCATAACAAATTACGCGTATTCCAATCTTAGTCACAGTTTTATAAAGGCATAGGATAAGAGTCAATCCAATTAATTAATAAAAACAAGTTGTTTTTGGAAAAGCAAAATAAAATTTTACTGGGGGTTGCGTCTCGGATAAAAAAAAACTTAAACTTTTACCTTTTTAACCCAGATCGTTTTATTATGATGGGGTAACCCATATGGGTTAGTGAGGATAATAAAACGCGGCTATTGTGAAAATTCATAAATGAGTTCAGGTAACCGGTTTCTTCACACTTTTAGAAAAAAAGGGTTGTTCAATCAAAGTTGAACGCAGTATTCCGTGAGTTGAACTACAGGTTGGCCAATATGCAACGTGCTGAAAATCCAGCTCATCGCAAAAGTGGCTGAATTGGTTAAACTGGTTGAATTGAAAGCACTACAGCGGCGTGATGAAACAGCGGGTATTATAATAGCCTCTGGTAACACTGAAACAACAGGCAACAGCCCTGATCGATCTACAGGTTCTAGTTCGGCCCTTGGTGGCATGTTTCGTGTGCAGGACTCATAATTATATACAACACGGTGGACTATTATTTTTCATAGCTAAGTGCAGGCTGCCTTATGCTTTTTTAGGTGCTGACCGAGTGTGAATTGTAATTCCCAAACATTAAAATTGTGGGTGAATGAGCACAAGATCGTGTGTCGGCGGCGGTTGTTGCTGATGGCAAACATGTGCCATGTTGCTGGTGGCCACATGTATGTTTGAAAAAAGAGATGAGCATGTAACGTTTCGTTACTGCACATACTAAACATTGCCAAGACAGAGTGCGAGCGATTAGGAAGGAAGGATAACATTTGAAAGGAGTTCGTTGTATATTAGTTTTGGATTCCTGATATGACCGGGAAAGATAAGACTTGACAAACAATTCCAAATATGCGTAGAGCAGCTGAAAAACGCATCTTTTTACTTCACAGAACGAGCAGTCCTGGTGCACGTATTATGGTTGGATTACCACAGGGACGGAATACAACTAGCTATTTCATTAGAGAATATTCCGTTGAAAAAGCAATGACAACGATATGGTGGTATCACCGATCAATTTAAAATGCTCTGTTTGTATACTGTGCAAGGGACTTAACCCTAGAAAGGTAACCATATTTTTTAGTACGTTACAGGTAACCATTCGTCGAATCGACGAAGCGATATTTAAAAGCGCTTATGAGACAAAGTAACTAACTAATTTCTTTGAAGTTGAACAGTTTATGTTTATTAACTATTTTTATAACAAACACAAATTTATACTTATTTTCTTGCCAATTTACTTTTGCTAATCTGTAACTCCGGTTACTAAACTAATAACGTAAACTTTATGCACTTTATATAACGTAACACTGTAATGTAAAATAACAATTCAAAAAACGTAAAGAGTATAAAAGAAAGACACATTTGTAAATTAATTCACTTCTGTGCCAGATTTTGATGTGATTAGTTCGGCTTATTACATAAGCCTCTATAGTTGCCTTTAAATTTTTAGAAGTAGTTCTCCTGTTTTTCTTAAATTAAATAAATTGAAAGAGGTTACCTCGGCTTATCACTTAAGCCTCTATTCAACTTCAAATTTTATAAAGCAGTATTCCTGAAATTTTAATAAAATATTGTTTGAATACTAATCAAAGGGCACGGTAGTGCCAAGCCAAGTTCTAGCACTACTTCCTTTTTACAGGATCGAACTCAAGCACATTTTCAACCCCCCATAACTTTTGAACCCATAGAGTTAGAAGCTTCAAATTTGAATTACGTATTAACTTCATGGACACAAAGGCCCTGTGAAAACATAATTTTGTAGAACCACTACTTCCTGAGATATTGAACAGTAAAAATTTCAAAAACCGTAATTGACTGACTGACTGACTGACTGACTGACTGATCATCAAAATTATGAAGCACTTCTAACAATAGCAGAATCTTTAAATTTGGTACAATGGTAGGTTTTCGGGTGCATACAAAGGAATAAATCGAAAATATCAATTTGCTCATTTAGGGGGCGTGGTATCCGCCCACTTTCTAAAACTGATCGTAGAATCTTGAAATTTGGAATTCTAGTAAGGTTTTGGTTGAATAACATGAAAAAATGAGAAACATAATCATTTCCGTTTAGGGGCGTGGTGTCCGCCCACTTTCTTAAAATGGTCGAAAACGTTTCAAATCGAAATTCTGATAGGGTTTCGGTTGAGTATAAGAGAAAATATAATTATAAAAATGCAGTTTCATTAAAGGGGCGTGGCTGCCGCCCACTTTCTTAAAATGGTCATAGGATGTTGAAATTTAGAATTCTGGTTTGTTTGACTTCATAAAACTCCATGAGTAACTTTCTTTAGTGGTTTCGCAATGGACCCTTGGGGTCTTAATGTGACATCTAGACAGCCACTTTAACCTTAACTACCTATTATTTATTTATAAATTGGCAGAGCAATAAGAGTGTTAAAGTTTGCAAATTGCTAGCTTATTAAGTTATTTCAAGGTTCATGCTTCCATAAAAAACTTTGCAAAAAGATGTGAAATCAGAACAAAAACATAAAATGTAAAAAAAAGAGCCAAGTTCTCTTATGTGCAAACATTACTGTGGAAAAAGTCAGCCACCAAAAGTAATGAGATCTAAAAGAACGCCAAGTTCTTACATGTAATAAAAGTGTTATATTGAATATTTTAAATCGTAGAAGATAATACAACAAAATTAAAAGAAAATAGAAAATGGTTTGGATGAAAATTTACAAGTTCACTTGTTGACGTTTCACGTTTGAAGCGTGATTAGTAACATTTTAAAACTTGAACAGTGAACTTGTAAATTTTCATCCAAACCATTTTCTATTTTCTTTTAATTTTGTTGTATTATCTTCTACGATTTAAAATATTCAATATAACACTTTTATTACATGTAAGAACTTGGCGTTCTTTTAGATCTCATTACTTTTGGTGGCTGACTTTTTCCACAGTGTTGTTTGCACATAAGAGAACTTGGCTCTTTTTTTTACATTTTATGTTTTTGTTCTGATACCCAATTTCATAAACAAACACTAAAAGTACTTTTAGTAAAAATCTTTTTAAATTTTATCAGACCCTTAAAACTTTTGAGTTTCACCAACTTGATATGGGAAATTTTTGTCAAAATTGACATCCTTATTAAAATTATGTGAGAAAAATGAGAAAGCGTTATATTCACTTTTTAAAATATATTCAATGACACTTTTAAAATTTAATGAGTCAAAAATTGCCATTTAGTATTAAAAAGTGTCTAAATGCTTGGTGAAACCAAAAAATCTCATTTTACGTTTTAAAAGCCAGTTTAGTGTTTAAAAGTTGTTCATGAAATCGGGCATAAGACATACAAATTTAGTTGTGTTTTCATTGACTTCGTGCTTCACGTCGATCTCGACTCGGTTTTCTCCTCTCCTAGCTTTACATTTTTCTTTTTAGAAAAAGCAAAAACCAGAAGTTTTTTTTTAACATTTTAGTTGTTATTCATTAAAAAGTTCCTTAAACACAAAAAGACTTTGTTGAACAAGGAAAAAAGATGTTCGTCGATTCGACGAAGGTTACCCATCTAGGGTTAAACAGCTACCCATACCCACCCAGAGATGGTAATTTTACTCAAGTTTTGGACTTTATATAGATTGTTGGCAGATCAAAAGCAGATCTATAGCCATGATTATTAATAAAAGTGTTTGCTTTATTTGACTAGCTGACACAGCGAACTTCGTCGAAATGATATCTTTACTTTTGTCCAGACACTAAAGGACAGATTTCTTTCATAGAGTTCCATCTTATGATTTGTCCGTCGCTGTTCGTTACTATCCTATTTGAATGTCCAAAGGATACACAACATTAAACTCCATCTTAAATCTAACGTTACTACCAACTCCCATAGCGCATTCTTGTAAAGTTCAAAAATGTTGTCATATCCGATTAGCATGCATCTAAAGTAAATTTTGTATACACAGACACACACAATTGACATTTCATTTCCAGTCATCTAGTCTCTAGCGTTGTGTCATCATCGTCGTGGATGGCGGTGTAATTAATTAAAATTCATTTCCAAGACACCTCCTATCTCCTAAAATAATGTTAAAAAATAACACACACACACACACACCGCACACAAACTCTTAACCTACTGTCATCTAAATGTAATTTCAAAACTTTTAACATTCATATGAATATTTCTCTTGCACAAGCAAGACAACCGACTTTTGGTGGTTCGTGGTTGTGAATTAGTCGTTAGGAGTTGGAAGTTATATATGCATGTGACGTGTGGTGTATGTTGGAAAAACAGGAGACACCTTTTATATGCAAAAGTCATTTTCATGAGCTAGGACCTAGGACATGGCCATGGTTACCAGATTCCTTGAAAACTAGCAGTTCTTCTTCGGAGAACTCATTCTCATCATTATCTCATACAAAGATAAATTATCTTCAATGTCCTCCACTGACCTAATATAAGTTATGTATCAATCCGATCCGTCCGTCTGCCAATCCGTCAAAAATGAAGTAAGCACCCCAAGGACATGTTGACATATGTGGAATTTATGCGTTGGATAGGGTTCCGCTTTCAAAACTAATACTATTTCAACTCTGAAAGCAGATTAGCAAAAAGGACCAAACAAACTTTAACTGTAAACAATTTCCAACTAAAAACAAGGTGGCAACAATAACAGCAAAAAAAATAAAAAAACGGAAAGGATACACATTTGCACACACATTTGTTCAATCAACAAGGACCCTTGCAGCATCCTTCTTCCCGCTGCACTTTCAAGCTGTTACTTTAGTACTTACGTAATTACAATGTTATAAGAGCAATGTTAAGCGCATAATATTCTCAAGTGGATGAAGAGCTTTTTAACGATGATAAGTCGTAGATATGTTGTAAATGTGTGCTGTGTGAATGCATTCCTATATATTCACATCTTGCCTATAGAGACTCCATGTCTTATGCAGGCATTGTTATAGGTAAACGCGTTTGTGAATTATTTTATTACACGCCAACACACATTACTCTGCATGCATTTAAATATAGACGAAGTGTTTGTTTCTGTTAATGCTGGAGACATTACTGCAAAAATTCAAGTACCAAATGGTTCTTGAAAAGGAAACTAACAAGAAAGATCCCAGTTTACCTTGGTTCTACATTATTATGTGTTGTGAACTCTTTATGGGAAAACATTTGGCTCTTAACGCGTCCCCATACTCGATCACGACATAGCACTGCATGTCAATGCTGTCGCAAGAGGATTTTATGCAGTCATAAAAAAAAACTACAAACGTTGGGTCGTCGTAATTTTTGTCAGCAGAACAAAACCGCAAACCAACAAGGACATGCTCTTTTATAATTTTCTTTTCATTAATCAGCAGCGTAGCCTTTTCTGTAAATGGCTTCATGCAACTATACCTACCAAAGTCTACTGCGATAATGAATTCTCGAGAAAAATGTTGAATAGGTTCAATTTCTTTTTAACGCTCAAAATTTGTAATCCTAAAATCCTTCCTTTCTTGACTTTCAAAGAATTAAAAATTACGAAAAAAAGATTTGTTGGGATAATTGCATTGAGAATTATTAATAAACATAAAATGTTTACTTTTGCAAGTGGGTTGGCAATAAATAGCACCCTCAGTCCCCAACGTAGCGTGAATTATTATTATTATTTTCACACTTTTGACATATCGACCTCGCGTTTAGTTGTCCATCGACTCTTTACGGTCGAGCTAATGTACTTACTTTACTTAAGGGAGCGCTACAGTCCATTGTAGACTTGGGCCTCAATCAACAGTATCCGCCAGCCAGCTCGGTGCCTAGCTAGCTGTCTCCAGTTTTTCACTCCAAGTTGATTGAGGTCGTCTTTCACGTTGGTGCGCCACCTGAGACGCGGTCTTCCTCTTCTTCTTCGACCTTTGAGAATGGTGTTGAAGGCTTTCCGGGACGAAGCATTGGTGTCCATTCGCTTTTTATGACCAAGCCATCTGTAGTCAATAGGGCTCTGAATGAGTGGGCTGCGGACAACAAAATAATTCCGGATAACCAGTTCGGGTTCAAGGCGGGACATGACACCATTCATGCCGCGTCTAAGCTCGTTTCTTATATCGAATGGAATAAGTCCAAGAAACAATGCACGGGTGCTGTTCTGGTTTAGAGAAGGCCTTCGACACCGTATGGTTAGAAGGTTTGTACCTAAAGCTCACCAGACTAGGCATCAGTAAACCATTATTGTATATGTTTCATGATATGCTCAACGGTAGAAATTTGTTGTCAAAAGTGGCAATTTAACTTCTACCACCACCTTTGAAATTAAAAACGGTCTTCAAAAGGGAGCGGTGAACCCGCCGATCCTCTTCAGCATTTACACCAGCGATCTGATAGGTAGCCTTTCCCAGGCAATTGCGTATGCCGAGGTCCTGATTGCGTACAGAACTGCCCCAAAGGTCGAAGTCATTAGAATTCTCTTGCAACGTGACTTCGAGAAGATTCAGCGATATTGCGATGACTGGAAACTGAAAATAAATGTCCAGAAATGCGAAACAATTCTGTTCCGGACCTCGTTGGCTAGGGCCACGAGGGATACGCGCAAGAATTGGCGCAAGATGATCATCGTTGGGCCTCACGGACAGCGATTAACGAGCAAAAGTGAAGTGAAGTACCTCGGTATCTGGTTGGACCAGTATCTGTATTTCGACAGACATATAGATGCTGCTCTGACTAAGGCCAGATTAGCCTTCGCTCTGACGAAACGGCTGTTTTACAGCAGTCGGCTTGACCCCAGAGTGAAGGTAATTTGCTACATGGCCCTCATACGGCCGATGATCGTTTATGGCTGTCCAGTGTGGTTCAACGTTACACCTTCTCAAATGGAGAAGTTTCGGGTGTTCGAGAGGCAGTGTCTTCGGCGCTGTCTCGGTTTGTATCGGACACCGGAATCTTCTTATGTACATTACTATTCTAACGAGGTTCTGTACAACGAGGCTCGGATTAACAGAATTGACAATTTCGTGATAAAACTTATTCGGGGTCACATTGCGAAAGCTATGACTTCGACGAATAATTTGATCTTTGGGGCGTTCTATCCGAACGACGAATATTTTGATAGTGAACGCTCGTGCGG
Organism: Sphaerophoria taeniata; assembly: GCA_943590905.1. NCBI lineage: Eukaryota > Metazoa > Arthropoda > Insecta > Diptera > Syrphidae > Sphaerophoria > Sphaerophoria taeniata. Next base: position 249,250,432 of record OX016540.1, on the reverse strand, counting down.
CTTCATTCCACCAGAGGCATTCCTCCACCTAGATAAATGCGGTCTGATACAGGACAGATTGGCGATCCCGCTAATCTACCACGTCAGGCGGAGAACCGTTGATCGGCGGCTCCTTTACCATCGAGACGTCCTCGCACAGGGCGGAGCAGAGCTCCTTCGGTTCAGTAGGGCTGTGTCCGTACGGGACCGAATGGACAGGGTGAAGCAGGAGCACCAGTTCTGGTGGCTTCAGTCAGCACTTGATAATGGGTAGTCGGGGTGGGGTTTTGAGCCTTGGCCGGCTTGCATACTTGTTTTAGTCTAAGGGTTTTGGGTTAAGGTTTAAGTAGAGTAGGCATGGTGGCACAAATATTGATATGGACAAAAAAAAAAACGAAAATACAAAAAAAAAAACAAAAAACAAACAAAAATACAAAAAAAAATACAAAAAAAAATATACAAAAAGTGTTTAGAAAAAAAAATACAGATTTGCTGCTGTGGTTGCTCTGGTTTGTAAGTAGTTGTTAGGTAGTATAGGTAGTTTTAATTAATTTTAAGTTTTATTTTTAAGGACATAATTTTAAGTAGTATGTAAGGAAAACAAAATGATATTATGTTAGTTTTTTTTAAATTTTCTAACGAGAAAAAACAAATAAAGTTATAAAATACAAAAAAACAAAAAAAAATAGTTCATAGGCCGAAAGGCATTAATTTTAAGACAATCATGAATTTCTTAGAGCGCCCGTTTAGGGCCAGTAAGTTTAATATAAGATTTTAGATCATAAGCTAGTTTTGAATTCATTGTCTAGTATTAAATAGTTATAAGTACCTAAATGAAAAAAAAATGAGACAATTAAAAAAAAAAAAAAAAAAACCAAGCCATCTAAGTTTCTGGACGTTGATTCTTCTGGCTAGGTTCATGTCGTTGTACAACCCGTAAAGTTCGCTGTTGTATCTTCTTCTCCATTCTCCATCAATGCACACGGGGCCAAAGATGACCCGAAGAACTTTCCTCTCGAAACAGCCTAAGGCATATATTCATCCGATTTTATCAAGGTCCATGCTTCTGCACCATACAGCATTGCCGGGATGATAAGGTTGTTTTACCATAGTTGCTCGAGAAAGGGCTATTCCACTCAATTGCTTTCTTAGTCCAAAGAAACAGCGATTAGCAAGAGTTATTCTTCGTCTGATGTTGGCGCTGGTGTTAGTGCCCGAATTAAAAGTGGAGTCTAGGTAGACAAACTCCTCTACTACCACGAAGTTGTATGCGTCTATTGTGATGTTCTGTCACTTCGTTTTCCCTCATTTACCACTTAACCCATATTTGCCGCTTCTGTCTTAATTCTAACAAGGCGCCATTGACATCAAGCTGTGTACTTCGTATATGTGTATATTATCGGCGTACGCTAGAAGTTGAACAGACTTTTGGAAGATAGTGCCTCTGGTGTTAACGGTGGAGGAACGATATAAAGAGATCGCGTGACAACGCATCGCCTTGTCTGAAACCTTTTAAAGATTCCGTAAGCTCGTTTCCAACCGTGATGGCGCAGCGTGAATTCTCCATCGTCATTTTTTGCACAAGTGAACGAGCTTGGCAGGGATGCCAAAACTAGACATAGCTTTAAAGAGTTCGTCTCTGTAGATGCTGTGCTACTCGGCCTTAAGATCGATGAAAAGGTGGTGAGTATTGATTTGGAGTTCAAACGTATTTTCCAGGATCTTCCGCAAAGCAAAAATTTGGTCGATGGTTGACGCTCCTGGTCTGCACCCATATTGAAAAGGACCAATCAGATTGATAAAAGGCTTCAGTTGTCCACGCATATTACGTCAGAGAGGAGCTGATGTAGTCGTCGCTTTTTGACTTTCTAGAATACATCCATATCCTGGTAAAGCTCATATATAGTTTGCACTTAAATCTTCTTCATTCTTTTTCCGTCCTCCCATTGATAGGTTTTATTTTGGGTGGTTTTGAAGAAGAATCTGTTTTCCGCTCTCAATGAATAAATAGGTTAGTACTTTGTTAGCAGAATTGAGCAGGAATATGTCCTGGAAGTTTGCCGGATATAGGATCGTCATTTTTAGTTGACGGCACATATGGGTTCAGTAAATATATGTGGGCTCAGTTTATTTCACTATTTATTGATTTTATGGAATTCACAACTTATGGAATTAACAATTTTAAAGATAACAGCCCAAGATAAACTAAGCAACAACCAGCCAGCACAATGTTTCGAACAAGACTGAATCATAATTGGAGATTGGAGGGTACGCGATCACTGTCTTAGTGTTATCGTTGGGTATCTATGTACTTCGTTGTACAGTACATTCCCGTTTTCTGTTGTATTATGTTTGTGTTGTTTAAGGCGTTCCGCGTTGGTCGTACGTTGTTGTCGTCTACTCATCCTTCATATACTATCAGAGCTGAGTGATTCTATCTATTCTTGCAGTGCATAGAGTATTTTTTTCTGGTTCTAGAAACAGAAGCAAATGGAACCCTAATTAAACCCCTTAAGACCTTGACCTACGCTTATTTGACTTCTCATAGTCTCCATTAATTTTTTGTTCGATTCTTTTGATACTTTCCTTCCAGGAAAAAATCCTTCTACGGTTGTTATACTTAGCCTTTCCCCTTTCAAACATTGTAGATATAATGACTCTTATGATGCTTAATGCAAAAACTGCCTATAATCATCTATTCGTTTCAAAATGATTATAACTGTAATTTACACCTTATCACCTTGAGTAGTGTAATATAATATATGTTTGGCATTATTGGGTTCTAAAGAAGTATAAAATAACAATACCTTAAGCTTGAGGAAAAATCCATAAATTTCATTTTACGCGTTCTTAAACGCCCAATCACTTAAAAAGGGTACCTAGCACATAAACAAGACATCACTCTCAGTTAATAAATTTCAGCAACCAAAATGCCTTATCAAATTCAAAAATAACAACCAGACTTCAATAAATTTTATATTGGACCAGCCAGCGCTGCAAACAGAAAAACAACCAAAAGAAAAACCTTAAAAAAAACAAAAAAACAACAGATTCCTTCCCGGTATATAGCCAAAATTCTCTGTCATGAGTAATCTGTATTTAGACCGATAAATAAGTGGAAAGGCATTAAATTGCCATCAGCCTTTTTTTAACAATAGAAAAAGACATAAGAACTTCAAAAAGACATGATACCATGCACATAAATATAGATATCTGCAGTAAACCGGAAGCAGAAGGAAGAATGAGATTCTAATTTTGGGTTTTTGTCGTCTGTTCTTAACGTCTTATATATTTTTTATTTTTTCATTTTCAGATCCACCACAAGTGACATTATCGCTGGGCTCAACATTAAAACCAGACGACATTAAAGAGGGTGACGATGTGTATTTTGAATGTCATATCAAAGCGAACCCTAAGGAACACCGTATAACATGGTCACACAATGTGAGTATATTTTTGACATTTTTTTCTGGTAATAAATTAAAAGTAAAGCTGAGTCGTGGTATTTTTATCTTCTTAAAAATAGGTTTTTTATTTTAACTTTTAGGAATTTAAATACAAATAATGTTGAAATGGAAAAGTAGAACAAATTTTTTGCAATGTCATTTCAACCACATTTATGCACTTATAGCGTTTCCAATTAACTTCCACAGCCAATGTTCCATTTCATTCAACTGGATATAATGAAAATGTCCTTTCTTTCATTACTGTTTGTCCTCAATTGCCTTGAAAAATATTATTTTTCATTTGACGTTAACATGTGAGCATTGTGATGTGTTATTAAAATATTTTCCCTTGCATTACAAACAAACATATAGAAGTCTGTTATCTGAACAAAAGATTGTAGTATCCTTCTATGAAAAGCAATTTTAAGGATTGCAACTTTTATCCAATTTTTGTGCTGACAAAAATTAGAGCTCGCTCTCATTGCTTAGTTTTTTTTTTTTTTTTTTAAATAAATCAAACTATGTGCCGTTTAAATTAAAACGAACAAGCGACCTTTTCTTCTTCATGTTGAAGTTCATGCAGTCTTTGGGAATTTTTATTTTTTATAACTTATTTATAAGTTAAGAGTTATATGCTTTAAGAAAGAATAACAATAAGACTAAAGTAGCATGCAGTCTTGTTCAGTTAGAAACCTATAAGAATTGAAATTGCGCGTTGGCCAGTTACATAAAACATGGCTCGAATCCTACTCGTGCTTAGTTACTTTCTTTCTTAGGTCCTTAAAGCTGTGGGGAACCCCTAAAGGGGCATAGGGCCTCTTCTAATCTTACGTGTCATCGTGTTCGGTTTCTGGATCTTTGATTCAGCTCCCTGCAAATCTTGCCTATAGTGACGCTGATTCTTCCTCGACTGTCTTCCATGTGCTACTCGGTCGCCGATTTCTTTTTCCTTCTTTTGTGAGCGGATTCCACTACATTGCTTGACTTGCAATGTAATCGTTACCTTTTCCAAGCGAAGCCATTGCCACTTACATCTTCATAATAGAGTGAAAAGGTTCCTGACCTGTCCCCCGTTGAAAGGCCTTATGGATTTTCGATTGTGCCAGAAAATCTCAAAGATGTAGCGAAGACATCTATTTACGAAGGCTTGCATCTTCCGTGATATGGCTGAAGTAACTTTTCAGGTGCTGCACAGATTCGACATTTGTGCGAAACCGTAGCTTCGCTCTGAAGCTGAGAGAGTTATTCTTCAGTACACAGTATACACTACAGTATACCAAACGCCACTTTTGCTTTGCCAATACGGTAAATGACTTCTTTTCGGTTCCGGTTTCAATTTCGGTGGTGACGATACTTCCAAGATATTTTAAGCTCTCTATTTTCTCCATATCGGTTGCGATGAAATATTGATTTGATAGGATGATGGTCGGATTCCGAGGCTGATTATTTCTGTTTTGCGGTAGTTGATTACCAGCCCAACGACTTCTGCTCTCTCTCAAACGTCGTCCGAGTAATCTAAGTGTTTTAAATAGGATGTCAAAGTCCGCTACCTGAGAAAGCTGTGCGCAGTACATTGCGTATGCGTATGCGTATGAAGCAGATGGCTTGATGACGTTGGTGTCACTTGTAAAAGCTCTACTGGAATTCTATCCATACCCACCGCTCTCGGTTTTAAAATGGAAAAGTGTTCTTTACCTTTTCTGACTTGCTATCATCCAAACTTAGTACAGTATCGTCTACTGGTTTTACCAAGTGTTGTTAAGAGCTGTGTACACCAGTCAGTTTTTTTGTTGTTGTTCTGTAAATGGTCCTACTGCCGAACTTGTTTGCAGCATCTTCTGCTTCTTGCGTTGTTTAAATTACGCTTGTCAAAGCGTACACTGAGGTGAACCTCTCTCTTTTTCATGCGGTACAGAGATTCCAGCTCGTTGTCCTGTTTCTGTTCTGATTTACTTAAGTTATTGGAAAGATCCGGGTGGAACTAATTTATCCAGTGAAGCATCTATAGCCAGCTCGACACCTGTAGGTCAAATATCTGACGACCTCCCCTGGTTTAAAAAAGGGCTGATACTGATAGAGCAAACAGAATCAGATACGGGGTATTAGTCAATGAGGATCCAGTATAAGGAATACCAAATATTCATATTGAATAATATTTTGGGAAAGACCAACGAATTTCACGTTGAAATCAATAATCTCTTTATCGACTTCAGTAGTGCATAGACAGTGTTCATCGTTTTTTGAGCTTTTTACGATGACGTCTGAGTTAAAGATCCGGAGAAATACTGTTCCAGCTGTGACTCATAATGTATGTTACACTATAGTCACCAGGATGTGCAATGTTCAAAACAGAAAGTGCTAATCCAGTCATCAGTGTTATGTATTTTAAAGTGGTAAAGGTTTAATTAAGACAAGTAGACGAACTGTCAATGACAGTCTCCAAAATAGGAGTGCTTGAGGTCTTGACAGCTATTGAAGAACAGGAGAAATGATTTATAATGATATTGTATTTCTCCATCAAATTATAACTGGAGTCACTGATGCTCCTGATCTTCTCTGTAAAATATTGTTTTGCTATCGAGGAGGAGGTTATAATCTCCGTAGTCAGGATCTGATTAAGATCGATTTTCATCAAACTAACTATGGAATGCATGAGCCTTTGACACGTATGGGTAAACTTATAAACTGGAACTCAAAACTTTTTGATTTTAATTTAAGTAAAATTCAACTAAAAATAATTTTGAAAACCAGTGTTCCACTTTGTTAAATGTTTTATGTTAATTTTGTCATGTTCTTTGTTTATTTTATGTTGTTATTTATGAGTGCTGTGTTATTGTTTATAGTTTCGTTATTTGCTTACTAACAACTAACACCACACTAAGGGATGAGCCGGTGGTATAACACAGTTTCTGTGTTGGAAAACCATTGGTCGTAAAATGGTGCTTACTAAAAGCCCATACGACCAATTCTGATAGTGTGTGAAAAAAAAAATGAGTGGAGATAAAAATGAACAAGGAAATTATTAAAACGGGATTGCTGAGAGCAGTAGTTGAGGAGTTTATCTAAGTAGAAATCCAGAGGTGAACTCTTGCTCCTCTTTTTTGTACAAGACTACATTGGCTTAGCCCTTTAAACTTATGGACAAAACGCCGCAAGGAAAAAAATCGATGTCTCCCAGCCCCAAGGTTCCAGTCAATCAGGATGGCCGAACTATCGCTACAAAGATCAAGTAACTGCCAAATGTGTTTATGACTACTGAAAAGAAGAACGTGATGGACCGTGCATGATAAAAGACTGCTCTAATGCAGACAAGGGCACAAACGATCATGTGTATCACCATCTTTTAACTGTCATGTAATGATTTAGAGGTTTTTATTTTGGACAAAATAAAGTTTCCTTTTCGCAACATTTCCTTTTCTTCCAGCAAAGAAGATACAAGTTTCCCAGTAAAATTTTATGTTCAAGCTTTCGAGTAATATTGAAGTAATTTTATTCCCAAGTGACAACTGTTTCAAGGTGTCAAAATGTTCAAGCATGAGACATTCGAAAAAGCCCTCCCATAAGAGATGGAAGAAAAACAGTTTCAAGATAATCCTGAAATCTACATGTCCACAGGTTTACCAGAAATATAAATAAATTGCTCGAAAAGAACGAATAAAGTTACTCAGTTAAAAAAATTTGCCATATTTAAGTGGTGCATTTATTTTGTTTCAAAAGAAAAGCATACATGCAGCAAAAAAAAAAGAAAAAACAATTAAAAAAAGCAATTTCCAACGAATCTCGAAAGTCTTCGCACTAGTTATTTTTCTTTTTTTCTAAGTGTCAGTAAGCACAAGGATTTTTCTCGGAGGTAGAATTTTTCCTCATATAACAAAAACCAATTAAAATAAAATCTGTTTTTTTTTCCAACATTCTTACTTTTTTATATGTTTTGCAAGAGACTAGTTTCATCGTTGTCGTAGTTGTAGTCGTAGTCGTTGTGAGCTGCCATCAGGCATTTGTAATTCTTCTGCTGCTATCATCAGTGCCGTGAATTGTGTTGAATGTAATTGGTTGCTATTCATAGTTTATTGCAAGGAAGGTGTCAGAAGTGAATGTGCATAACCACAGTGATTATCATACTTTTCAACTTGTGTTTCCGTATTTGTTGCAGCAATAGACATTACTTTTCTTTCACATATGCACATATGTAGTTGGGACGATGAGAGCTTTGGTACTGCTATTATTTCTGAACACTATTGGTAGGTATCCTTGATGTCTGAGTGGAGTAATAGGTATTATGGTTGTATCCATGTTTTATTGTTATCTCGCATATGAGATCTTGAAGTTCTGTGAAAAAGGAGAATTTATGTTACAAAAATATTCATTCTGTACTTTGAGTTTTATTATCTTGGCTTCACATGTTTTTAATGTATATGGCCTGAGATATTGCAAAAGGAAACGGACAGCAAAAGTATCAATCAAAGCATAGTGCATTGAATTTTGAAAATGAGATCAGGTAATTATAGAATACATTTAAAGGTCTGTGCAGAGGGCTGGAAGTAGAAAAAAGTGTTATGCAGTTTTTCTGGTTCAAATGCGTGCACGTTCGCCGGCTGTTTCAGTCGCTGGATTTTAAATTTTTCAGCTAGGTGCATTCGCAATTTTGTAGCTGTTAAGCATTTTGCTCCATCATTGCCCGTTTAAACAATCAGGGTCAACATTTTTTCACATAGTGCTCTTTAATCACAAATCAGAACTTGGATGTTCAGAGTCTTGTATAGAAACACTTTGGTTGTTCCAGAGAGCCGACCTAGAGGTCTGCAGATATTTATTTCTTTCACCTTGATAAGGAGAAGTTCGGCTCCTTGCCATATCGCTGACGTATTTTTTGATGAAGTGTCGAATCCACTCGGAGTCACGTCATTTTGACTGTCCATCACCTTGAAACCGTAGATTGTCGTGAGGTTACCGAATGTGCCATACCTGCCTTCTCTTAACGATAGCCTCGCTGATCTCTTCTAGGATTCTGAGTTGCATGAGTTGCCATACGTCCTCGGCCAGCTTGCGTGTGGGTTTACCATAATCAGCTATACCTACTTGGTGACCTTCAACGCTAGCCCGCAAAATCTTTATTCTCTTCCTTGTTTTATTCGTTGAAGAGGCGGTCAGTGAATTGCTGGCATTCCTTTCCATTTGGAGGTGCTAGGGAGGTGACCGTGTATGTGAAAACAGTCTTGATAGCTAGAGTCAATATTGTGTGTCGCGTTCTGTATTTCCTGTCATTCTGGTTCGTAAACGCTGTTGGATTTTTCCAGTGCCATTTTCTCTTTAGCCGTATAAGGGACTCGGGAGTCACACAGGCAAGGCACCGAATGATACTCTTAGCTTTGCGTTTCTGTCGTCCTCTTATTTTGTTTTCGTTGGGGTCCCAGTTATACTGTGTTTGGCCTTGATATATATAACCGTTGCCAGGCTGCCGATCGAAGTGTTGATCATACGGTTTTCAAGGTCGGATTCGAAGGTTGTGTTGTGATTATCCTGTGAGCAACAACCTACCATGATCTTGCACTCTCTAGGTATTCCTTTCTCACACGCTTGGCCAATCGGACCCGAGTCTAGATCGGTTGACTCCACGATGGTATGGTGTCTGTACGAGTTGTCCTTTGTTCGTCGCATGTCTATTGTCTTCCGAGGTTTCTACACCAGACTTGAATGAGATGTACCCTTTCCCACGCGCTTAGAGTCAGCGTAAGGAGCTACACTCAAACTCTTCGGAGAGGGAGGGTTTGGTGCCAGGTTAACTTTTCCATGCCCTCCCTATCCAAAAAGGCACGAGAGTTGTACCACCTCATGCTTTTGACTTCACACATCTGATCCCAGTCCAGTTTCCCCAACCTCTTTAAGTTGGAGATTCTACTCCGCCTGGAGATGCTGGAACTAACAACTGAGGAGACATCGCTGGTGTCGTCGACGTCAATCGCACTATGAATTTTCTAAAACGTACCACTGATGTCTCGGTTTGCTCTCCTGTTTATCTAAATATCCAAATTATCGCCTGGAGTAGGTGAGCACTATGATATCGAACAGAACAATTCTGTCTGAAAGCAATTAACAATTCTCTCAGAGTTACTACTTATACAGGCGACTGTCTTCGCCATTATCGATCGATGAAGTGTTTGCCTTCATGTGCGCAACAACCGGGATCCGATTCGTGGCTCCCTCAGCCATAAATTTATCCCGATTGTTTGCTGACGCAATGCAGTTTCACTCTCCAATACTTGGGCATAGGAACATACTGGATTACGCTTTCCTTGAAGCCCTGTTTCCTCCTGTGACTTGTATCGCAGAGGCCTCTGATGTGCTCATACAAGGCGTAGGTGTTCAGCTCACCGGAGTCTATATCAAATGAAAATTTGTTTTTTTTTTTGTTTTCATTATTTCTTCTTTTCTCCGGAGTCGTCTTTTCTTTCAATGGTAAGAGTTTTGGATTTAAAGAGCCTTGAAAGATTAAAGTAGGTTATGTTTGTTTTCAGCAGCCGCCCGCGTATTTCTTCTTCCATATTATTATTGGCTGCCTAGCTCAAGATGGCCTTAAAGTTTTTCAAAATTATCATGCCAGGTGCTATGAAAACAACACTTACTCAAGAGCTTTCACAGAGTTTTTCTTAATTTCCAAGCTCTTTAATTTTCCCATTAATTTGAACCAAAACTCTTTATATGACAAAACCAAGAAACAATATTTTTATTTCTTACATAAATTCTGCTAACAACGAAGTTTAAATGTTTTGAAAAGTCAACGCAAAAGTACATTTCCAACAAACTAAAAGTCAAACTAGAACCCTAGCAATTAGGAATACAAAAAAATGTCCTTGCGTTGAAATACTTACGGTAACGGCACATTCACAATCATGCAAAATACCACTATGAAGTTTTGAATTACGGAAACACATCACCTTTGTACAATTATGATTTTGATGAGTATTAAGTCTTTTCATCTAATTTTGAAACTGTTGAGCAATGAGCAAACTGTAGTAGAAGTGTTAAGAGTGCTATTTGTGCTTTTTGTGCGTCAGTGTGTGTGGATGATAAGAGAGCCATTATAAGGATACTGCGATTGCATGAAAATGACGAACACGACGAATAACTTGCATTCAGGACCAACATTTTGTCCTTTGTGAGTTGTCTTCTATTGTGAATTGTGATGTGACTGCGTGATGAGTCCCTCTTGTTAGATAGAACATAGAAGAGAAAATTGAGATGTTGAAGTGTTGGAAATAAGTCGTCCTGATGGCAGTGCTTGTTTTATTTATTTGAAAAGAAACAGCTGAACATTTTAAATGGCATAGCGCCTGCACACACACTTGAACAAATACAATATATAGTGTTGCCTTTTCTATGTGAATACCTGTATCTGTTAAGTTCTCTATTATGATTGTGCACATTTCAGATGTTGGGGCTAAATTTCCATTTTCTGTCTAATATCACCTCGTTCATATGAGTATGAGAGGTCTTCTTTTGTTTTTTGTATGGCAACTTACTTTCTGCATATTTCAATTTACTGGTGCTTGTCTAGTACATCATCACACAATTACAGATCAAGGTGCATGTTTTGTTAACGTGGAAAAATATAACTCAAGGTTCTTTTGTCAGTTCAAGCTCCAAGGGCACTCAAGTGCACCTATTCAAACTCGAAATGCCCTGCTAATGGGCTTGCCCCTGAAAACAAAGTTAGACTCGGTATGAATGTGAAATAATTCGAATCAACCTTGCTGACGGAAAAATAATATTTTGTTGAAAAAGCTGTTTTGATGAATCTTACAGTTATTGTGTGTTTTCAGCCGGCTGGAAGACTGTTTCTGTTTTATAAGAAGTGAAAAATTTTAAATCGCTTTAGGAATCTGAAATGTAAAATGAAACTCTTTACATTTGCAGAAATTGTTGTAATTCAAAGTTCATACGACCGTTTTGGCAGCAGTTCTTTTTCTTTAATAGAATGCAAATTATAAAGCTTCTCAATTCAGCCAAACCATTTGCATAAAATTGTAGGTTCGATCAGTTTCGTGTACGTGCTCAAGGCATTGTCGAAGAGTGCAAGTAATCCAATTACGCTTATTTTCAATGAAATTACGGGCCATCATTCCGCAGACTAGTCCCTGAAGAAATGGCCGAAGATTAGCGAAAAAGCATAAGAGATGAGAAAACAAAAATTTAAGAAAAAGGTTACTCATATGCCCTAGTGATCCACAAAGGTAGGTAATAAAATTATGAAAGCTGATCATGACCAACGTTTGAAGTCAAATAAAGGTATCCGGATTACTCCTTAGACTCCGACAAAGGGATGGACTGGCATGGCTCTTCTTCTAGCATTGGGACTATCTTAACCAAGAATCCACCCAATTATTTGTTTATGCAGACGACGGACGTTGAAATTTTCGGAAGGAACCCACAAGCCATTTAAACATATATACATATGAATGAAGTATATGATACTACGTCTGTGGAAAACGTTAGCAGAAGAAGAAGAGCTAAGATAAAGGAGCACGAGTTTAAGGAAGTGCAATCCTTCAATTAGGTACATTGGGTCAGTAGTAACAGCCGATAACGCTATGGAAGAAAAAATACGCCAGCCGCGGCAGCTCAAAGCCATATCATAACCTTCTTAAGTCTTTCAAGTCTCGAAACTGCTGATGCTGTATAAGACGATAGTCTTATCCGTACGCACAAAAAAAATCCACGGGCAATCCGAACTCTTCGAAAAGTTTGAGAGAAACGTTTTACGGAGAAAAGTTTGCCGCGTTTGTAAAGAAGACGATTCCGGAGATGGTCGATCTCTAAAACGAAGCAGACGTGATGACATATTTATCTTGATTGACTCTGTTAGAATGGACACCTAGCTTATTGAAGCGAAGAGAAATCAGCCCGGAAAGTCCTTTGATTGTAGTCCTTTTTTACTTGAGGGCTCCACCTGAGTCGTGGTTTTGTTCATACTTGCTCGTCTCTCGGGAATGGTGTCGAAAGCTTTCTGGGCCAGATCATTGGAGTCCATCCGATCTATATGATCTTCTGGCTAGGTCCATGTCATTGTTACTTACTTACTTATGGTGGCGCAACGGTCCAGGTAGGACCAGGGCCTCATCACACAACCGTCTCCAGCAAGTTCGGTTCTAGTAAGCTGTCTCCAGTTTCGCACGCCAAGTTATTTCAATTCCTCTACAACCTGTGTGCTATACCTGAGTCACGGTATTCCTCTTCTGCGACATCCTTCCGGGTTGGATTTGAAGACTCTACGGGTTTTCCATTCGCTCAACGTGACCCAGCCATCTAAGTCGTTGGACTTTAACTTTTCTCGCTAGGTCAGTGTCGCTGAACACCTCGTACAGTTCTTGATTGAATCTTCGTCTCCATTCTCCATTGAAGCAGACTAGACGAAAAATCACTCGAAGAATATTTCTCTCGAAGCAGCCCAAAGCGTTTTCATCAGATGTTGTCATGGTCCATGTCCCTGCACCATACATTAGGACCGGGATGATGAGGGTTTTGTACAGTGACACTTTAGTTCCTCGAGAGAGGACTCAATTGCCTTCAAAGTCCAATGGAGCAGCGATTGGCAAGAATGATTCTTCGTTTGATTTCAGCGCTGGTGTTGTTGTCTGAGTTGATAGCGGATCCTAGGTAGACAAAGCCCTTTATTACGTCGCAGTTAAATCTGTCTACGCTGACGTTGTCTCCAAGACGTCGATGTTGGTTGTGCTTTCTTGTTGCCAGCATTAACTTGGTCTTGTCCTCATTAGCCGCTTGACCCATCTTCTCCGTCTCAAAGCTCTTTTTAAGAGTGATGTTGAAGAAATCGCATGACAGCGCATCGCCTTGTCTAAAACCATTTTTGACATCAAATGTATAAGTTAGATTTTTTCCGACTGTGATAGAACAGCTTGAGTTTTCCATCGTCATCTCACACTGAGAAACGAGTTCTTCTGAGATGCCAAATCTAGACATTGCTCTATATAAAAAGTTGGTCTTTATAGACGCTGTCACATGCGGCCTTGAAATCGATGAAATGGTGGTAGGTATCGATTTGAAGTTGCTGGGTCTTTTCCAAGATCTGCCGTAGAGTGAATATTTGATCGAAGGTGGACTTTCCGGGTCTGAAGTCACACTGACAAGGACAAGACGGCAGACAAGATCTTGTAGGCGATGTTAAGGAGACTTATACCTCTGAAGTTGGTGCAGTTCAAGGGATCTCCTTTTTTGAGGACCGGGCATACGATGCTGAGGTTTCATTAGTCGGGCATGCTTTCCTCCGACCAAATTTTGCAGATGAGCTGCTTTGTACAGCTGGGTGGCTAGCCCGTCTGCTCCAGCGGCTTTTTTCGACTTAAGTTTAGATTTCGCTGTCTTCACTTCGTCAATGTCGGGAAGGTTGAATTTTTGGCCTGCTTCACCCAAATTGAATGGTTCTGTATTGCTGGCAGAATTTCGCTTGTCATCACCATTATACAGCTTGGAAAAGTGGTCTTTCCATATCCTCAGCACTGAGTGTGGTTCCACTACGATGTTCCCATGATGGTCTCTACAGGCTTCGGTTCAGGTTGTATAAGGCCTGGTGGTTTGTTTTACCTTTTTGTAAAACTTTCGAACCTCGTTCCTGTTGGGACATCCCTTTCTCTCCTCAATCGCGCGCTCCTTATGCTCCCTCTTATCTGCTCGTAGAGCTCGCGAGCTGCTCGCGTCCTTCTTTGCAGCGGCGCTTTGTATGCCTTGGCCTTAAAATCGATGAAAAGGTTTGAAGTTCATAGGTTTTTTCCATGTCTGCTGTAAAGAGAAAATTTAGTCTGATTTAGTGTGAACTGCGAAGCCACATTTATAAGGAATAATTAGATAATAGCCGCGTTTTATTATCCTCACTAACCCATATGGTTTTTTTTTGTACACAAAACAACAACAAACTGTAACCCCGATAGCTATCGGGGTTTGTTTTGTAACTCAAAAACTATGTTCTAAATATGGCGGATAGATGGCGAGTGTGAGACAAAGAAGAAGTTATTGTAGAAAGAATTGTTAATATCAGCCATATTAATAAAAAATAACGCGTATTCAGCTCTAAGCCACAGTTTTATAAAGCCATACGTTAAGAGTCAATCCAATTAATTAATAAAAATAAGTTGTTTTTGGAAAAGCAAAATAAAATTTTACTGAGGGTTGCGTCTCGGATAAAAAACATAGCTTAAACTTCTACCATTTTAACCCACATCGTTTTATTATCACGGGGTAACCCATATGGGTTAGTGAGGATAATAAAACGCGGCTATTACGACAGAGAGGTTCTCATACTGAAAATGTGTGCTATGATCGAAATTCTAATATCCGTAAGTTTTAATTTTAACCTCCGCTTGCGACAATGTTCAAACTTCCATATCCGACCATACAAAAGCACTGTACAAGTGTACCTACATGTACATACAAGCTCAAAGACGGCATTTATACGCAATTCTTTCCTTAGTGGACAAGAAGGATTCTTCATTGGATTTCAGAATTCGAACCTCTTTTGATATCAAATGTTACTGTTTCTTCCCACCATCATGGAGAAGTCGGTTCTCAATTGTTTTGTTGATGCGTTTGTTGTCATCCTGTACGAATTTTCAAGTTTTTCTGAGATTCTAAAACGTGACATGGCTCCATAAGACTCTTTTCAATAAACACTATAATATTTCAGACCTTGATTGAGTTCATGATGAACGCAGTGAGCGACGAGCGACTGAGCGATTGAGAAAAATTAAACACAAGGAATCGTGTGGAGGAGGCCATGTAAGCTCTCAGCGACATACTATTATTTAAGACGACATATTATATGAGCGACAAAGTGTTAAGATGAATAAAAATGACCCCATACATTACCTTAGGAATTCTTTCTCTGCCGTATGTTGAAAAGGAATGTTGTCCAATAGCATTTCGAAAGTAGAAGAATAGATAAATTTGTGTTATGTAAAAAAGCACAACCTACAGATGCTGGTGTTCTCTTGAACGAAGGGTAGTCAACTTCGACCAGTTTTTCTTCTATCCTATAAGAAAAACATCACACATCAAATATCATATTTAAACTTTTACTCGTCATAAAAATAAAATTAAATGTCTTTGTCTTCCTTCCTTCCTGCATTTACTCACAAGTCACGAACCTACCTTTAATTTCTGACATTCATACCCATTGCCAAAGATCAGCTGTCTGTGCCAACATCACCAGTCTCGCATGTCAACATAATTCATTTCGAAAGAAAATCATTAAGACAAATCCAAAAAAAAAAAAACAACACTCAACTACCAGAAACACTCTTCAAACTGGAGTCCAATTAAATCTCTTTGATATTTCATTCGACATCCATGACACTGGCAGACTTTGACTGGACCACGTGCAAATACTATGTCCTTCCATTTTCATTTTGTGTCTGCTGCTATGGCTTTAATTTATTTTATAGACGCTCGGCTCGTAGGACATAATACAAACGCTACAATACACAATCTTCAAAAATGTCTGGAAGGGTTTTTTTTTGTTTAAAAGTCATAGCCGCATTTATTGTCGGGTATTTTCTCTGATTATTTTGCTAGAAGAAAACCCATTCAGTTGGTTGGTGAGTAGGTATACATCTTTTCGTTGTCCTTAAGGATAATAATTACACACAGAAACACACATCTAAACGAGAACAATTATTATTATTATTCCAATGTAGGTACGTTATGTACTTGAACATGTATATGTGTATCTAAGGATGTGCTGTGCATATTTCATCCTTCTTTTGTGTTTATTCATTCATTCATTAATTTCGTACTTTTGTGTCTATCCCTAGGGTTTGCCTGTTACTCAAAATGTTTCCTGGGGAGTAATCATTTCAACAAGATCCTTGGTCCTTCAGAGAGTTGCTCGTTTACATGCTGGCCTTTATGCATGTTCGGCTGCTAACGATAGAGGGGAAACACAAAGTGCCTTAGTTAATTTACGAATAAGATGTAAGTATACCAAAATATCATAGTTAACATACGTATATTAAGCTTCACAAAACAAATTTATCCAAGGATGTAAGACCAAGTACCGAGGTATCTGTATGTCTTACATAAACGTACGTTTGAAGGTAGTGTGGTAACGCTACCTATCTATCTATTTATTTATAACCAAATGTTTATATTTTTCGATGCCAGGTAAGGTGTATCATGCCAGCATCCTTGAGGGAGAAGGCTTTTGCCTTTCAGTGCTTTGCATAATATTAAGCAGAGCAACCTTTCATTTTGGTAATATTTTAAAGCTACTTCGTGTAAATACAAGACGTACCTAGGTTGGTTGGTAAGAGGTTAGTACCATGCACATGTCCATATTGTCTTTTCAGCACTTCCTTTATATTCTCATTACACATTTTCGACACAAAATGATCCAGAGAATTAAATGTGTGTTGGTGAAACTTGCTTTTTGAGTTTATCGATGTTACTGAAACACGGAGAACAACTTCTTGAGATAAAATGATTTAATTAACAAGTAACAAGTTGAGCACTGTGCAAATTGATGAATATCACCTTGCCGAAGGAGCAACCATCAACTTATTGATATCGAAAAAATTGCAAATATTTCGTAGGAGACAAGAATCTGCAACACATTTTCAAAGGCAGGCCTTAGTGAAATTGCGTATTAGGTCTTAATAAACCCACTCATAACTTGTTGGTTGACCTTGGAAAGTGATGTGCCTTCGTTTTCATAATGAAACTATTATCAGCCCTATCGCCAATTTTATGGGAACTTTTTTCCCAGGAAACAAAAATTGCCCCGAAATAGAAGTTTCCCATCGACAATCTCCTAAGAACTTTTTTTTTCCCAGGAAAGAAATAACACCCACCTAAAAATATTTTAAATATTTTCGAAGTGTCAAATACTTACTTATTTACTGTCTTAAGGTGGCGCTACAGTCCGTTATGGACATGGGCCTCAACCAACAGTCTCCGCCAGTCAGCTCGGTCCGTAGCTAGCTGTCCATTCTGTTTGCACTCCAAGTTGATTGAGGTCCTCTTCCACTTGTGTGCGCCTGAGTTGTGGTCTTCCTCTACTTCTACGTCCCTTGGGAATAGTGTCAACGGCTTTCCGGACTGGAGCATTGTTGTCCGTCCGCTCTAAATGACCGAGCCTCTGGACCTTGACCCTTCTGGCTAGGTCCATGTCGTTGTACAAACCGTAAAGTTCGCTGTTGTATCTTCTTTTCCATTTTCCATCAATGCACACGGGGCCAAAGATGAACCGAAGAGCTTTCCTCTCTTAACACATTCATCCGATTTTGTCAAGGTATATGATTCTGCACCATACAGCAGAACTGGGATGATGATGGTGTCAGTTTTAGCTAAGTTGTTCGAGAGAGGGCTTTTCCGCACTCAATTGCTTCCTCAGCCCAAAGAACAGTGATAAGCAAGAGTTATTCTTCGTCCAATCTTGGCGCTGGCTGCTGGTGTTATTGCCTGTTTATAGCGGAGCCTAGGTAGACAAAACACTATAATACTTCGAAGTTATATGCGTCTATTGTAACGCTCAGTTAGAAGAGCCGTTGTCGGTGTTGGATGTCCTTCCTCGGGAATTCAGTTTTCAGGAACTTAAAATTTATCAAAAAATCGTGCGATTTGAAAACTGAGTTGTGGAATGATAAAAAAGGTGTTAAAAAATTTCACCCAATTTTCAGGTAAAATTATTGCTTATCGTAGGTGGGAAACAATTTCACCCGAAAAAAGTGAAATTACAGCCCACTAGAGGTGAAGTTATAACCCATGAAGTTATTCACCCGCACCTACGTCATCGTCTTGCTGATTCCCGTTCGACTGTACAATGTACATCGCCAAGCCAATTGTATGCCTGCCCAGTAATTTTTTGTCTAAAGAACACAGACTACACGACTGTAGCCTGAGCCTGAGAATACATTATGTAATAACCTGTAATTACGAAATTAAATAGACTTGTTCTTAACTTCTCAGTTGACACTTGACAAAATTATAATAATCTTTATTAAATATTTTTCAACAACATAATTTATTATGACTACTCAAATAATGTTCTAAGTAGTTCTTAAGTAAATACGATACAGTGTATCTGTTACAGACTAGGTCGCCACGCATTACATTACATTACATTTCACAGTACTTCGCACATAAATGTAACGAACTACAGACACATAGCAGCACTGGTGACTGAGACCATCGGCTGGGACAGAACAAGACATACAACAGAGAGAGACGGATAGACACAAAGAAAGAAAGCACATATAACAGAAACCTACGTGGCTCAGAGGAGGAGACTTAGATTTGTATTGTCTCATGTCATCGCACAGGTGGCCTCCGATAAGCTGGTGATTTTTGTAGAAAAAGAATGCTGCTGAAGCTGGAGTTTGAACCTGTAGCGTTTGGCTTAGCAATCCACTACTCTTTTTTTTTCTATATTTTTCTGTATTTTTTATTTGTTGTCCTTTTCAATGTGTGCCACCATGCCTACTCTACTTAAACCTAAACCCAAAACCCTTAGACTAAAACAAGTATACAAGCCGGCCAAGGCTTAAAACCCCACCCCGACTACCCATTATCAAGTGCTGACTTAAGCCACCAGAACTGGTGCTCCTGCTTCACCCTATCAATTCGGTCCCGTTCGGACACAGCCCTACTGAACTGGAGGAGCTCTGCTCCGTCCTGTGCGAGGACGTCTCGATGGTAAAGGAGCCGCCGATCGACGGTTCTCCGCCTGACGTGGTAGATTAGCGGGATCGCCAATCTGTCCTGTATCAGACCGCATTTATCTAGGTGGAGGAATGCCTTTGGTGGAATGAAGCCGCTCGAGCGTGCACTATCAAAATATTCGTCGTTCGGATAGAACGCCCCAAAGATCAAATTATTCGTCGAAGTCATAGCTCTCGCAATGTGACCCCGAATAAGTTTTATCACGAAATTGTCAATTCTGTTAATCCGAGCCTCGTTGTATAGAACCTCGTTAGAATAGTAATGTACATAAGAAGATTCCGGTGTCCGATGCAAACTGAGACAGCGCCGAAGACACTGCCTCTCGAACACCCGAAACTTCTCCATTTGAGATGGTGCAACGTTGAACCACACTGGACAGCCATAAACGATCATCGGCCGTATGAGGGCCATGTAGCAAATTACCTTCACTCTGGGGTCAAGCCGACTGCTGTAAAACAGCCGTTTCGTCAGAGCGAAGGCTCCTCTGGCCTTAGTCAGAGCAGCATCTATATGTCTGTCGAAATACAGATACTGGTCCAACCAGATACCGAGGTACTTCACTTCACTTTTGCTGGCGGTGAAATCATGGATCTTGACGATTTAGAAAGGAAACACGGTTTCTAAGTAAATATTGTGACAATTTGAAGTGAACGTGCTGATCTACACCTTCTCGTGGTGCCTCCGAGAGGTTCTTGTCAATTTATTGGCTTGAACTTGCGAACGTAGACAGCTTTAGTCTAATGGAATTGGCGAATTGAAGCAGGAAGTATAATGATGAGAAATACGATCCTTAACATATACTATGTTAACACACGTAGTAAAGGAGGAAAATGGCGATTAACGAGTACTGAATGTGGATAAACGCCAAGGAAGTTAGACAAAATGTTGGGTATGTCCCTTGATTGGCTGGTCCATTCCTCCGATCAATGTGGATATACTTGACAGAGGGTGAGCAGTGCCCCTCGTCCCCAGCAGCCAGGACAAAAGCAGCAAAAACAAAAAAAGATGTCACGAAAACAAAATATGTATAACTAATTGTTATACAAAAATATATGTGACCACCCTCCACCCAGGGGCAATTGGGTACCGCGGGTAGTGAGCTTAAGCAACTCACTAGTGGGATGGACCTTCGCGGGGGTTGTTGTTGTCTGAGTTTGGCCTCAGCTACTATTCGCAAAGCACGGTTAACGGCTCTTCCTGTAACGGAGGGTTGAGCAGTTTTCCGTGTCCGGACAACGGCTCTTCTTTCCTGAAGGTTGAGTGCAGTTCCGTGTGTTGCATGAATGGTAGTCTAGAGTCAAACCAAGACGAATAAGAGCTGGCACATTCAATTGGTACTGGTGTGGATCTAGATGCAGGGTACCCGCTTCTTTCTTTTGAAAGTTGAGGTGTTCTTTTGTATTCTGGTGGATCATCAGGAAGAGGATTAGTGCCCTCTTAAAAGAAGCATAGTGACAATGCCAACTTCGGTTGGAAATTGCACGGCGTTAGTGTGGAGAGTTTTCCACCGTCAGGTAAGACTTAGTTGTCAGGTACTGACGTTAAGCTCATTCATACTTCACTTTTGCTCGTTAATCGCTGTCCGTGAGGCCCAACGATGACCATCTTGCGCCAATTCTTGCGCGTATCCCTCGTGGCCCCGGCCAACGAGGTCCGGAACAGAATTGTTTCGCATTTCTGGACATTTATTTTCAGTTTCCAGTCATCGCAATATCGCTGAATCTTCTCGAAGTCACGTTACAAGAGAATTCTAATGACTTCGACCTTTGGGGCAGTTCTGTACGCAATCAGGTCGTCGGCATACGCAATTGCCTGGGAAAGGCTACCTATCAGATCGCTGGTGTAAATGCTGAAGAGGATCGGCGAGTTCACCGCTCCCTGTTGAAGACCGTTTTTAATTTCAAAGGTGGTGGTAGAAGTTACATTGCCACTTTTAACAACAAACTTTCTACCGTTGAGCATATCATAAAGCATATACAACAATGGTTTACTGACGCCTAGTCTGGTGAGCTTTAAGTACAAACCTTCTAACCATACGGTGTCGAAGGCCTTCTCCAAATCCACCAGAACAGCACCCGTGCACTGTTTCTTGGGCTTATTCCATTGGATATCAGAAACGAGCTTAGACGCGGCATGAATGGTGTCATGTCCCGCCTTGAACCCGAACTGGTTATCCGGAATTATTTTGTTGTCCGCAGCCCACTCAGCCAGAGCCCTACTGATTACCTTTTCGTATACCTTGCTGATGCTTGGAAGGAGACTTATTGACCGGAGATTTGAAGGATTGGAGTTGTCCTTTCCCTTTTTCGGGAGAGGATGAACCACAGCTGTCTTCCAACGCACTGGATAATATGCATTATTCAGCGCGTTATTGAAGAGCGTGGTATAAATGTCGATGGCTTCAATCGGTAAGTGTCTTAGTACAATGTTAGATATACCGTCGACACCTGCTGACTTCTTATTCTTTATTGAATCGAAGATGAGCTGGAGTTCTACCTTCGTGATGAGCAAGGGACTTGGGCCCGTTCGTTCGGCGATTATAGCGTTTGCTAAGAAGTCGTCATTAAACCGGGTAAAACCACGGTTCTCGGATCGCCACTGCGAAATATCATTCCTCAGGTAGAAGTGATGAAGTAAGGCTCTGTTCTCCAGGTCGTGGTTCGGGCGAGTGCAAGCATTCACCTTATACACTTGCTGGAAAGCAGCACCAACTGTCTCCACTTTCTCCTGCGGATCTTCAATCACAAAGAAGTCATCGTCCAAGACGGCTTCCTCAGGATTAATTTGCGCTGTCAGGAGTACGTCTCTGTTCTCTATAGTTCTCTGGAGTTTCAGGCACGGAAGGTCGTTCTGATTATTTTTTCTAAATATCTTATTGATTTGGGGAAACATACTCGGGTCGCTAGAATTAATGGCCCGAATTTTGTTGTCCCAAAACAAATTGATAGATAGTCTATAGTTTTCTTTAATCAGTTGGTTGATGTTTTTGATCGACGACTTCAGCGCCCTAATCTCCAGGTCGTGTGGGTCTGTGAAGCGTCTGTACAAGTTTTTCAGTCTTGTCAGTAGTCCACTTTTATGTCTGTGAAGTGCGTCTATAGTCGCGTTTCTGTAGACGTCGTTTTGGTCGCGTTCCTTGTATTTTGGTATTGTCCGTTCCATCGTTCGTTTTATCGTTTCGTCCATCTGTTTTAGATGTTGGTCGATTTCGTTGTTCGTTAAGTTTCTGTTATTTGGTGGGGCTATGTCACTCGAACGGAGTTCTCTCGCTAGGGCGTTGGTGAAACGAGGCCAGCGCATCTTACTGTAATTGTAAGAATGCGTTGGAACGTATTCATCCAACTCCACGCGCTCGTTCGGAATCTGAATTACAGCAGCCAAGCCACAGTGATCACTGTCGTACTCGATTGTCTGTAAACAGTTTCGAGGGTGATTACCCACTTTGTCCGTTATTGTCAGTCTGGTATCGTACAGCAAAAGGTCCAGGAAGGAACCGCTCCTTGGGAACGATGGCCTTTCAGTAGCCAGCAGGTCGACACCATATTCAACACTGTGAAGATTCATCAAATTAAAAAGATGATTACCTCTTGGATTATTTGTTTGATTTCCCCAATCTTCATGTTTCGCGTTCAAATCTCCGGCCATAATGAAGTAGTTTTCTTCCAAGCTCAGTTTTAGTACCCTGAAGAGAATCTCGAGCTCTGAAATAAAGATAGTAGCCTGCGGAGCTTCAGCCGCATAAGCCGCAATCATTTACATCCGCTTCCCTTGAGTGAGAGAGATGCATACGACGCAAACTTCTAGCGTCCTGAGCTTTCGCAAATCATTATTGTATATGACTTTATAATTAATGCCCTTTCGTATGAAGATGGCAACACCGCCTCCTTGAGTAGAGTCGGGTCGATCCCTTCTTACGATATTGTAATTGTTGTTAGTCAGTTTATGTTTCTGGTTTAGCTTGGTTTCGCTAGCCATGAACACATCGGGACTGTGGTCTTTCAACAACTGGAACAAATTAGCTCGGCGTTCAATCCTAATCAGTGAATTTACATTCACAGCTAGGATCTTTAGGCGCGTCTCCGGCAGCGCGCCCTTAACCGTGAATTTGCGCTGGGCCAGCCATCATAGAGTAGAGTTTATCTACTCTTCCGGCTTGCTCCAAGATCTGACTTTGCAGTCCTGCTAGTTGTCCTTGAATGGCAACCAACAAGGCCACAATGTCTGGCTGCCCCTCCGGTGCCTTAGACACTTGGGCCTGTGGGGCGACCGGTGGTGGAGCCTGTTTCGTGTTACCCATTCCTTTAGCAGAGTTCGCGTAAGAAATATCGGGCCTAACGAGTGAGTTTGCTTTTGGAGCTTGTCGTATTGGTCGACTTTCTACGGCCTTCTGACTGGCCTTTTTTTCTTTGATTTGTTGGACCTTAGGGCAGCCCCTATAATTAGCAGGGTGCCCCTCGTTTCCACAGATAATGCACTTGAGCTGGGTTAAGTCTTCAACCCGCTCCGTACCTAACCTGCATTCCCCTCTTATGTGGGTTTCTGCGCACTTGACGCAGCGCTCCTGCATTTGGCAGTTGGCTGCGGCATGGCCGAACCTCTGGCAGCGCATGCATTGTAGCATGTCATCGTGCCTCCTTAATTTTTCCCATCTTACAACTTGGAAGTCTAGGACGGAAATACTCCTTAGACTTTCCAGTTTGCTTCGGGGCGATAATGTAACTAGGAACATTGGGAGCTTGTAACCCCCACGCCTAGACTTGACCGTTGAAAACGGCTTGACCCCGATAAACTCGAGATCGTTACCCGCTTTTTGACGGAGCTCATCTAAGAGCGCCTCAGGTTCCGTGCAGGAACTGATGCCCTTTAGAAGGACCGTCTTCAATTTTTCACTTCGAGGCGTGAAGCTGAAGAACTCAGCTGTGGCCTCCGTCAAGAAATCTTTAACAGTGTTGTATTCGGGCAATGTGAAGCATTGCACCGAATACCTTTTTCTTTTTCATTTATGATCTTAATGTAAAAATTACCATTTGTGGCCGACTTGCATACCTGTTTTACGTCGTCCAGGTCAATTTTGTGGGTCCTTATTGGTGGCACATTTCTTGTGGACTGTGGCTGCTTCTGGTGTTGCTGGAGTTGCTGCATCGCTGCTGCCGATGTTGATGCTGCTGGTGGTGGTGATGCTGGTCTTCCTGCTGCTGGTGCTGCTGTTGGTGCTGCTGCTGGTACTACAGCTGGTGTTGCGGCCGCCATTTGTTTGGGGGTCCCCAATGTGCTGGGGCCTGGTTGTGCCGCCTCTGTGTTGGGTCTCGGCGGCTGCACTTGTTGTTGTTGATCAGCAACTTGCATTTGCTGTTGCGGCTGCTGTGGTTGTTTTTGTTGATTTTGCTGCTGTGGTTGTTGTTGTTGTTTTTGCTGCTGCCTCTGGAGTTGCCTCTTTTTTAACTCGGCTGCCTCTTCTTCTCGGCGCGCCTCTTGTTTTTGCTTCAGGCGTAGCAGCAGGGGCTTTATTTCTTCCTTCAGCGTTGTGAGAATTTTTTCGCATTTCTCAATGCTCGCCTGTTTAGTGAGGAGGACTTCCTCCACCTCCTCGTCGGTGTACTCGGTGGACAGCCCCTCGAATCTGTTACTGCCACCGGACCTGTACATACCTTCACCCTCTTCAGACACGTACTCTACGGCATCATCAGAAGAGTATTCTTCTAACTGCCGTTGAATCTTCTTCGAAGCCGTTTCTTTCGCTGCCCTTGAAGTGTCATCCACCTTAGCTTGCAGCTTGGCTAAGGTGGTGGCTTGCCTTTTATTGTTTAAATTTGGCTTTGGCCTTTCGCTCCTCCTCCTTTTTTTTTTTTGTTGCCACTATCGCTTGCGGGATTCTTCTCTCGGTCCGCTACTTGGTTAGCAACCGATGTCTTCGCAGAAGCATTTTTCGATGCCTCTGCCGCCTTCTCTTTGATTAAATTAATCATTTCAATTTATATTTGAAATAAAAAAACTTAACCAACACTGGGGCTCGAACTCACGACCCTGAGTTCTCGAGCCAACACGCTACCACTGCGCTATTCGATAAGTTGAAAATAATGCAACTAACTAGCTATTTATTACTTTTCTACTTTTCACCACACTTGGAAATACACTACACTGCCAAAGTCTTTCCTGCTCGAAAGTCAGAGATCGACTGAATCCACTACTCTATCCTCTGAACCATGGCCACCTGCAGCCTGAGAATAAAATGTCAAGTTTATGATAAATCAAAATAATTTTGGATGATCGGTATCTACATTGTTTATACTCATTTACATGTTCAGGCGGAGTCGATTGGACATTGGAGTGGTGTATGCTTTTTGAAAAGCTTGTCCATACTTACTAACTTAATGTGCCGCTACAGTCCGTTTTAGAATTGGCTAGCTAGCTGTCTCCAGTTTTGCAAAGTTGCTTTGCAACTTTCGTTGGGTGTGCCTTCTGAGTCGCGGTCTTCTTCTACTTCTTCGTCCTTCGAGATGGTGTCGAAGGCTTTCCAGGCCGGAGCATTGGTGTCCATCCGCTCTTTATAACCGAGCCATCTATGTAAGTCGCTGGACCTTAACTCTTCTCCGTTTTTTTTTTTGTCCTGAGAAACCCCTCTCTTCTTTTGATAGTAGAGCTATTAAGTAGCTCTTGTCCTTCTATGCCGCACCGCTATGTACCTATACCTTCTGCTCGGTTGCATTCACCTGCCTTCATTCTTCGTCAAACCCGGGGCTTCGCTTTAATAGCTGCCTGGGGCACTACCTTGGCTACGACGAGGAAGTGGTTCGAGTCGATGCTGATGGTTCCTGGGAAGTTTGAACATCTAGAATGCTGGACAAGTGAATTTCGTCGATCGAAATAATGTGATCCATATATTTGACGGTTGATTGATAGGGAGATCTCCATGTTATTTTAAGGATGTTAAATGTGGAAGCCACGTGCTTGCTACCACAACATTTCAAACCTCAGGAACATCGATCAGTCTGAATCTGTTGTCGAAGGAGCAAGTCTCCGCCTCGCTTGTCTCTTCAAGTTCCCCCGACTCTGCCGCCAAAACTGAAAAAATAGTGTTACCTACAGCAAACGTTTCAACGCTTAAGAGGCTTATTTTGAAAAATAATCATTTGAAGCCGTTAAAACTTACGAAAAAACTACCGATTTACTTCAGAGCAATCCCTTTGTTTCTGTCGGTCATGTATGACATATGGAGTTTAATTTGAAGGTCCTGACTTCAACTTCTAATTCCATGATTTGCGAATGACTGGCGTTATGATTTGGGGAGCTATAAGGTACTGTGGCACTCTAGAGTAGCACTTTCTGACGTCGGATGAACGCACACTGCATATAGGCGTACACCAATGTTCTGGAGAAGATTTATTTTTGAGATGAGATGTTGGTTGACCCGTAGTGAAAATTACAACAAGATAACTCGATTCCATGGCTGTTAAAATGTTTCTTGTTCGGAGAAACGGATCTTTTCTGGATTGGCCAGAATACTCGCCGAACCGGCCGAACTTGAACTTTATAGAAAATCATTGGGGATGGCTTACTCGGAAAGTATGACAATTAGACAAGCAATTCCCAATAAGGACAATTTCATTGAAGCTATTAAATGCAGCTGGTCCTCAATTTTACTTGATTACATACAAAAAATAAGATGATTCTCTGCAAAACATGATGAATGCTAATTAAAAATAAAGTATAGGATTTCTCCCGATACTTATGCATTTTGCTTTATTCCGATTTCAACATCGTTAAATTAATGCTTTAATTACTTCTGACTGCAAATACCAAACTAGTGGTACCCACTGTTATCTCAATGATTACTTTGTTTTCTATTCAAAATAGATACTGTGTATCCAAGTAACAAAAGCTTTCAACAAAATAATCTCAATAAGCAACAAAGCATTTCGGTAACATCCATAAGGATTATTGGTGAAAAACAAAACTTAAGCTTAAACGAAAAAACAAAAAAACAATGGATGTGATAACAATGTCTAACCCTTAAGCTTTCACAATGCACAATGCACATGACAAAATGGAGATTCAAAAAAAAAAAAACTGCAACATTGTTTGCCAGAAGGATATTTTCCGGCTATTTGACTTGCAATCACAATGTTATGTATGTGTTTATTTGTTTTTGTTTATATTGAGGATTTGCTGAGTTTGTGTCCTTTTTTATTCAATGTTCCCTTGAAGGGATTTAAAGTAACAGATTTATTTCATAAGACCCTCACCAAACGGACATAAAATAGTCAAGTAAAGATTGCATCAATGTAATTCCTATTTATATGCAAAATAATCATGTTTATTTTTTTTTTTAAGATTTAAAAGTCAATATTTTTCGTCTTCCCTGAACCGTTGCCAATGCTACTACTACGCTGACTCATCAGATTTCCCTTTTCCATTCCAAACATAATTGTGGCAGTGGGTACCTTCTAAGTAAGGACACTACACGCAATGTCAGGAATAATTGACCCAATTTTAAAGCCATAAACAAAGAAAGCACAAAATGTCTCATTTTGCAAATACCAAATTATACTTAATCGATTCTAATCAGCAATCACCATCAAGCAATGAAATGCCCATATATCCACCATTTGATAAGCTACTGTCAACAGATTTGGAATCAGGACAATATCTACATTATTAACTTCACTTTTGAGGTTTTTGTAAAGCTTTTTTTCAGGAATGCATACGAATGCGGTTGTACGTTCGAATCCAAATTGGTATTCGGAAAACGACCTCCTTTTCATAACATGTCAAATCATGCCTAATGGACAATGTCCACATGGAAATATAGTAGGTACTTTGTAGAATAGAGATATCTATTGTTGAAGAACTCATAACCCTTCTGTTCTGTCATGTCCATTTCGGTGTTATTTTGTTGGATTGTTGTTCTTCTAGTTTTTTTTGCATAATTTAAACAACACATGTTCATTTCACTCAGTTACAAATAACTCAAAAACAAACTATAGAATCCTGTTGTATGAGCTATTATATTCCGAAACGTGCATGACATCGTCTAGTCTAAATTTAGGAACATAACATACATACCATGCTTGTATATAATTTAGCATAGAAGTTAACAGGGTTATGAAGATATGTAATTATGGATTGACTTACATTCTTAAGTAAGGGGACTCCAAACTAAAGTAAGAAAAAATGTTCGTCTTTATAATTTTAGAATATGCTTGCATCTGGGTACTTCATTTTGTCAACACATCAGATTTCACAAAGTGGGTAGAGCAATTAAAGTGATGATGTGAATATTCTCTGCTCTATCCTACAAGATTAGAAAGCCCCATATGTGGAAATCCTACATAGGGCTGAATTAAGCATCAAAACGTCTAGAACCTAGGTTAGGTTAGGCTGTACTTATAAGACTGTCAATATTTTCAATTGACTCCGACAACCGGTTTGGCCTGTCTACTCTTTAATCTTATCTCGAAAAAGGAATTCCACGACTCTGAAGAGCAGGAGGAAAATCGGACTATAGAACATGCTCTACATAGCAACAACAACCCTCAGCACATCCACTCACCTATTCCCATGCCCATTCAACATAATCCATCAACATCGCCGCCTGATCACTTAGCTTACCTTGTGCCTAAAACCACCATATCATTCTATCTATCCATAGTTACTTCCGAATCGAAATCCACTCCACATTACTCTTCCTTTAAAAACAATAACAAAACGGAACAAAATTTTTGCCGCCATAGACGGCCGCGACTATGGGTCATATTCTAAAAGATGAGCAAGAGCTCAGAGTCTGAGCTGACGAGCTTGAACTCACTTGTGAGATCGATCGAGCAGGGCGGAACTCAGACTCACTTTTGTATGCAAAAAAACGAGTTCAAGCTCAACAGCTATTACCTACTCTTTGAAATTGAGATCGTTCTCAAAGCTCTGTTCGTGGCTTAGTTATGATTATACTTTATGTAAAGCGTGTGAAAAAAAATATAGTCTGAAAGTGAAAATGTTGCATATTGTATAAATAGTAAATCGATTAATTTTAATAAGTTCATAGTAAAGGAACTTAAAACAATAAAATTTTGTTAGAAAAATCGCCTATTCATAAGGTGAAGAAGAGTGATGCTGTGCGCAAAATAATTAGATCCTACAAAAGCTTATTTGGAATTGACATCAACGATAGACTAAAGGTTGTCTTAAACGGACATGAGTGCAATCTGGAACACCAATTGCATAAGGAAACCTTTACTTCCTGCTCCATAACCTTTGCTTCTTGTATTTCTTGCACCGTATGTGGGAAAATAATCCAATTCTGTGCATGGCTTGCTATTTCTGTAAAAACTTGCTGAATCACACTCCAACGTCTTCACCAACTTTAATTTTGAACCTGGGGTCTCCTATGTATCGCAGAAAGATTTTTATTTTTTCTTGGTTTGTGAGAGCACCACCACGTATTTCTGAGCGCGGTCCCAAAAATTCTTCCATCAACAATCGCACACCTTCTTCACTAAACCGATACAACCGAAGAAAATCTTTACCAATTGGACACCTTCTTTCTTTATAAATTCTTTGTCCGACATAATTGACAATAAATTCGGCCATCCTTACGGTTTTATGTGCACTGAGTCCGAGAGAGGCCATGCTTAACAATTAGTGAGATCGATCTCATGTAACCAAGTGTTTTCTCATCTTTTTGCATATGAAAATGAGCCCACAAATTGAGATCTAACTCGGTCAGTAATTTTCTTTTGCATACCACCTTAAGAAAGTTCTCAAAAACCTGAGTAAAGAGTTTGGTCTCATCTTTTTGCATACGACCCCATAAATCTATCCCTCACCATGGGCTACTGGCTACATATAAATTAACTAGAAATTGAGTGCATTGTATAACAGCAACAACTATCAAGGTTGAGGTGAAACAAGGTCGAAATAGTACAATTGTCAAACAAAGTTGTTTGCGTAAAGTCGTCAGAAGAAGTACCGAACGTCCTAAGCGATTAAAATATGGAAAAAGGAAGACTAGCCCAACTGCTCAAATACAACAGAACCTACCATAGTCTATCAAACCTAAAGAGCCGAAAAGAGTAACTATTACAAAATTTCGAAACTACTCCTATTTAAGATTAGTACTCATTAACGGCTCCAAGACTTGGTGTTTAACAAAATGTACTTTTAACTCTTTGCCCTGTTTGAAAGAAAAGTCTTACAGAGAAAAGTTGCAAGTTTGTGATGATGGTGATGTGTTGTCCGCAGATTCTTTTGTAACACAATTTTGGTAAATGACAGCATGTGACAGACCGCTTTGATCGGGCACTATTTATTTATGGTTGGCGTTTCAGCAACATGGCCGAATATGAGTTCGGAATAAATTTATTGATGGTCACATTAACTAACTATGCTCTTTATGTTATAATTCATCGGAAGAACAAACGAGTGAACGCTGCGCTGGGCTCCAAAGATAAGCAAGTAGCATAGGCCGGTTTTGACTTAAGCTATCTGCCCATAGTACATTGTCTAAATTTATGGTTGATCAGTTTTGGGTGTTGGCGTATAACCGCAAGCAAGTATGAAAGTTGACATCTTGCCTGGTGGTTTGGGAAGTCGTTCGTCTGTTGTCATTCTTCAATTTAGTAGATTAGAAGAGTGTCGGTTCAATGTAGCTCAGCTTCTTTTCCTAATCCTTGCTAAAAAAAGATTTTGATTTCTACTACATTACAATAGACCAACTTTTGTAATGTAATAAAGTGCTTTTTAGCTTCACTTAGTTCAGATGGAGTTTAGTCATAACTGTCTTGGAAATGGTGAACTTAACTGAGAAGCTGTGATCTACTTGGAAATTTCAGCAATCGCTTCTTGCAAACTGCCGATCTAAAGCAGCTGCTTTTTTAAACCGGTCTTCTGAGGCATACTAACCTAAGCTTGGCGGTGCTGATCAGGAGTCAAGATCTGTGTCAAAGACACACTTTGATCGGGCAGCATTAGGTTATAAATTGTCAATGTGCTATTTTCGACTTCTGAGAAAAACTTAGAAAAAAAAATTGTTTCATTATAGTGATTGAGGCCTTGAGGGATACCTTTAAGATGGAGTTTACGGATGAGAGTCCCAATCCAATCGAAAGCATCTAAAGGGCAGAGTTAACATCGGATTAAAACTTGAAAAAGAGGTGTAGTAGTTGTGAGGACTGAGGAGTGAGGAGTGTTCTTGGAGAAATACAACTAGCGTTCGTTGCTACCACTTTTTAGTCTCTAAAGGATGATGTTCAAAAAACTTGCCTGTGTTGTGGAGGAGGGATTGAGTTAGGTAGTTAGAGACTTTCTTTTTTCACTTCATACTTGAAATATTTTTAACTTCTCAGAGGAAGTTATTGTAATGATTTTGTGAATCTCCAATTTTTGCATATCTCCATGTTTCGAGGACACTAGAATCCGAATCAACACTTTTTATAAAGATGTCTGTATGTTTGTATGTTCGTATGTGCTTATCTACGCTACGTTTTTTCTGCTTGATTATCTCGCGAACCATTCATCGTATTATGGTTTAATGGAATTATTCAAATTGACGTCTTTGGTTCCCGTTTTCAATCAATTATTATCAGTTCTACGTCATTACTGATCAGAGCTTCGGTAGATGTCTGTTTGTTGGTATTTTACCAACATACATGATTCCTTAAAAAATAATAAAGCATTTTGTTATTTCTCCATTATGCACCTATCTTTAGAATGCATCCTCAACCGAAGGATATTGGCATTCAGGCATTCAATTTTACTTAAACTCAATAAAACAAAAATTCTCCTGGTGCGTATTTATGTTTCTCATTGCGAGAATAATGCAATGCAAAGCAAGAACCGAATTTCCATTTCAATCGAAGGAAACACTTCGATTGCTGCATTTAATTTACATCAATTATTAATATTATTCCTGTCAATACATACAAACATACCAGCATAAATACCAAGCTGACCAACATAATAAAATAATATCCTATCTACCCACTACTTATCGATATCTACAGTACATTCCGTTTATATCGTTCACATTCTCGAGTTTACATACGCATATCTGCCCACACTAATATAAATGTTAAAATGTGTGTTTAAAAGTAAAGGAGAATATACAATTCAATATTTTACTATTTGCTCTGTATTGTTGATCTTTTTATTGATTCTGAATATAACAGACTCGTGAGATACTTGAGTGTATATTGATGTACCATTAATAACAGAAAATGATGATATTGTGTTTACTTTTAATTACGTTAATTATAATACATCGATTGCACCTACTTATATTGCGAAATGGGAACGAAAGGAATGAATTAAATGTTTTCCCAAATAAAACGCAGAAAGTGTTCATCGGTCAAGTGGAGAGGGGTTAAGGTTTTCGTGGTTGAATGTACTCAACCTTTATTTGATTTAATTCTGTTAAGTGAATTTTAACAACTTACTCACTTACTTAACCGGCTCCCAATGCATGAAGGATCTCAGCCTTAGATACTGCAGTCTTCCATCGGGAACGGTCCCTCGCATGCACTCTCTAGTCACCAAAACCAAGCGCTCAGGCATCTGCATTCACTTGGTCTTTGTACCGTGGGTTCGGTCTTCTTAGTCGTCTCGAGCCTATAGGGGTGTGATGCGAAGACTTTCTTGGCTGTCGTCCATTCGATGTGGCCGAGCCAATGTAGTCGCCTTTTCTTGGCTTTCTGGGCTCGTACAGTTCCCGGTTGAAGCTTCTTCTCCATTCGCCATGTTCGCATAAAATAAATGAATAGTGGCGCGACAACTCTTGAAGAGCCAAGGACTAAGTGGCTTATTCTCATCAACAATTCTCTGGGTGCGTGTGAAGAATTGAGGGCAACTACAATTTAACGCTGATTCCGAACGGCAAAGTTGAGGAGTACTTTTTCATGACAGATTGATATTCTTGGAAGTTTTGTCAGTTCTTCGCAAGAGGCAGTGCCTGTGAAAGATGAAATAAGAACTATGGGCACGAGTTGGACTCGAACCCAGGTCGACGTTCTGCTTAGCAGCCAACGCACCTAACCACTAAGCCACGGACACTACATACGGGGCCGAAAATCCGTCGAAGAATTTCTCTTTGGAAAGTGCCCAGTATCAATTCCCCCTTTTTACTTATCGTCCGACCCGGCGACCGAAGTAGAGTAGGACTAGTAAAATCAAAATTTTGTATAGCAGACTTTGTCTTTCGAGTGAGGAGGTAGGGTAATTCTTCTTCGGATCTTCATTAAGGTGTCGTTTGTGGGATTGATCTTTGTTCCAAGGTAGGTGAACTCCTTACTCCTTGGACAGATGTTGCCTTGTTTGTTGATAGCATGCACTTTGTTTTGTCTTCATTCACTTCAAGAATAACAAGTTTTGCCTGTTCTTCAATCGCTGTGAAGGCCTCAAGCACAGCTCTCTTGAATCGACCGCTGTCTATGTCTTCCTCATATCCTACGAGCTGGGTGGATTTGTACCTTGCGCACTATCTGCTCCATAACTATGTTGAAGAAATCACATGACGAGGCATCTCCTTGTCTAAGCCCTGCGCATGTTTGAAACAACTTTAATGAGCTGTTACCCATTTGCACACCGCACTGCGTATTGTTTAGCGTCAAGCGGCACAGCTGGATCAGTTTGTTCGGGATCTGGAATTCAGACATCGCCATCATAAGCTCTTGGCGGTGGATTCTATCATAAGCAGCTTTGAAGTCGATGAATATATGATGGGTTTCGATTTGAAACTCGTTGGTCTTATCCATAATTTGCCTCAGTGTGAATATTTGGTCTATCGTTGTTCTGCGTTGGCTAAAGTCACACTTTTACGTGCCGATTATTGTGTTGTAGAACAGTTTAAGACGCTCACATAGTACGTTGGATAGGATTTTGTGTGCAACATTAAGTAGGGATATGCTTCGGTAGTTTTTGCATGACGCCTTTTGCAGATGGGGCATATGGATCTTATAGACCAGTCAGTGGGCATGCATTCTTCCTCCCACACTTTGTTGATGACCTGGTTCATGCGGTTCATCAAAACACCTCCTCCGTATTTAAAGTTTTCAGCAGGTATGCCATCCGACCCGGCGGACTTGTTATTTTTTAGCTTTTGGATGGTTCTTTCTGTGCTGGGACTGGGACTGGGTCTTCATCAACTGGTCTTGCTTCTCTTTCGTCATTGTCTTGCTCGACATTATACGCATTCCGCAGCTGTTGGAAGTGTCTGCTTGAAAATATCTACAATTCCCTGTGCTTTGGTGACTAGGTTTTCTTCACTGTTTCGAAGAGCCTGTGTCTCGGTTCTGAAACCAGAAGCTAATTTCTTCGATTTTTTAAAGAAACGTAGGGTGTTATGTTCTTGTCCCGTACCCGTGGCCCTTCTAGCACTTTGAGCTGAGATACTGCGGATGCTCTTTTCTTCCTTCGGAGTGTCTTATTCTCATTTCTCCTTTTTGTTCGGTACTCTTCTCTTGCTGCTCTTGTTTTCCGTTGGAGCATCTGCAAACGTGGAATTTTAAAAACACGTAAGTGAAAAAGTTTTGAAAATTACAAGATTACATCTTGTCAATTATTACAGAAGCCTTAAGTTAGAAGATGCTAACAACTAGATCCCTAGTCGAGACGGTAACAAAAGCAGTGCGATTATTTCCCTAGCCTTGACGAAAAATTGGGATTTAATCCCTAGTCAAGGCGATATAAGGCCGAAGCAAAACTTTATTACCTCAGGAATACTCTGAATAAAGAAATATTTATTGTTCAGAGCACCTTGACGGTCGAAAACCAAATGAATTCTGATTTTCATGGTCAATATCACTCCTTCTTGATATATTTCGAGTAACAAGTAGGAGTGAATTGAAAGATGACAGAAAAGTACCAATCATGCAGTTGCACATGCGACCATGTAACTTCTGTGTTGCTTCTTGTCTGTTTTCGTTGTTCATGTGTTTGTTGTTGTTTCATTTTGTACTCTGCTATTGCCGGCGCGCGGTTGTTGTTTTATTTTGGCGCTATGTTTTGTATTGTTGTTTTGTTTTCGTTATGAATTTGTAATTTCGTTACAACTTGAAGTAAGTTATCCTGGAATTTCGGAGTTCAATTTTGTCTTTTTTCAATATTCTAACATTTAAGATTCGAAATTTTCAATTTTTGTATTCTTCTTATTCTCCGAACCCTTTTTTACAATTTTTCTTAACAGGAAATTATATTAAAGTATATCCCATAATATTAAGCACTGACATATTCGAATGATTTAAAGTTAATTCTATAAGTTTTACTGATGCTATTTTTAGACGTTCCAAATAGGAAACAATTTTCTTCCTGCCTTCGCACTGATTTTTTCATAAGAAATTCCTTACAGGTAACTATAACCGTACATGTTCCTGACAACATTTCTAAAGCTATTTTATCCTTCAGAAAAAAAATTCAAGCCCACAAAATGCAGATTGAAAAACTTTGAACCTCATAATAAATTCAATAAAAAAGTCAACAGCATTAAATTTGATTGGCACAGTCTCTGATATTCTTGCTTTGAAATTTTCCACTCATATGAGTCGAGTCAAAAAGAAAATATAAAAATAAGAATGAAATTGAAATAGGTACCTAGCTGGTATTGCCAAGAATATAAAGAAAAAAATCCCACACATGCCACAAGCAGCAATCAGTGTTTTTCAATACTTACCAAGAAAAATTTGAGAACAACAACCACCTTAGAAACTTCTGTTTCTCCTCCCCAAGATATTTTCTTGAATTGAAAAAAAAAAATCATTCTTCAAAATTGACTTGGTATTCAATTCCAAGCTGTACTGACACAGAAAGAGAGCAAAACCCACCTCCCACTATCAAACACATATGTCTTTGCAGAAAGGACAAAGGCAAACGTTTGATGATATTCAAAATTATTTCCGTACAATTTACCACAGGAGCATAGTTGCCATAAAATAGAAAATATTGTTTGAATTTTTTATAAAACAAAATTCCCTTATATGTATCTACCGTAAGTAAACTCGTTTATCGAAGCCATAAAGCATAAGTCCCCAGTAAAAAATCAAAAACACACACATGTGAGTGTAGATGAAATTATTTTTGTTCTGTCATGAATGAGATTCTGATTCTGCCAACAAAGGCGACTTCTCTGCCACATCATCCACACCCGCACCACAAACGACATAAAACCATAAGCTCTACACGGACGACCGAGAGAGAGAAAGAGAGCGAAGGAATTATCACGTAATTCGTTTCATGTGCAGGACATAACATTTCAATTACTTTCAGATCAAATTTTGTAAGTCCTTCTATAATCGTGTTACCTTATCGTCAGGGACAGATAAAGTCTTTTCAGCTTGTAGATATTATAGGTTTTGGGCAGTGGTTGGATGATGCTTTTAAGGAGATATGATGGGTTGGGGAAGTCGCTTATTATCTTGCTGTCAATTAAAAAATCTGTTTCTTTTGTTTAAAAATAAAAACCTTAGTCAATTTTTAATGAGCCGTTTGAGAGTCATTGCCTCGAAGACATAAGTTAACAATCGCTTGAATCACTGTTAATTTAAAACATAATCAAAAAGCTCTGTCTTTAATATTTAACAATGAAATATACATATATCCACACAAACTCTAATCAGACAGCATACATTATTTTATTCTTGACATATTTATTATCTCATTGAAAGCATTTGAACATTTTTATTTATTTTTATTTTCTTTTTTTAGATGCTCCAGTTTGTGGTACAACAACAGTGACTGTGGTCGGTGCATCGATTGAAGAATCCGTACCAATACCATGTCGAGTGAATTCAGATCCACCGGAAATTGAATTTGAATGGACATTTTCAAGTAGTGGTGAACATTTTGAAGTTCCATCTGGCCATTATGCAACAATCCAAGAAGCAACTACCACAACAACTGGCGATATACATCGAACGATAATCGAATCAAATGACACTCACATCGAGACTTATGGTAAGATAAACATTATCGTGAGGACACTTAACCTTCCAGTTGTAATTTTTTTTTTTGGTTAATGTGAGGAAAGTACTTAGGACAGCAATTTCAGCAGAAAAAATCCTTGCACCTTTGAAGTTTTATAAATTCAAAAGTTAGTCTGACTTTCTGGTAGGTAGGTAGGGCAAGACCATCTTATACTTTCATCGCTGAACCATTTTAAGGTGGCATATGACAAAGACGCAGAATAAAATTATAAGAGGGCGGACAATTATTTTCAATCATCGACAGTCAATTTGGTCAAAGAATGAAACAAGTTCTAGATTTTTGGGTATTGAGCAAGAAAGTAAAGTTTTTCGAAGCTGTAAATAGAGGCTTATATTTATCTTAGATACAAGTGTATGCAAGAAACAAATGCATTAAAACTACAATTTTGATTTCATACCATTCATACCATAGAGTCTTCAGTCTCTATTTTGGAATAACTGTCAACCGTGTGGAGGTTGATCTCGATGGTTCTACATGTGGCGTTACATCGACCTCAATATTTAAGTTCCTTTTGTAGCGCTTGCTTCCGATGATAGGGCTTGTAGAGGAGTCGCGTGAGTCCTGTCTGGGAAAAACCCCGAATTTTCCTCCATTAAATAAAAATCTGAAACCGAGGTGAGTCTTGACGTCTGCCCATTGTTCATGAGTGATATTAACATGACTTAAATGTCAATAACAGCGACTATAATCTGATCATTCCCTTGAGCATGTCGCTAATTTGAAGTGCTGTTTGAATGAACGTTCCGCCTTTTGGCTTCATGCCTGTCGCCCTCTAGCGACCTATGGCGCTTTGACGTGAAGTTGCTGCAGGTTGGTCTATTGTTCTTGCTTAGGAAACATCTGTTTCTTTCCGGCGCCGGCACCGCAACTTGCGTCGGTATGAAAGTGACTGCTTTCAGAATTTTCATATAGCATTAAGCTGATCCATCGTAATCGATCGGCTTAAGCTATCGATGACCTCTTTTTGGACGACACAGAGCTCTGTCCGTGGGACACAGTTGTGAATCCACCTTGGGAGCTATACCTATAGCTGCCGATGCCAATTGGCATTTCCACAAGTCAAGGATATTGCCTCTCCGGATGAAGCGTCCTTTCTTGGAATCACTTGCGATGTCCGAGCAAGCAAGGGAACAATGATGGGGATTGGCGTGGAACTGCCGTCTTTAGAAGAGCCGAGCATCACAGCTGTTCCACTGACGGCTAGTTCCTTCTTTTATTGGTTCACACTGCAGAGTTGGCTTGACGGGCTTGCAGGAGATATGAATTTAATTTGATGTTCTTGCTAGTTTTTTTTCGTTTGATTTCCAAGAATAAAGCGGATAGACAGTCCAATCTGACAGAACCGCTGCCTAGGAAAGGCAGGAATATGATGGACCTTGCCATAGAATCCGAAGGAGCTCGTTTATGACTGGTTTATCCTTCAACATTTCATTCTTGGTCACGGTTTTTGTACAAAGTATGCTCACACTACCTCCGAAATTAGGAATTTCGCACGACCGAATTTAATCTTAGCTGCATCTTGCGCCAAAGACGCAAAAGACTTGAAGGGTTTGAATGAGGATTTTTGCCAAGCTTTAAAACTGTAAATCTTTTAGTTTGTGCTGTGCGTAGACAATTGATGAAATAGGTAGTTTAATACTTCTACTTCTGTCCAAAAACATTTAAGTTACAAGCAA
This sequence comes from Sphaerophoria taeniata, assembly GCA_943590905.1. Lineage (NCBI taxonomy): Eukaryota > Metazoa > Arthropoda > Insecta > Diptera > Syrphidae > Sphaerophoria > Sphaerophoria taeniata. The sequence goes on along the minus strand of OX016540.1, from coordinate 249,211,641 downwards.
AAGTTTTACTTCTAGCACTAAAAAAAAAAAAATCGTTTCAAATCGTAGGTGCTATCGGCCTGATAACTGAGGCTTTAGGTTCGCCTCAGCTGTTCTGGTTCATGCCTGCAGCATTAGCCCTCGTCGTTAGCTGCATGCACTAGCCTATATTCTTGATCGTCGAACCAGGGGTTTCAGTTTTGTCGCCTAGTGAAACCTAGCACATCAGTTGCGGAACTTCTGAGGCCCTTGGCAATGCTTTCACTATTCTTCTACATTCGGGCCTAGCGTTGTGCCTTGCGAGAGGTTGCGGTCAGAAAAAGTTCTGGTTCTGCGCTTGTAGTCTTTTGACGTCAAACTTTCCAACAATCCGCGGTTTTTGTTGCGGTGCCATGGATATCCGTATTCGGAGCTTTGCAACAACAAGGTAGGGATCCGAATCGATGTAAGCTCCTCGGAGAGTTCGAACATCCAGGATATTGTATGAAGGCTTGTCGTTGTTTCATTACTTTGAAAATACTACTACGTTGGGCAGCTACCCCAATGGCAGGAGCCCCGAACCTGGAGGGCCAGGCCCTTTCATTACTGCAGGAACAAGAGGTCGGCAAAGCCGATCCTTATAGACCTGTGCTCTGAATATGTCTGAGTAGCACATAAAAGGTGTTCATCAACCAGTTCGGCCTAACTGGAACTGGTGACACTATATCGTTTATTCTAACAAGAAAAGAATTCTTCCACTACCGTCATTTGTTATAAGTGCTTTGGTGATAACACTACCTAGTTGGTGGGGAGGGGAGTGATTAGCAGTATCATCCTACTCCGCTTCGACCTGTCGACCATGGGAGGCCCTTTTCCGCTACATCAAGGCTTACACCCATCGAAGCGCAATACTTCATATTTGAAATTTCAAAAATAAGCAACGACTATTTTTACAATAAAGTCTTGTAGGTATGTGTTAAATATTTATTGAGCTTAGTTTGGTACCTTTTCAACTTTCTGTAAATCGTTAAAAATGACCTTTAGATATTCCAACGTATTCACATATCTACGCCATTCCTATTCGTTTTCGTAGCTCTTTACCCATGAATCCAACAACCTTATGCTATACGTAATATGATTGATTTTTTTCCGGGTTGGTGACGTTTTCCCCAAGCCAAAATCCCCAAACGAAAATCCCCAAACCCAAAATCCCCAAACTGAAATCTCCAGCAGCGAAATCTCCAAAGAGAGAATCCCCATGGACAAAATCTCCATGCCAAAATCTCCAAAACAAATATGTTCAAGTAGTGAATCATGCGATTAAATCGCACGATTTAATCGCATGATTCACTACTTGAACATATTTGCTTTGGAGATATTATTGAATTCAGTTAAGGTTGTTTAAGAAATAAACGTGTAAGTAATTCATTTTAAATGACAAACTGAAAGTGCATTCATAATTTGTTATCATGTCATAACAGTGTCATGCACATGTCGTGAGAGGAACGGTGTAAGTAGACGTACCTGAATATTGGAGATTTGGAGATTTCAAGGAGATTTTGGCAAAAAGTATTTTTTCTTTGGGGATTTTGTCCGTGGGGATTTTGTCGTGGAGATATTGGCAAGTTGGATTTTTTTTTTGAGATTTTGTCCCCATGGTGATTTTGTCTTTTGGGGATTTCGTACCACTCCCTTTTTTCCATATCCCTTGATCATTCTACCGCGCGCCTCGCCACTGGAGTTCATAGCACTTTGAATGAACATAACCTTGGTTTTCCACACGGTTAACTAAATCGCAATTCTGTTAACAAATTTATGCTACCCTAAATGCTAATCTTTCACTGACCCCAAAAATTTCCCTTTTTTTGTGTGTGTGTATTTGACTTATGTTCGTCGATTTTTTTTGTGTATTTTCAGTGGAAACAGTCAGCGAATTGATTTATACACCAAAAGGCGAACGCGATTATGGAACTCTTGCCTGTTGGGGTAGAAATTCAATTGGCAAGCAAGTGGAGCCCTGTTTATTTCAAGTTGTACCTGCAGGTAAGTTAACCAAACCAAACTCCCCGGAACATGTTTAGAAAATGTACAAATGAATTGTGTCCGTGACATCGCATAATAAATTTTGTCCTGCCCCATTGCTTAAAGATTAATGAAATTATTGATTTTGATTTTTGTTTCCTATTTTTTCCAAAAAATCTTCCGTAATTCCATTTTGTCGTATATGTACTGAACTTAATAAAATTTATTTCAGCAAAACCTGGACCGCCAAGGAACTGCACATTGCGTCCGTATGTTGTCACATCGGCCTCATTGAATTCGTCAAATCAAACGACAATACATCCTAATCAGATGCCACCCGCATACGGTCGAGAATCAAATTATCCCCACATGGAATTTTTACGTGACAGACGACTCAGTCGCAACCGAACTAGTGCAAATTACAACAAAAAGGACAACTCCATGATCAATTTCAACAACAACGAAAATAACAACAGCAAAAGCTTCGACTTAAAAAAGAACACTATAACTAGGAAATTGAAAATAAAAAAACGAATATCCTTCACGCCATCGAATATGATGCCATTGGACAGGGACGAGGATGATGCATCAAATTCACATCAGGAGCAGGACCATCATCAACAACAGAAGCAACAAAAACAGCGTTCCACATCAGCAATCTTCGGCCAGAACATTAATAATAAAAGTGAAATATACTATCGCAGCAGGTCGAAACGTGATACGAAACATGACGAGGTAGCTGGTGGTACCATTTCAGATGGTCGTGGTGGTGATGGCAGTATTGTTCCATCACGAAACCCAAGAAGTTCGAGCAGCAAGGATCGTCTTAAAAATTCCAAGTCATATCAAAAAGTATCCAAATCGAATCAGGACGTGGATAACATTTCTCATTACATAAGGGCCGAAAAGAAAACGAGAAGAACTAGCAGCAGTGGTGCATCAATTCATCTCTCAAAGAGGCAAGCTACCTTGCCGCAGCAGCAGCACCAACAGCAACAGCATCCGGAAAGTGATAGTCATCATCGTGTGGCATCGCCCCAGAGTGTAACCTCAGATAATATAGTAACCCAAACGATGCACCACCATCACCAGCAGCCGCCGAAGGAGCAGAATGTACAATTCTCAGACACGGCCACTGCATCAAGAAGAGACATTGATAAATTAGATAAGATTCGCATACGAAAATCACTTGAACTAATGCAACAACAACAACAACGTCAGCCAACGAAGAACAACTATAAAATTACACCGCCAGCATTTGTTGCAAGTGGCACTACAAGACAAGTTGGAAACTTAAGTAATGCCAAACCAAATGGCCCATTGGATAGCCTAAGCCATCATAATAATAATAGCTCAACGAGGATTAGTGCTGCAAGTGGCACGGATAAGAACAGCAACGCGATAGATGACGAGGACAAGGTGCTCGAGGACACCGATGAGTATCAACCTAGATTCGCGTACTCACGCATGGAGACCTATTATAATGGTTATGTAACGTCAAGTGGCAACGGAATGCACTTGGAGAACTACGATAATATAATCTATTCAACAATGGAACTGGAGTGTTTGCCTGGTTATGATGGGGGGCTGCAGCAGCAGTTCTTCTTGGAGGCCTACGATTCGAAGACGAAGAAACTGAGGCTCAACACTACCAGCACTTATTCGGATGTGCCGATTTTCCGAATCGATTTGTCAGGTTAGTCTCATTTTGTATCAACCATGTGCATTCGTATGTTTTAATGTAATTATTATTTCAAAACGATAGAATTTTTAAATATTGGACCTTGTATTTACCTATAGGCAATAGACGTTTGTAGAAGTGAAGGGTTAATCCCATGTAAGGTTTAAAATAATTTCACGTGTATACGCTGTACAAATTACTAAATTTTTATTCGCCTATTCCTGGTAAAGAAAAGCGAATTCAAAGTTTCGTGAAGTATCAGGCCTTCCGCATGCGAAGCAACTGTTTTGCAACTAGAATCGGCAATCAGTTGCTCAACCTCACGAATTGCTTGCATGATTATTGGAACTTGAATTATTTCGAAAGAAACGACCCATAACTGATTGTAACTTTTGCGAATGATCGAAGTAAAACTGGACTCGCTTTAATGATATAATGGTCATTGATTCTCTCGAATTATTAAACTCTACACGACTTTTTATTCTCCAATGCAATGTTGTCTTAATATGGGAGTTTAATGAGGGAATAAGATTTTGCCGTAACTGATCTGATAAAGAGGGTTGTGAGTCTAGAAACATAAGAAAAGAACATTTATGAAAATGAGATAGACGGTCCTGGACTCCTGTTTTGTCCCTGAATCGCACCAAAAACTAGGCTATGGGGTTAAGATGAAACCTTCCAATACAACTTGTATTGAAGGATTTGAAAGAAATGTTGTAATACAACGAAGAAGGAGAAAGGAGCCTTCAACCTCGAAAGCACATATTTTTCGATAGGTATTAGAGCAAGATACTTACTTACTTACTTAGGTCCTCAGATTTGTTAAGTACCATCAAAGGACATAGGGCCTCTACGCGCCATATTGTGTCCGGTTTCCGGATATTTGTTTCAGCTTCCTCCAATTCTCGCCTAGTGACGCTGATTTTTCCTCTACTGGCTGTAGCGTATTTCTAATGAGGTGTCTTGAAACTCGATCGGATAAGGCTCTTGCGATTTTAGCAGTCCGACGTCATACATAACACTTCTTGCTTTTGGTTTTGGTCAAGGTATCCGTTGTACTACCTTGGCTTGTTCGAATCCTACTCGTGCCCATTAAAGTTTTTATTTCATCTTTCACGGGTACTGCCTCTTGCGAAGAATTGACAAAACTTCCAAGAGTATCAATCTGTCATGAAAAAGTGCTTCTCAACTTTGCCGTTCGGAATCGGCGTTAAATTGTAGGTCCCCTCAATTCCTTACACGCACTCAGAGAATTGTTGATGAGAGTAAGCCACTAAGGCCTTGGCTCTTCATGGGCCGCCGCGCCACTCTTTTATTTTTATTTAGATGTTTGTTGGTTGAGGCCCAAGTCCATCCCGATTTGTAGCGCCGACTTACTTACTCAAGGGTCTTCTTTGTTAACCAACCGGAAATTCTTCTTTTGTCGTATTTTGTAGGTCGATTAAGGTCTTGGTGGATTTATATCCCCCCCCTCCCCCTTTATATATGTGTTTACATTTACAAGTTGTCACCAAAAATTTTCTTTTATCGTTGTGACAGACTATGTACAAAAAAGTACTTCCTGTTTCTACTTTCTATTCCGGGTTTGTTCTTTTATAGATATCTAAGTATCTAAAGAGAGAGCTATCCAATAACTGTCAAATAAATTCTCAAGTAACTTCTTTTGTTCTTAAAATTCCATTACTTGGTCCTAGTTAAAAATCCGTCCTCTAAAAGAGTAAATACAAAGAAAATACTGCTGAAGTCACAACTTCTGATAACCACACCAAACATCACCTTTAACAAACAAGCTAACCAAAAACCAAACCAACACGATGCGATGCGACGAAAATGACAATAAAGAAAAGACAACGTAATGGATGAAGAGATACAATTTAACCAGATCTAGAACCAAAGATATACTTTACGACTAAAAATAAGTTCACTTAGCCAGTTCAACATTAGGGATTTGATGTGAAACGTTACTCCGACCACTTTTGTAGAGAGTAAACACATTAAGAGTAATAATTGTTCCCAAAGGGATCCACTAACGATGACACAACCCGTCGTCATCGTTGTTTTCATCGACGACAACGTAGACGCAGCAGACGATACGATATGCTTTCCTTGACTTCTGAATGGAACGCGTTTCGAACTCTGAAAAGTTAGGAAAAGAAAAATATATATATAGAAGTCACCATGAGCCGGGAAATGGCTAAAGCAGCACTTTTATTATTTATATCCTCTTCCATGCGTATATACACATTGTCAGCCGAGAGGATGTATCTAAGCGTCATTTTGTCGTTCGTTATCGGCGTCCGTGTCGTGCTGCTGTTCGAAATTGAATCCCTTGCCGAAAAGAAAAGTACTTCAGCTTGTATCACAACGGAAAAAGGATTTTGATTTCCGGTTGTGCGATATTGTGTTCTCTCATCAGGTTTTTTTTGGGGGTTTTGATAAGGTAGAAAGTTAGTGTGTCGAGTTTTCAAGCTTCGACATCCTTGGCTCAGGTTGTGTTTTCCACTTCGTTCCTGTGGCCTTTTTGTAGAATTGATCGATTTGATAGAAATTTCTTACGTTTCATGATTTAGTTTCCTTTGAATTAAAAAAAAAAAACTGTTTAAACTCATCCTAACTAACACTGTATCCCCCTTCTCCAACCTAAACCCTGACCACAAATATGACTCCATATCAAAACAACAAAAAGTCATAAATATTGCATACAATCTCAAGAAAAAAAAGTAACAAGAAAAGAACAACACAAAACGCAAACTTAATAGGTCCGAAAAGATAGTACGTTCCTCATGTAAGACACATAATAAATTAGTTGTAATGGATTTGGATATCTGAAAAGTTTCTCTGTTTCATTTTTGTTTTTCTTTTTCTGCTAACGTTTCCAAAAAGTTTTGTCTCCTCTGAAAATATTGATAGAAGAAAACCCTAATAGACGAAGATTAATGAGGCTACACCGCAAACCATCTATGTAGGTGTAGAGGTATATGGAAGGTGTTCACTAAAGCTGAGGTGTTATATTGGAAAGAAAGCGTAATGGACTATAGAATCAACAAATCCAATAGCAACTTTTGGCTTAGAAAGTCCAGATAAAATGAAGGCGTGATAAAAGTTTAATAAGTTACGATTTGTTGCTTTTCCCTAGAGTAGAGGTGGAGAAACAAACTTTTCCCGCTTCATTGTAATTAGTGTGTTTAATCTGCTAGAGGGGGATGAAGTAGATGGTGAATGATGCTGAGTGAAATGTCTTAAGCCAAAAGGAATAGGATTTTTTTTATTTAAGCAAAATATACGCTTAATTGATCCTACCTATAACAAAATCCTCAAGGTGTTATTATTTTGTTATTGTTTCAAATTTTGTTGTCTAATATGGCCTTAAGCTTGCTAATTTGATGGCTTCAATTTGTCTCCATGTCAAGAGACAAACTTGCCTGCTTTTGTTTTGATGTAAGCAAAATAAATAAATCATCCTTATCAATTCAATGCTATGAGCAAGGAGCTTACTCTTAGCTCTTACTCTAATATAATAGATTTTGAATGACAACTGCTAGAAACGAGGGTGTTCCGATAAGTACTTAGCCTAAAGAACACATTTTGGAAAAACTACGATTTATTTTCCTTATTTTTCTTCTTTTTTTTGCATGGTAAGTCTAGCCCTGTGACCTTTTTACCCTTCTCTGGGCAGTCGATGTCGATACCTTGTGAACCCCAGAAAACTGATAATTGACTTGCCAGCCGATATGGGACAGTCTTTGCCTTCTTTGCAGTACGTTTGAGTGTCCCTTGACTTCTAGTGTAGGAAAACCATTGGTGTCCACTGGACCCATGTTTCGCAAATGTTATGAAACGTCGCAGCAATTCCATCGGATTGAGCATAAAAAGCCACAAAAACTGCTGTGAAGTGGACTCATGGTTGCGCATGATGACGGAATACCGTCTCAACTATATGTGGAGTGCCGTAAGTCTCCCAAAACAAGATTGTGGATTTTTGTCACGGTATCCGTGGTATTCGCGGCTCATCAAAAACTGGCCGAAATCTTTTTTACTTGAGTTTGTCCTGTTCGGCCGATCTCATTTCTTCATTTTTCTTGCAGTATTTCCCGCTTTCATTCGCAGTCAAAACGAAACAACGTAGGTATACGATCCCGCTGAAATTTCAAAAGTAATAATATACGAAAACCACTTACTTACCTATTTACTTTTCTTAAGGTCCGTTGTGGACTACAATCCGTTGTGTACTTTGGCCTCAACCAACTGTCTCCACCAGCCAACTCTTTCCCTAGCCAACTGTCTCCAGTTTAGCACTCTAAGATGACTGAGGTCGTTTTTCGCTTGAGTGCGCCACCTGAGCCGTGGTCTTCCTCTCCTTCTTCGTCCCTCGCTCTATATGACCAAGCAATCTGAGTTGCTAGAACTTGGCTCACTGTTTTATCTTCTTTTCCATTCTCCATCAAAGGACACGAAACCATATGGCGTTTTCCATTGGTCTTTTTTTGACGTTTCTTCTTCTACCTCCAATGGAACGGGTAATGATGTTTGTGTCATTCTTCGGACGACTCTGTTTTCAAAACAGAAGAGTTCTGCTCTTCTCAGAAGCATTCCGTCTGTCAAAGTCAGTCCGATGGAACGGTTTCAGAAGACTTCTGGACTCTTCCGAATGCTTCCGGACGTCCAATGTAAAACGATAAACGACAATAGATTACCCGAACAAATTTTCTATCGAAATATCCTAAGGCATTTTCATCCAATTTTGTCAATTTCCGTGAATCTGCACCATACAGCAGAACTGGAAAAAACGGGGTTTTATCTAAGATCCATAGAGAGCTTTAATACTCAATTGGTTTCTAGCCCAAGAAAACAGCGATTAGCAGGAGCTTTTCTTCGTCTGATTTCTCCGCTTCGCTGGTCTTATTGCCTGTGTTTATAGCGGAGCCTAGGTAGACAAACTTTCTAAGTTATAAGTGTCTATTGTGATGTTTTTTGAGCCGTGTCGTCGGTCGGTGTCAGGTGTCCTTACTCTAAGACAGCGTATTCTTCGTTTTGCCTTCATTTACCGCTTAACCCATTTTTACGGCTTCTATCTCAATTCTCACAAAGGTGCCATTGACATCATCCTGTGTTCTTCCTTTATGTCACTATCATCGCTGAACGCGAGAAGTTGAACGCACATTTGGAATATAGTGCCTCTGGTATTGACATGACGGTTACGTTTTGCACTACCTTCTCAAGCAAGCTGTTAAGAAATTTGCATGACAGTGCATCGCCTTGACTAAATTCTTTTATGATGATGAAAGATCCTATAAGCTCGTTGTCAACCTTGATGGGGCATTGAAGCAGCGCGAGTTCTTCATCGTTATTTTGCACAAGCGAACGAGCTTGGCACGGATGCCAAAACTAGACAGAGCTGTCATACGCGGCTTAAGAATTGATAAAAGGAAGTGGATGTGGATTTGGAGTTCATAGGTTTTTTCCAGGATCTGCCGCATGGTCTGAAACCACATTGGTAAGGACCAATCAGATATTGTTGACGAAAGGCTTCAGGCGCGTACATATTACGGCAGAGAGGATCTTATAAGCCATGTTAAGTAGGCTGATTCGTCTGTAGTTGGCACAGTTTAGAGGATCTCCCTTCTTCAGGACCGGGCAAACAATGAGGTTCTATTCATCGGACATGCATTTTTCTGACCATATCTTACAGATAAAAAGGTGCCTGCTCCTTTCTAGACCATCGCCTGCTTCTTTAAACACCTCGGAAGCAAGACCATCTTGTTCAGCGGTTGTATTGGATTTCAGCCGTGATATTGCCGACTTCACTTCGTCTAGGTCGGGTTCACGGAATCCTATCGTCGTATCCTGCGTATCAGCTTGATGCGGTTCATCGTCACTATTACAGTTTACATAAGTGGTCTTTCCAAATGCTCAGCATCAACTGCGATTCTACTATGATTTTCTCTTGCTCATCTCTTCAGGCATCGGTGGTTTTTGCTTGATAACTTTGAGCAAGCTATCTTACCTTCCGGTACAACCTTCCAACTTTATTCCTATCGTTGGCCGTCTCAACATTCTAGATCTGACGCTTCTCATGCCCCTCGAGAAGGCATTATATGATTGTCCATACATAAAAAGTAAGTTTCCTTCAAGATCCGCCAGCATTTTCAGTGGACTCCGACAAGTATTTGCCTGCTGCTCTTTAACCTGGGGAGAAAGCAATCCGTGATTCTGAGAAATCTTTTTAAGAGAATATCGTCACCAATTCCACCCAACTATTGCCATATGCTGACGACAGTCATATCTTTGGAAGGAATCCACAAGCTGTACTTTGGCTTTGGAAAATCTATTAACGAACTAGTGCTCCTTAGTTCAAAAAAGTGCGAGTACATAGCAGCCGATAGCAATATGAAAGAAGAAATACATACGTGGGTGGTTGCTCAAATGCCATAGACCACACTTTAGTCTTTTAAGGCTCTTGATTAGAGTCCGATGGGCTAAACATCCAGCTCGTATGAGTGAAGAGGAATCGGCTGAGAAAGTCTTTTTGGTTCATGGAGACAGTGCGGAAGACAGATTTTGCGCTGGACGAGGAGTCTCGATGCCTTCAGGTACAAAACTGGATGGTGTCGGTCAACAATCCGACATCTAAGAATTTGCCAAAGAAAGCCAGTACCAGATCCCAGTTGTGGGAAAGATGAGCAAAGCAAAAGTCTCGAAATTTAAATCTATTGTAATATTGGAATTGCCCTCAACAGAATTAAAGATCAACAACATGCATTAAAGTCTAAATATATTCGGTTTTGATTTTATTGAAAAACATGATTAATGAAGTCTCCCGAAAGACACCCTCCTTGCAAGGCCCAAAACTTTTACCATGCCAACCTCACAAGGTTTTTTTTTTCCATGTCTATGGGATGCCTAATAATCTTCATATACATTGCCATTAATCCACATTAATAACATTCATCGGCATAATCTAAATAAATTATTTATCGTGCAGCATTTTCATCGCAATAATAAACTCAAATAGAAAAATCGATTAAGACACTCGCTTATCACTCGATTTTGCACCCTAACGACTTCAAAACTTTTTTCTTCTGCGCTTCTGTTTGTTCATAAGCATTTACCTACACGAGCAAGCTTACATTCATTAAAGAGGGTCTTACATCATGGTTCCATTAATCGTCATGTGAGCAAATCAAAATAGGTATATGAACAGTACACGTGTCTGTCATTCAATAGCAAAATGGGGGTAGCCCCACCGCCCTACTCTGTCTTAAACAAATATCCAAAACAATAGGACCATGAATGTCTTAAGGCTGGTAGGCTCAACATGCCTAAACCTTCAAGTATACTTATGGCAAAGTTTATTGTTAAAATCTTAGCACACCTTTTTGTACACATTAAAACATCATTTTACATTTTAACTTTTTTTTCTTTTGTAGATTTATCACCAATGGAATACTACCCCGATCCGAATCCGGCTCTGCATCTTGTCGTCTATAGTGTTAACCAGAAGGGGCGTTCCGAACCGATTGTCTTGGAAAATATACCCATTAACGAAGCGGAAAAGCGTACAGGTAAGTCGATTGACTAACTTTGTCTGAGCTTTATAGAATGATGAGGGGTTTTAAGGCGATGCCGACGCCGACGCGACGACGAGACAGTTGAGAAAGGGATTCTTCCATACAAAAGAAAACCAACTTTCAAAGGAATTGTAAAACGTTTTTCTGACTTTCCGTTTCTGTATCTGGCCCCCTGTAAAGTTTTGATTGTGCTTTTATAATGCTTGCTTTTCCGTCAAGCAGGAAATCATCCAATTTCACTTTAGAACAACATTTTCATTCTTCCGGATACATTTCAAGTTCTCACATTAACACCCGCGCTCGATCGATTTACTGTTGTTCAAAACAACAACCCATCCATCTGCTATTCTCCAATTCTTGGAAATGTTTTTTATCGAGTTGTTTCCCCTCCTTCACTTTGCTGACATTGAGGCAAACCGCCAAGAAAGGTGGTTTGTTGTTTGAAAGTCTTCCCCTGCTCGACCTGGTTATTGCAAGTGTCAAAAGGAATTTATTTTATGTCAATTGGGCCGCGAGGGACTCATATACAATTATTATTATTGTTTTCATTTTCAGCATCCTTCTCTAAATGTATTATTCAGTTTTCATTCTATTGTGAACATGGCATCGCATTGAATTCAAGTCGGAATATTTCCGTCAAAAGAATATCAACATAGACAGACAAGAGGCGGTTTATAGACAGTCAAGAGCTGATGGGGGGCTGAGGATGAACTCAAACTCAAGGCGGCTTGATTCAATTCGATTCAATTGAATTGAGCGCTTTGTGCTGTAGTTTTGCTTGTTGATGTTGATTTATCAATTGGAAGACGACGAGAAAGGAGAAAATCTCATTCCCTTTGGTACTATTTGGCAGATAGCAAAAATGAATTCCCTCAAGGATCGATATTTTTCTTTTGTTATTGTTATTTATTTGATTAATTTTAAATTAAATGAGTTTTGTAATGCACAAAGCACAAGGACCGGAACATAAATTTCTTTAACTTAAACTGTCAAAAGGAAAGAAGTTTTTTTTTCTAGATTTTTTTCAGAATATGTTGAATTTCACCTCCGGGATTGCAATGCTGCTAAATTTTAGTTAGCTTGTTATTGGTACACATAGAAGTGGATTGAGTGAAGTTCCTACTTGTGAACTTACAGTTTTGCGAAATACAAAAAATGCTTAATTTTAAAGTATCAAATGTCAAGTCAAGTAATTAACAATATTCAAACAGATTCAAGTAGATATTATAATCGATGGATTCGACGAGGGTTTTTCTTATAATGAGCACGTACTGAAGGGGAATTCGATACCTTTTTTACCCGAACAGGTTTGAAAGGGGGTCCCAGAATACATTGGTTTTTAAATTCCTGAATATTGACGGAAGATAGGTGAACAGTTCCGCATTCAAATAGTGTGGCTAAAAAACGAGTCTCTGTACTAAACTGCACGACCGAAGGTGACTGACGAGCATTCGAGGAGCAATTATTACGGTTGAATATCTTAAGGGGCAGTTTGCAACTGGCTAGAGCATTACGTTTAGGTTGAAGTGACGTAAATGTCTTCAGAATGTAGGAATAACCAGTCATCTTAAATGCTCTTTGTAAAAACCCGACTTGCTTCGAAAATCTAGCGATTAAATGAGAAAACTTTCAAAGTTTGCAACGAAAAAAGTGCTTCTTAACATCACTTGCTTAATTAGCCGGCCCCCAATTCATTAAGGATCTCATCCTGAGACACTGCAGTCTTCCATTGGGGTCCCTCGCAAGCATCCAGTCTCCAAAACTAAGTGCTCTGGCATCCGCAGTCCTTGTGCCGGTCATTCTGGTCATTTCGAACTTGGGGGCTGCGAAGAGAAGACTTTCTTGGCTGGAGCGTTGTCGTTCATTCGCCCGATGTAGCTGAGCCAATCCACAACTATGACAGCTCAAACCTACCGATCCATTCGCCATCGTCGCCACTGGACTTATTGTCCAGCACACGGTGCCGTAGAGTATGACTGGTAAAATCAAAGTCTTGTATAGAAGGCACTTTGTCTTTCGAGTGAAGAGTTTTGAACCCCTTCGTTTGGCCAAACAGTAGTAGCAGCGGTTAGTAAGAGTAATTCTTCGTCGGATCTCCACTAAGGTGTCGTTTGTGGGATTGATATGTTTGTTCCAAGTTAGGTGAACTCCTTAACGACCTTGAAATTGCTGCTACCAACAATGACATCTTGTCCTAGGCGGTGGGCAGATGTTGTTTGTTCATAACATGTACTTTGTTTTGTCCTTATTCACTTCAAGACCAACGGGCTTCGCCTGTTCTTCAATTGCTGTGAAGGCCTCAACCACTGCTCTTTGGGGGCGACCGGTGATGTTTATGTCGTCCACATAGCTCAGGAGCTGGGTGGATTTCTTGAAGATAGTGTTTTCTATGCTAACACTTTAATTGTGCACTATCTGCTCCAGCAATATTATGAAGAAGTCCCCATTTGCACACTGCATATAGTTTAGCATCATGTGGCACAGAGGGATGAGTTGCCGCTTTCAAACATCGATACCATAAGCTTCAGGCGATGGATGTGTTGCAGAGTTCTTCAGATTCTTCAAATTCCCAAAGATGCGAATAATAGTAATTATTCAAAAGTACTTCTTTTGTTAATAATTATTATACAAACTTTTATTAAACAGAAAATATTGAAAAAGTAAATTAGAAAATTACAAGAGCAACTGATTAATATGACGACCAGAAAACAAGTGAAGCTTAAAAAACAAAAATCAAAAAGCATTTTCTTGAAAGTAAAAAACACAGTAGAATTTCGTTTGTAAAGGGTGTTTTTAACAGAGGTATAGAAATTTAAATTGCAATAAAACAACGATGGAATATTCAGTTGACTGATTTTTTATTTATTCGAAAGATAAACTTGTGGCATTACATTTTAAATATGATTACTGGCATATGACTGCCAAGACTGGCTCGAATGTAGTCCAATCTGGACGTCCAATTTACAATGATTTTTTCCAACTGGCCGTATATCGGCAATAACACGGCGAATGTTGTCTTCCAAATGGTCAAGCATTTGTGCCTTATCCGCATAGACCAATGACTTTACATAACTCCACAGAAAATAGTCTAGCGGTGTTAAATCACAAGATCTTGGAGGCCAATTCACAGGTCCAAAACGTGAAATTAGGCGGTCACCAAACGTGCATTTCAATAAATCGATTGTGGCACGAGCTGTGTGATATGTTGCGCCGTCTTGTTGGAACCACAGCTCACGGACATCATGATGGTTCAATTCAGGAATGAAAAAGTTAGTAATCATGGCTCTATACCGATCACTATTGACTGTTACGTTGTGGCCATCATCGTTTTTGAAGAAGTACGGGCCAATGATTCCACCAGCCCATAAAGCGCACCAAACAGTCAGTTTTTCTGGATGTAACGGTGTTTTGACATACACTTGAGGATTAACTTCACTCCAAATGCGGCAGTTTAGTTTGTTGAAGTAGCCAGAAGTGCTCTTCATCGTTAATAAAAATTCGACTATGAAAATCGGGAACAACGGCCATCTCGTTTTGGGCACATTCAACGAATCTACGCCTTGCTTGATGATCGTTTGGCTTCAATTCTTGCACGAGTTGGATTTTGTAAGCACGCAAACCATGATCCTTCCGCAAAATCGTCCATAAAATGGATAGACACAGATCCAATCCCTGTGCTCGATGGCGGATGGACTCATTCGGGTCTTCCTCAATGCTACGCTCTACAGTAGCAAAAGCTTCTTCTGTACGCCGCCGTACCGCGTCTTTGGGGATACGAGTTATCAATTAGAGTAAACGTGGTGCGAAAATGTTTCATGGTTAATCGAATTAACGGCTCTGATGGACGATTTTGTCGACGATAAAATGGACGTAGTGCGCGATACGTATTACGCGCAGAACCATTATTTTCGAAGTAAAATTACACAATTTATAAGCGTTGTTCAGGAGTGAGTCTATATTCATGATGAATTGCCAAACCAAACTGAGAATAAATCACTTAACAACTGTTAAATCGGTCACAGTCTTGAAAAGTAATGCCAACTTAAAGTTCTATACCTCGAAAAAAAACACCCGTTACATTTATCGTAAAATTCAAACAGAGATTGTGCGAAGTTCAAACCCTCATAACTTCAATACCTCAATTAAGACATAACTATTTTTTTCCTACCTCCACGTCTATGTTTATTCGTCCATCGGAAAAAAAAACGATAAATCAATCAATAACACTAAACTTCTAACACAATATTGTCACCCACTCACTGCACTCTACACACCATGCGCCTTCCAAGTTCCAACATAAAATAAACACCAATTAACTCACGTACATGAAGCATTTGTTTTCGCTTTTTTCAATCAACCTTCTGAATGGCAATGTAATCATCAAATATTGACAAACGCCTTATTCTCTAACGAACCATCATCATATTCCCCAATGCCCCCAGTTCGTTCTGACCAAAAATGTTGATATAACGAATAACCTAACTATACAACATCAAACAAAAATGGATGAAAAAAAGGAAGAAAAACTTAACGAACTTTATCAAATAAAATAATTGCCAATCGAATTTCCTTTTATCCTTGGCGCACATAAATGCCAAAATTAATAATTCATTATTGCTCGGCGTTTGTGGATCGCTCACAATATGAACGCGATTGGTAGGTAACGTCTTTTCACAGGATATTCGATTTACTCTCCTTGCGCATTATTACATACTCAGACCGAACCCATCAGCCACCCTGCACGTACGCACATAATGCAAACATCATTATCACGAAAGTGCCATAATCATTTAAATATCATTTTCCTATCATATCAATGTGTGATATTAATAAATCCTTATTATACGGCGCAGTTGTTGTATATGTGTTTGTGACGTGAGCTGGAGAAGAGTGTCTTTCAGTTTTAGTGCTGCTATATGAAAAATATAAAGCGAGGGCGAGAATGAGAAAAGTTTCCCTCTGTCTGCAATGTCATTGGAGAAAAAAAACCGTCTGCTATCCAGATAAACTAAACGGAAAGGATACGGATATAAAATTATATTTTAGCCCCCTTCGTCGTAGACGATATGGTTAGTCTTTTCTGTTGTTTTTTTGTCATCCTTGCTGTGATATCTTAACCAATGTCATTAAAAGCTAACATAAAATACATCCAGTGAAAAAAGAGGGGGTTCTGGGTCGATAGACAGCATCCCGCCCATCCTAGACAAATACAAGGGATATATATCATCATCACCCTCGTTATTTTGCAATCGTAAAAGGTCATGGGTGCTATTGAAGCGGATAAGAAGAACAACTAAATGGCAGCACTGAAAACTATGGTTCCCATATTACATACATCGATTAATGGCAACCGCCTCCCATTCATTGTGTATTGAATTAGGGTGGCCATTATTTCAAAGAAGGGAGACTGGTAATATTTCTAATACATGAAATCCATCACTATAAAAATTAAGCCTGAAGATCCTGTATGAACTGACGCCTGAAAAACGTTTCCATGTGCAAACTTCTTTTTAAAATCATGGTTCTGTGCGAAATGAGAAACGAGAGAATTTTAAGCTCACTTTTAGTTGGATGAATGACTGTTTGGTTTGCTTTGTTGGTTGGTGGAATAATAAGTCCTTACAGAACGTTACAGTCAATGGTGATCGCTATAGAGCCCAGACTACTGACTTTTTCGTTCATCAACTGCAAAACCTTGATCACAGGAGCTGTGGTTTCAACAGGCAGCTTAACATGGCCAACTGCTCGTGCAAAAATTTATTCATGGAAGGAAACATTACCAACGTTAGCATATTGTCACATTATACGAACCACTGAATTGATATGCGAAGTCGCTATTCTACGCCCTACGAGCTTCGTAAATTCATATGACAATTTTCTCCCCACACTTGCACCTCCTTTGCCTCTATCCTTCAGAAAAATGTGTAGAAACCACATGAATTCTTATTCGGTGTTTTCGTAACCTACAGTCAATGGCTTGGCGTCATAGTGTTAAAGACGTGCATGATCGACCAGCTTACATCGATTCCTTCCTAAGTAATAGCTCGTAGCAGGGATCTTTTCGTGCAAAACTGTTTGGAACGAGAAGAGCTTTTTTTGAAGGCATACACCACAGCATGATGGAAATTAGGCTAGCCGATTTCGAGTTTCATTCTTTTTGTTAAATCCGGTTTTGGTTTTTCTCAATAGATAATCGAGTTGTGAACTTCGCCGCTACCAAGAAGAGAGTTGTTATGTTATATTATGTTTTATTACTTGAGGTGGCGCTACGGTCCAGATCCGACCAGGGCCTCATCCAACAAACATCTCCAGCCATCTCGGTCCCTAGCAAGCTGTCTCCAGCTTCGCATGCCAAGTTGGTTGAAGTCCTTTACCACCATTGTGCTCCACCTGAGTCGCAGTCTTCTTCTTCTGAAACGTCCGTCCGGTTTGGATTCGAAGACTCTTTGGGCCGGAGCGTTATTTTCCATTGGTTTAGGTCGCTGGACCTTGACTAATCTGGCTAAGTCAGTGCCGCTTATCAGCTCGCACAGTTCTTCGTCGGATCTTCTCTCCATTCTCCATTTAGGCAGACGGAACCAAGAATCACCCGAAGAATAGTTTTTATCTTATAATGTCAAGATCCATGTCGCTGCATCATACATCAAGCCCGGAATGACAGAGGTTTTATACAGTGACACTTAGTTGCTCGAGAGAGGACTCTGCTACTCAATTGCCTTCTGAGTTCAAGAAAGCAGCGATTGGCAAGAATGATTCTTCACCATGGCTGGTGTCGTTGTCTGAGCTTTTAGCGGATCCTAGGTATACAAAGTCCTTAACTGTCGTTAGTCGTTAATCTGGCTATACTGACATTGGCTCCAATATTGGATGACCTATCTTGGTGACAGCATTAACTTGGCCTTGCCCTCGTTAACCGCTGGACCCATCTTCCTGGCCTCCGTCTCAAGACTCACGAATGCTCACGCTGTGTTCTTCCAACTATGTCAATGTGGACGGAAAGATTGTGCCTCTGGTGATGGTATCTAGTTGGTCCCTATAGACGCGGTCATACTTGACCTTGAAATCGATCGATGAAAAGGTGGTAGGTATCCATTTGAAGATCCGCCATAGAGTGAATATTTGATCGTTTGTGGACTTTGTGGGACTGGATCTCCTTTCTTGAGGATCAAGCATACGATGCTCAGGTTGAGTTCGTCGGGCATGCTTCCTTCCGACCAAATCTTGGAGATGAGCGGATGTATTCTCCTTGAAAAATTTATATCATCTGCTTTGTAAGGTTTGGCAGCTAGGCCGTCTATTCCAGCGGCTTTGTTCGAGTCAAATTTAGATATCGTTATTTTCACGTCGTTAATATCGGGTGGGTGGAATTGGTGGTCTGCTTCAGCTTCTGCTTTGTACAGCGATATTTGCTTCTCCAAAAAAAAAGGGTCTAAGCTAAAAAATGTGAAATAATATGCGTCTTGCTCCCATCTGTTCAGTGTTCAGCGTCAATCTGCGGTTCCCTGCATTTAAGGAACCTAGTTCTATTTATCATCCTCAGTTTAATCGGTTTTCTTCATTAGCCTTTGTGTCTTGTTTCTTCGGCAGGGCATGCCAGCCAACAGGTTTTCCTTTTTGATGTTTGAAGTCCCCCAGTAAGATTTTGACATTATGCTCTTAACTACGTAGACTGCGTTGCTTCGACCCCATACAACTAAGCTCGTTAAAACTCCTTGGAAGACTAATCAGCTTGGCAGCATTCTTTTCACATGCATATTAAAGTGAGGTTCTTTAGCTACGGCCTACAATCTTTGAGCACAAGCTTGAAGTGCACAGTCCTTTCTTTTCGTTGTACCCGATTCTCGTCGATTGTGTTATCCTGCACCAAGATTTGGTGTTTTTATGTTTGTAGGTCGCAAGTGTATACTCCTAATTTGTAGACCAAGGACTTTACTGGTTGACTGTTATTTTAGGTGGGTTGTACGAGAGGCTCCTCCAGCGTCACTCCTAACAGCTTGCTTTTTTCTGTTGAAGGTAGGTGTAGGGCGGTGAATTCGCATCAAAACGTCAATTGTCATATTTGAAAATTAAAATTCTGATGGTCACCATATTTTCAAACACAATATCATCGTTCATTCATGCTTAAAGCCACACAATAAACGACTTCAGGGTGTGGTTTGTGTTTTTATAACAACTAATATGCCTTGTCCTGTCTTGTCCCCAAAAACCCGACCTCCAGACCCAAACCCAACAGACAGACAGACAACAGATATGGTAAAAGGTGATTAAAGAAACAATAGCATTTCTGCTCGATTAAGCAAAAGTCCTCTAAGTCTGAAGGAAACAGGGGAGTCAAAAAAATCAAATCCAACGATTATAAATTCGCTATAAATTAATCGAACAGATTGATTGTTGTGATTTCCATTTGAATTGTTTCATTGGAAATTCCTTTGTGAGGGTTTGATGGCTTTTTGATTTATTTGAGACAAATACGCCCTTCCTTCGTTCCAGCTCAAGGTGATAAAAATATAGCGTGACTAGAAGCAAGAACAACTTTTTACTGCTTTTCGTCACTATAAATAATTTTTTAATGCTTATCAAAAGTGAAAGCTTGTGATTTAATGAATTCTTACGGATGTTTTGGAATGCTTTAAGATTTAATCACAACTTTGAATGTAGTTCCCTCAAGTCTGATTTCTTGTTTGGAAAAAAATTGCAATACTTTAGTCATCCGAGGAGCTATTACAATAATTCAGCACCCTTCCCATTTTTCCATAGAAGGGAATTATATTTGTTTTCTTCAGCCTTCCATTTATATTTGAGAAAACTAAAACAGTAAACAGACAGTAGACAAATCTGGAATCGCCGGAGGATATGGAAAAAGAACTGTTTGATAAGCTGAATTTATGTCTCCTTGCTTCCTAACTTCCTTTGGAACACACAGAGGCTACATACTGTTGAAGTAGAAATTGAGACTGAGACTGAGACTGGGACACACATGGCAGAGATATATCCCTGCATTTTATGACGGTACGTTGACAGGCTGATTATATAGCGTAGCGATGCTATTCTGTAAATCACTCCTCTGTAATACAGCATCACAATGTCTTTGGTCTTGAGTCCTGATTTCTTGATGGTACTGGTGAGCTGCCAAGGGGAAAGGGTATATTGGGGGTAATGTACATAAAGAAAAGACTATGTGTGCAAACTAAACGACAGATAAGAAGAACTGAAAAATAAAATGAAATCTTTGAATGATGTTTATTCAGCAATGTGGAAGCTTGATGGCGGAGCATAGAAAGAGAGCTTTAGAAGCCAGTCAGCAGCATCTATTAAAACTGTATCGAATAGCCACTACAAAAGCGATACAATTTTATTAAAGCAGTATTGAACAGTTGACAATCGTTCTGACGTGGTCGTATAGTTGGTCGTCCGATCCCGTCATTGTATTCATTGAAGTTGAAGTTGATATTGATGATGGGGGCGAATTTGAACAGACGCTTTTGTTATGGCAAAATGTGCGAGAACTGGAACCTTAAGTTTTTTATGAAGTCCTGTACATATTTTGAAAGAAGTACGGTAGCTGGTAGTTGAAATTGTAGTTCAGTAGTGTAAGAGGGTGATTGGATTTTTCGTTAAATTTTTAAAAGCGTTTGTCTCTAAGTTAAGGGGTGTAAAAATTTAACGTTCAGGATTGACAATGTACAGCTATGGAAATATAATTAAGACTTTGAATTCAGTTTTTTTGAAGTAAGTTTTCAAAACTCTTTTTATTTATATTTTTCATATTATTGAATAAAACTATCCTTAATTAAAAACTATTATAAAAAAAATATATTATGTTAATTTCTAAAGAAAATAGAATGATAATTTACACAATTTCACTTTCTGCCTTGGAAAAATAATTAAGACCAATTCACAAAACTCAATAATAAAACGCTCGGTTATCAAATTTTCCTATTATTTTGTAGAAAATCCTTTTTGGGGCAGAACTTCCCCACATGGGCGTTACATTGAGGTGATGAGTGTCTGACATCTCTGCACGGGATTAGAATACCAAGCAGCTTTTACTTTTTCATAAAGATTGTCCAAATTGTTGATGTTTTGCCCGCTAAACAGCCATTTTAACATCACCCCAGAGATGCTCTATTGGGTTCAGGTCTGGGCTCGCTGAAGCCCATTCAAGAACATCAATAGAATTGTCCTGAAACCACTTTTTAGTAAGCTTTGCCGTGTGCTTTGGATCATTGTCCTGTTGAAATTTCCATATTACAGGCAAATTCTCCTCGGCCCACGGCAGCATTACATTTTGAAGGATTTCTACGTATTTTTCCTTAGTGAAAATACCATCAACTCGATGAATCGGTCCAACACCGAACCATGAGAAGCATCCCCACACGTCAATCGATCCTCGTCCATGCTTTACCACAGGTAAAGTGAACCTCGGAAGGAATGCAGTGTTTTTGGGTCTTTCTTATGTGCGGTCTCATCTTTCCTGGACCCAGAATCGATGGAAATTTATTCTTTGGAGTGATGAAAAAAAAGATAAACCGGTTGGGACCCGATGGCAGACGCTTTGTTCGAAGACCCAAAAACACTGCATTCCTTCCGAGGTTCACTTTACCTGTGGTAAAGCATGGACGAGGATCGATTGACGTGTGGGGATGCTTCTCATGGTTCGGTGTTGGACCGATTCATCGAGTTGATGGTATTTTCACTAAGGAAAAATACGTAGAAATCCTTCAAAATGTAATGCTGCCGTGGGCCGAGGAGAATTTGCCTGTAATATGGAAATTTCAACAGGACAATGATCCAAAGCACACGGCAAAGCTTACTAAAAAGTGGTTTCAGGACAATTCTATTGATGTTCTTGAATGGGCTTCAGCGAGCCCAGACCTGAACCCAATAGAGCATCTCTGGGGTGATGTTAAAATGGCTGTTTAGCGGGCAAAACATCAACAATTTGGACAATCTTTATGAAAAAGTAAAAGCTGCTTGGTATTCTAATCCCGTGCAGAGATGTCAGACACTCATCACCTCAATGTAACGCCCATGTGGGGAAGTTCTGCCCCAAAAAGGATTTTCTACAAAATAATAGGAAAATTTGATAACCGAGCGTTTTATTATTGAGTTTTGTGAATTGGTCTTAATTATTTTTCCAAGGCAGAAAGTGAAATTGTGTAAATTATCATTCTATTTTCTTTAGAAATTAACATAATATATTTTTTTTATAATAGTTTTTAATTAAGGATAGTTTTATTCAATAATATGAAAAATATAAATAAAAAGAGTTTTGAAAACTGACTTCAAAAAAACTGAACTCAAAGTCTTAATTATATTTCCATAGCTGTATGTAATATGCCGTTGTAAACAAATTTTTAAAAAGGAGTTAGAAAATGGAGCCTTAAAATGCATTTTTAAAAGAATCTGATACAAAGGGGATTAAGGTTTTTTCCTGGATCTGCAGCAAAGGTAAAATTTGGTTGATACTTGAGTTTCTTAGTCTTAAGCAACGTTGATAAGGACCAATCAGTTTGTTGACGAATGGCTTTAGACGCCCCATTTCAGGGCAGAGAGGATCTTATAAGTAATGTTAATTAGGCTGATTCCTCTGTGGTTGGCGCAGCTTAGAAGATCTCCAGGATCGGGATAACAATTCTGAGGTTCCATTCACCGGGAATGCATTCTTCTGAACATATCTTACAGATTCTTTTGTGCATGCTCCTTACTAGATCGTCGCGTGTCGCTTTGAACAGCTTG
Source organism: Sphaerophoria taeniata (assembly GCA_943590905.1). Lineage (NCBI taxonomy): Eukaryota > Metazoa > Arthropoda > Insecta > Diptera > Syrphidae > Sphaerophoria > Sphaerophoria taeniata. Next base: position 249,188,673 of record OX016540.1, on the reverse strand, counting down.
GCAGGTAAACCATCTGCTGCAGTGCCTTTGTTGGATTTCAGCCATGATATTGCCAATTTCACTTCATTAAGGTCGGGTTCATGCGATTGTTGTGTTTCCTATCGTCCTGTCCAATGAATCACTTCTGGCTGACAGTGGCTGACAGAAGTGATCTCTCCGAATCCTCGTCATCGATTGCGATTCTACTGATCTTCCTTTGCTTATCTCTGAAGACATCGGTTCTTACTCGATGACCCTAAGCCAGGTATTTAACCTTCCGGTAAAAACTTCGAAGTTCCTCGATCTAACGCTCTTCGTGCTCCCTCTTTTTCTTCTGAAAAGCCATTGTTCCTATCTATTATTTTGCTCGTAGAACTCACGAGCAGCTCTTGTCCTTCGATGATGCTCCGCCGCTGTTTATGCCTGCTGCTTGGCCGCATGGGCCTCCCTACATTCTTCTTCAAACCAGGAGGGGTTCGCTTTGGTGGCTGTGTGAAACCTAGCACAGCAGAGGTGGCATCCTGAACTACTTTCTGGCAATATTGCCACTGGTTCTTGATACTTCCTTTAAGAGGTTACTAGACACTTGACAATCTGTTCCGATGGTAGTAGTCGTGAAGTCGGATTTTCTTGCATCATTTTCTTATTTTAATCGTTGCCGGCATATTCGTAGCACTACCTTGGCTATAGCGGAAATTCCGAACATCTAGAATGCTGGACTAGTACCTTCAGTCGTTTGATCGGGAGATCTCCATGTTCCTTTATGGATATTGAGATGTGGGAACCACGTGCTTGCTGCCCCAACATCTCGCCCAGCAGTTGAATCAAACAGCTTGAATCCATTGTCATAAGTGGTATCGTATCCTTTTCCTAGCTTTGCGTTAAATTCGCAAGGACATTGCTCATAAATTTTGTCAAGGACCTCGTAGAACGCGTCGTGATACATTCACTTACATATTTGAAACTTAAGAGCTTTTGCCTAAGCTTGCTTCCAACGACCCTATAGTATACCTTTGTCGTTTTTTTGCCCGGTCCATCCCATCGCATTTCCTGTATAGCGGTAGAAATCTTCTGATAGCTGAGGGCCTTCCCTAGTTCATCGGTAGCACAGGATCTAACATCGTTGTCTCTATTATGTTTGAAGGGGTGGCGTCATTAGTATATCAGTCAATTTCTGAGGCTTGTTGTTGCTTTGCAACTTAATGTTTTTCTATGTATCCAAGAATTCTTCCCCCCGCAGTAAACCCCTTGCCAGAAGTACCAGGCATTTCACGTGAATGAGCCTGTTAACCGATCCTTTTTACGGTCAGGGCTTTTAATAAGTCGGAGTAGCCCGTAGAAAGGTGTTCAATGGGTTGTTCAAACCTGACTGGAACTGTAGACACCACTAATGATCCCATCGAGAGGATTCATCGTCGGCTGGCGTCTGTATTAAGTGAAGTGCCCCTGTGTAAGACAACCCCCCCTGAACTGATTGTTACCGCCAACCGTCTTCCACATGGATTTTTGCCCTATTGCCAACTGAGGTACTAGGCATCCGATGTCCACCTTGTGGAGTTGAGAATAGGACATGATCGGCAGATGTTGGTGCAGACGCTTAAGTCGACGTGAATGCACATATCTTTCTTTCGAGGTCATGTGGAAAATACTGCCGAGTTACAATTTTCATAAAGGGTTTCAAGTCGGCAACGCTGCAATTTGATATACTGGTCAGTGGTCAATGTCAAACTTAACTATCATCTGAAAAGTAAAAATATTAGTTGAATGTTTTTCATTTATAATAATGGATCGTATGACAACGCCGTAGATACGACAGGTGTCATTGGTCCCGCCGCCGGCCGGCGGCGCGGTGGACGGTTGCAGTCATTTTGAAGCGCTATGGTCGTCGAATGATAAGATATTTTTTTGGCCGGTGATTGCAGATCATGACTTGGACGATCAACAAGACGGGGAAACAAGCCACAAAACACGACCAATTATGGCTTTATTGTGTAAAAAAAATTCCTGGTCAAGTAATTTCACGTTTTGGTGACGTCAATTGGCCACCAAAATCATGCATATTGACACCTTAGTACTTTTCTGTACGGCTACGCAAAAGACCATGTTGACTTGAATAGTCCTTGAGCTTTAGATGCATTCAAAACCAATACTCGTCAACTTTTGGCTGAGACGAAACCCGACATGTATGAAAAAGTGATAAAAAATTACCTCAAAAGAATTGCATTCTGCGAAAACTCCCGAATATTGTTATTCACAGTTAATGGCAAAGTCCAAACTTCATAATGAAATTAGATTTTTATTGAAAATGTATCATTGTTTTGTTCCATTTAGCTTTACTTTCGAAACAGATAAATAATTGACCCTTTATGACATATCGCTGGATTGTGCATCGGTTACTTCTCCGGAATCTTATCCTAATTTCCTGATCTCGTGCTGTGTTCATCAACAGTAAAACGAATCTTATTCTAAGCGAAGTTATATTGAATCTCCAGTTCTTATGAATGTGCGATATATTCACTTTTATTTAGCGTTGAAAACTTTTGCGTACCTAACTCATTCTATCTTCATCTTAATTTCATGCCAACACCAAAAAAACAAAATATTTTGTTTTTGGTTTTTCCGACTCTCGTTTATGATTATACGTTTTTTAAATTATTCAGAATTCCCATGTTCCTCTTTAAAACTTCCATTTCTCTTGTTGTATTGTGATTCCTTTTTTCTGGAAATTTTCAAGTCTGAGAATGTTAATGAATACGAACCAGGGACTGTTTCCGTCGAATAATGAATATTTCCATATAATGATTTTGAAGAACTTTCCATTCCGACTGTGTTTTTCGTAGAAATTCAAGTGTGAGTCAGACTGATTGCCGGATCCGGAATGCTGTGAAATTTCGGTTTAAACATGAAATACCGAACAAACGAATTTGTTTGGGGTTAAATGTGAACAGTCTCGAATGGCTTATTTCGGAGCCTATTCACACTGAAAATGCAATGAATTTGAAAGAGATGATGACATTTCGCAAATATTTTGACTATCACAACTCATCATTAGAGTTTTAAACTTCTATGAAATTTGAAACTATGCAAGGAAAAGGTGTCGGTTTTTGAATTGTCGGAAAATTCAAAATTGGATTCGCTTCTTTGGAAGCCTCTCAAACGCAACCAAAAACACAAAATTCACTTCAAGATGAGAATTCGAAAATTTCCATAGAATTCCAATAAGAAAAAAAAACACAACATTCAAGACCACCCTCAACGCCAAGCATAAGTGGAACAAAAATCACTGCCAATTGACACTTTATTTGTCCATTCCACTTTAAGTACCAATTGAGAATCCATGTGGAATCTCAATATTTACCAAGTAGTTAACACCCATCCAAGATGAATTTTAAACACTTGAAGCAAATAAACAGACTTGCCAAATATTTAAAGGGCACACAACCACTTTGAATCTTCTTTAAGAAAAAAGAAAAAAAAAATCTTGAGTTGGTTCTTTTTTTTCTGTGTCCTTGCATCTCCCCAAAGCAATCCTCTTTTTCCTAATTTGCATTGGTAAATTTCGAACATTTGTCCGCTCAGTTCCGACAATTTCCCAATCTCCCAATCTTTAACGCACACACATTTTGTTCAAACACACACTGGATTCTAGGATTTCCCCCATGCCCCATCGCATTCATGCTCCTCAATCGCGACTCCAAGTAAGTGTGATAAGAAACGCAAAAAAGAAAGAAGCAAGAAAACACAAAACAATGTTTTCCTGGCAATAAAAGTTTACGACAATCCCAATGGAGTTATTATTGCTTGAAAAATGTGTAAAATCGAGATCCCGAAAGCGAAAAAAAGCAAATACACTTAAAACACGCATTAAGTCACACGAATACAAAAGCGCACACAATGAGATTGAAAAAAAAGTAAGATTCGTCAAGAGTCAGGAGCAGGACCAGGACCCAGGACACAATTTGGATTAAAAGGACGGATTGAAAAGAAAAAAAAATGAAACTTAAATTTCAAAAGAATGTTTCATAAAGGAACACCATAAAAGCCTTGCAAACATTCGCACCAAAGGACAAAAAAAAAAAAAAAAAAAGTCACACCAATTTCAGGGGTCAATAAATTTTCCTAAAGACTTGAATAAAATGCTATACGCTTACGCACCTTTCTTATATTATTTACCCTCATCTTTATCTTCATACCCATGCCCACGCACCCCACCCTCAAGAATGCCCCTTAGAGCAATCGTTCGCTTAAATGTCCTTCTTTTTATCCTCTTTCCATATTTACGCTTCCATCGTGTTCCAGAAATTCACTCGTACAACATTGAGCCGAAAAATGATTTCCCCTTCGGATATTGAAAATAATAATCGGAAGCCACACGTGGATTTGCTTTTTCCTTTTTGTATGATTTTTTTTTTTCAAACATTTTGCACATTTTCCAAAGATGAGAAGGCAAAGTTTTTATTTCAAAGAGGGGTAGGGGGTGGTGATTGCAATTGATTTGAGGTTTTACCGACTTGTGGTTGGTTTTGGTGGATTTGTGGTTGGCTGGTAAATTAGAGGAAGAACAGGAAACTGGAATTGAAAGTATACAAGGTTTGGGAAGAGTTATGCTGCCTCTAAAAGTGAACAGACAACTTTTCAATAACGCGAATTTAAAGTAAATAAATGTTTTTGGAAAAAAAAAACTCGGCAGCCTCTATCTACCGATTCGTTACTACATCTTTCTGCGGTGAAGATTGGGACTATTGTATCAGTCCTCGATCCTAGTGTTATGTTTCAATTAACACAAAAGTATTTTACTTATGTTGGCAACGGCTTTAAGTTTCAGTGAGGACTATTACCATTTATTTCCAGTTAAGACCTTTACAGAGGGTGTCCGGCTATTCGTCGGTGATAGTTTGTGATATGATTTTTGTCATATTCTAAGAAAAAATTATTGGACAGTTTGGTCTGATTCTTAACTTTGACGATTAATTTGGTATACTCAGACCCATGCTGAGGGGAATTTCTCTGTCAGAAAAAAAATACCTTTTAAACTGAGCTGATTTGTTCTAAGGGTTGCCAGCTTTTCAATTTTAAATTGTTTTCAATTTTTATTTCCTGAGCAAAATTTTGATTTTGAAGTAGATACATTTTTTTCAAAAGATGTGCAAAACATACACAAAGTTTTCTTAATTTTTGGTGATGAACAAACCAATCACAACGAATACTCATTAATACGTGCATCCAAATACCCTTATATGTATGATACTTAGGAAAATCTAAGGGTTTATCAATAGGGACGGATTGATTTTGACAGCTCGTGGCGGCCATATTGTTTCTCTTACGTTCTTGTCTTTTAATAAGCCATTAAGGACAAGTTATAAAAAATAAACAGAGTGGCGCGACAGCTCTTGAAGAGCCAAGGCCTAAGTGACTTACTCTCATCAACAATTCTCTGGGTGCGTGTGAAGAATTGAGGGTAAAGTTGAGAAGCACTTTGATTGATACTCTTGGAAGTTTTGTCATTCTTCGCAAAAGGCAGTTCCCGTGTTAGATGAAATAAAAACTTTATAGGCACGAGTAGGACTCGAACCCACGACGTTCGACTTAGCAGCCAACGCACCTAACCACTAAGCTACGGGACAAATTATCGTGGCAAGAAAAAATCGTGCAAATTATGAAATTTTATTATCAAAATAGATTTTCTAGTTGTGTGCAGCGTTGTGTGTTAGCTGATTGAGTTTTGGATCAGTTGGAAGTTGATCCCAATTTTGGTCAGTCAACGGCAATCGCTTTCAACACAGCTCAGACAGTCGATAATCTGCACGAGCGATTTTGTCTCGTGCCGAGGCGCAGCACGTGAATTGACCACATAGATTGTGTGATTTGATCCCTTTGGACTGCTTCTTGTGGGGCTGTTTTAAGTCCAGGTTCATCAGAATAATCTGCGAAGCACTGTCCGGGGCCTTTAAAGGTAACATTATCGATGCCATCGGTCAAATTCAACCTGATTTATGCGTCAAAATTATGGCAAACTGGACATTTTCAAAGCGCCCCACCCAACGAAGTCGCAGCTGCCATTTGAACGATGTTGTTCCTAACACATAATGGCATTGTTAGGGCTCTCAAAAAAAGACAAAACCTTACAACTATCTTCAGAGTTGGGCATTATTCGAATAAATTGTTATTCGAATAATTATTCGAATAATTATTCGAATAAAAAATTATTCGCCACTAATTTATTCACGAATAATTTATTCGCGAATAAATTATTCGTGATTTTATTCGTTATTCGTAATTTATTCGTGATTTCATTCGTTATTCTGAATAACGAATAAAATCGACTTTATTCCTTCTTTCTTTGTCTGTTTCTCTTAATTTTTTTTTATTTATGTTTCCTTTTGAATTAGACGCTCGAATTCCTTCATTCATTCTTTATTGTTGAGAAAAAGTTTTTGAACGAATTCTATGTAAATATTGTTAAATAAAACAGGTTTTAGAAATTGAACAACAATGTTTTTAGTTTTATTCAGAATGAGTCTAAAAATCGAATATTATTTTTATGACAAAATAATTCAGTTCTACGATAAAAATTAATATCAACGACAAAGTATAAAATTACAAAGTAGTATATTCTAATTTTCGTAACACTACCCTCCACTTAAATTTTGTTCGTCTCGAACAAAGTCATTGTTGTCGCCACTGTATCGAGCAAGTCTATCCAAATGAACCACCTTCATTTTTGTTCGCTTTCGTTCCTTTAATTGAATTCGATAGATCACATCATTTATTCGGTTAACCACTAATATAATAAGGCCCTTCCCAATGGGTTTGCAATTTTGGACGTACACCTTTTCTGCGTTGCGGATTATGAAGAAGAACCAAATCACCTTCCTTGAATCCTTTGGAATTAGCTTGGAGATCGTACCTTGCTTTCATTTTGTCACTTCTCAATTGTAACCTTTCTCTGACATTTTTATGAATTTCATCTAGTTGTTGTCGACTAAATATAGCGTCATATGCCTGCTCACTCAATCTACCAGAACTCGATCCAAATTTAATATCTGTTGGTAACCGTAGATCATTTCCAAAGAGAATTTTAGCCGGTGATAACTTTGTCGTATCATGTACTGCAGATTTATATGCCATAAGAAATTTCTGAATGTGCTCGTCCCATCTTCTTTGTTCATCGCCCACAACTTTCCTTAAGTGTTCTTCCAGAGTCCTATTGAAACGTTCCACCATACCATCAGACTGTGGATGAAGCGGTGTTGTTCGCGTCTTCCGTGTACCTAAGATTTCGCACAGGTCCTTGAAGATAAGAGATTCAAAATTTCTCCCCTGATCAGAATGCAATTCAAGAGGTACTCCATATCGACAAATCCAGTCATTAAAGAAAGCGTTGGCACAAGTTTTCGCTTCTTGTTTTGGTATTGGGTATACTTCCGGCTTACTAAAATAATCGATAACGACCAATACATACCGATTTCCTTTGTTGCTCTCTGGAAATGGCCCTGTAATATCCATAGCAACTCGCTCAAAGGGTGCACCAACGGTATAAGATTGCATGGGCCCATGACTGCGTGTCCTAGGTCCTTTTGCGGTTGCACACGTTTTGCATTTGGAAATCCAATCGGCAACTGATCCTTGGCATCCTATCCAATAGAATAGTCGTTTAATTTTGTCCACAGTTTTATTGATTCCCAAATGTCCTCCAGCGGATCCATCATGGTACTCTTCCAGAACCTCCCGAATTTTAGATCTTGGTACAATTAGTAGCTTACGCTTGGATTTCCCATCTTCGCTTTCCCAAACTCGATAAAGACATCCATCAATTAATTCGAGACTATCCCATTGGGCCAAATACGCCTTGGCAATTTGACTTTCCGCTGAAAAAGATTCCCTACTTGGTTTCATTCCAGCTTCCTTTGCCTCTATTATCTTTGAAATGTCGCAATCGCTTTGTTGAGAAGAACGTACTACATCTGGTCTCCACATTTCATCTGACAATAGTCTGGACTGCTTTATTTCCACTAACCCTTCTTTCTGTTCTGTTCGCTTACAACGTTTGCATTCGGGTTTGCAGGGACGTCGAGACAAAGCGTCTGCATTACCGTGACTACTACCTTTTCTATGCTCGATTTCGAAATTATAAGTTTGAAGTCTTTCAATCCATCTAGCGATTTGTCCTTCGGGATTTTTAAACTGTAGTAACCATCGCAATGCGACATGATCTGTTCGGATTAAAAATTCTTGTCCATAAAGGTATTTGTGGAATTGCTTGACACACTGAACTACAGCTAACAATTCCTTTCTTGTAACGCAATAATTTCGCTCTGATTTTTCTAACGTTTTACTAAAATATGGAACAACGTTTTCTTGGCCATCGTTGCCTTGTGAAAGAACCCCTCCGATTCCGACATTGCTTGCATCTGTGTCCAGTATAAACTTCTTACCTGGAATTGGATACGCTAAGGTAGGTGCTGAACACATTAGGTTTTTCAAATTAAAGAACGCTTCCTCCTGCTTTGTTGTCCATTCAAATTTCTGGTCTTTTCGAGTTAGCTCATGAAGACTTGATGCCACGGTTGCAAAGTTTGGGACAAAGCGTCTACAGTACGTGCAAAGTCCAAGAAAACTTCGTAATTCATGCAGATTCTTAGGTCTTGGCCAATGAGAAACAGCTTTTACCTTTTCTTCATCCGTCTGAACTCCTTCTGACGTTATTCTATGTCCCAAGTAATTGACTTCTTTCCTAAAAAGAGAACATTTCTTCGGATTTAACTTCAATCCCGCATTTCGTATTCTTTGGAAAACTTGCTCCAGATTTCGTATATGTTCTTTGAAGTTCTGTCCCATAACAATTATGTCGTCTAAGTAAACAAGACAAGTTTTCCAATGAAGTCCAGCCAAAACTCGTTCCATTAGACGCTCAAATGTTGCAGGAGCATTACAAAGTCCAAATGGCATAACACGGAACTGCCACAAGCCATTGCCATCACTGAAAGCCGTATTTTCTTTATCTTCTTCCGAGATCTCCACCTGCCAGTAACCGCTCTTCAAGTCTAGCGTGGAAAACCATTTTGCATCAGCTAGTGTGTCCAAAGTGTCATCGATTCTTGGTAAAGGAAAACTATCCTTCTTCGTCAAACTATTAAGTTTTCGATAGTCAACACAGAACCTTTTGCTTCCATCCTTTTTCTGCACTAGGACTACTGGAGAAGACCATGGACTCTCCGATGGCTCAATTACTTGATCTTTTTGCATTTGTTCAATTAGCTTGCGAACTTCATCTCTTCTTGCGAGAGGCATTCGACGAGGGGTCTGACGAATTGGTTGAGCATTTCCTGTATTTATGTGATGTTTTACTTTTGATGTGCATCCTGACACTTTCGAATCTGATGAAAATATACTGAAGAACCTCTCAACCAATTCTTTAGCTTGCTCCTGTTCTTGAATTGAAAGCTCCTCAATGTCCATTTGCATCAAATAAGTAGCGTCTCTACTCTTCTGCCTTGCATGTTGTTCATAATCAGATTCAAATTCACAACTAACGACAGTAGTGACCTCCTCCCCTTTTCCAATGGCTGTCCCTTTCTTCAGTGTTTTGGTTGAATCTGCCAAATTAAGCACTCTTATAGGAATTTGTGATACATGATTGGGTCTTACCAACGATTTTCCAATAATTAAATCATTAATTTTATTTTTTTCAAGAGATTCTACAATCCATAAATTATTTTTGCCTTCGTCTTCTTGAAGCTTTCCCCAAACGATTGCCTCAGAATATGGATTGATGCAGGTGTCCTCATTAACGATGATTTGTTTGATGGTTGTAGCTTTTGCATTTTCTATTTGAAGTTGAATTTCGGAATTTTGATACTTCAAGATACAATGTTCTAAATCTATCTTAACTCCATGTTGTAACATAAAATCTAGGCCAAGAATCACTTCATCTACAATTTCTGCCACAATAAACTCATGGTCCGTAGTGATGGAGCCTAAAGAAATACTTTGCAGAGTTGTACCTAATATTGGTGCACTTTCACCAGTCACAGTTGTGAGTTTCGTCACATTAAATGGTCGCAACTCTAATGCCAAGTCTTTTCTTACGATGGAGTGCGATGCTCCTGTGTCAAAAGTGATAATCGCTCTTTTCCTTCCAAGAACACCCATTACTGTCAAGCTATTTGCGGTACGTGAAATTTTTGAAATTATAACTTTGAGGCAACGACTCTCTAAAACCAATTCAAGCCCCTCTAAATTGGTATCTTTTAGTTTAAATTTTTCTGAAGATCTCTTTCTGTCTATTTCGGTAGCTGTTTGCTACGAACCTTACAATTTCGGGCCATGTGGCCAATTTTACCACAACTAAAACATTTACCTTTGAAACCCGGATCTCTTTTCACCTCTTCGATTACAGATCGTACAGCTTGGCACATTACGTCATAGGTAGACGTTGTATCCTCTATTTGTAGTTGTCTGCCTTGAAAGTTCGGTTTACAAACTGTAGCTGCTGTTTCATGGGAGAGCGCTAAGCTAACTGTCTCTGGAAAGGATGTTTTGGGTGCCACTATTGTAGCTCGTTTAGTCTCTAAATCGCGGATGCCGTCAACAAAAGCTTCAATTTTAATTCTTTCGATAAATTCTGGAGTAGCATCTATATAAGCCGTTTGAGCAAGGCGCTCAATCTCCCCAGCGAAAGTTTGAAGACTTTTACCTTTTTGTTGACAACGAGCCTTCAGTTCCAGGCGATGGACTTGTCGCATATGGTCGTTGCTATATCGCCGATGCAAAGCTTGCATTAGTGCAGAATATTTTCTCTGCTCTTCAGTTGATAGAGTTTGTAATATGTCAGCAGCAGCACCTTTCAGAGAAATTATTAGTGCTGATGTACGGTCTTCTTCACTCCAGCGGTTTCTTTGCGAAGTGGTTTCAAATTGCAACTTGAAAACAGCAAAACTTAAAGATCCGTCATAAATGGGAGGCTTAAATGTTGCTGAAGAAACCCCAACGGGTGCAGACTTCAATCGGGAGATCTCTGTCCTCATTTGTGATATCTCCTGTTCTGTTTCCGTTCCTAGTTGACTCAGCTTTTCATTGGTCCTCTTTTCAAGTTCTCCAAATTTAGCATCGCAACCTTGTACACCCTGCTCAAGAGAATTAAATTGAGTACCAAATCTTACTAGAGCACTTTCAAAATTTCTTTCCATTCCCTTCTCCATTTCCTTTAAAAGCTGTGCCAACGTTTGCATACCGTCACCTAGCGGGTTTTCTGTTTCTTCAATCTCTTCCGATACTTGTTCTTTTGAGTTGTCTGGAAAATCCATACTTTCCACATCGATGCCTTGTTCGGCCATAGCAGTCTGTAAACGTAATTGTAATTCGGCCTTGCTCCCAGTTGTAGGCTTGTTAAACTTGGTCAATTGCTTCTTAAGGTCTTCTACCTTTAGCTGACCGAATTTAACCATCTTTACTTCTGACACCAGTGTTAAATAAAACAGGTTTTAGAAATTGAACAACAATGTTTTTAGTTTTATTCAGAATGAGTCTAAAAATCGAATATTATTTTTATGACAAAATAATTCAGTTCTACGATAAAAATTAATATCAACGACAAAGTATAAAATTACAAAGTAGTATATTCTAATTTTCGTAACAATATATTGAAAAAAGAAAACAAAATACAGATCCGTGGTTGATAAATCCTGGAAATTATTAGAGAGAGTAATAAAAATTGTTTATTTTTTTGTTATCAACATAATAGTACACATGTTAGGATTAGGATCGTAATAAAATTTATTCACCAATTCTATCTAGCAATAGCACCTTCCAACCCAGTGCAAAACCCCTTTAACTCATCCCCTGAAGTATCCTCGAAAGTGATTAAATTTAAAAAATATCTAGTAATATTTTATTCTAATAGGTATATTGCATATAAAGCAGTTGGTGCCGTTATTAATGAAAGTTGTGTTGTGATGTACTTTTGATTTCTAAAATGAGTGAGCCTTAAATGAAGTTATGGATTAAGAAATGAAAATTTGGGCACTGATATACCTATCTCAATGAAATCCAAATATTTCGAACATCTTTACAATTTCTAATGAATTTGCTACAAATGTGTCTGTTAATCAAAGCTGTGCAAAAACCACACTGACTTTGTTGAATGGAACATTTTTGTAAGTATGACTCTTTATATTCTAGTGGTAAAAGCATTGTGATGAAATGTACAAAGTGTGAACCTAAAGTTGTAAAAATCAAAGGATTCCCAAACCGTAGGCTGTAAGTCTTGGATTGCTATCCAGAAGGGAAAGGGACAATACATCATTGCCTTCATCTGCATCAGTCGAACGAGTCTTTTCATACGCTACCATGAAAAACTTGCCAATATGTTTAAACAAAGACAAGTGATGAAGTCCAATCTAAGGAGCTTTAACCAATTACCATGTACATACCTAAATAAAAAAAAAAAATAAAAAAAAAAATATTATTTGTTCTACGAAATTTCTTGTGTTTATTTTATTCGTTATTCGTTTATTCGTTATTCGAATAATGAATAAAAAAAATTTATTCGTTATTCGAATAATGAATAAAAAAAATTTATTCGTCATTCGAATAAATTTTCTTCGAATAAATGAAATTATTCATTATTCGTGAATAACGAATAAAATGATTATTTATTATTCGAATGATTATTCGAATAAGTTTTGCCCAACTCTGACTATCTTATATACAAGTTGTTTTATCCAATTTCATTGAGCTACACTTAATGAAAAACCTCTTACTTGTGGTACCCGTGGCGTAACGTTGACCAGTATGTATCTAACATCTCTCATCTTTCATGGGCACTACCTCTTGCAAAGTATTGACAATATTTCTGCGAGTATCATTTGTCGTGAAAAAGTGCTTCTCAATTGGGAATTAATTGTTCGGAATCGGTATAAAATTTTAGGTCCCCTCAATTCATTACGCGTACTTAAAGAATTGTCAAAGAGTGTAAGCCACCTAAGCCTTGCTTTCTCGGAGATGTCATGACACTCTTTAAAATAAAAAAAGCACGAAAAAGATCATTCTATCTAATAAGAATAGCAAGTATACGCCACAGTGAACATTTTGCCTTAAGCTCTTTTCCACGCTTCCGTAGAATATTTTAACTTGTCATTATGTCATTTTATGTGATTAAATTTCAATTCATTGGCTAATTTCTTGGCAACCCCTGCTCTGGCACTGATTTGTTTTCCTTTAACTCTTAAATTAAAATCCAGCTTTAATTTCCCCAAGGAATTGCCCCCTTCAACCGGCTGTGCACAAACCTGAACAATTTTCTCACTGTATCACTTTTTTTTTGAGTTTACGCTGGGATTAACTCAAACCCAACTACTTTTTAAACTCCCTGAGTTCAACAAGTGATCCCTCGAATTCCCAAAATCAACTAAAATGTTTGATGTTCATATTTAAGTCCGCTTCTCTTTGTTATCCCTCTCCCTCGAGTAAAATTAAATGAAGTAAAATCGAAAAAGCGTCTCTCATGACTATTTTCCCATTTCTTTAGATAATGACTAAAGCGCGTGATTCGTTTTACGACATAAAGTTTCCAGAATTTTCAATTCCATGGGGATTTCAAAAGAGATTAAATTAACCTGCCTTGAGGACTAATTTTTAAAACGCAATATCTTCGGAACAAAAATGTATTTTTCAATTGAGAGTGGGTAGATTAGCGTAATGATTGTTGTCGGTTATTCATAGACTGATACAAATGTTCATCCATTGAGACCTTTTTTTATAGTTGGTGAATTATTTCCATTACCAAAATCACAAGTTTCTAATTTCCATCGCGATAACAAACGAAGAAATCTCAAATTTCCATATTATTTACCCTCTAAATGAACACAAATAATATGTTTTCCGAAACTCCAATCTAATTACTCCAATCACACAAAATCGCACCTATGTATCTATAGCAGACTAGCAATAACATTAAGTATACCTTGGGGCCAGGCTTTCTGCAGTCCAAATCATCGACAACAGCTATTACTGCAGCCATACACTCCTAGATCCATAAGTGTAGGAGGAATTTTGACCTACTAACCTAAGCTCAACGCAAAATAATTCTCCACACATCAATGGCCGGCAGTCAAATTCATATGAACATGCCTGCCCGCCCGCAATCATTGTATGCTTTGATTGGGGGTGTTCACTCATTGCTAACCTCATTCGTGACCAACAATGGCATTTACTTGTTCACACACATATTCTCCCTTGTGTAAGCCCACGCGTACTGTGCATAGGCATTTATATAAACAACAACAAGAAAAAAAGGAAAAACTATCCTTCTGCCAGCCAAGGCCGAAGTTCTCTGAGAAATAACATCCTACGAGTGAAACAATATTCGCATTAATTAGACCAATAAGCTTAAGTGACTAACTTCATACATTTCAAACATTCCACGCTCTGCCACCCCTTACAACATTCACTCATTCACATGTTCGTCTTTCTTCAACCTCAGTAGTCAGCAATCATCCAAGCAACCCTCGCCCCCTACCCCCTATCACACTATTATAATACAACAAAGAGGAAACAAATTACCAGAAACACACTCCGTGGCTGAGGATTATGGTTTTATGTGGATTGTGGGTGTTACGAGTATAATAATTAAGAACCACACCCCGAATTTCTAGGAAACTTGTCTAAGCACTAATACGATAGTAGAGAAGCGGTACGGTGGGCTGTGGAGTGGCGCGATGAGGCGCCTGGTTAATTATTATGAAATCAAAATTATTCAAATGTTTATTATGAATGAAGGGAATGTCTTTATTTACATTTTTTCGTTTTTGGGCTCATTTTTGGATTTATATTATTACACGCAGTTTGTGCTAGGCATTTATGCAAATAAAATATAATTTTTCAAGGTGAGCCTGGCTGGGCTGGGTGGGAGTAGGAAGCCGGAGGCGGTTGATTTGTTCTTTTATAAATTAAACATAGTTTTGAGTAGTTTTCGGAGGTAGGTAGATGGCGAAAATAACTTTTTTTTAATTGCTTTATTTTGGCTTTTGTGAAGAGGGTTGACTTGCTGGATTGAGTTGACATTGGGGCTGTTACAATACCTTTTTTTTGTATTTTTAGACAAGCAAAGAAGTAGAATTTTATAGAAAATCGATACCCGGGAGCTGTTTCTTAAGTTAAATTTACTTTCTGTAAAAGTCTTGCAAATTGTAGATTTTATTTTGAATATGATACTTTTTTGGCAATTTTTTCTTTTAAGTTTCTTATTTCTGGCGAGAAAAACTACAACAGTATTAAAATGGAACTGTACACACTTCAACAACGCACCGAAAGTCACCGCAGAAATGGTGAAAGTATTGCAGTCGCTGTTCGCAAAATTAAAGCATAGGTATGACGTATGAGTCGTGGAGAATTTCCTCCGTTGGCCACTGAGATCAGTGACTCTCAAGATGGTAATACTCCTTTATTGATTTTAACCCTCAGCCCAGACAGCTTAGTTCAAAGGCTTCCGCAGTTTTGGAAGGCAAGTTAGTCGAGATCTCAGGCTGCTTCTCTTATTGAAGATTTCTTAGGCCATTCGCTCTTCATGACCAGGCATCTTAAACTTTGAACCTTAACAACTTTTCCGGCAAAAACCTGTGTCACTTTTCATCCCTGAAAGTTCCTCGCCACCTGTCTGAGCTCAATTTACGATGCAGGGTCTTTTCCAAGATCTTTTGCATATTGACATTGACATTGACTTTACAGTACTTCGCACATGAATGCAACGAACTACAGACGCATAGCATCACTGGCGACTGAGGTCATCGGCTGGGACAGAACAGAGAGAGAGACAGATAGACAAATAGAGAGAAAGCACACATAACAGAAACCTACGTGGCCAGAGGAGTAGTCTTAGATTTGTATTGTCGCATGTTATCGCACAGGTGGCCTCAGATAAGCTGGCGATACTTGTAGTAAAAGAATGCCGCCGAAACTAGGGCTTGAACCAGTAGCGTTCGGCTTAGCAATTAACTACTCTGAACAATGGCCACCTGCATCTTTTGCATATATAAGAATAAACTGATCGATGGTGGACTTTCCTGATCTGGACCTGAAGTTGGTGCAGTTCAGGGATTGCGAATCAGATATGATGTACTGCAGATCCAGTCATCGGGCATACTTTACTTCTTCGAAAACTTTTCGAACCTAATTTCTACTGTGGCATACCTGTATCTGCTTGACATCTCCTCTTGCACGATCGGTAAAGGATCTAGCAATCTCTTGCGATTGTAGCCGATTGATGTCGAATTTTCTCTTAGTATTTTCACGTGTTGGCCTTGATCGGGATATCCGCATTCGTACCTTAGCTACAACAAGGTAGTGGTCAATTTGGTTGACGGTTGATTGATCAGGAGGTTACCATGTCCGCTTTTGTATATCGAGATGTGGGAATCTCGTACTTGCTACCATTACGTCTCGCCCTGCAGCGAAGTCGATTATAGCCTAAATCCGTTATCGTAAGTGGTGTCGCGTAGGCTATGTCGTCCGATTATTCCACCAAAGATTTCTTCTCTACAGAGCTTAGCATTAAAATCTCCAAGGACAATTTTAATATCATAGCTGGGGCATTGCTCGTAGGTTTTGTCAAGGCGCTCGTAGAACCTCTCTTTCGTGTCTTCATCCTTTTCCTCAGTGGGGCGTGACCACAGGCTTGCATTGGAGAATTTAGCCTTGATGCGGATTGTCGGGATGCGTTCATTCCCTGAGTTGAAACTCAAGACCTTCGTCCTGAGTCGAGTCCCATCCCAACTACAAATCCACATCCAAATAGACGCTGATTCCCGGCAGCAGCTGCCTTATAGCTCTAAAAGGTGTTCACTAAGTAATTCATCCTGACTTGAACTGTAGACGCCACCGTTTGCTAACACTAACAACTTCCCACTGGGGTCGGAACCCAATCTTCGGTTGAGGTACAAGGCATCCAATTTTCACCGCGGGAAGGTCGAGAGTAGGAGCTGATAAACAGAATTTGCTGTGGTGGTTTGTGTCCTCTTGAATGCACTATGTCTACCCTTCGAACATCGCTGAATTTCAACAATGGCATCGATTTTGATTGTTGTCTTTGAGAGTCGCAGTGATTTGCAGCTTGTTTGCATAAACCTGCGACTTAGGAAAGTCCCACAAGAAAAAGTCTGAAGGGGTCAAATCACACGATCTTGGTAGCCAATTCATTCAATTTTCTTTTACAATGTGGATAAGAATCACATCCCAGAGTATTGCAAACGAATTACCGGAATTTTATGAAATGGAAAAAACTACCTTATTGAGTCCTGCTCTACCTTTGAAACATTTAAAGCAAAAAATATTTTAAGGCAGCACGAGGATTACACACAGACTTATGTGTTTTTAATTTAATTAAAAAATAATTCTTCTTGTCTGAATTCTTATCTTATTTTCTTATTTAATTTTTTGTTCTCATTATTTGTGCTAGTTAATACGTAAAGCACAAAGCTACTTACTTGCTTACTTACTTATCCGGCTCACAATCCATGAAGGATCTCAGCCTGAGATACTGCAGCCTTCCATCGTGAATGGTCCCTCGCATGCACTCTCCAGTCGCCGAAACCAAGCGCTCTGGCATCCGAAGTCACTTGGTCTTTGTACCGTAGGTTCGGTCTTCCTTGTCGTATCAAACCTGGGGGCTGGGATGAGAAGACTTTCTTGACTGGAGCGTGGTCGTCCATTCGCTCGATGTGGACGAGCCAAAGTATTCGTCTTTTTTTTTACCTTCTGGACTACTAAACATCTTGGTACAGCTCATACAGTTCTCGGTTGTACCTTCTTCTCCATTCGCCATTGTCGCATACGGAACCGAAAATCCGTCGAAGAATTTTTCTTTCGAAAGTGCTCCAGTATCAATTCCCCTTTTTTACTTATCGTCCTGCACTCGGCGCCGCACCGCGCCGTAGAGTAGGAATGGTAAAATCAAAGTTTGGTATAGCAGGCACTTTGTCTTTTGAATAAGGAGTTTTGAACCCAGTTGTTTGGCCAAACTAAAGCAGCAGCGGTTCGCTAGGGTAATTCTTCTTTGGATGTTTGTTCCAAGGTAGGTGAAATCCTTAACTACCAACAGTGACGTTTTGTCCTAGGCGGTGGACAGATGTTGCTTTGTTCGTTGATAGCATGTACTTTGCTTTGTCCTCATTCACTTCAAGACCAACGAGTTTTGCCTGTTCTTCAATCGCTGTGAAGGCCTCAAGCACAGCTCTCTTGGATCGACGGATGATGTCTATGTCGTCCACATAGCCTAGGAGCTGGGCGGACTTGTTGAAGATAGTGTTTTCCGTAATCACACTTGCCTTGCGCACTATCTGCTCCAGGACTATGTTGAAGAAATCACATGACAATGCATCTCCTTGTCTAAACCTTGCGCATGTTTGAAATAACTCGGATGAGCTGTTACCCATTTGCATACTGCACTGCGTATTGCTTAGCGTCATGCGGCACAGCTAGATAAGTTTGTTCGGGATCCCAAATTCAGACATCGCCATCATAAGCTCTTGGCGGTGGAAGCAGCTTTAATGTCGATGAAAAGATGATGGTTTTCGATTTGAAATTCGTTGGTTTTTTCCAGGATCTGCCTCAGTGTGAATATTTGGTCTATCGTTGTTCAAGCACAAGCAGCTATGAGAAATTCAACATGCTCCCAACTCAGTACTCTTGTTTTCTTATTCAATGAAGCTGCTCCTTCAAAATATAATTTAAAACGAATGTCCTTTAAACGACTCAATAATAAAACGGTTTTCGTTGTGTCCTTATCCTCAATGGAAATTCACCCTCAATCTGTTCATTTATTTTTAATTGATTATGCATAAAATTGTTAAAGTCTCTTTAAAAGTTGCCTTTGAGTAAAAAAGAGCATGAGTGTAATTACAAAGCTTAACTTTGAACCCTTTAATAACGACAGCAATCTACGAATAATTAAAATTATCGATTGATACCGAAATACACAGAAATGTCATCCCATTAACCCACCCAAAAAAGTCATGAATATCAACTCCACCTTTTCCTCCTTTTTTTCTTTAAAAAAAAAATATTTATAATAAAAGATTAACCACCTGTAGCCGTCAAAATTTTGTTGCAAATTAATTTTTCATTATTTGGAAAATTAATTTTTCATTCTTAATTGATTACGGCTGTTTAGCTCCATTCAAGAGCGTTTCCAGATTAGTACACACAAATCTGAGAAAAAATATTAAAAAGAAAAAATCATCACAAACATTTTAATTTACCTCATTATGGAGGCGCCTGGATGGGAAGAGAGTACAAAACGGATTTTAAATTCAAATATTTACGAAGAAAAAAACATGAAATCAGCATAATTTTCCATAATACACACCACATTTGCTCGTGCACCTAAAGGCTTCATCAAAAAAGGGACTAAACTCTTGAAACCCTCTGCCATATAATGTGGGCACTTCAAAGTCGTCTATAAAAAAAAATGAGAAAAATTGAAAAATAACCCCACCGACAGAACTCCCTGAAGACTCCATACCACTAACACGCCGCCGTGGCGCCACCGTGCGTCACAGGTGCGGATTATTTAAGTTGCCTAATTAAAAAATCATTTCCAGTCGGCAGCTGCTCTACGCAGCTCAACTCAGTGCCACGTTCGTTCACCACACAGGCCACCCAAACCTCCTCCTCAAAGCCAACAAAAAAGTACGCGAACAAAATATATATATCTTATGGTGCTCCAACTAATATTCCACAAAATTATTCGAATCGTTATTGGTGGCGGTAGATGTACTCCACTCACCCGCCTCCAGATAAGCCAAGAACCCTCGAGAGTCGGTTGGGTGTTGGATTTGGTAGTCCTCCGAGTTGAGTCAGGACCGGCGTTGTCGTCGTCGTCGTCGTTTGAATTTAATTTCCCTTTATCTTCGATGAAAGTTTTGCCACCCTTTCCAAACCCCCCCACTGCGCCTACATAATCGGTAATAGTTAATTCAATAATTATAAATCTGAAACACCTCAAATCGGCTTTTGAAACTTGAAAATTGTGCGGAGATCGCGGCTGCTGCAAGAGTAAGTGGTGTTGGTGTGCCATGCCGGCCGGTGCGCGCCATGTTTGGCACGGCTCTTTGGCTGGTTGTTTGTTTTGCGATTATAACTTTTTTGATTTGCTATGGTCGTTATATCCGAGAAAGAAAAATACGAAAAATATTGGCTCGCAACTTTGGTGTAACGGTATAACGACACGATGGCAAACTTTGCGAAGAAGGTACTCTAAAAGTCTAAGTAGGTGCCTGTGTCGCTGTGTTTTAGTGAAGATGATGATGACTTTGTTGTTTGTTGGGTCTTTTTTGTTTGTTGCTGTTCAATTATTTATTTATTTTCAATTGAGTTTGGTAAAAGTTTCGAATTTGGAATTTATTGATTTGGACAGTCGAGTTGTGCTAAAAAGACAACAACTTCCATTCAAGTGATACGAATTAAGATTTTATTGAAATTAATAAAAGATTGGTTTTTGAAAATTGTGGACAATAACGCAACGTGGAGGGGATTGTGATTGATTGGTTTGTTTCCGTTGGGTAATGAATAAACGCTTTATTGAGATAAAGGAGGATAATGATATTATTTGAATGGAACAATCTCAGATGTTCTTCGCATATTGGTTTTAAGAATTTACCGGATAGAATGAGGAATTTTTAAAGTTTTCCGAATAATTTTATTATTTTGAATGCCTTTGACGGATGCTGGATCATTTTGACATTGGAAAATTAATTAAAGAACCTTAACATGTTGAGGACAGGATATCTTGCTTCAATGATCCTAACATCTTTGCAATCTCATCCGAATGACGAAATTTGAAAGTGGGTACCTACATAGATTGGGTAGGTAGATAGAGGACAAAAGAAATAATAAGCTTGAAGCAACCAAGACCTAGGAACTTAGGTCCTAAGACCTGTTAACTCCGTGGGACGCTAGTGACACTGTCCTCCGCCATGTGCTTCTCGGTCTCCCAGCTCTTCTTGCCTTGTCTAAGCGTATTCCATTGCATTGCTTGACTTGCAACCCAATCGTTACATTTTCGAAGTATACGTTCAATGCCAATCCATTGCCGCTAACGTCTTCATATAATAGAGTCAATATGTACCCTGACGTGTCCTCACTGGATTTCCGATTGAGTCTGAAAATCTTAAGGATATTGCGAAAACATCTGTTGACAAAGGCTTGCAGCTTCCATGTGAAAGCAGTAGTAACTTCCAAGGTTGTGCGCAACAGTCGTAGCTTCGTTATTTAGCTGAGAGAATTATTCTTCCATACACTGGAATGCCTTGGCACTGCTGATTCGCCAGATTAGGCCTTCTTCGGTTCCGCCTTCCTTGGAGACAATAAGAATAAAATAAATAAATAGAGTGGCGCAACAGCTCTTAAAGAGCCTAAGTGGCTAATTCTCATCAACGATTCTCTCAGTGCGTGTGAAGAATTGAGGACCTAAAATTTAACGCCGATTCCGAACGGCAAAGTTGAGACGCACTTTTTCATGACAGATTGATGCTCTTGGAAGATTTTTCAGTTCTTCGCAAGAGGCAGTACCCGTTAAAGATGAAATAAAAACTTTATGGGCGTGAGTAGGACTCGAACCCTTGACGTTCTGCTTAGCAGTCAACGCACCTTACCACTAAGCTACGGGCAACTTGAGACAATACTTCCAAGGTATTGGAATGTCTCGACTTTCTCCACCGGTTGAGAGGAAATATTGACTTGAGAGGATGGTCTTTTTGTTTTCCTTGAATACATTTTCTGCCCCACGGTTCTTGCTTCTCTCTCCACACTAGCAGTTTTCATTTGATGGAGATCCAAACAAAAACTTCGTCGTCTACGTAATCTAGGTGTTTTAGAGAGGATGTCAAAATCCATTGAAACCCTCCGCTACCTGACAAAGCTACGCGCAGTACATCGCTTATCATTAGCAAAAACAATATTGTCGTCAGAATACAACCTTGGTTGACTACGTTGTAGATTTCAAACAACCCGCCGTCATCGTCATGCAGAATGTGGCACTTGGATCCATCATATGTTGCTTTCATAATAGCAATTCGTTAGATTCTTCTCCCCCGTTAAGCTAAGCCTGCCTTTTTCGAAGTTGATGAAGAGCAGGTGTATTGGTGATTGATATTCAACGCACTGCTCGTCCTCATAGCTCAACAAACTGCTGATGTGGTGAATATAGGAGTGTGCACGACGGAATCCTATACTTGTTCGGCATCAAGTGTGGCCTCTATATGTTCTCAGATGAGTTCCAGGATGATTTCTGCTACAACAGCAGGAAGAACGCAAATCCCTCTCTAGTTTTCGTACTTTGTAAGATCTCCTCTTTTAGGAGCTTGACTTCACCCCGACTACTGGTGTTGACTGTAACCACCAGAACTGGTTCTCCTGATTCATCCTATCGATTCGGCCCTGTTCGGACACAGTCCTACTGATCCGAAGGACCTCTGCTCCTCCTCTTGTACGAGGACGTCTAGACTGTAAAGGAGCCGCGCGCCGGTTCTTCACCTGATGTGGTAGTTTAGTGGCACCGCCAATCTGTCCTGTATCAGACCGAGTCTTTCTTGATAGAGTAATACCTTTGGTAGAATGAAGGCGCTCAAGCGTGTACTATCAAATTATTCGGCGATGACATAGCTCTAGCAATGTGATCCCGAACAAGTTTTATCACGAAACTGTCAATTCTGTTGATGCGAGCCCCGTTCTATAGAACCTTGTTTGAATAGTACTGTACATAAGAGGATTTCGGCGTCCGATACAAACCGAGACAGGACCGATGCAACACAATGATCCAACACTGAACCACACTGGAGAACCATAAACGATCATCGGACGTATGAGGGCCATGGAATCGGCTTGTTCGGGCAATTCAGAAGGCATCAGCTGAAATTGGTTTTCAAACACTCGGCTTAAAATCGAGGAAATGTGTTCTTTCCAGCTTCTGGCTTATTTATCTTCCAAGCTTAGCAAAGTACCGTCTACTTCTTTTACCAGGTGTTGTCTTGAGCTGTATACACCAGTCAGTTCCTCGGTTATTTTGTATATGGTCCAGCTGTCGCAAGTTTTCGCAGCACCTTCTGCTTCTTGCGCTAATGCGTTTATGTAATTATGTTTGTCACGGCGGGCGGTGCGGCGTACACTGCGACGAACGCCTCCCTTGTTTATGCGGATTCCAGCTCGCTTTTTTGTTCTTTACAATTCTTCCGAAACCAGGTGTTGTTGCCTTCTTCTTTGACCGACTGTGTTCGACGTCGTCATGAACTGTGCTGCTGATTTTTCTCATTCCATGAGACAGGTGGTCTCTGGCGTGTTGTGGCTTGTGGGATTTGTTAGTCTAACGATGTTGAGCTTGGAGGCTCGTATTATTACAATCAATCTTCGAACTGCAGCTGTAAAAAATCATATTGTTGCTATCATTAAGTGCCGGTCATTGGCAAGTCCAGCGCTTCTTCTGTTTGTGACATTAAAGAGACTGCTTCCAAAATGTCGAATAATTGATCAATTTTGTTGGAATTTGCTTGCTTGTCCGTCGACAGCCAGCTAATTTTATTACACGGTTTGTGCTCAAACATTGTGCCAGCTTTCATAAGGCCATTGGTGTTGCAGAAGTCAATAAACTTCCCACAGTTCTTGTTGCAACTGTCTACTCCATGTGTAAGCCCTTCGTCGTTACTGCCATAATCAAAATAATATCCCCGCGGGGTGTGTTGTTGTAGGCGGTAATGTTGAAAGGAAGGGGCTACCATGAAATAAGGCTCCTGGTTGCCGTTTTCCTTAACCCAGCAACCCAGCTCCAGCTTCTCGAGTGCTTCTGGGAGCGTGTCTAGAATAGATCAGGACAGTGTAACGCTCCGGTGACTTGTTTTTGCCCGATCCCAACCATCGCACCTGGCTTAGACCTATTATATCAATCATGTACTGCATAATTCTTATTATATAATATTTAACTTTGATTATTTTACAGATGGTCGAATGGGACTCTCAATATTACCACTAGCAGCTCTATTAACTGGAACCCTGTTTACTGTTGGCATTGGAGTACTCTTTGTTGTAGTAATTGCAGTAAGAAAACGACGAGAACAAGGGAGCCGTAGCATGTGTGATGATAAAGATAAGCATTTAGGTAAGGGAGTAAGCCCCTTTTTCATAAACAAGTAAAAAATGTGTACTCAATTTTCTTACTTTTCTAGGAATGGATGTAACAGTGACAGCCCCATTGGAGACAGGAGCTGGACACCAAAGGCTTGTTGTTGCCTATACCCTCAAACAGGGCATTGAAAAACAACCAGACATATTGAGTGCACAAAAAACTGGAAGTGCGACATCATCACCAATGGGCAACCGACCGAATGCATTGTGCATAGGAAAACCAAATTTCACAGCCGCTGAATATGTGAGTGTGTTTTTTTCTCGTTGATATATCAAAATCATGTCTCTGTGTGTCCTTCTTTTTAGGATCCTCAATCAATGAGTTACAATGACGTTGATGAGCACAGTACTGCATCAAGTCGTCAGAACACCCTCAAACTTACAGCGGAGGCAAGAAAAGCCTACCAAAATCAGCAACTCCTCTACGATGCGCTTCCCATCAAACCACTTCCCGATAACATAGTCTGCGGTCCAAACAATCTGCAGAATACCCGCCATGACATCAACGCGCGATACGAACATCCGCTCAGCAATACAATTAATTACACAAGTTCCAGTGGCGTAGGAAGCGGAGGTGTTGGCATTGCAAGTGGTCCTGTCAGCGGGAGCAACAGCACCCTAAACAGCAGTTGCGGTGTCAGCAATCAGCCTTCCCTCCCCAATAGCATAGGCAGTCATCACAAGCAAGCTGAACTCTCCTTAGCCGATTACCTATCAGCGAGTAGTATTATCGATTATAATCTAAGTAATTCAGCGACATCCGGTACCCTGCCCAAGTCGTCAGTCAATCCATCAACATCATCGATAACGAGTAAAACGAACTCAAATCGAAATCACATTATCACGGACACATTGCCCGGCCCCGAAAGTTGTGTCTAAAAAAATATCGAATACAATTATACATATTATAAATATATACAATCAAAGGATATCAGCACATCATCGCATCGAAACGGACAATTAAAAGGAGACGCACACAAAACACTAAATAACAAAAAATTAAAGAAATAAAAATTGTATATCAAAAACATTTTAAACAGAAGAAAAAGGAAATGTATCGAAACAAGACTGGTCCATATAAATTTTTAATAATAACGAAATTAACTAAAAGGAAAAAAAGTATAAGAAAGAAAATAAACTATTTAATTTTAAGTAGATAAAATTAAAGACAGTTTTTGGATTTTTAGTATAAATCATGTAATATTGTAAAATATTTAATAATTTAAAAATCCAAAAAATTGTATTTCTAAATATAAATTAAAAACAAAAAAATTATTATTAAAAGGAGTTTCGAATGCTACTCCTTTTGTATGAATAAGTTAGTGAATTTAATTGTATTGTAATATATTTGGGAAAGAAAAAACAAAACAACAAAAAATAGAACAAAACATGTTTTCCATAGGATAATAATTATTAGATGGGCGAAGATGATGATGCATTTATATCGATTCTTACTTGTAATTATTACAAAATTCTTTAGTTATAACCGCGTACCATACTTACATTTTTAAGACCTTAACATTATTCCTACTCTTATTCCTTACCAACCATTTATCCTTTTACTCATACTAGAAAGTCTTGCAAGGCATTGAATTTTTTTGGGAGCTTTCAGGGGAATCAACTTTTCGCTTTGACTAAGTCTTTCGAATAGTTTGATGTGAAATGCAAATGCTTGTGTCACCTGATTTTAGAAACAAATAATATACCTTTTCATCGCTTGTCCTGGCCAAGTATTTAATGTTACACTAACAAAAAATATCATTGGAATTTCCGATTTCCAATCTAGGGCCGTTTGAGAGTTGGTTGAGACATCGTTGAAAGATTGTATTACTTGCCAGGAAACGGTCAGAAGCAGTCGCGTAGCAAGAGGGGGGCGGAGGGGGCGGACCGCCCCGGGTGTCAGCCATTTTGGGGTGTCACCCAGAAGCTACCAAGGAGTATATCAGGCGAGTGGCGTCCATATATCACGATTCCTATCGTCTTACCTTTTAAAATGTGTCTCTTGTTCATAGAAAAAAACAGCAACATAAGTCTACAACTAAGCAGTCAACAGCCTTTCTTTTCCCATACACACAATGTTCTTCAAGCCTTTTAAATTTGTGAGATATTACACACACAATACACAAAGCATACACGAAGCATTGAAAATCGCCACGCAGCATATCGCTGGTTCTACGGAAGGAACTCGTTAGAACTTTTGGGGTGTTTTCCACAATCACTAAAAAACTGTTTTTGCAGTACCTCGTATGTATCAAAAATATTCTGATATCTTAACAGAAAAAAGACGACTCAAAATCTCATTTTTGAGACTAACGAGGTACTGTATTTTCATTTTACAAAGATTTTTTTACGAGGTTATGTATTTTCGAGTTTTCTAATTTTTTTTTAGAACAAACATATTTAACCAAAAATGCCAAAAGGTGGCTCTGATTTTTGTGCATTGTTTTAGCCTAATTTCCAAACAGTGATTTTTTCTTCTTACGAGGTCCTTCCGTAGAACCAGCGATATATTTTGTCTTTGTCCCTGTCTTTCCTACGATATACTTCCACCCTGGTGCCTCCCTTATCCCTTTTCAATACACGTTCTCTTATTGAAAAAAGTAAGACGATAATTTTCGTCTTTCTGCAATGTTTGTTTGGAAAAAATAATAATGTACGGCGAATTCGGTTTTATTTTACTGTTTTGTTTTGTTCTACTCATCATGGTTTTGGATTATTTGCAAGTTTAAAGTGAATTTTAAGTAACGTAAATTTGTGAAAATTGTGAAAAAAAACTAAAAATTCTGAAAATTGTGAAAAGTAAACGTTGGAACTGTTTTGTTTTAATTATTTAAATGGCTTTGCTAAATGTTTTTTCTCGACTTACCATTTGAAAATATCCACGCCACGCCACTGGAGTATATATACTATGGCGTTATAGATCGCAGAGTATTAAAAAAAGACAACGTACCTAACCTAACTACCTACCTATTTGCACAAAATTTATATTATCGGCTAGCCTATGTTTTTTTCTTTTCTTCGACGTGTCGCCCTCAGCGATTGACTTACTGGTTTTTTCTTTTTGTTTTATTTGGTGGTCCCACACGCAGGTATACTTCCACAATAAAAGTCATTCTCGGGTCGTGCTTAGATACTGCTATTTTTCCCTGCACAGAATCTAGAATCTGCAATGTTCGATTTCACGTTTCTTTCTTTTTTCTTCTTTTGGAATAATGTCCTTAAAGAAATAAATTTTACTTATATTGCACTACAAGCTAAGGGATTAAGTGTTGATCATTTGGCTAAAAAATAGAAGCCCTTCGCATTTTCGTTGAAGAAAATGGGGCGAAGATCGTAGAAGACGCAATTAAACTTGGTATAAAAACATTGGAGAAATACGACATTCCAACAGAAAGAAGAATTTGTCGTAAAAAGCGAATAGCTGGTGAGTTGGCAACTGATGCAGGACTTTCTCTGAGCGCTGAACACATGTTCGAGTGCCTTGATCGATTCATCACTGAACTTCGAACAAGAAGAGAGTCTATTAAGGAGGTGGCTTCATTCTTTGAAATTGTACAGGCGAATACTTTATTTTTAGCAAGCATTAATGATTTGAAAATAGCTGTTTCAAAATTTGCTATTGCTTAGAGTCAGAACTTCTCTCAGAGATACCAAGGTTGAGAAGTAATTTGAAAGCGGCTAAAGTGACAACATCTAATTGGTTATTTTTAAACTTTATGAAATCCATCGTTGAATGGGACTTTGCAGAATATCTTCCGAATCTCAGTGTCCCATTAAAAATGTTTATGTCAATATGTGTGTCAGTTGCGTCATGTGAAAGGAGTTTTAGTAAGCAAATTAATTAAAAACTTCTTGCGGGCAACAATGACGGACAAGAGGCTCAACAATCTGGGAATTTTATCAATTGAACATGAGGCGACCCAGCAAATAAATTTTGATGACGCTATCAGTGAATTTTCTGCTTTAAAGTTAGGAAGAAGAGGTTTTATTAATGTTTTTTTCTGTTGTTCTCCTTTTTTAAATTTTTTATTTTAATTTAAATAAAGAAATCGCAATATATGGAATAGCGGAATATCATTTGTTTTACTGTTTTTTTCATTCTGGGGGTGATACCATAATTGCCGCCCCAGGTGCCACCTGTGCTAGCTACGCTACTGGTCAGAAGCAGACACAAGTAGTAGCGACCATTCAAATAGGGGACCACTCGTCCCGATTGTAGTACTCAAGAGGAAGATAGACCTTAAATCAAAAGAGGATATCAATAACTCCTGGAAATCCAGGAACTATTGTGTAATCTCTAGAAGTGTTAGTGTATGGCCTAACTGTAATGAAAAGGAAACTCATTATTTTCTATCGCTGAGTAAAAGGAACATTAAAATCTTGATAGGTGTACTAACAGGTCATTGCACCATTGGCACAATGGCCAACAAGATAGGGGCATTTGTACCCGATTTCTGTAGGAGCTGTCAGGATAAGGAGGAAATAGAAACCATTAAATACCTGCTCTGTGACTGTCGGAATCCGAACCTCCAAACTAACCGACTCTGTTATCTCGGGAACAGGTTTGTTGGTGAACTGGATGATCTAGCACAGAACTCAATGGCAAACATGAGGAAATTTATAGATAGCACAGGCTGGTTCGTTAACGAGCCAGTCTACGTTAATCGGCTATTTTGAGGAGCATTAGGCCCCCGTGTATGCAACAGTTTCACGCTGTGCACCTCATCACCTAACCTAACCTAACCTAACCTATTGCAGCCTGACTGTCAAAGAAGATACGGATGTCCGAAGTTGATATCACGTTTTCTCTTAGCCAGGATTGAACTCCTTTGATCGCTAAAATTTCTGCTTGGAAGACGCTACAATAATTTGGGAGGCGGAATGAGAGGCTTAGATTAAGCTACACTACACATACACACCACTTCCAACACCATTATTTGTTTTGAATCCATATGTATACAAATGAATACTCCTGTCGTTCAGGAATTTTTTTGTTTTCCCCAAATTGGAGTTTTTCAATGGTACTTGGTATAGAGCCGAAGAAGTTCAGAATGATGGAATGACCCACATTATTATTGGTCTATTGAGAGAAGGCGTTGAGTCTTTAAGCTGTACTTGTACTCACTAAGTGGGTGGTTCTCAATGCCCCACTTATGCAAAGACATGCAGTGCGTTGGACTCTGCTGAGTTTGTCACAGTAGGTGGCCTTCTCCAGTGCACTCCACCTTACTGCAAGCCCGTACATGAGTACATGGTCGGATGACCGATGTATTTAGCCAATAGGTTATGCGAGGTTGGAAACCCCGTTTGCTTCCTGTGGCTTTTATGCAGGGGAAAAGCTTATGTAGAATTTTTAACTCTTTCTTGAATGTTAGGTTTCCAATTTAATTTTTTGTCTAATATCAGACCAAGATACTTGCTGGCTTCATTGAAGGAGGTACAATTTCTGGAATTTTGTATTTCCGTGTAATAAGAATGAGGTCTGTTTTTTTTTAGGATTAATCTTAAGTCCACAGTTGTCCGTAGCTTAGTGCAGTTGCCCGTAGCTTAGTGGTTAGGTGCGTTGGCTTCTAAGCAGAACGTCGTGGGTTTGAGTCCTACTCGTGCCGATAAAAGTTTTTATTTCATCTTTCACGGGTACTGGCTCTTGCGAAGAATTGACAAAACTTCCAAGAGTATCAATCTGTCATGAAAAAGTGCTTCTCAGTGCGATAGCAATATTATCGGCGTTGATCCAATCTCGCAGAGCGAGTTTTCGACGTTCTGGGTTTTCATAGTACCGTTATTAACGTTGTTATGCGCCCTCAGTGTCCAGAGAATCAAAAATTGAAACCGTCAAAATGTGATTGAAGAAAACCAGAATCATAAGTTGAGAATAAAAATCCTGAAGTTGAGTTCAACTTGTTCAACAGCTCATGTTAAGTTAAAAAATTAAAAATTATTTAAGAAAAAAATAAATTGTTAATAAATTGTTGTGTGTTTGCTGTTTTGTAAATTATAAAAAGAAATCTTACATTCAAGATCACCTATTTAATCGGAAACTTGGGAGCTTTCAGCAAAGAATTTTGTTTAAATGTGAAGAGAATAATATGCTTACTCAAGTGGGCTTCTAGGGCTTTACGATCTCTATTTCAGTTTTCAACAAACAAACCACTGACATATTACATCACATCATTGCAGTGTAAATATTATAATAATAATCATCGCCGTCATTCATGGCGATGATTTGAAAGTAACTTACGTAGATGACGCTAGTATACTTCATGCTTCGTTCAACTGTTTCACTTATGGGGAGTTGAATGTGTGAGAAATGTTAATTTAAGGCAAAAAATTTTATTTCACTTATACGGAGTTTCCAATTAAGCGGATTTGAGTTAAGCGAAGGGGTTTTGGTGAAAAAAGTTCAAAATGGCTCGGTCATAAATTTATTGCTTCAGATAACCGAAGTTTTCAGTTAAACTGAGTTCAATAAAGCGGAGTTGACTGTATATATTATTCCTTTATTGTTTCGGCCTTTGTTCCTAAGAAGCAAACGTTATTTAAATTCAAATGTTATTTTCTCATAATAATCGTTCCAAGGAATTCTTTACTTCCTCTTTTTTCCCATAGTTTGCCTTGCAATGACATCTTCTTCAAACTACATATCCATAACATATCCCTTTATTAAAAAAAGTAACAAACTCAACATATCCTCCTCAAAAAAAAAAAAAAAAAAACCTATACAAAAAACAAAGAAAAGAACAAAATCTTCCAATCTTACTTTTGTAAAGAATAAATTAAAATTTGTTACTAAGGAAAACTCATAGAAAATAATACGAATTATTGAAAGCATTTGTTTTAATTGTGCAATATGGTTAGAAATTGTTAAAACTCATAGTGAAAAGCAAACAAAAAATATCAATATAAAAGAATGTTGAATTTTATTTTCTTCTAGAAATGTAAAAGTATTAGAATTTTCTATGAATAAAATTTTAAATAATTATAAAAAAGGTAAATTAGAAGAAAAACTCATAATTTATGAAGAAGTTAGGGAGAACTGTAAAATATTTAGAAAGGCGAAGTAGTGGAATAAATGATTTGAATTAAAATATAATTGAAACAAAAATAAAATAGCAAATACTTGTGTAAATAATTTTATCATATAATTTTTCTTTTAGTAAGAAAAAACAAATAACTGAGATTCAAAATAAATTAACGAACATTTGAAACGATTAATAGACAAAATATTTTTTAGTTAAGGCTTTTGTGTACCTACACTGAAATTGATATAAAAACAGAAAAAAAAAACAATAATTTATTTTGAAAGGTTATTTTTATTTAGTTGTATGTATATTTTTTATTTTTTAAATAAATGTAATTATAGAAAAAGAAACGAGAACTATGTTACTGTAAAAAAAGCTTCAAATTATTTGTGATAAAAGATGACAAATGAAAGAAATAATGTGTTTTATTTGAAAGGAAAGGCTGTACCTGAAATTTTTTTAAACTGAATTCACAATGGCACAGAGGAATAAGTAGTTGGTTGCCTAGCAAACGTTGTGGATTCGAGGGCAAGCTTACAAGCAAGTTAAAAAAATAAATGAAAATACATAAATAAACAAGGCTGCAAGAGACTTTCATGCGAGTTACGCACTAGATTCGTACATACAAAACACTTTCTTTCAATATTTTTAATAAATTGAAATATATCGCCCTATTTGAAGGATAACAAAACGTTAAAACATTGTACCAGCTAAGCGATCATAGCGCCCTCTCTTAATAACAGTCATAAGAAAATGAAACTCACCACATCAGCCTTAGCCGAGAAACCCACCGCAATAGAAGCATACAACTTTCGGTTTTGATTTTATTCCTTCATGCTATTCAACAAAAAGTCAAAAGAAGCCTTGGTATATAAAATACGTAGTACTATCACTGCTTGTAACTAGATGGCGCCACTTTAGATTTCCAGATTGATAGCACTAGTCGTATATACAAAAGCTTCCAAAAAAATGCTGAACACGTTCATTTGCTGCATACGCCGAATTCTTGTAGTTTAATTTGACTGGTTAGTAACAGTAATTTTATAAGGTACCTACTGTCGCCATCTAGTTAGAAGTAGATATAGCCTATTTTCTTAATACAAAAACAAATGCTGCTTTGCTGTTTTAAAAGACTGCGCTAGCACGGATTGCGTTTTGATAATACCAATCAGATATAATTCTGAAAACGAAGGTTTTTAGAGCTAGAAGTCTCTCATTTTGTGTTTATAGCGTTGTATTATCAAAGCACGCTGTGTTAGGGTCATCTGAAGCTAATATGGTGGTCCTTTAAGGTTTTATTTTTAGAATAACCCTTATGTCTTTAAACAATGGTTTCTGTATCTGTATTTAAATTTTTACACTAGCGCCATGCTGATAAAATTGCAAAAATAAAACGCACTAATGATATGGTTTGTGTACAGACTATCAGCTTTTGGTGCTTGTCTTTGGACTAAAATACAGTTAGAAAACACAAACTGTTTTCTAGGGTTGCCGTTTTATTGTTGCACTAAGAAGCGTTGCTATCATTGTTTTAATATTTTAGCTGAAATGGCTATTTTCAACAAAAAAAACTACGCAAACACTTTTAGTATGTTCCGGATAAAAACTGCGTTCTTTCAAATGGTATTGTGAAGCGATTGGTTCTGCTATCGAAATGATTAAATACTCTGTTCTTAGGACACTATTGGAGAACAATTATTTCAATTTACTTAGCAGTTAAAACAAAGAACGCAAAAATCGCTAAAACTCAGTACTCTCCAGTTGCCAAAATCACGCGCTCTGGCATCCGCAGTCACTTTGGTACTTGTACCGTAGGTTCGGTCTTCCTTGACGTCTCGAACTTGGGGGCTGCGAAGGGAAGATTTTCTTTTTTTTCTGGAGCGTTCTCGACCATTCGCTCGATGTGGCGGAGCCAATGTTCTACATTCACATCTAGGGCTTCACGATATTCGATAAAAATATCGGTATCGTATCGAAAGTCGATACGATAATCGACACGATATCCAGTACCTGCGATACCGATATCGATACGATAAACGTGTTTATAAAATTGTCGATATTATCGTATCGCCGATAAGCACTGACCGATAATTATCGAATTATCGATATCGACTGAAAGAATTCTATTTTCGACACTGCTTGCGCAAAGTTTGAATTTTCATTCAATAGCATTTACTAATAGTAGTTTACTTGCAGTATTACACACATTTGATCGTTTTTTTACGCGTTCTCTCGTGCTTTCGATGTCTATCGTCTTTTGTAAGAACCCGATGAACATCGATACTTGAACGAAACGCGTCATTTGTTTCCGAGACATGTTGGAAACCGGTTGATTATTATCAAATATAATAAGTGGTTATGGAAAGGTTGTCTTCATCTATAATCATATTTGTCTATAAATGTAGATACCTATAAATAAGTTCTGTAAGGTGTTGGAGTATCACGCATAGCACCGGAATACCAGATAACGCGAAAAGGTACACCGTTCTATATTTTCCCTCAGAACGATAATGGGCATGAGGGCTTTCAACAAATGTCGATTTAAAATTGCGGGTGAGACGAGGTTCGCAGGGTCGGCTAGTGTATAAAATTAAATTAAATGAATATTGAATAGCTTGTGTCTCACTATATGCTTTGCTAAATAGTAATGCAATTTTTTTTTGTTTTATTTCGATATTCTATCGAGTATCGTATCGGTATCGTATCGAAGTCGATAACGATACGATACATTTGTCTTAAAATTATCGCCGATATCGATACGATACGATAAAATAATTTTTTATTCGATACGATACCGATACAAATTAAATATATCGGTATCGTATCGTATCGTGAAGCCCTTATTCACATCTTGGTACAGCTCGTACAGTTTGCGGTTGAACCTTCTTCTCCATTCGCTATCGTTGCATACGGGAACGAAAATCCGTCTTTGGAAAGTGCCAAATAACAACTCCCCTTTTTACTTATCGTCCAACACCCGGCGCCGCCGTAGAGTAGGACTGGAACAATCAAAGTTTTGTATAGCAGTCGAGTGATGAGTTTTGAACCCATAGTTGTTTTGCCAAACTGAACTAGCAGCAGTTCGCTAAGGTAATTCTTTTTCGGATCTCGACTAAGATGTAGTTTGTGGGGATGATGTTTGTTCCAAGGTAGCCTTGAGCCCTTGAGCCTTGCGTACTATCTGCTCCAAGACTATATGTTGAAGAAGTCACATGACAGCGCATCTCCTTGTCTAAGCCCTGCACATGTTTGAAAGAACTCGGATGAGTTGTTACCCATTTGCACACTGCACTGCGTTGCATATTGTTAAGCGCCATGCGGCACAGCTGGATCAGTTTGTTCGGGATCCCAAATTCAGACATCGCCATCATAAATTCTTGGCGGTAGATGCTATCAGAACAAAAACATAAAATGTAAAAAAGAGCCAAGTTCTCTTATGTGCGAACAACACTGTGTAAAAAGTCAGCCACCAAAAATAATGAGATCTAAAAGAACGCCAAGTTCTTACATGTAAAAGTGTTATATTGAATATTTTAAATCATAGAAGATAATACAACAATATTAAAAGAAAATAGAAAATAGTTTGGATGAAAATTTACAAGTTCACTGTTCAAGTTTAAAAATGTTACTAATCACGCTTCAAACGAAAACTTGCCAAGTGAACTTGTAAATTTTCATCCAAACTATTTTCTATTTTCTTACATTTCTTCTTTATTACATGTAAGAACTTGGCGTTCTTTTAGATCTCATTACTTTTGGTGGCTGACTCTTTATAGTGTTGTTCGCACATAAGAGAACTTGGCTCTTTTTTACATTTTATGTTTTTGTTGTGATTTCACTTCTTTTTGCAAAGTTTTTTTATGGAAGCATGAACCTTGAAATAACTTAATTAGCTAGCAATTTGCAAAATTTAACTCTCTAATTGCTCTGCCAATTTATAAATAAATAATAGGTAGGTTAGGTTAGAGTGGCTGTGTAGATGTCACATTAAGACCCCAAGGGTCCATTGCGAAATCAGTAAAGAAAGTTACTCATGGAGTTTTATGAAGTTAAACAAACCAGAATTCTAAATTTCAACTTCCATCCTTAAGAAAGTTGGCGGCAGCCACGCCCCTTTAATGAAACTGTATTTTTATACTCATATTTTCTCTCTTATACTCGAAACCGAAACCCTATCAGAATTTTGAATTGAAACATTTTCGACCATTTTAAGAAAGTGGGCGGATACCACGCCCCTAAACGGAAATAATTTTTTTCTCATTTTTGCATGTTATTCAACCAAAACCTTAAAAGAATTCTAAATTTCAAGATCCTACGACCAGCTTTAGGAAGTGGGCGGATACCACGCCCCCTGAATGAGCAAACTGAAATTCTCGATTTTTTCCTTTGTATACACCCGAAAACCTACCATTGTATCAAATTTCAAGATTCTGCTATTGTTAGAAGTGCTTCATAATTTTGATGATCAGTCAGTCAGTCAGTCAGTCAGTCAGTCAGTCAGTCAGTCAGTCAGTCAGTCAGTCAGTCAGTCAGTCAGTCAGTCAGTCAGTCAGTCAATTACGGTTTTTGAAATTTTTACTGTTCAATATCTAAGGAAGTAGTGGTTCTACAAAATTATGTTTTTCACAGGGCCTTTGTGCTCATGAAGTTAATACGTAATTCAAATTTGAAGCTTCTAACTCTATGGGTTCAAAAGTTATGGGGGGTTAAAAATGTGCTTGAGTTCCATCCTGTAAAAAGGGAGTAGTGCTAGAACTTGGCTGGGCACTACCGTGCCCTTTGATATCATAAGCAGCTTTGAAGTCGATGAAAAGATGATGGGTTTTGACTTGAAATTCTTTGGTCTATTCCAAGACTTCCCTCAGTGTGAATATTTGGTCTATAGTTGTTCTGCCTGGCCTAAGGCCACACTAGTACGTGTCGATTATTGTGTTGCAGAACAGTTTAAGACGCTCACACAACGTTGGATAGGATTTTGTATGCAGCATTAAGCAGGGATAGTAGTTCTCGGTAGTTCTTGTATGTACCTGATAGAATGGGGTATATGGAGTTTATCGACCAGTCAGTGGGCATGCATTTTTCCTACCACACTTTGTTGATGACCTGGTGCATGCTGGTCATCAAAACACCTCCTCCATATTTAAAGAGTTCCGCAGGTATGCCATCCGACACGGCAGACTTGTTATTTTTTAGCTTTCGGATGGCTCCTTCTACATCTTCTGTGCTGGGGGCTGGGACTGGGTCTTCATTGACTGGTCTTACTTCTCTTTCATCATTGACTCGCTCGACAATATGCGCATTCAGCAGAATTTGAAGTGTTGCTTGAAAACATCTACAATTCCCTGTGCTTCGGTGACTAGGTTTCCTTCACTGTTTCGAAGAGCATGTGTCCCGGTTCTGAAACCAGAAGCTAATTGCTTCGACCTCTTTAAGAAACGTCGGGTGTTGTTCTTGGCCCGTGACTCTTCTAAATATTTGAGCTGAGAAACTGCGGATGCTTTTTTCTTCCTTCGCAGGCTCTTTTCCTCATTTCTCCTTTTTGTTCGGTTCTCTTCTCTTGCTGCTCTTGTTTTCCGTTGCAGCATCTGCAAACGTGCATTTCCTGTCTCTCTTTTCAATAACGCGCATTCATCATCATACCACGTGTTCTCTTCAGGGTATCTGGTAATCTATGGTGGTCTTGGGCCCTTGGCTACATTTTTAATTATTTCGCGATATTGGTTCCATAAGGTGTTGACATCTGCGGTACTTGGAAGGACAGCGAGCGAGCTGTGAGCGACTCTACGCTCACTCAGGCGCTCACTGTAGTCTCTGGTATTATCCGGAGTACTAAGGCAACCGATGCATGTTGAACTTCTTTCAGGCAGGCAGTTGCCTGCTCATCGTCAAGCTCTAGTTTCTTATATGTGATCACAGTATTACGAGCTGCTGCAAAGTCGATTCGTTCTATTATTTCTTAATGAGCATAAAATTCGACAGTTAACCTGTAACATACCTACTATTCGAGAAAAAAAATATTTTTTTTACCAACAAAGTCTTAAAAAATAATGGTTAATTATTTCTTATGAAGCGAATTTTTTAATCTCTTCATTTATTAAGTAGGTACTAGTTCTCAACATAAAGCTATCAAAATATTTCAAAAAACTACGATCGCACATATTTTATTTTCAAATTATATCTTTTACGCGAAACCTACCTAAATTTGAAAATTCAAATCAGTAACGGCACGCGTTACGCCTTATTAGTTTGGCGGCTTTTGCTTGAACATTTCCAACTGTTGCTAGTAGCAATATCTCAATTTTTTTTTATAGGAAATCTTATTCCAGTTTGCAATATTTTTCTTAAAAGTACAGGCTTTTCTATGAATTTCTATTGAATGAAAAAAGAAAAACACAACAATGGTGACATTTATTTTGTTAGCTTTAAGAAGATTAAGTGATGCCAATTGAAAGCGATTAAATTGAACAAAGTGGAATACAATGGGTACCTCTCTCCGCTCATTGAATGACCACAATACATTAAGCTATGGAATTCATTCTGTTACTTTGGAAGTGTTTGTTTGATTTTAAGAGTTGGGTAGCCATAACCTCTATAAAGTTGACAATTTTTTGGGCCGATATTTGAAAAAGTCCGATAGAAATAACAAAAATATAAAAATTGTTTTTAATGTTGACATTCTAGGAACGTATTAAACACCCATTGTTAACCAAATACAAACCCTGATCAACCTTGGAGAAAGACCATTTAAAACGCCTCATAAAGTTCCGAAACATCAACAAGTCTCGGAAACGGACGGAATAAATGATGACGACCCATGAAAACGATTTAAGGACAACGAATTTCAGTTTTGCACTTGGAATATTAAGTCCCTTAATAGACCACGTGCAGCCGAACAAATAGCGGAAGCCCTCGACTGCTATAAAGCAGATATAACCACCATCCAAGAAATGCGGTGGGATGGTCCGGGCCTATGTAAAATGAAGAACTGTGATATCTTCTACGGCGACTGCTACCAGGAACAAAAGCAGCGTCTATTTAAATGTGGAGAAAGGTCTTGAGTTTCAACTCAGTGAATGAGCGCATCACGACAATCCGCATCAAGGCAAGATTCACCAACGTTACCCTCATCTGCGCTCACGCCCCCACTGAGGAAAAGGATGAAGACACCAAAGACAGATTCTACGAGCACCTCGACAAAACCTACGAGCAATGCCCTAGCTATGACATTAAAATTGGCCTTTGAGATTTAGTGCTAAGCTGGGCAGAGGAATTCTTTGGTTGAATAATCGGAGGACATACACATAGCCTAATACACGACACTACCTCCGATAACGGATTATGGCTAATCAACTTCGCAGCGGGGCGAGACGTAATGGTAGCAAGTCCGCAATTCCCACATCTCGATATCCACAAGGTGACATGGAAATCTCCTGATCAATCAACCGTCCGCACATTCCGAGGTGCCAAAATCGACTCGTACTTGAATATCCCGATCAAGGCCAACACCTGAAAATGCTGAAAGACGTCAAACGGCTACAGTCGCAAGAGATTGCTAGATCCTTTTCCGATCGTGTCTCCGAAAACCTCCTGAGAAGTCCTTTGTCACCAGCACAAAATATAGAGAACTAATATTAATATTAAATATGATTGGCAACTCTGGCTTGTTATTGGTATTAAGCTAAGGACTTTGTCTACCTAGGATACGCTATAAACTCAGACAACAACACCAGCGCTGAAATCAAACTGCTTCTTTGGACTTAGAAGGCAATTGAGTAGTAAAGTCTTATCTCGAGCAACTAAAGATGTCGCTGGACAAAACCCTTATCATACCGGTTCTAATGTATGGTGCAGAGACATGGACCATCAAGAACTGTACGAGCTGTTCAGCGACAGAAAAGTTTAAGTATACAACGACTTAGATGGTTGGGTCATGTAGGCCGAATGGAGATCGTAGAGTCTTTGAATCTTTGGGGAAAACCGCGATTCAGGTGGACAACACAGATGGTCGAAAAACTCAGAAAACAAAACTCGACATCCTAAATAAAATGAAAAAACCGTATACAAGAAAACTGATTAGCGTTTTAAGCCCGTCCAATAAAGGAATTAATTCGCTGTAGCAGCTGCTCAAATTCATGGCATGGCGCCTTCGCCTTGTGGTAGAAACTACTTTTGTACAAAATGAAAATTTTACCATAGTACTTACTTGAGCTTTGCTCTGATGTTTTTCTATTCTCAATCGAAGAAGAATAGTAATCAGTTACAGATCTTGAAAAAAATTATTTGAATCTTCCCAGTTGGTTTTCTCGTATTGTCGTGTATTTGTGTTTATCAGCATCAGGTTCGCACTTCGCAGGCAAGTAAATTACTTACCTAGATACTCCTCAATCCTCAACCAACAAACGTCTTCGTGGTTAGGTTCTAACAATCTGCGGATCAGAGCACTATTGTCCCACCGCTCCACATGACACAAATCTAAGTCGTTGGAAACTCCTTAACTGTAAATGAAGTCGGATGTGTTCACTTTATTGACTAAGAAAAGCTTTCTTCAATCATATCTGATTTGTTGGGCTTATCACAAGAGTCATGCCTAGAGTTTCTGGCAAACCAGGTTAAAAAGCCAAATTGACAAAACTTTATTCAATTAACTGCTTCTAAGGAGCGAACAATTCAAAATAAGACCAACTTCAAGCACAAAATTCTCAGCCTTAAGCGGTTGCTGTCAGAATCATACACCAAATAACCTTCGCCTGAACTAGGAAGCACTTCCTTGCCAATCTATACTAATATATAAAGTAAGACTTTTGTTTGTTTGTCGGTTGTATGTTTGTAGGCGATAAACTAACAAACAAACAAAAGTCAAACTTTATAAATGATGCACAAATGTTCTTCCATGCACTGAATGTGCAGTAGGATATTCTGAAAGTAAAAGAAATAATTATTAAAAGGAAAAAACATTGATTTTTAATTTTACTTACCCGATATTTTGTTTTTAAATTCAGAAAACTGACAGAGTGACAGGCGACATCAATTTTTTGAAATGTCTCTCTATTTTCATTTCATTTCATTTCATTTCCTTGTCATTCTTCCGTACTATATTTAAGGCTGAACTCCTACTTAAACTTTTGAACCAAGACAATGTTTACACGCGAATTGTTGGGCACGATTTTCTGTGCAAAAGAAAATTTTAACAACGGATATTTTGAAAAGGCATGGATTTAAGATTCCACAATCTACGTGCATGAAAATTTCGCATTATGAATATTGGTTTTCAAAGGGAAAATTGCATGTAATTGCATTGATTTTCAAATGGAAAATTTCAAAATGGGTTTTCGAATGGAGATGGAGAGTAGAAAGTTCTTGATGAAAAACTCGGAAAACTCATTGGTTTTCAAAGGGAAAATTTCATGTAATTATAGGTGCATTGGTTTTCAAATGGAAAACTGGAAAATTTCAAAATGGGTTTTCGAATGGAGAATAGAAAGTTCTTGATTAAAAACTCGGAAAACTCATTGGTTTTCAAAGGGAAATTTGCATGTAATTGTAGGTGCATTGGTTTTCAAATGGAAAACTGGAAAATTTCGAAATGGGTTTTCGAATGGAGAATAAACAGTTCTTGATGAAAAACTCGGAAAACTCATTGGTTTTCAAAAGGAAAATTTCATGTAATTATAGGTGCATTGGTTTTCAAATGGAAAACTGGAAAATTTCAAAATGGGTTTTCGAATGGAGAAAAGAAAGTTCTTGGTGAAAAACTCGGAAACCTCTTTGGTTTTCAAAGGGAAAATTGCATGTAATTGTAGGTGCATTGGTTTTCAAATGGAAAACTGGAAAATTTCAAAATGGGTTTTCGAATGGAGAAAAGAAAGTTCTTGGTGAAAAACTCGGAAACCTCTTTGGTTTTCAAAGGGAAAATTGCATGTAATTGTAGGTGCATTGGTTTTCAAATGGAAAACTGGGATTTCAAAACGGGTTTTCCAATGAAAAACAGAAAGTTCTTGAGGAAAAATTCGGAAAACTCATTTGTTTTCAAAGGGAAAATTGCATGTAGGTAATTGTAAGTGCATTGGTTTTCAAATGGAAAACTGGGATTTCAAAACG